>CM053764.1:9749293-9886931 GCA_028658305.1 Pachyuromys duprasi
ATGAATGAGAAAATGACAGCCTCTGGCAGAAGATGCAGTGTGCCACACGGCATCGCTGAACCGGCCAGGCATCCCACCTGTGTCTCCTGTGTGCTCCAGATGAGGTCTTAGTAGAATCAGGGGACTGTGGCCTTCAGATCCTGAGAGGCTAGTTTTCAAACGTCCCTTACCCCTGCTTCTGGCTCAGGCTGCCTCTCCTTAGGACTATCTGGTTTGGCCATATATTCTGGTGAGGATTAGCTCCCCACCTCCCAGCGCTTCTCCCTGTTTACCAGGACCACCCAGAGCCTAACACATCAGTCATTCCCTGTTGAATTCTCCAGGCAGGAGGGGCTCAGGGTTCAGAGGCAGAGAAAGAAGGTCCCTTTGTGAGGAAGGCTGGTGCTCCAGCCTTCCTCCCCTCTGCGAGGAAGGTGGGAACCTGTTGTCTGCACTGCTTTGCCAGGCAACTCTGAACATTTGGGCATGAAGAGCTAAAGCCTTTGGGTCTTGCTTAACGCCTACTACTGTCCCCAAGTCCCCCTAGCCCCTTACGTCATGAATAAACATTTGACTGAAGGCTTTGGTCTTTCCCCATTTTCTTACATTGTAAGTTTTTACAAGGGTGCTAACAGGCTGATGAAGAGACACATCCACACGACTGCTAACTGTTGTGTGACTACAAGCAAGTCTCTCAGCCTCTCTTGACACAAAGATGGAAGAAAAATAGTATTCATCCCAGCTCTAGGCGACCCTGGGATCCTGCCCGGCGTCCAGCAGTGCAGCTGAGGAGGCCCTTGGTCAACCCAGCATCTATTGGACCCTTATGTTACTGATCTGTTCCAGATTGTAGTAGGTCCAGAAGAAGGCAGAGGCTGAATTTAATCCTACTGGAGTGAGGACACATCTACCCATGCAGAGTAGCTGAAAAATATTTGTATAGAGATGTATTTGCTCATTCATTCACTCACTCTTTCAAAGGGTATCAAGTCAGTCCTGTCTCTGTAAGACAGTGCACTGGATGGAAGAGGTTCTGCAGTAGCAAGGCTTAGACGCTATTCTCACATACCAGAGGAGGGACACACAAGACAGTCAAGAAAAAAACAACAGTGTGGTAAATGCACCAAAAAATTATGACACCAACTTTCATTTATTGAGCTTATACTGTTTGTAATAACAACACTGGTTCATTTAACCCTCTGGTGCAGTTTAAAATTATTTTTTAGATTTACTTTTTATGTTTATGAGTGTTTTGCTTGTGTATGTGTGTGTGCATATGTGTGCCTGAAACCCTGGGATAGGAGTTACAGATGGTTTTAGCTACCATATAGATGCTGGGAACCAAACCCAGATCCTCTGCAAGAGCAACAAGTGCTAGTAATGATGAGCCAAACTCCCAGAACCACTGTGTTATAGTTAAATGTGAATTGTGCACTCCATAAGTCTACGGCCACACTAGCTTATATGTGCTTTATCTCTGAAATGTCCCCCATAAACTCATATACTTTTTGTTTTGTTCTGTTGGGTTTTTTTTGTAGGGGGCGGGACAGTGTTTCTCTGTTTAACCTTGGATGTCTGAGAACTTGATCTGTAGACCAAGCTGACCTCAAACTCAGAGATGCCTCTGCCTCTCCCTGCTGAGAGCTGGAACCAAAGGCATGCACAACCATGCTTGGCTTTGTTTGTGTTTGAAACATGATCTTGGTGGTTTAGATGAGAACGGTCCTATAGGTTCATATATTTGAAGGCTAAGTCCCAGTTGGTGGAACTGTTTGAGAAGGACTGAGAGGTGTGTCTGGGGGTGAGTGTTGGGCTTTCGATGGCCTACTCCACTCCCAGTTAGCTATCTCCTGCTTGTGGATCAGATGTAAGCTCTCAGCTCCGGTACCACCTGCCTGCCGCTGGCACACTCCATGCCAACATGGTCAGACTTACTCTCTGAAACTTTAAGCAAACCTTACAATAGGTGAACTCTTTCTTCTATAACTTGACTTAGTCGTGGTGTCTCATGTGAGACAGTGTCTCACATAGCCCAGGAGCTTTAAACTCAGGACACAGCTGAGGACGGCCTTGAAATCTTAATCTAACCCCAGTGCCAGGGTTGTTGGCGTACACTGCCGTGGGCAGCAGTGTTTGTTTTATTTTGTGTGGGACAGAATCTCACACTGCAGCCCAGGCTGGTCTGAAGCTCACTGTGTAACCCAGCAAAGTCCGAGCAGTCCTCCTGTGTCAGCCTCCTGGGTGCCAGGATTGCAGTTGTTTATTGCCATGCCTGGGCCCCTCTCCTCTCTATTCCCCTCTCTCCCCCTTTCCCAGCAGCGTTCAATCATGGAGGAAAAGCCCCACCTCTAAATGCTAAAGTTGGATCGTTTCTGCTATTGTTGTTTGGTGGGGGTCAGATGAGACAGAGTCTTACTATGGAGCCCCGTCTGTCCTGGAACTCATTATATAGACCAGGCTGGCCTCGGGCTCACAGAGATCCTCTTGCCTCTGCCTTCCCAGTTCTGGGATTTTTGTGTACCACCATGCCCTGCCTACAGTTTCTGAATACCTCACAGTAGAGATTCAACTCTAACAAAACTTTCTGTGGAGACAAATCAGATAGGAATTGGAGCCCTTCTCGTTGTTCTCTGATATTAGGTTGTGGGGGTGTGCGTGAGTGTGTGATACTGAAGATTGAACTTAGGGCCTCACACATGCTAAGTACTCTACCACTGAGGCATATCCCATTGTTTTTGTTGTTTGTTTCTCCTTAAAAATATTTTATTTTGTGTGTATGAGCGTTTTGCCTACGTGTATGTCCATGTATCTCATGCATGCCTGGTGCTCATTGAGGGTGAAGAGACTGTGAGAGTCCCTTGGAACTAGAGTTTCAAGCAGTTGTGAACCACCGTATGGGGGAATGAAACCTCAGTTCTCTGAAGAGCAGATGGCCCAGTGAGTAAAGGCACTCCCAGCAAGCCTGATGATCTGAGTCCGATCCCTGGGGCTTCCACAGTAGAACCAACTCCTGTAAGTTTTCCTCTAATCTGAGTGGATGTGTGTGTTCCTGTACACACACACACACACCAGCCAATGGCAGAGCAGTGGGTGGAACAGGCAAGCCTCTCCTTGCATATTCCTGTATCCTCATAGCCTGCCCAGCCCAGAAAATGCTCAGCCAAGCTGCCTCCCTGCAAGCTTCAGTGGGGGCACAGGGTCCACCCACCTTCCTTTCTCCTCTCCTCCCAGGGAGAGTTCTGAGCAGTCAAGGCTCTCCATTTGCCTTGGCTCCATTAGCCTGGGCCTGAGGGTGTGAATGGTACAGTCATTCCTTGCTAAGTGCTTGAATTAGACTAATAGGTCATCTGTGCTTTTCTCTGAAGAAGGTCCAAATTCCTGGTAAACAACCAGACACTCTCCCAGCCCACAGCCCAGAGCCAAGATCAGGTGGAGGCACACTGGCTGGGCAGAAGCTCTTAATGCTGTCATGGCTAGCTGGGATGGGTAATGCCATTTGACGAGTTTCTGTGTAGCACAATGTGAAGGGCTTCTGGTAGTGGGGCCGAGTGCTCAGTGGCAGTCTTGCGGCAGCAGACTTGGGGTTTGTTTGTTGTCTGGTTTTGTTTTATTTTGTTTTGTTTTGAGACATAGTCATCCTATGTAGCCCTGGCTGGCCTTGAATTTACAGAGATCTGCCTGCCTCTGCCTCTGGAGTGCCAGGATAAAGGGATATGCCACCATGCCTGGCTTCCATCTTCTTTTTGAGATAGGGTCTCTTTCTGAACCTAGAGATCACTGACTCACTGAGACTAGCTGGCAAGCTTCAGGGATCCGCCTGTCTCCCACCCATCGATGGCCAGATGCCTCCTTTTTTTTAGATGTGGATGCTGGGAATCCGAATCCAGGTCCTCACACTTGTGTGGGGAGGACTTCGCCAAACAATCCATCTCCCCAGTGTAAGGATGGAAAATTTTAACTTGGCCCTAACCATGGGAACCAACACTTGGCCCTAACTATGGGAACCAACCATGGGAACTGACACTTGTGAGTTGTAATTATTATCGAACCCAGATCTGATACAAAACGTTTCTAAGAGACACCCTTCTGTAGTTCCCTCCCGGCTGCACCTGGCGATGACCAATCATAGATCGCCCCGTTAGAAAAGTCCCTTACCCCTAGACCCTCTCCTGGTTTGTGGGTTTTGCCTTTATAAACTCTGTGATTCCGTTGCTGGGCACTCTGCACTGTCCCTTGCATGGGAGCAGTGGCAGGGTCCCAGAGCGCTCTGGTATTTGAATAAAACCTCTTGCTTGTACATCAAGTTCGAGTTTGCTGATCATTTGGGATTCTGAGGCTAATCCCGAGAGGGACGAAGGGGCTCCTCGCCTCGTAGGTCCAACACCAGCACCTCAACTTGATGGTTTTGAAGGTTGGAAATTATTCCAATGCCTCACACAGGATGAGCACTGTTATCGTTGCTTCTGAGACAGACAGCTGTAGGCACCACAAATTCTGTTCTATGTCCTGGAAGGTGGTGCAGAAGACTCTCCTGCCAATTGCGCTCAGATTCTGGGTGGAGCTGCCTCAGGACACTTTTCAAGGTCTGAGCTCCAGGGCGGAAGCCTGCCTCCTGAATCTGTGGCTCAGATCCCAAAAGACCCTGAAGGAGTTTCGAAAACAAAAAAAGTCAGCATCCTTTTAGTTTGCTTGTTTTTTTGAGACAGGGTTTTTCTGTGTAGCCTTGGCTGTCCTGGACTCACTTTGTAGATCCAGGCTGGCCTCGAACTCACAGAGATCTGCCTGCCTCTGCCTCCAGAATGCTGGGATTACAGGTGTGTGCTATCATGCCCAGCACATAAAAGTCAGTATATGTGCAAGTAAAAGAATTAATTGAATTGCTTTGTACAAGGGGATCTAGCCATTTTGCAATACTAGGAAGTTCAGTAGGCCTTAGGGAAGCTGGACTAGTGAGTCAGGAGCCAGGAACATCTTCAACTGTCTACTCTTTTCTGCAAACTGACTCTCTGTGCATGAGGACATCTGGGTTGATTTTTCTGGACAGGGCCACTACTGGACCCAGGAAGCAGAGATCACTGCAGGCTTGAGAGATTTCTGGTCTTGGCTGTTGCAGAGTGGGCAAAGAGAATGTGCTACACACAAAATGTTTATTTTTGCATTGAGCTGAAGACAACTGAGAAGCAACTGGGAAGAGTTCTCTCTCTTTTATTTCCCGAGAGCAAGGCATAAATTTTCACTCAAGGATGGTGGCAGGGTGAGCAGAATGTCTCTCTTTCTCCTTGAGGGTTTTGAAACAAGGTCTCCTGTGGACCAGACTGTCCTCAGCTTGCTGCGTAGTAGAGGATGGGCTTGAACTCCAGCTCTTCTGCTTCCACCTCCCAAGTACTGGGTTATAGGTGTGTATTGCCCGGCTCGGCTAGCTCGCTTGCCTTTCTCCTTCCCTTCCACCCTCCTTCCTTTCCTGTAGACAGTGTTTCCCCGTATTACCTGTTAGTGTCCGAGAGTCACTGAAGAGAGACCCCAGACTCAAGTGGTATGGAAAAGCAAGGAGCATTTATTCTGTAGAAATTTTCCAGCATGCCGGGCCACCGTTCCTTAGAATGGGACCATAAAATAGGCACACAGGCTCAATTAAAAGACAATTAGGATTTCCAGAAAGGGGTGGTGGTGGTGGTTAGGACTGGCTAAACATTTAGGAACTTTCCAGAGTTGCTAAGGACTTTTCTTCAGATTTTCTGAATCATAATATTTAGCTCAAGCCCATGTGTTAACCTTCAAGCTGATTGGCTGCCTGCGAGCTTCGGCTTTTCCAGAAACTGTTTCTCTATGTTCCAAGAAGTCGAAATTCAGGCCTACATAGGCAAAGTTGAAAATGAAGCCTATCATGGAGTAAGGTTAGCCAAACAGATCGGGGCCTTCCAGGGGTCTCTCAGAGGTTTTGAAGTTATTAGACCTCTTTACAAAGGCTGGTTTCAAACTTTTGAGCTCAAGCAATCCTGCCTCAGACTCCCAGAGAACTGGGCTGCTGATGTGTACCCCTACACCTGAAGAAAAGCTACTCTTAAAAACATTTTTTAAAGCCAGGCATGGTGGCACACGCCTTTAATCCCAGCACTCCACTCAGGAGGCAGAGGCAGGTGGAGGATCACTGTGAATTTGAGGCAAGCCTGGTCTACAAGTGGAGTCCAGGACAGCCAAGGCTACACAGAGAAACTCTGTCTCGAAAAACCAAGAAAAGGGGGAAAAAAGATTTATTTGTTTTTATTTTATGTGTATGAGTGTTATGCCCATGTATAAGTCTGTGTACCACATACCTGCCTGGTACCTAAGAAGGTCAGAAGAGGGCGTCAGATCTCCTGGAACTGGAGTTAAAGATGGTTGTGAATCACATTGTGGGTCCTGGGAACTGAACTTGGGACTTTGGGAAGAAAGGGCAGCAAGTGCTTTTAACCACTGAGCTGTCTCTCTAGCTCCAGAAAGGCTACTTTTTATCATCAAAAAGGAGGACCTAACATCAAGATAAATTTGCATAAACAGATTTTATTGGTGAAGCACACAGTTTTTTTGCTTCCCACACATTTCCTAGTCACTTCTCTACCATCCACTGTCCAAATTTTCTTCCTTCTGTTAAAAGGGACATAGATACTCTAAAATCTAATTGTTTCTTGCCTTTTCACTTCTTTTCTATGAACTCGTGTACACCTAAATATTATCAAAAATCTGGTACCTTTTCTCCTCTTAATCTGTGTAATCTGTATTCATCCCTGTGATCAGTTGCCTTACACTCACAACACCACACCTCCCTTTTCACAATAGACTCTGCTTTGAAACCATGAGGCAGAACAAGTCTTCTTTTAAAAAGTAAATCTGAGCTGGGCGGTGGTGGTGGAACACACTTTCATCCCAGCATTCGGGAGGCAGAGGCAGGAGGATCTCTGAGTTTGAGGCCAGCCTGGTCTACATAAGAGTTTCAGGCTAGCCCAAGCTGTAGCAAGATCCTGTCTCAAAACAAAAATAAAAACAAACAAAACAAAAACCTGTATTTGTTAATTTGGTTCTGTTTTGTAAGCCTCCGACTGCTCTCCTTGCCTGACAAGCCCGTGGTTTTCTTCATGGTGCACTTGAAAGGCAGTCCCACGGTTCTGCAGTTCAGTTCTGCCTTATTACTCCTTTTTTGTTTGTTTTGTTTTTCAAGACAGGGTTTCTCTGTGTAGCCTTGGCTGTCCTAGACTGCTTTGTAGACCAGGCTGGCCTCAAACTCACAGCGATCCACCTGCCTCTGCCTTCACAGTGCTGGGATTAAAGGCGTGCGCCACCACGCCCGGCTGTGATCTCTGGTTCTTAACAATGTTCTCAGCGTAGCTGTTTCTGGAAAAAGGGTTTCACATCTGGAATCTAAGAGATTAGTTCCAATAAAATTCTGCCTTCAAAAAGTAAAAAATCTGCTTTCAGATATTGAAGCAGTCAAGGCCTTATCTGTGTACTGGGGATGGGGATGGGAAACAGAAACAATGATAATGGCTAACGTTTATCGGGAGTTTAATGTGCATAAGGCACCATGCTAATGGCATAATGAGCATTATCTCATTTAATTTTCATAATTATCCTATTTTATTTTCTCAATATTACCAGGAGGTTCAGTGCAGCCAAGCAACTTACCCAAGGTTACAGAGCAGGCAATCTAGCAATCAAAGCTCAGCTAACAGACTGAGTGGCTTCTGTTGTCCAGTGTTGGGCTGCAACCACATAGCCTGAATTACAAGAAGGGGCAGGATCTGGCCCCAGGCTCAGTCAGAGGGAGCTCTTTCCAGAGTGCGGGGAAGGCTTTCCGGGAGGCCCAGTCTTGAAAAATGACCAGGGATTTGCTTTGCAGACATGAGGAAAGGGCAGCCCAGAGATCAGAGGGACAAACGCAGAGGGGATGAGGAGTGGTTGGCTGTGACTAGGGTCCTGGGAGCAAACTGTTCCTGTCACTTCTTTCCCTGAGGAAGTGTGGCAGCGCCGCGGGCACACAAGCTAGGCCTTGTGGAAGAGACAGGGGTCTTAGAGAGCTGGTATGTGGAGGTCTGGTCTGGCATGCTTGGTATTCTTGGTCATGGGGGGATCTATGACCTTTCACCATTCACATCCCAGAACAGAGGTCATTGGCCTGTGGGGGTGAAAGGATGAAATGAGTCTGTGTCTGAGGTAGAACAGCACCAAGAATGAGAGTCTTCCCCTCCTCCCCCAAAGAAGGATGTCTACAAAGGGACCCTGGAGTCTCTATTCAGTTGAAGTCATAGGCCTTTTTTCCCAGATCCTGGGACACTCATACTTTTGTTGTTGGCATTGGGTCTTTTCCTGCTAAGTACCTGCTGTGGTCTGGGTAACGCAGGCAGTAGAGTGGCATAGAGATAAAGATGAGTTCTGTGGTGGAGACAGACAGACAGATCATAGTCAGAGGCATTATTCTTCCTGAGGTCAGTAAGTGTCAAATGCTGCACTAGGAACTTTACCTGTGTGGCCTTTTGAAGCGGAGCTATCTTGTGGTCTGTCTCTTCTTAGTATCCTTCTGAAACTCACCAATTTTGAAAGAAATTTTCAGTATTAATTGCATGCTCTTTAAAAAATAATGGCAGCAAAATTTACAGTCTGGGGCTGGAAAGATGGCTCAGGGGTTAAAAGCAAGTACTTCCTGCAGAGGACCTAGGAAACCACATGGTGCTCACACCTACCTGTAACTCCAGTTCCAGGGGATCCAATGTAACTCTTCTGGCCTCCAGGGGCACCAGGCACACACATGAGGTATGTACATACATTCATACGTATATACATGCAGGCTAAACACATGTACACACAAAATAAAGCCAATGTTTATTTAGGGCTGTTGCTATTTCCCATTTTAACTTATTTTATCTTCTCTGTGTAGCCTTGGCTTTCCTAGAACTGGCCTTGTAGACCAGGGAGCCCTTGAACTCAGAGATCCACCTGCCTCTGTCTCCCACAGCTCTGGGACTACAGGTGCGCACCACCAGGCCCGGCTTATTATTCTATTTTAAATCCATCATCATCTCTTAAGTTTTTTGCTTGAAGAGGCCAGAGGGGCATATCAGTTCTGCCTTGGCACTGTCTGCCTTCTTTCTTTGAGACAGGATCTCCTGCCTCCTGCTGCCCAGAGCTAGTCAGGCAAGCAGCAAATCACATCAGTTCTACATGCCAACTCCACAGTGCTGGGTTATGAAAGCAGACAACAACACTGGGCTTTAACAGTTACATTATTATTAATATAATGTTATTATATTACGTCTACCCACTAACATGTGTGTGAGTGCTTGTGCGTGTGTAGAGGAGGCCAGAGGCCTCTTGCAGGAGTTGCTACTCCCGTTCCTTCTTGTGGGTCCTGGAGATAGAACTCAAGTCATTAGACTTGGTGGCAAGCACTGGGCCATTTCAACAGCCTTTCGCTGGTTTTGTTTGTGTTGTTGTTTGTTTGTTCACAATGGTACTGGGACCCACACTCAGGTCGTCATGTTTATACTCCTACCTGCTGAGCCACTTCCTTAGCCCCTATGATCTCATTTTCAGAAAGGAGACACGGGGGCCAGAGGTTAACTCATGCCCAGAGTCCCAACACGAACCTTTGGTACATGGACTGGAAGTATGTTCTTTGTTTGCTGGGAAAGCACACTCACTCTGAAGACTTTTGGGAGCATGGGAGGGTCAAGAATTCACATGCATTCATTTAGGCACTATGAGGAGGAAACATGAGGGGCATCACTGAAAGCTGAGTGTTCCTTAGAAGGGAGGCCTTCAGGACAAACGTCAGATAAGATATGAAGGGAGTGATTTCACCCCTCTCCCTTAAGGAGGGTGAGCCTGGCTCTTAGGGGCTTGTCTGTTTCCCATCTTTGCTCCAGGCGGATTCTGTCTGTGCCCTCCTAACACAAAAGACCCCTTGTAACCCCTGAAAGAGACCATCTGATTCAAGCTGGCTCCCTACTGTGGGAAAGAGAGGGAGCTCTGTGTTGAGGGACCTAGAAGCGAATTCCCAAATCAAGTACTCAGCTTTTCAGAAATGGCATGCTGGCTGTCAGTGAGAGCTCACGGTGTACTATAAGGGGCATGGCGAGAAGGCGATCTGGCTTGGTCTGGATTTGAGAGGATTGGGGCTTAATCCTGTTCTCTTCCATCTCCATCTAAAGAAGGATGGGCACAAGCCATGCTTGGTGGCCCATTCCTGTAATCCCAGCACTCAGGAAGGCAGAGGCAGGTGGATAGAAGTGTGTCCTGGACAGCCAAGTCAACACAAAGAAACCCTGTCTCACCCCGCCCCCCCCAAAAAAAACAAACAAAAAAGAAAAACAAAATGAAGAACCAGGGGCCCTTTTGTGTGGTAGATTTATCAAAGAGGAAGAGGAAATGCTGGCAGGTAGATATACCGGTTCTAGCATTTAGTTCAGTGTGGGATGTTAAACACTTGTCAAACACAGGGTTCTCCTTGAGGAAGGATTCCTAGACAGGAAAGGAAAAGGAAGGAGGTAGCAGATGAGGTGCTGCTGGTCCATCACTTCTCTGCTAGAGCAGTCCCCACAAACCACTTGACGATTCTCCATCTTCACGTGTCTCTTCTACGTAATGAACACACTGGAGAGTTTTTCATCTTTTTTGATTTTTTTTTTTTGAGACAGAGTTTCTCTGTGTAGCCCTGGTTGTCCTGTAATTCACTCTGTAGACCAGGCTGGCCTTGAACTCACAGAGATCCATGTGCCTCTGCCTCCCAAATGCTGGGATTAAAGGTGTATGTCACCACCACCTGGTGTTACTTCATCTTTTATTTTTAAGACAAATTCTTATTTATTTTTTTCAAATCATGTGAGTGTTTTGCCAGTGTGTATGCATATATACCACACGAATGCCTGGTGCCCGAGGAGGTCAGAAGCGACGTCGGATTCTCTGGAGCTGGAGTCACAGACGATTGAGCCACTCGTGTTGGGAACCCGCCCTAGATGCTCCGCAAGAGCCGCCAGAGCCCTGCACTGCTGAGCCCATCTCTTTAGTCCCAAGACAGGACTGAAATTGCAGTACTTGGGAGATTAAGTTAGTTCAGAAGTTCAAGGCCAGCCCAGAGTTCTTGAGATTCTCACAAAAAAAAAAAAAAAAAAAATCACACACACACACACAGAGGAGAGACAGACAGAGCTAGACAGAGAGATATTAATTGTAAAGTATACAAAATTTGAGACCCCTGTATTTGTGTTTGGCAGAAGAAAACTCTCTGTTTTCTCCGCCAACCAAAGAATTCGAAAACACGACCACCTTCTGGATATGTTTGCACAGGTCTGTAATTCCAGAACTCTATGTGCTGAGGCAGAGGATCGAAAATTGAAGACTTTCTACCCCTTTCGACAGGGAGACCTTGACTCAAAATCAATTGAGTCAACCTGAGGGCACACTGGGTAGAGGCGCTGCTGCCAAGCCTGATGGCCCTATTCTGAGAATCCCCCATGATGGAAGGAGAAAACAGGCCCCTACAAGTAATCCTTGACCCTCTGCACAGGCGCCTAAAATAAAGAAACGATACGTTTATTTAAATTTAAAACAAGGGCCAGCGAGATGGCTCTGCAGGTAAAGGCACTTCCTGCTACCCAGAGGACCTGAGTGCAGTTCCGGGGACCCACAGGGTGGGAGGCGAGAACCAACTCTGGCAGGTTGTCACCTCATCACCCCACACTGCGGCACACCCGAGACTCCCACCCCCAACACAAAATAGATAAAATGTAATTAAATGATTAAAAACAAAAGCAAAGCAAAAGCTCGACCACTTCTGTGAAATGAGCATCCAAGGAAGGAAAAGCAAAATAAAATAAACACAAATCGGAGTTCCAACACCCACGTTACCGAATGCTCAATTATCTGCTCTTCTGCGAAGCACCTGTAACGGCCTTAGAAGAGCGCTGGGGTTACCCACCACAAACACAAACTTGGCAGTCCTACCGGTTGGAGAAGGAGGCTGGGAACCCAGCCTTCCCAGCGGCTTGTTCCACATCCGTGGTCCCTGCGTTTTTCCTCCTACCAGCCCCAATTTCCACTATGTGTCTCTTGAGTCATTATAATGAATCATAAGCTAAAGCATGTTAAGTGCTCTGCCCAGTGTTGGAACACAGTGAACAACACGAATAACAGCGATTGAGCTGCTGCACAGTTGGCCAAATCCTTCTCCAACCAACATCGGTCCAGCCTGCCTCGGTCCAGCCCGGGTCGGATGCGGACCGGGATCCAGTTAGTGCAGCAGCAGCTCTGAGCCCCTCGGCCGGCGCACTGCGGGACCGGGAGGGGGGAAGGGGCGAGAAGGACCGGGAGAGGGGACGAGCGGGGGCGGGGAGCTGCGGGCCGCGAGCAGAGGCCGCTAATGCAACCGTCAGTTAATTAGAGGAGAAGGTTATGTCATTAACGGCGGGATCGATACAAAGGGAGTTAGGAGGCTCTGGCAGCACACCCCCCCCCCCGCCCCGCTGCACACTCGGCGCGGGCCAATTCTAAGAAAATTCGATACACATTAGTGCGTAGGATCTGCAGCGGCCCAGGGCGGGGAACCTGAGCCTGGGACCTGCTGTTTGGACCTGACCCGGTGCCCTGGTGCGACGCCCCAAGTCTTTCCCAGCGCTTGTGAGGCGTGGTCCCTGCCGGCCTTAGCTTCGCTGGTTCTGGGGACTCCTGGGCCGCTCGTCCAGCGCACCCTGCTGGGATCCTCCCCGGGTCACAAGGAAGATGCCCTTGACCTTCCTAGACTAGACTAGGTGACCTCGATTCCCCTCACAGCACCTGGTTCTTTGTGGCATTTATCAATGCCACTGTATGGTCTCCTGCGTAATTTGCAAGCCTTTCTTCCTGCTAGACTGTCGACCCCAGGAGAGTGAGGACTGTGTGTCAGTCTTGTTTACCTGCACGGTACCTGGAATGCAATGGGTGCTCAGGAAATATTTGCAGAACGAATGTTCTCAAGTCCAAAGACTGGGAAGGAGAACTAAGGAGGAAAGAAAAGAATTGACTTTCTCAAGATTGCCCTGATCACCCAGATGCCCAGTCTCTTTGCTGGAGGAAATCTACTAATCTATCTGCAGCTTGATTTTTCCCAGCTAGGAAAAAATGAGCTATAGCTGCCTCCCTTTCAGGTGCCAGAAATTGTGCTAACGCTTTCTGTACGTTTGCCCACTGAATTAAAGTCATTTTATGAAGCAGGAACTCAGCGCTAGCTTGCCTTCACATCATGTTACAGGGACCCACCTTGTCTTCCAATCCTGCCCCACTCCTGACCTGGCTGCATTTCCCAGGCTCCCTTGCTAGTTAGCTTCAGGATGAGCTTGGCCAATGGGAGGCGCTGGTACAAGATGGGAAAGTTACGGTGTAGATGTGAATTGTCCTTCGTAGGTCCACGGTTTGTTTCCTTCTTCCCTTCCTCCCTTCCTTCCCAGTTTATTTTATTTTTATGTGCATGAACTTTTGTCTGCACGCATGTGTGTGCATGTGTGCATGACTGTTAGGAGCTCCTGGAAATGGAGTTGTGACTGTGAGCCACCATGTAGGTGTCAGGAATGCAGCCAGGCCCTCTCCAAGAGCAACAAGCGCTCTTGACCCCTGAGACATCTCTGTAGCCCTTAGTCTCCTGTTTTGAAGGTTAGATCCCAAGTAGGTGACCTATTTCAGGAGGCCCAGGACCTCCTCTTAGGAGGTAGAACCTAGCTGGTGAAAGTAGGCCACTGCCTGGGTACCAGTCGGGTAGGGGATGTGAAACACACACGGACACACGAACACACACACATTCCTGTCTGACTTTCTGTTTTCTGATCTTCCTCTCTTTGGGCCCCAGTAATATGAACAGCTTTACCACATGTTCCCGCTTGCTGCTAGCTGAGCTACTCTGCCACGCCTTCTCCTCCATGATAGACTGAAACTCTCTGATCTTTCCTCCCTTTAAATTGTTTCTCTCAGATACTGTGGTCACGGCAACATGAACTTAACTGATACAGAGAACAAAGGGGACAGAAGGCGAAATACTTTAGCCTTGCTATTTCCTGACACTGTTTATAATGTCTGGCTTGCCTTACTTTCCTCACCACATCAGCGATGGCTTCTCCACCACCAAAGCAGCCACAGTGTTAATTTTCCTGTATTAAACTGGCTGTGTTTGAAATATTTATTTTTTAATTAATTAATTTTTATTTATGTACATTGGTATTTGACTGCATATATATCTATGTGAGGGTGTTGGATCCCCTAGAACAGGAGTTACAAGTGGTTGTGAGCTGTCATGTGGGTGCTAGGAATTGAACCTGGATTCTCTTGAAGAGCAGTCGGTGCTGAGCCATCTCTCCAGGCCCTGTTTGAAATATTTGGAGTGAGGTTGTTTTCATGATTACTTTAAGAGCCATGATTTGAATCCATATCTTTAGAATCACAAACCCCACTTCCTTATAATTTCTCCTAAATGATGGCAATGGGACACAATAAAAGAATGACAACCACCTAACCACACACCCGAAGAGTTTGTCCCAATAATCTCTGAGTTGTTGAGACAAGGTCTTTAGACCAGGCTGGCCAGAGATCCACCCCCCATCTGTAATTATAGATGTGAACTGCCGTGCCCAGAAAAAGAGAGAAATTAGCCAGTCATGGTGGTGCATGCCTTTAATCCCAGCACTTGAGTAGGCATGGCAGATCTCTCTGAGTTCAAGGCCAGCTTGGTCTACAAAGTCCAGGACAGCCAAGGCTACACATAGAAACCCTGTCTCGAAAACCAAAACAAAAAACCAAAATAATAATAATAATAATGAAAAAGAAACCCCCCAAAACTCCCTCTACTTTCTATACCTATAGGTGGTAATGGCATCTACCCTATTTGGTTGTGCTTGGGTTTTTGTTTTTTGTTGTTGTTTTGTTTTATTTTTGGTTTGATTTAGTTCTGGTTTTGGTTTTTCCGAGCTTTGACTTCCTTCAGTGATGGACAATGATGGACTGTGATAGGGAGGTGTGAGCCAAATAAATCCTTTCCTTTCCCACACTGTGTTCTATCACAGCAACTGAAAGCAAACTAGAGTCGTGCGCGACTGCGCACACCTGTGATCCCAGCACTCAAGGAGGCAGAGGCAGGCAGAGCTCTGTGAGTTTGAGGCCAGCCTGATCTACAGAGTGAGTCCAGAGAAACTCTGTCTCAAAAACAAGAAAGAAAGAAAGAAAGAAAGAAAACTAGAACACGGGTAGAGTTGTTATGATGAAATGAGCTAGTATATGCCATGCACCTACATCTGTCAGTTGTTTGGTGGTGGCTCTCTTACTGACTCTTGTAAATGCTGAGGAGTGTGTGTGTGTGTGTGTGTGTGTGTGTGTGTGTGTGTGTGTGTGTTTGGCCTTCTCAGCTAGGCCATCCTCCAATGGAGAGGACATCATCTGAGTCTTTCATTCCCAAGTATTCTATTTATCACGTGCTAGATTCATCTTGCCCATTGAAACAGGGACATTGAACTTGTAATCAGATGGCTGGCCTGTCAGCTACAATACACAGAAGATGTGTGCACTAAACATTAGGTTTGACTGAGCACTCCCAAATCAATTGGACCGCCCCCTGAGACTTGGCTGGCAATGAACGAGAGTGTGAGGTTCTTTTGACACTTGTATTCAGGGCCTGATTTGAGCTAAGATGTCTGTTCAGTGTTCCCGAGGGCAAATTTCTCCTGATTGAATTGCAGCTTTCGATCTTAATGGAAAAGAAGCCGAGTGTAAAAAGGCAGTTTCCCTACCCTATACCCCTGAGCCAGGAATCCTTGTTACGCTTTTCTTTCTGAACTTGAGGGGTACCAACTCCTGCCATCTGCAAAAATTCAGGGGACAATAGTTTTCTGGGGGCAGGTACAAAGGTTGGAATAGAAATTAGGGAAAGAAGGTTTCTTTCTTTCTCTTTCTTTCTTTCTTTCGACAGGGTCTTACTGTGTAGCCTTGGTTGGCCTGGAACTGACTCTGTAGAGCACACTGGCCTTGAAACTAATAGAGATCAAACTGTTGAAGGTGGCGCACATCTGTGAGCCCAGCACTCGGGGAGGCAGAGGCAGGCAGATCTCTGTGAGTCTGAGGCCAGCCTGGTTTACAAAGTGAGTCCAGGACAGCCAAGGCTACACAGAGAAACCCTGTATCAAAACAAAACAAAACACACAAAACAAAACAAAAAAACCTGAGGAAACTAGTAGAGATCCGCCTGCCTCTGCCTCTCAAGTGCTGGGATCAAAGATATGTGCTATCATGGCCAACTACTTTTTAAAAAATTTAGTTGTATTAAATACAGGGTTTCACTATGTAATCCAGGCTTGCCTGGAACTCACTTCGCTTTACCTGTCTCTGCCTCCACAGTACTGAGATTAAACATGTGCCACGTGGCCCAGGGAGAGAAGCTTTCTAACTCCCCAGATCACCAGAGCTTCCAGAGACTCGGGTCCTGGAGTCTGTGAAGGTCAAGAACCTGTGTGGGATAGCGGACCAACCACAGAGTGCAGACCAGGTTTTCAGCCCCCACAGCCTAGAGCTCAGCAGCAGCACCTGCAGACACTTTATTTGAACCAGCCCTTGCTGCCTCGCAGGTTGCTGTGTGTTCCTATGAGCCAGTGACTCAAATCTATCCTGAGGAAGTATGCAGACCTTCCAAGTGATTCTGAGGTTATGGTTTAAAGCTAATTTAGAGGCTGAAAATGGCTTTTTACCACAATGGCATAAGCCTCCCATCTCTGGAGTTCAAGAGCACAGCTTTGCAACAAGCAGGCTGAGCTCTGTGACTTTAATTCTTACTTAGCCTGATGCTTCTCATTGGTAAGACAAGGATAACGGTGAAGGGATGGGTCCCTAGCTAAGAGTACTGGTTGTTCTTTCAGAGGACCTGAATTGGGTTTCCAGCACCCACAACTGCCTATAGCTTCCATTCCAGGGGATTTAACAGCATCTTCTAGCTTTCTTGGGCACCCACAGGACACATACACTGATACACACTAACAGCAAAACTGAGATATTTAAGTTAGGCATAGTGGCATAAACCTTTAATCCCAAAATTCAGGAGGCCGACACAGGTGGATCTCTGAGAGTTCAAGGCTAGCCGGGGATCCATAGTGAGATCCTGTCCCAAAGAAGAAGGAAAAAAAGAGTATAGTGTATGCTTGGGAAGCCCCGTGGCAACTGTGAGACGTCAGGTGAGAGCTCATGAAATGATTCACTATTATTATTATTTTTTAAATGGTTCCAAATAGTTTGTCTCTGTATGGGTGTTATGTGTCTGTTTGCTCCAGGTTGGGCATGAATGTAGGAGCCTTGAGCCAGCGCCGGTGCAGCGGTGATCACTCACAGAAGCCCCTTACCACAGCAAACCTATTCACACTCCCTTGTAAACCTGGTGCCAGCGCTTGGGAGACAGCGATAGATTAGAAATTCAAGGCTGTCTTTATTTTGTTTTGTTTTGTTTTTTCAAGACAGGGTTTCTCTATGCAGCCCAGGCTATCCTGGAACTAGCTCTAACTAGTTCCTCAAACTCAGGTCCACCTGCCTGTGCCTCCCGAGTGCTGGGGTTAAAGGCATGTTGTAAAGCCCACCTTGTAGGGGGGAGGGGGGAAGCGCTTGTTGGACTTGAGGAGAATGTCACAAGCTTCACTTCTCCTCAGTTAAGTGAGAGGTAAACAGCAGACAGGGCTTGAATTCGTCGGTGGGGTGGCTTTCTGCAGACTTCCCGGGGAATCTTCAGCGACGCATTTCTGGGTCACCTCCCAGCGTCTGGGAGGCAGAGGCAGGCAGATCTCTGTGGGTTCGAGGCCAGCCTGGTCTACATACAGAAACCCTGTCTCAAAGAAACAAAAAGCAAGAGAAAGAAACAAGGAGAGATCAAAGATCAAAGTTTCAAATTTTTAAATATTTATAGCTGAGTTTGGCAGTATACCTCCTTAGCATAAACGAAGCCCTGGGTTTGACTCACAGTACTGGATAAACGCAAGGCTTAGTCCTTCATGTCTGTAACCTCAGCGCTGGGATATGGAAGCAGGAAGACCAGACGTTCAAGGTCATCGTTAGCTACGTAGTGAATTGGAGGCCATTTTGGGTTACATGTGGCCCTGTTTGTCTTCTTGTTCCCATCTACTTCCCCTGAACACTCCACATGTCCCCTTCCAAACTTCATGTCTCTTCCTTCTTTCTTGTAACCCAGTGTTGGCTGGAAAGCTGCCTTTGATGGCTTGACCTTCTGCGTGTTTTATGCAATTAGCCACAGTTGGAAGGAGTTCATGGATACAGCGGTCATGTCCAGAAGACATCCTTCCACATTACTCCTTCCTATTCCCTGGCTGTGGATGTTAATTTAAAGGCAAGGCCTAATACTGTTTATTATTAGCCCTATAATTATTATGGTGGTATTATCTAACCCGCCATAATAATCAATAAAGACACAGACACCTGTTAGGTTTTAGATTTGCTTTATTTCATGTTGGGCTGGACAGATTCAACCCATGCTCTCTCATTCTCTCTCCACCCCCATCCTGTGCCACCTGCTTTAACCATTCTTATCTGGGCTACCTTCCACCCATAATTCCAAGATATTCTTCATTTGGGCTTCCTTTCCAAGCCATTCTCTGAGTTCTTCCTCCCAGCCCACGTGGTTCCTTCCACGCTAACCCATCATGGCTTTCCCCTTCCTTCCTCCTCTTCCTGTTCTCTTTCCCAAGATCCTCCCTGTCTGCAAAGCCCGTGACCCTTAGTCATGCCCACTGCATTTGCCCTGCCCAGGTGTGTTGGCTTTTTATTGGTCTAATGGAATAAGTTTTTAGGCAAGGTTACAAACATCATTTTGGGGTACATGAGTGTCTGCTCATTTGGGCAGCAACCAGATCTTGGGGTCCAATAATTAGCTTCAGAATACACAGCACCAGACCAACTCACAACATCTGGCTCTTACACTTTCCTGCCTTCTTTTCCATCAGCCGTGACAGTGGTGACATAGATGTCTTAGAGTGGAGCACCCAACAGCCACCTTAAGTCTCTGCATTGACTGCTGCCCACTGAGGAAAGACGTTTATCCGGCCACAGTAAGTCCAGCACTGACCTGTGGGTATACACACTGATAGTTAACAGGCAATCTGAGACGAAGACCACCTAGCCAAACAACAGTGGTAGGACATGGCTCCCCTGAGGACCTCTGACACCCCCAAGTCATGGGCTTTTGAATAGGTTCTCAATCAGGAATAAATTTCCTTCCTGTGGAGCAGACCCCAAATCCAATCAGAGAGCAGATAGTTACCCCCATAACCTCTGAGCCCCTATTGTAGCGCATCTTTCCTGGCAGGTCAGTATTATTCCTGGTGGTCCCCATTAGATAATAAGACCACTGATGACCTTTCTCTGTGGCCTGCATAACGTCTTCCAGTGCTGTGAAAGTGAGCCAGTGAGCTAGCCGGGAGGAAGCTGCCCGGTCAGTTCCAGCTTGATTTCTCTATGTCCTGCTTGAGAAGTGTGTTGAATCTTCAGCGAGCAATCCTAAGGCAACCAAGAACAATGGCAATAACCTGAGACCTTAATAGTTATTTTTTTAAGAGATGAAACTGATATTCAGAGCATTAGTTTGTTTGTCAATGAACCGAAGATGATAACAGAGCTGGCCTCAGGCTTCTGCACATGAACCTAGGGTCTGTACTCTTTGTTAACATGCCATTTTGCTTCCTGTAAGGGTTCGGGTCTAACACAAAGTTCGTGAAATCCGAGCTCCTCCTGTTGTCTAACTTGCTCTCTTGTGATGGGCATAAAAGCTTTTGCTCCTTCTGCCTGCCCTTTTCTGCTCAAGATGAAAGAAGGCCGGCTCTTAAGTGTTAGCCGCCATTAACACTGCATCTTACAGCATTGTACGGTACAGATTCTTTCTGGCAGCCTGGGGGGTGATTCCCCAGGCCACTGCTAACAAGGAGTACTTAGGAATACTCTTGAATGAAGGAGACCAGTGGCTTGGGAGTCTGGAAAGTAAAGTTGATCTAGAAAAAAAGTGGAGAAGGAGAGTTGGGAGGCTAAGGAAAGAGCAGTAGGGCGGAGACAGCAGTTGGCAGGATGCCAGGCTCCACTTTGCCTTTGGTGCGGCCATCCCTGGGGGCTGGGAGGTGGGGGTGGGCGGGTAGCCCCTCTCCTCCTGATTGGTCTGATCACCTTGCTTTAGGCTTCATTTCTTCCCTTTGGGGCAATGGGTAAGCTGAAGCTTGTGGTTACATAAAGCCTCCTGGAACTCTTCCAGGAAGAGGGGGAAGCATGGAAACCAAGAGTCAAGTCCTATGTGAGGAAGTGGCTGGGCACCTCCAGTCACACTGCCCTTCCTCTGGAGAGTGTCCTAGTCGGCCAGATGGAGGTATGCCACTCAGCGTCTCCACTCTAGCGACCGTGTGGCTTTGGGCAGGTGATGCCTGTGCCCTCTCCTGAACTCCTGTCCAGGCGGCTTGGTAGGCTAGTACATCTAAAGGCAAGGCTTAGTTAGCATGGTGCCTAATAAATGGCCTCATCATTGTTGTTAGTAGTAGTATTAAGTGTTGTTAGAATTTGGTGTTCTAGCCAGGCGTGGTGGCTTCACGACTTTAATCCCAACACTCCAGAGGCAGAGGCAGGCAGATCTTTGTGGGTTCAAGGCCAGCCTGGTCTACAAAGCGAGTCCAGGACAGCCAGGGCTGTTACACAGAGAAACCCTGTCTTGGAAAATAAAATAAAACAACAAAAAATAATAATAATTTAGTGTCCTATCAGCCTGATGGTTTCTCCAGCCTCTCCTGTTTCTTCAGTCCTGGAGAATGTGAGTCAAATGCACCTCTACATATCTCCCCTTTCCCCTGGACCTTCCCGTAGGTCAGGTTTTCTGGTACCTCTGGGCAGCCCCAGGACAATATCAACTGTCCCTCCATGATTCTAGAATGACCTTTTTGTCATGTCCCAGGAAAGACTGATAAAAGCTTTGTCTGAGTCACATTCCATTATGGGATTAAATCAGACTTGCTCTTGGGCCTTCTAGTTGCTACCTTAGGCTGGATTCCCAGCAGCAGTTATTGCCTTTGGCCCAATCTGAGGTCATCACACTTCTTTGTACCCAAGGGATTTCCCCCCTCAGGCGGTGGTGGAGGAGAGTTGGGAGAGAGGCCCTGGCAGTCATGGGGATTTCAGTTAGCAAGAACTGCCCAAAATGAGGATACCTGGGTACACTACAAAACAAGAAAGGGCCTAGCCAGCTCTGGTCTGGCAAATGACAGGCTGTATGAAGTCCTAAAATAAGGGGCAATCAGCAACAGAGAGGTTATGGGGTAAAGAAATAAATATGGCTGATTGCCGAATAGTTGTTAAATTTCTCTGAGCTTCAATTTCTTAGATTCTTAGATTACCATTTATTAGAAAGGTTTAATTTAAGGGGCTAGGGAGATACCTCAGTGGTTAAGAGCACTGACTGCTCTTCCAGAGGACCCAGGTTCAAATCCCAGCAACCACTGGCAGCTTGCAACTGTCTGTAACTCCAAGATCTAATACAGACATGCATGCAGGCAGAACACTAATGCACATAAAAATAAAATCTTGTAAAAAAGAAAGGTTTAATGTAAATGAAATCATCCTGATTTAAAGGGTGTTTGGGTTTTGTTTGTTTGTTTTTGTTTTGTTTGTTTTTCTTAGGACAGGATCTTAGGTGAGCCAGGCTTGCTTCAAGCTTGCTACAATGACCTTAAACGTTGGATTCTCCTACCTCCCAAATGCTGGGATTATGTACGAGTTTATGCAGTGCTGGTGGAACTCATTGGCAGTCTACATTCCCGGCCTGAGGTTTTGGAAGTACCTCAGTGTGGGTGGCTGCTTGGCTTTGGATCTTGGCTACCTACTGACTTTTTTTTTTTTTTTCAAAACAGTCTAATTATGTAGCCCAGGTTGGAACCCGCCATCTTCTGCTTCTATATCCTGAGAGCTGGAATTCCTGTGGTGCAAAGCCAAACTAGACTTGCCCACTGGCTTTGTGCCATTGCCCTTCTCTCCTTCAAGCCTCAGTTTCCTATGCATTAAAGAGAGAAAACATCACCCTCCACAGGTTGTTGGAAGGATTAGAGAAAACTAGATCTATGATGCAGTTAGTGCTTGCATGCATGTACACACACACACCCTGAATGATGTACAATGAAACGATAACTAAGTTTTCTTTTCTTTGGAGTAGTCTTGAGAGGAGTGACTGACCCCTTGGGGAAGTCACAAAGCCTCTCCAATGCCATATTACCACTGTAGAGATGAGTTTCTGTCATAGGCACTTAAGGACTGCTTTGCTGGGCCAGCAATATGGCTCAGGAGGTAAAGGGAGAGCCTGGATGGAACTCTGACATGCAGTCAGCTAGGGAAAGGGGCCACAGAGAAGGATGTATAACAGAGATGTCAAACTCCCGGGTTCTTCTTTACCATTTTTGTCAGATTTAAAGGAAACTGCTGTTGCAGAATATTTGATCCCATTGTGAACACAGAGATTGTAAACTGTAAAAACCTCTTTCTTGTTTGGTGTGGCTCAGCCCTAAAACACATCTTTAATCCAAGGACTTTCTGTTTATTGTAAACAGGTGGTTATGGTATAGCTGACCCTAGCACACACCTTTAATCTAATAGCTTTCTGTGCACCGGATTAAGTGAAGTTAACCTAGGTTAAGGGGCAGAGGAAGCAACTAGCTGGCAAAGGATTAAACAGAAAGGAGGGACATTGAGAGAAGGCTATTTAAGACAGTGTGGAGAAGAAGAGGGGCTTTTGCTTTTTCCTTCTGGGACCTGCGCTGAGCAGGAAGGTCAGCTGGTGCTTTCTCTGTCTCTCTGAGCTAATATCTTCACCCCAGCATCTGGCTCCTGAGACTTCATTGGCAAAAATCAAACAATTTGGATTTTACTGTTTTATAACAACAAACTCCAGTTCCCCAAACCCCAAAAGGCTCAACCTGGACTACAGCAGGGTTTCTGGTGATTAGATGAAAGCCAGCATTCCTCAGGAACCTGTTCCCATCTAGCCATTTCCCTTACCTCGGGCAGAAGAGGCAAATGGCTACCTGTGGTGCCTATTAGCATATTAAAGCTCATGCTGGCCCCCAGGCTCCCTCATTAGCACTAGTACCTGTGAAACACTTCTAAATCCAGGTTAGCATCCTAGCCTTTCTCACCTCTTCCCCTACCCTAAAACCTCCCTTCACCTCATAGACTTCCTCTCCCCCAAATATTCATTCTCAACTCCGCTATTCCATATGTTCTCTCTCTGCCTCTCTTTCTCTCAATATATCTCTGTTCTGCTTCTCTCACTGTGGATTTTTTTCCTATTCTTTATCCGCTGCTATTCTCCCCTCTCTTGCAGAGAGCCCTATCCACTGACGTGTTCAGTCTACTCTCTCTCTCTACTCTGGACTCTTCCACAGGCCTCTGGCTGTTCTCTTTCAGGTCTACAAAAAAATAAAAACCAAACCAAACCAAACCAAAACAAACAAAAAAACACCTTCCCCTTATTCATATCATGGAACAGTCATGCTGTCAGTTTATATAGTCTTGAGTCAAAAACCTGGCTGGCTCTTGCTCGTGCCAGTAGGACCCACCCACAGACCCAAGCCAGTCAGATGTGTTCAAGGCCGGTTCTGAACACATTTACATAAAGGTGTGGGTCTTGACGCCTCCCCTTCTTTGTTTAGGCTGATGAACCCAAAATTAGGGGAAGAGGGCCCGTCCCAGGCCAGCAAAACCACCTAAATCCACAGCACTCCAGTCCCTTCTCTGCTCTTTGGGGAGTCTTTCTCTCTCTGTGTTTTATCCCCCACCTGTGTGTGTGTTTATTTGCTTATAATAAACGTTGTTACAAAGCTGCCTTCTGTGTCTAAGATCTTCCCTCAGTTTTAATTTTTTTGTTGTTGTTGGTTTTTGTTTTGTTTTGTTTTTAAAACAGGCTTTCTCTGTGCAGCCTTGGCTGTCCTGAACTCACTCTGTAGACCAGGCTGGTCTCAACTCAGAAATCCACCTCCCTCTGCCTCCCAAGTGCTGAGGTTAAAGGCATGTGCCAGAGGCAGGCGGATCTCTGTGAGTTCCAGGCCAGCCTTATCTATGAAGTGAGTTCAGGACAGTCAGGGCTCTGTTACACAGAGAAACCCTGTGTCGGGTAGGGGGTGTAGAGTGTGTGTGTGGGGGGGGGGCATGCACCACCACCTAGCCTGGCTTTTAGTTCTTTAATTGGCAGAGAAAACAGACTCAATCAAGACCCCTAGATATAACAAAAGCATTTGCCTTCAAGCCTGATGACCTGAGTTTGTATGGATGGAAAATTTTAACTTGGACCTAACCATGGGAACCAACCATGGGAACTGAAACTTGTGAGCTGTAATTATTATTGAACCCAGATCTGATACAAAACATTTCTAAGAGTTGCCCTTCTGTAGTTATGGATGAGAAAGCCTAAACAATGTCTAACCATTCCCTCCCGGCTGCACCTGGCGATGACCAATCATAGATCACCCCATTAGAAAAGTCCCTTACCCCTAGACCCCCTCCTGGTTTGCCGGTTTTGCCTTTATAAACTATGTGATTCCGTTGCTGGGCACTCTGCAATGTCCCTTGCATGGGGATGGTGGCAGGGTCCCAGAGCACTCTGGCATTTGAATAAAACCTCTTGTTTGTGCATCAAGTTCGAGTTTGCTGATCATTTGGGATTCCGAGGCTAATCCTGAGAGAGATGGAGGGACGGAGGGGCTCCTCACCTTGGAAGTCCAACAAGTTCAATCCCTGAAATCCATGTGGCAGAGAAAACTGACTCCTGCAAATTGTCGACCTCAGGTGCTGAATGGAAACTGTGTGTTTGTGTAAAAAATGTAATAAAACAATTTTCTTGCAGCTAGGGAGATGACTCAGTGGTTAAAGGCACCTGTTGCTCCTTCTGAGAATCTGAGTTTGACTATTAGCACCTACATGATGGCTAACAAACTGCCTGTAACTCCAGCTCCAGAGGATACACCTCCCTTTTCTGGTCTCTGTGGGTACTGCACACACAGTGCTCACTACATATAGGTAAGCTTAAAAAACCTTCTTTGCTAAAAGTTTCTTACCCCTCATTTGGGGCCACAAGGTAACTAGAAAAACCTGGCATGTCTGCTGTTAGTTTCTGCCTTGCTCCTTTACTTATGATCCCTATTCTTGCTTAATGCATATAGGCATGTTAACCACTCACGGTGTACCTAGCTTGTCATGCTTCAATGCTGAAGGCACAGAGGGAAGTCTTTGTCCTTTACCTGCACTCACCTTAGATTCTAGGAAGAAAGCTTGATGGTGTCAGGAGCCAAACACCCCCCCCCTAAGGGTACGAGTCCACGAGATCCATTCTCCACCACAGAGCAGGAGTTACCCTCCCCTCCCCCACCCCCAAGAGCCAGTTTGTCACCTCAAGCACCATGGCAAGTAGTCACCTTGCCAAGGTAGGGCAAAGCCAAAGGGGGCAAAGGTCAAGGACAGCACACCTGGGCCAGGACTGTGTCATTGTGCAGCCCTCTCAACCACTGCCTGCCAGTGTTCCCTCTGGGGTCCCCGGCTCCAGTTTCTCAATGTGGAGACACGGATTAAACTCTACTTCCCTGCTTTTGACTTTTACTCATCTCTTAAAAAATTAGCTCTTGGAGGCAGGTGGCCACCTTGAGCCTGGGTCAGCCTCAAACCAGCCTCACCTTAGAAGGCAGAGCAGGAGGTGAGGAGAGGGGGTTTTCATTAGCCTCTGACAGGCAGGTGGGCCCTGGTGGCTAGTGAAACACATTGCAGTTGATTCTTTCCTGACCCGAACCCAGCTAGGAGTCTGGCAATTGTCTAAGCACATAAATCCTGTGCACATCTGTGTGCCTGGCGTGATGTCCTCTCAGCCCTAAAACAACCCTATGAATAAGCTTGTTAGTCCTCCTAGCTCATAGAGGGAGTGGCTCAGATGCTCAGGTCAGGGCGTGGCTGAAGGAGGAATGGAACTGAATGACTTTTCTCTCCAGATCAAGAATCTGGGCGTGAGCGGCCCTGCCTAGACCTTGGGACATGTGAGAGCTTCGCTGTCTTCTCAGGGAGGGGCCACAAGCCTACTATGGCCGTTATGGTTGGACTGTCTTCTGCTGTCTTCCTTAGGGGGCAGTTATCTCTTACTGGGAAACTGTAGTTCTGAGAAAAATAGTTTTTCCTGTATTAAACACCCTGCAGGGGAGCTGGAGAGCTGGCTCAGAGGTTAAGAGCACTGGCTGCTCTTCCAAAGGTCCTGAGCTCAATTCCCAGCAACCACATGGTGGCTCATAACCATCTGTAATGAGATCTGGGGCCCTCTTCTGGCATGCAGGTGTACATGCAGGCAGAATACTGTATACATGATAAATAAATCTTAAAAACACAAAACAACACCCCGAAGGGCTGACTGACTGAAACACCCTGAAGGGCTGACTGACTGAAACACCCTGAAGGGCTGACTAACTGATTAGAGCATCTGCAATTGTGAAGAACTGGAATGTTACAGGTCCAGAGCTCAATTACCTTGGCCTGCCTTTAGCTTCCTAAATAGCTATTTACTGTCCCCTTGTGTGTGCGCTCTTACATCCTTGTGACTGAGTGGTAAATCCTTTTGAAATGTGCTGACAGACCACTGGCGTCTACCAACCCAAAGGCTTAGAATGTCATCAGGCAGCCTCGCAGGCTTACAGCAGCTGTTTCTGCTTCGCTGTAGCCTGAACACTCAGGGTTTCTTTGGAATATTTAAAGTTCCTTGACTGGTGGGTCTCTCATTCTGCTACTATAAAAGCGCCACAAACCCAGCTGGGCAGGGCAGCACCTGCCTTAACTACCAGCATTCCAGAAGGCAGTGGCAGGCAGATCTCTGTACAAATTCTTAGCCACCTTGATCCATATAAGGAGTTCCAGGCCAGCCAAAACTACGTGGTGAGACCCTGTGTCTTAGAGTTTTATGGCTGTGAAGAGACATCATGGCGAAGGCAGGTCTTGTAAAGGAAACATTTCACTGGAGCCTGCTTACAGGTTCAGAGGTCTAGTCCACTATCATCACAGCAGGAAACATGGCGGCGTGCAGACAGACGTGGTTCTGGAGAAGGAGCTGAGAGCTGCATCTTGATGCAAGGGCAGCAGAAGGAGACTGTGTGCCACCCTGGGCATAGCTTGAGCATAGGGGACCTCAAGGTCCACTCCCACAGTGACACACTTGATGGGGACAATTTAAATAATGACGGTTAGGTGCACAACAAATTTTATATGAAAGAGGTTTATTAGATGGAGACAGAGAGAGAGAAGGGAGAGTGGGACATGATGGGGTGGGGGTGGGGGGTCCCGACAGAGAAAGGGGAGAGGGCGAGAAGGCAAGAAAGGGCAAGAAGCAAGAGGCCAAGAGAGCAAGAGAGGGACCATGTGGCAGAGTGTGGCCACCTGGCCAGCAACACACACACACACACGACATCATAGGTTGCTGGGCAACCCAGAAGCAGGTTCAGTTCCTAAATACTAACAACACTTCCTCCAACAACACCACAGAACAGAGAGAGAGGCAGATAGAGAAAGTGGGGAAAGGTGGCCACAGAGAGCACATACGGCCAAAACGGCAGGGTTACAGGGAGAATGAGTAGCTGCGGGGAAGGAAGCCTGTGAGCTGGGGAAGTTTGGGTAGGGGAGGAGGCGATAAGCACCAGGGTGCTACTAGGGAGGACTTTGAGATGTGTAACAGGAACCTGTGATACTGAAGGAGCCTGGGGGCCGGCATGAGCGTTGGCATGCTGATAGACACCACAGCAGCCATTTGTCCCTTCTGCCTTTTAGTTTCCTTTGCCCCAGTCACCATCTAAATTGTTGTTGTTGTCGTTTTAATCCTATTCTTGAGAATTAAAGCAAAGTAAAACAGAATAGGAGAGGCAACATACGACTTTGAGTGGGTCCGAGAGGTGTGTTTGCTGCTGTGGTGCTGACCGGGGTTAGAGCCTTGAAGTCTGGAAGATCCGCGTTCAGGTGCCACTTAGGCCTCATAGTGAGACCGTCTCTGGGGAATGAAAAGCAGGACAGAGATCTAGCTTATTGGCGGAGTGCAAATCCAAGTATCCAAGTTTAATTCTTGTCTCACCAAAATGAACTTTTAAAAAGCATAATAAAACATAGATTCAATGTACTATAAAGGTCTACCAGGCAATTAATAAAAATATTATGACCGCCTCCTAATTTTGTATTTTAGTTCAGTGCATTGGACTTAGGGCCTTGTACAGGATAGCCAGATGTTTTAGCTCTGTGCTGTATTCCCTCTAACTCTGCAGTGCTTGTGATATTTGTCAGCCTTTTGACAAACCATGGGTTTTTGTTGTTGTTGTTGTTGTTGTTCTTTTTGAGATAGTTTCATAAAGCCTACTCTCATCATAAGGTACTCAAGAATGACCTGAAAGTTCTGATCCTCCTGCCTCCAAATTATAGTTTCCTGCGATTCATGTAAAGTTTTAGATAGGGTCTAAAGGGAGAGGCTGACCCACTCTCCCTTTGCTTTGCTTTTTAAAAGGAATTTCAAAAAAATATTCCTGGGCAGTGCTGGCTAGCACCCTTAATCCCAGCACACGGAAAGGAGAGGTACGCAGATCTTTGTGAGTCTGAGTCCAGCCTGGTCTACAGAGCAAATTCCAGGACAGCTAAGGCTACACAGAAAACCAAAACCAAAACCAAAACAAAAACAAAAACAAAAAAACCCAAACATGATTTATTTTATTGTATGTGTATGTTTGTGTGCCTGAATGTATTATGTGTTCCATGTGCACGCCTGGTGTCTGAGGAGGCCAGAAGAGGCTTTTTGGAGTCTTTGAAACTAGACTCCAAATTATAGTGAGTTGCCATGTGTTCTGGGGCCTGAACCCCTTCCTTAAGTATAGAGCCCTCTCTGTGCCTGCCTTTCTTTCCTTCTGACACCTGAATGTGGGCTTTCCTGGTGCCCTGGCCTGGCTGGCGGGAAGCTTGCTGTGCTCAAGCTCAGCTCATCACCCCTGTAAGGGAGTTTCTCCCTGGAACATCATCCTCAGACAGAGGAAAGAGAGGGGGTAGTGATGTCAGCGCAATCAATTCTCCCTCCTACAGTTCTTAGCAGTGACCTGGGAGGTGAGGCATCCTTTAGGGGAACCTTATTAATAGGGATGAGAGACACTGGGAAGTGGGGAAGGTACACAGGCTGGGAGCCCCCAGGAGCAGAACTGACAAGGAGGCATCCAATTACACGCCGGGGCTAGTACCTTGGGGAGATGGAATTGGACAAGCCTGTCTTTCCATTATGCAAAGAAAGGGCTTTTCAAGTAAATTTCCATTTAAGTATGAGTTTAAACCAGTGAAGATGGGGCCGTAATAGCTCTGATGGTCACCACAGCTATTAAAAATACATCTTCCCCGTGCTCAGCCGCCTTGTCATCCTCTTACCACTTATCCCAGGGGACCGCGACTTAACCCTGCCCAGGCATCTGGGAAGCAGGTTCATGCCGATCTCAATTTTCAACATTTCAATTCTTCAACACACACAGTGGAGGAAACCCATATGTTTAACCCAGCCCATTGATGTGCCAGAATGTGGCAAACCCCAAAAGTTGGGTTGGGGAAGGAGGTACACGGTGAGTAGAAAGTAAAGCCCTCTGTTTATTCGTCACTGTCGGGCTCACCTGTCTCTTCGAACCCTCTTGTGCTGTGCATTCTCCACGTGGGTCCTTGGACATACATGATCCGTTTTTAGCTCAAGGCTCTCAAGCTCTTACGTTCTGCTGCCTCCTCCCCATCCTTCAGGTCTCCGCTGGAACCTGATTTACTCAAGGACGCCTTTTCGAGGTACTTCCTGGTGCCGTATTTGGGCCTTCTACCTGTTGTGTTGCTGCATAGTAACCTGCTCCAATCAACCGTTTTCTCAGTCGTGCCTGGGGTCACTTTTGCATCTCAGCCAGCCGTCCTGCTGGTGGGTCCTGCACAGCTTCAGCCAGAATGGTGGGGAAAGCAGGCACGGACAGGTGTCCACCTAAGAGGCAGCAAGAGGGCGACCAGCAAAGCTGCATGGTCTCTTGTGGCCAAAGCTCACCAGTAACATCACTCCCTGCCAGTGTGAGTCAGAGTTGGAGGAGATTCAAAGGCAGTGATACAAACTCGCCTCCCTCTTGATACAGAAGCACATTGTAAGGGGCACAGAGCCACAAATGGGAGGACTTGAATGTTTTTTGTTTTGCTTTGCTTTGCTTTGTGTTTTGAGACAGGGTTTCTCTGTGTAGCCTTGGCTGTTCTGGACTCACAGTGTAGACCAGGCTGACCTCGAACTCACAGAGATCCACCTGCCTCTGCCTTCCAGAGTGCCGGGATCACAGGCGTGGACCACTGTGCCCATAACTGGTTTTGTTTTTGTTTTTGTTTCAGAAGACCTTAAACTCCTGCTTCCACATCCGAGTGCAGGGGTTACAATCACATGTCACCACACTTGGCTTGCTTCTGTGTTTTTGTTTTGTTTTGTTTTGTTTTTGAGACAGGCTCTCACTCTGTGTCCAAGTTCGTCTGGAACTCACTATAGAACCCAGCATCTAGTTCACAGCCTGCTTCGGCTTCCCAGATTTAGATTAGAGACATCATACGTGGCCTATAATTATTTTCACTAAAGTATTCCTTGTCTGATGGTTCATTTATTATCCTTCTCCCCTACAATAAAGAAATGTCCTCGAATGTAGATTCATCTTTTTCATTTACTCATCTGGAGAGCTTGAGTAAGTAAGTAGTTTTTGCCTGTTCTTTCTTTCCTTTTGGAGTTTTGACTCAGTGCGTTCTTTCCAGTAGCAGCCAGTTCCTAGTGTACACTGGTCTCTGGTCTCTCGTCCCAGGTGACTTTTGAGCTGAAGCCTCTCCAATCCGGCAGGCTGAGGAGCAGGAGGGATGAAGGCAAGCGCTCCATCTGCCGGCTCCATCTGGGACTACAGCAGGAGACCGCACGGGCAAACAGCCTGAGAAGGCTCAGTGAAGCAACGTGTGGCTTGAAAGGCTGAGGACCTGGAGTGAGCTGCCCAGCGGGTCCTGGGAACCAACCCGGTCCTCTGCAAGAACAAGCCCTCTTAGCTGCTGGCCGTTTTCCAGCCCGGTGTCTTTCGTTCTCCGGCTCTATCCCTATTGCCTTTTTTTTTTTTCTGCCTTTGTTCTTTCTTCCATTCTGTTCCATTTAAAGAATGTTTGTATTCTGTCACTTTATAGGTATGAATTTAGAACTCATTTAAAACATTTTCCTTTTCTTCTTTCTTTTTTTCTTTTTTTTTAAAGACAGGTTCTCCCTTTGGATTCCTGACTGGCCTTGAACTCTCCTCCACTGGCTCCTGCCTGCGAGTGCTGCAATTAAAGGTTACACCACTATGTCCTGCCTTCGTGTTTAATTCTTACTGACCTCAATGTCCTCACCCATCTACTCACTCACCCAGAAGGTGAGATCAGTTACACAGCGCTTTGCGGTCAGCCCAATCGCCCACCGTGCTACAAAATTCACCAGCTACTGTCATACCTTTGCTTTAATTCTTAACTTCCTGTGGGTTGTTTGTTTGTTTGTTTATGTGGTTGGTTGTTTTTTTTTCCCTCCTATTCTTTTTTTTTAATCTTCTTCCTTTCATCAGAGACTTTCTCTGTGTCTTGGCTGTCCTGGAACTCACTCCGTAGACCTGGCTGATTTCTAACTCACAGAGATCCACTCAAATCTGCCTCCCAAGCTCCGGAGTTCAGAGCATGTGCCAAGACTGCCTGGCTAATTTTTTGTGCTTTGTGACAGGGTCTCCTGTAGCTCAGGCTGTGTGCTCTAACTTGCCTTGTAATGAAGGATGACCTCTAACTTCTGGTCCTCCTGCCTCTACCCCCATTTATTCACTATCAATCATCCAAAAAGAGAGCTGGAGAGATGTCTTAGGGGTTAAGAGCACTTCCAGAGGTCCTGAGTTCGATTTCCAGCAACCACATGGTGGCTCACAACCATCTGTAGTGAGATCTGGGACTCTTTTCTGCCCTGCAGACATACATGCTGGCAGAAAACTGTATAAATAGAAAAAAATAATACAAAAAAAACCCATCAACCATAACAAAACAAAAAGAGGAAGCCACGGTCCCTCCTCCCTGTGTTTTTCAGAAGCAAACTGGGCTTTAGCACAACTGGGGCTTAACGGAGATGGAAGGAATCTTGAAGTCACCTTGGTTGGCTCTGTCCCTTTACAACTGAGGTGATGAGGCCCTGGAAGGAGAGAAGATATTTTTGCAGGTGTTTTTAGATTGTAGCCAATATCAGCTCTTCTGGACCCCTACCCCAGGCTGCTTCTAGGAGTGGTAGCTCTTGTGGAGAGACTGAACATTTCAGGATGTATGAACAGCCCCAAATCATGTCATCCTGATTCTTTACAGAAAGAGCAGGCTCTCCTGCATATACATATCTCTTATGGTCATGGCCATTTTTATAGAAAATGGGCTTTTTAGCATCAGAAAAAGAACACAGGGTCTGCTTCATAGGACCCAATAAAATTTGAAAATGATTTGTAAATGGCAACATATAAATAAGAAGAAATAATACTGGCCAGCAAGATGGCTCCATGAGCAAATGTGCCTTTCTTAGAACTTTATGATCTGAGCTCAGTCCCCATAATACACATGGCGGAAGGAGAGAACTGACCAACAAAGGTTGTCTCTGACCTCTACAACTGTGCCATGGCACACACATACTCACACAGGTACCCACAAGCATGCAGAAATAATTTTTAAAAATGTAATAAAAATAAAACTGTAAAGATAATAAGCAGTACAATTTCAATGTTATAAAAATATAGTGGAAGAGCATGGACATTAGGTGGACAGGCCTTGTGGTCACCTCATCCAAACTGTTAGCAGAGGCTGTTCTTTACTGTGTGATAAAGAGACAATGAAACTTCTTCTATAGGAGGCCAAGAGGGTTAGTGACCACATATGTCAAAATCCCAGTTATCTGAGGGTTTCTATTGCTGTAATGAAACACCATGACCAAAAGTAAGTTGGGGAGGAAAGGGTTTATTTGACTTACACTTCCATATTACTGTTCATTAGCAAAGGAAATCAGGATAGGAACTCAAACAGGGCAGAGACCTGAAGGCAAGAGCTGATGCAGAGGCTATGGAGGAGTGCAGCTTACTGGCCTGCTTCCCATGGCTTGTTTGTCTTGCTTTCTCCTTTGTTTGTTTTGTTTTGTTTTTTGAGACAGGGTTTCTCTGTGTAGCCTTGGCTGTTCTGGACTGGCTTTGTAGACCAGGCTGGCCTCGAACTCACAGAGATCCACTGCCTCTGCTGCCAGAGTGCTGGGATTAAAGGAATGCACCACTGTGCCTGGCTAATAATTTTTAAATCTTTTGAAATTATAATTACAATGTTCCAGTGTTCCTTCCAAGCCCCTCCCTGATCTTTCTCAAATTCATGGCCTCTTTTTCTTTGTCTACAATATATATTCCTAATACAACATCAACCTGCTTAGTCCATATATTGGTACTTGTGTATATATATATATATATATCATATATATGAAATATATATATGAAATCATATATATATACATATATATATATATGATTTCGTGGCTGTCCACTTGTGTTGGATCATCAATGTGGTGTGTGTGGAGGCATCTTCCTTAGTTGCCTGAACTTCATTGTCTAGGATTGAGGCCCCTTGAACTTCCCATCAGCATGTCCACTGGTGTTGTTGTTCAGGTCTTGTTTAGGCAGATGTGTTAAAAGATTTCATGGGTGTAATATCTCTCACATTTCTAAAGACACAGTTCTCACAGCAAACTTCCTGTTTCTCTGGCTCTTACAGTTATTCTGCTTCTCTTCTTCTGCTACGATCTCTGAGCCTTAGGTGCAGGAGTTGTGCTGTAAGCTGGGCACCGTAAAGCCCTTGCACTCTGCCTTTTGATCGGTTGTGGTTTTTCTCTAATAGCCTCTATATGTTGAATAGAGAAGTTTATTTGATAAGGAATGAAAAGATAATATAATTTTTAATGATAACACTTAAATTTACAATAACATACTTTATCTAAAATAATTTTCTTCTTTCTTTCTTTCTTTCTTTCTTTCTTTCTTTCTTTCTTTCTTTCTTTCTTTCTTTCTTTCTTTCTTTGAGAATCACGTTGCAGTCTGGTTTTGAACTCCTCCCAATGTAGCCAAGAATAAATTTGAACTCCTAATCTTCCTGCTTCTACCTCCCAAGTGCTGCAATTGTAGATATATGCCACCACACCTGGCTTTAAGGTTTTTATTACTTTTATTTATTTATTTACTTTGTGTGTGTGTGTGATCTGTGTATGTGTATGTGTCTGTCTGTCTGTGTGTCTCTCTGTGTGTATCTGTGTGTCTGTGTATGTATGTGTCTGTCTGTCTGTGTGTGTGTATCTGTGTGTGTGTATCTGTGTGTCTGTGTCTGTGTGTGTATGTGTCTGTGTGTGTGTCTGTGTGTGTGTACCTGTGTGTGTCTGTGTCTGTCTGTCTGTGTGTTTGTCTGTATGGAGGTCAGAGGATGACTTTCGGGGAATTGTTTCTCCTCTTCCACCATATATGTCCTGGAGGTTGAACTCAGGTTGTCAGTCTTGCGAACAAGTACCTTAACTCATTGAACCATTTCTACTGGCTCCACACCTGCCTCTGAAATTTTAAAATAACACCCCCGAATTCTAGGCATGATGGTGCATACCTTTTAAAGCAAGTGGATCTCTCTAACTTCAGGCTAGCCTTGTCCACATACAGAATCCCAGGACAGCCAGCACTACACAGAGTGACTCTATCTCAAAAGAACTCCAAACTAAACCCAAAGAAAAAAAAATCCAAAGAATAACAAAATAGTCAAAAAATGTCCCAAGGTTTCTTGGTTGCTTCTCTATTGTTGTGAAGAACCATCACGACCAAGGCAACTTATAAAAGAAAGCATTTATTTGGAGCTTACAGTTTCAGAGAGTTAGATTCCATGGCCATTATGACAGAGAGCCTGACAGCAGGCAGGCAGACATGGTGCTAGAGCAGTAGCCAAGAGATGACACCGTTATCCACAACAAGGCACAAAGAGAGGGAGAGCTAACTGGGAATGGAATGGGTTTTTGAAATCCCAAAGCCAATTCCCAGGGACACAGCTCAACAAAGCCACACCTCCTAATCCTTTGCAAACAGTCCCAACAAGTGGGGACCAAGTATTCAAATATATGAGCCTGTGGGGTCACTCTCATTCAGATCACCACAGAAAGGAATTAGTGAGTTTGTACTGTTTATTACCATGCACGTTTTTAATCCCAATGTGTTCCCCAGGGTAGTTTAGAACTTCTGGGCTCATGCAGTTCCTTCTTCCTCAATTTCCAGAAGAATACAGCTATGGGCATGTGCCACACCTGCTATATGAAAGCCCCTTAGATTTAAGAAGAAAAAGCCCGCAATGCTTGATAGTATACATCTGTAATTTCAGGACAGAGCAGGTGAAGGCAGGAAGATTAGGAGTTAAGGCCAGCCTTCCCTGGCAACGAATTCAGTTCGAAGCTAGCCTGAGCTCCATGAGAATCTACCCCTACAAGTCAGTCAAACAAATAAATGTTTAAAATCTTCATGTAATTTTTGGGGGTGCTAGGGATTGAATCCAGGGCAAGAGGTTACACCCACAGGACTCTGCAGGTGATATTTAAGAGCATGTGCTTTAGCGTTTCGACTAGCTTATTTAATTTTTTTTCCTTGAGCCTGAGATAGTTTCCTTATCTACAAAACTGGGGTGATAAAATGACAGGTATGCCGTAGCTCTGACTTTAGAATTAAATCAGATTATATTTGTAAAAGTATTTAGCGCTTCACCGGGTAACCTCTCAACCAATACTGGCTGTTTTTCCCCCTGCTGGGGCAAAGCCAGGGTGGTAAAGAGGAATGATTCTCCACAAGGGGCAGTGCACCTTAATGTACGTCAAGGAAAAATCCCAGGGGGATCCGCTAACTTTCCAGAATACATCCATCGCTGTCCTGCCATAGCACAGGGTCTTCCCGTAACCACACCCCTCCTATCCTCCCTAAGGTGCGTGGCTCGCTCTCCACAGTCTCTCCTGCTCCCCGTGTCCTTTATTTATCTCCCTCCCCTTCACTTCTTGTTCTAATTTACCTCCTCAGTAACTCTTGCCAATCAGGCTCTGTGTCTTTTCCCCACCTTCCGGTTATTAGAAAGCAGATCTGTGATTGGTTGTCCCGGAGCAAGGCTAGACCAATGAGAGGCAGACTTTTTCGGTTCGGCTGAGCAAGTATTGTCGCCGCTGATTGGCTGGGGCGGCCGAGGGAGGAAAATGGCTGCGAGTCCTTCGGTAGTCTCGGTGGCAGCCGCCGCCGCCGCGGCGCCGGGCGTGTCCACCAGCGCGGATTTCTCCGACTTGCGGGAGATAAAGAAGCAGCTGCTGCTCATCGCGGGCCTCACTCGGGAGCGGGGCCTTCTCCACAGCAGCAAATGGTGAGAGGTCGGGGCGGGACGGGGCGGCGCTGGGTCTCGGCCGGGGGGCTCGCGTGGCTGATGCAGTTCGTGTGGTGTTCCAGGTCCGCGGAGTTGGCCTTCTCTCTGCCCGCCTTGCCTCTGTCGGAGCTGCAGCCGCCGCCGCCTCTCTCAGAGGTAAGGGCGTCGTTACGCCAGGTTCCCGCTAACGGAGGGATGTGGCGCCCTGCCCCTGGAGGGGAGCCAGTGCTCGGTGGGACGATGTAGTCGAAACGCATTTGAACGGGTCCTTAGAAGCGAATCGTGTGTGGGGGTTGGAAGATGTTTGTGCCTTGGAAGATGTTAAGCTGGAGAGAACTGGGAAATAATTATTGCTTAAGATTTCAGCCTTGATGGAGCTGAAGACCCCAGTTCGATTTCCAGCACCTTCAGGGGGCGTTTCAAAACCATTTCAAACGCCAGCTATAGGAGATCCAGTACCTTTCTGTTCTTTACGGGTCCCCATATACATGTGGTATACAGATACATATGCATCACATAAAAAGAAATCGTAAAAAGTTCATGCTTGTGCTGGGGAGATGGTTCAGTGGCTAGCCTGTGTGTCGCTCTTGCAGAGGACTATAGCTCAGTCCTGGTACCCATGGGAAGTAGGGGTTGTTTATAATCCTCCTGTAACTCCAGCTCTTGGGAGAGGGGATCCAACATCTCTTCTGACACCTTTTTCTGGCTTCTGAAACCTTAGCACAAATTCACATGAAGACACATACATGCATGCATGCATACATACATACTGTACACACATACATACATAATTAAAAACAATCTTAAAAAAAGAGGGGCTGGAGAGATGGTTCAGCAATTAGCAGCACATATTGCTCTTCTAGGTGATCTGGATTTGATTCCTAGCATCCACCGGGCCAGTTAACAGTTGCCTGTAGCAAAGTTCCAGGGGAATCTGATGCCTTCTTCTGTCCTTCGAGGGTACCAGATATGGATGTAATGTACAGACATAATAAGCAAGCCACTCATGCACAGACATTTAAAAACAAAACAAATAATAGACACTTCAAACAGTTTAGGTTTTGTAGACAACCTGGATAATGCTAATAAGAAACATTTGAAATGAAGTTTTTGCAGAAGAGTGAAATCATTCTTCAGTATCATTGCTCTACATTGCAAAATGATTGAGAGTATGGGTTTGGGCTGAGCTGTGTCAGATGCCTTTTATCCCAGCACTGTGTTCTACAGAGTGAGTTCCAGGACAGCCAGGGTTATACAGAGAAACCCTGTCTCAAAAATTAAAAAAAGAAAAAAGAAAGTCAGGATATGGTGGCCCACATCTGTAATCCCAGCACTTGGGGAAGCAAAGGCAGGTAGATCTCTGTGAGTGTGAGGCTAGCCTGGTCTACAAAGCTACTGAGAAAAACTCTTGGGGGGAAAAGTATGGGTTCAGGTTTTGAAGCTCAAATTACTGACACAGAGTGACTTAACTATGTCACTGTTAACTGTGGACCTCCTGGGCCACAGTTTCCTTATCTGTCAAATGGGGATAATAATAGTATCTGCGTTGTGTTGTGGAAAGAATTAAATGGGATTAAAGGTTTAAACTGCCTAGAAATACCTGGGCTAGTGACACAGGAGCTGCGCAGGAGACGAGGTCAGAGAATGCCAAGTCATGGCCTTAAAATACAAACCAAATTGAAGCAGTTCTTGTATAGCATGTGTAAGGCCCTAAGTTCAACCTTCAGTACGTAAAAAACAAATACAAATAAAAGCTAAAAATGTACCAGGCACATAGGATTCAGTAAAATGAACCATTCTCGCTACCAGCAGGAGATGGAGTGCATGTGACTTACAAGTAGATTTTCATCTGTATTTCAGGCATGTTCTCTAGTAATATCAGTGTTGGCAGGTGAATTCAAGTGGCAAGCCTGCTGCTGCTGGGTGTGATGGCTCATATATGTAATCACAAGACTTGCGATACTGAGGCAGGGGAATTGCCAGTTTGAGGCCAGCCTATTGAGTGAGAATCTACTTCAGCCCTCCAACGCTGTCCCAAAAGTGATGGCTTTTTCACTTATAGATAGTATTAATAAATTTCCAGCTTTCAAGAAGGTTAAATAAGGCAATGAGAGTAAAATAAAGCATATTTTTGTAATCTTGTTTTTGTTTGTTTGGTTTTGGTGTTTTTGAATCAGGGTTTCTCTGTTTTATAGCCCTAGCTGACCTGGAACTCACTCATTAGACCAGGCTGCTCTTGAACTCAGAAATCCACTCGCCTCTGCCTCCCAAGCACCGGGATTAAAGGCATGCACCTGCAGCCAGGCACAGTGGTGCATGCCTGTTATCCCAGCAGGTGGATGGCTGTGAGTTTTAGTCCAGCCTGGTCTACAAATAGAGTCCAGGACAGCCAGTGCTATAACACAGAGAAACCCTGTCTCAAAAAACTAAGAAAGGAAGGAAAGAAGGAAGGGCAGGCAGGCATGCACCACCATACCCAGCTATGCATAGATTAGATTTATATGACTTTTTTAATCATTGTGATTTGCATCTACACTAACTTGTACGTCTCTGTACTGACTATCACAGTGCTTAGGCACATTGACGTCCTTGGGATAAAGCTTTGTTGAACGAGAAAGCAGTGAACAATATCAAGAGAGAGAAGAGCGTCAGTAAATATCCCCCTCTCAAGAACCATGTCACATAGGCCCAGCAGAGAGGCTGGCAGTTCGAGTTGACCTCCTGGACCACAGAAGGTGGAGAGTGAGAACTGACTCTGGAAAGTTGTTCTCTGACCTCTAAGCCATGTATGTGGCATGTATGTGCACGTGGACGCACACAATGGAAAATATATAAGTAATTTTTAAGAACTCATGTAATAATTGGGTTTTATAGACATTGTAGAAACTTGACCATTTTTGAATTATTACAAAGTGTTAGGCATTGGTGAGGTTAATAGCTATGAGATATAATTGCTGTGAGGTGCATTGTCTTAGCAGCCTCTTTGCTGATTTGCTGAGTACTTGTTTTTATTTTTATCTCTAAGGACTGTCATGGAAAAAACCTTCAAAACGAAGCTAGCCTTGATCTAGTTTAGAGTAAACATTAAAACTTTAGGTGTTTTGTTTGTTTGTTTTGTTTTTCTGTTAGGAACTGCTAATCAAGTTACATTGTCAGCGCTGTTTTTTTCATTAAAAAGATTTATTTATTTTCATTTATGTGTATGAGTGTTTGCCTACATGTGTGTATGTGCAGCACATGTGTTTCTTGTGCTTATAGAAGCCAGCAGATGGCATCAGAGTCCCTGTGGGCCCACCTCTCAGTGCTGGGAGCCAGACGCAGGTCCTCTGCAAGAGCAGCCAGTCATCTTCTTTTCTGTTTTGTTTTTTCCAGACAGGGTTTCTCGGTGTAGCCTTGGCTGTCCTGGACTGTCCTTGTAGACCAGGCTGGTCTCGAACTCAGAGATTCGCCTGCCTCTGCCTCCCGAGTGCTGGGGTCAGTCCTCTTCTTAATGTTAAACTGCTCTTTGTTTTGAGACAGGATCTCTCTGGGGCCCAAGCGGGGCTTAAATTTGCCATCTTCCTGCTTCAGCTTTCTGAGTAGCTCTAATTAAAGGCCTGTGTCACTAGGCCTGGGTGAAACTTTCGTTTTAAAACCAGTTATTCTGAATTACATTATCTCTAACTTTGAACAGAACATTCTGGGTGTGTCCTGTAAGCAAAAATGAAGTTCAAGACAGGGTTTCTCTGTGTAGTCTTGGCTTGGCTGTCCTGGACTTTAAACCAGCTGGCCTTGAAGTCACAGAGATCCACCTGCCTCTGTCTCCCAGAGCCCTGGGATTACAGGTGTGCGCCCTTGCCTGGCTGTACTTACTTTTTTTTAAGATAGGGTTTCATTATGTATGTGTGCTGGGTAAAGTTTATGTTAGCCTGACACAAGCTGGAGTTACCTGAAAGGAGAGAACCTCAGTTGAGAAAATGCCTCCGAAAGATCGGACTGTAAGGCATTTTCTTAATTAGGCTTTGGAAAAACAGGTTCTTTGGCTTTATAGGTGATAATATTTATTAAAAATACTGTATAAATGCATGTCTTTGTCAGCATAATGTTATTGTGTACTGTGTTAAGAATACATTTTGGGGAGGAGAAATAATTGTTCTTTCCTATAGCTTGGCTCTCTTAGTCCTGATCACTCACATAACCTGTTTCTTCTAGGAGGATGCCCAGGATGTGGACGCTTACACCCTGGCCAAGGCCTACTTTGACGTTAAAGAGTATGACCGGGCAGCGCATTTCCTGCAGGGCTGCAATAGCAAGAAAGCCTATTTCCTGTATATGTATTCCAGATACCTGGTGAGATCCACTTTAAGATGTTATTCTGCCTTTTGTTGAAGCACATCTATATTTAGAACCAGGAGGAAAAAATTACAATTAAAAAGAAATTATGTATATGGATGTTTTACCTGCATGTATGTATGTGCACCGTGGGTAGGCCTGGTACCAGCAGAGGCCTGAAGGGGGCATTGGATCCCCTGAATAGGAGTTACAGATGATTATCAGCTGCTGTCTGGGTGCTGGGATTTGAATCTGGGCTATCTGGAAGAGCAGCCAGTGCTCTTGACCGCTGAGCCATCTCTCTAGCCTAGAAAGAGAATTTTTAAATAGCTAGGCAGCAAGTTATCAAGTAAATGTACTTAATAATTATATTATAGTACTAAAAAGAACATTTATGATGCCAGGCCTAGTAGTACACGTCTTTAATTCTGGCACTTGGGAGGCAGAGACAAGCCTTGAATCTCTGAGTTCAAGGTCACCCTGGTCTACAGACAGAGCAAATTCCAGGACAGCCAGGGCTATGCAGAGAAACCCTGTCTCGAAAACCACCCCCTACCAAAAAGAAAAAAAGAAAGAACGAAAAGAAAAAAGAGGAACAAAGTTTAAAGAAATGTTTACATAAAATATAGATATAGCCAGACATGATGTAACACACCTATAATCCTAGCACTCGGGAGGCAGAGGCTGGTGGATCTCTGTGAGCTCAAGGCCTGCCTACTCTGGTCTACAAAGTGAGTCCAGGACAGCCAGCACTATACACAGAGAGACCCTGTCTCAAAGAAAAAAGAAAAAAAGAAAGCACAACACACCTTTCTTTCTCTCTTTCTCTCTCTTTCTTTCTCTCTTTCTTTCTTTTATTTTTTCAGGACAGGGTTTCTCTGTTTAGCTTTGACTGTCCTGGACTTACTCTGTAGATCAGTCTAGCCTCAAACTCAAAGATTTGCCTGCCTCTGCCTCCCTAGTGCTGGGACTAAAGGCATACGCCACTGCCAGCCAGCTAAATTTTTTAACATAAAGAGCAACTCAGCCTTGTGTGGCAGCATACACCTGTAATCCTAGCACTCAGAAGGCAGAGGCAGGAGGATTTCTGTTAAGGTCAAAGCCTGTCTGGTGCACATTGAAAGTTCTAGGCTATGGCTATAATAGTGAACACCTGTCTCAGAAAAACCTAAATAAATAAATGACAATGTAAATAAAACTAATATTGTATTTATAATTGTTCCTCTGCTTGTTTTGGATCCTTTCTTACTGTGTAATGTAACCCAGGCTGTCCTGGAACAATTTTCCTCCTGCCTATACCTCTCCCAGAGTGCCAGGTTAACAGCTGTGTTCTACCGCATGTAGCTTTTCTTGCCTTTTCAGTATGTAATCTATGCATGTAGCAGAGCTAATTTGGATGAGTTAGGGTTGAAAAAGAAACAGCGTTTGCTGAAGTTTTGGAGAAATTTTCCTTAAGGAGAATGTATACAATATAAGTATATAAGTCCAAATATTTCTTTTTCTTGAGACAGAGTCACATGTAGCCCAGGTTGACCCTCAACTGGTATTTAGCCTAAAATTATCTTCAACTACTCTGATTCTCTTCTTTCCACCTCCCAAGTGCTGGGGTTGGAGGTGTGTGCTCCATGACCGGGCCGTGCAGTGCTGGCACCAACCCAAAGCGTGCTAAGCAGGCTGCTGCCAGAGAGCTGAACCTCAGCCCCGTTTCTGCTCTTATATTACTGCTTTACATTTACTTATTTGTTTCTCTTTTATTGTGTGTGTGAGAGGTACAGCAGCGTCTGGAGGACAGCTTGGGAGAGTTGGGCTCTCTTTCTATCATGTGCATTCCTGAGAGTAAAACTCCGCTCGTCAGTTTTGGCAGCAAGTTCCTTTGCTTGCCGAGCCATCTGACCGGCTCCTTTTAAATTTCTATTCCTGTACTCACTATTATATTTGGTGTTTTTCAGGACAAGGTTTCTCTGTGTAGTCTTGGCTGTCCTGGACTCACTCTGTAGAACAGGCTGGCCTCGAACTCACAGAGATCCGCCCGCCTCCGCCTCCCGAGTGCTGGGATTGAAGGTGTGTGCCACGGTGCCATGCCCCGTTTGATTCTCTAAAAAATAGAGCGTTCCTTCATTTGGGATATCTGATGACTTTTCCCCGTTTTTTCTTCTGGAACCCATAAGCTGACAAGCATAGTAGGCTGGTGCGTTCATGGTAGGCACTCCTAACACCCGCACCACATCTTCAGCTACGATATCCATTGTTGGTTTTTGCCTGAGACAGACGTTTTTCTCCCCAAAGCACTTTTACCTGATGTTGCAAAATGATTTGTTTTTTCCACTCTAGAGTTCTCTCTACACTTAATCAACGCAAGGCATTCTGCTTCCAGTAAGAGCCGCTATCTCCTTCCATGTTTTTTTCTTTACTTGGTGTCAACATGAACTGATGGATTCTCATATTTTTTTTAACTATTCTGTAATTCATTACTATATTTAAGTGTTTGGTGCTCAGTTTATTCCATAGTTAGCCAGTGGGAACACCTGAATGAATGGTTGTTTATAAGGTGGATGTTATTTTGCTTAGACATTAGTTAGCCCTGTAGATAGAATCATGCTGCTAATTTTAGAATACGCTGGGGGGAAACGTATTTGTTGATGTCTTTCTTTTTCTTTTTTCCCTCTCTGACAGTCTGGAGAGAAAAAGAAGGATGATGAAACAGTTGATAGCTTGGGTATGGTTTTTATTTTATTTTTTCCTGTCTAGCCTTTTAGACAGAAATGCATGCTTAGAGGCCGCACAGACCATGCAGGCGCCACATAAATAGACTGCGTGGCCCAAGCGTAATGCAGAACTCGTGGCTTAGCTACTTTCGTCACTCAGATCCACCTGAGGGCTGCTTGTGGGAATTAGCCTGGTGGCTTGCTTCCCTTGATCCCCGCTTCCTTTCTGCAAGCTAAGGTGGAAAAGTCAGTTTTAATTGAAGCTTCTGACTTGTTAACGTTGATAAGCTAGGACTGCACAGTAGCCATCATCTAGAGTAAATGGGCTGTGTGAGGGGGCAGCACCTGCAGTCACTAGAGGTTGCTGGGAGGATTTTGGTTGATAATAACAGAAATCTATGTGTGTGTCTGAGGATGAAAATGAACCTCCTTTCTTCACGTGAGAGACTGTTTCTCTCCTAGGACCCCTAGAAAAAGGACAGGTGAAAAATGAGGCTCTCAGGGAACTGAGAGTTGAGCTCAGCAGGAAGCACCAAGCTCGGGGACTCGACGGATTTGGCCTTTACCTGTGAGTGTTACCAGGGTTTAGAGCTTTCAGCCGCTGCTTGGCCCTGAGTGTAGATTATCCTCAGGCTTAACCCCCCTCTTTCCCAGGTACGGGGTGGTGCTTCGGAAACTGGACTTGGTGAAGGAGGCCATTGATGTCTTTGTGGAGGCTACTCATGTTTTGCCTTTGCACTGGGGAGCCTGGTTGGAGCTGTGTAACCTGATCACAGACAAAGAGATGGTAAGTTTCGTGGGAAACCCTTTGTAATCTGTGATAATCTTGTTGGGAGAAAAGTGTGCTACCACTATAACCTGTGTTCATAGCTAGCTCTTGGCTGTGTCCCCAGCCCCTTCCACTCTTCCGTTTGTTTGTTTGGGTACAGCGGTTCACCTGTAAAGGCTGATTTGGAACTCACTAGGTAGCCTAGGGGTTATTTAACTTGGTTGTTCTTCCTTCACATACCTACCTCCCTGGAAGTGTAGGTGTCATGCCTGGCTCTATGTAGCCCTGGCTATCCTGAAACTCTGTGTAGACCAGGCTCTCTCCCAAGTGCTGAGAGTAAAGGTGTGTTCCACTGTACCCTGTCCTGAAGTTTTTTTTATTAGTTGCTATCTGTGAACTTTGTTTATAGTATTCATATAGTAATTGATAAAAGCAACTACACACTTCCTTTTGTTGCTCCTAAAGAGGAAAGCTGGGCCAAGCATAGTGGTGAATGCCTTAAATCCCAGCACCTGAGAGGCAGATCTCTGTGAGTTCCAGGCCAGCCAGGGTTACATTGTGAAGCCTTGTTTTAAAAAGGCTCTTCCCCTTCCCCCAACAGTTTGTGCTGCTGAGTCAGTGTCTGAAAATGTATCTTTGTTTGTATTCACCTCTGTTAGTTCCTTGAACTCAAAATATACAAAAACAAATTATTTTCTCTTTCATATCAAGATCTCTCTTGCCTGTATTTTTTCTTCTGTCCTCCATCACCATTGTCACTACTCAGGATGCCCTGCTTTTGATTGGGGTGGGTACAATTGGTGTTCAGAGTCTGTTGCTTCCTTTTCTCCTGTCCAGTGATGAAGCAGTGCCATGGCTACTTTTCTATAGGAATCTTTGTCTTGGTTGCCTGTTACCTGTGTTAGCATCTCAGATCTGTATTACTTAAATAACTTCTGGTTTATACTCTCCCTGAATTTCCCAACTCATCCTGCATACCATTTCCAAAATTACTTTTAAAAATATTTTTAAAAAGACTTGGTTTTATTTTGTGTGTATGGATGTTTGCCTGAATGAATGAATGAATGTGCACCATAAGTGTATCTGGTACCCAAGGAGGTAAGAAGGTATCGGAGTCCCTGGAGTTACAGGCAGTTGTGAGCCATCATGTCGGTGCTGTGGATTGAGCCCAGGTCTGGTCAAGAGCACTTTTCCCCCACCTGAGACAGGTCTCTATGTAGCCCCAGCTGTCTTAGACCAGGCCGTAGATCAGGATTTCAGAGATCTTCCTGCCTCTACCTCCCAAGTGCTGGGATTAAAGGTGTGTACCTCCATGCACAGTCCCTTTTTATTTTTTTATAAGATGGCTTCGATATGTAGACCAGATTGGTATTAAATTCATGGCAGTCCTCCTGTCTGAGCCTCCTGAGTGCTGGGAGTATAAGAAACCACGTAAAACACTTTGGGCAGGAATTTGAATGGGTTCTTATTGTGTATTGTTCTCTAGTGTGTGATGGGATCAACTGTTTTGCATATAGCTTCCTCAAACCAAGCTAGTTTCTTGGTATTAATCACCATAATCTTGTTACCTTTGACTAGAATGCTTTCTTTTTTTTTTTCTTCTCTCTGTTCCTATTTAGATTCTATTTATTCTCAAAATTTTGTGAATTTTTGTTGGTTTTGTGACTTGGTTTTTTGAAGTCTATCCTACTAGGTTAATTACGTATGCAAGTCAAACTTCATGGGATTATCCTATATTTATTTGTTCTAATAACATTTTAGTGATGACTCCTTTTAGAAAGTAATGATCTTTCTTTGGCGTTCTTTTGGGGAGAAAGGCCAGATTATATTAAGTGTGTCCCTCTCTTCTGGTACCAGCTGAAGTTCCTGTCTTTGCCCGACACATGGATGAAGGAGTTCTTCCTGGCTCATATCTACACGGAGTTGCAGCTGATAGAGGAGGCCCTGCAGAAGTATCAGCATCTCATTGATGTGGGCTTTTCCAAGAGCTCTTACATTGTTTCCCAAATTGCAGTTGCCTATCACAATATCAGAGGTGAGTGAACGAAGACCGCGCGACGCTGCCAGAGCCGACAGACTGGAGGTGCAGTTAGTTGGGTTTTGAACTCTGCCCTCTTTCTGCAGATATCGACAAAGCCCTTTCTATTTTTAATGAGCTGAGGAAACAAGATCCTTACAGGATTGAAAATATGGACACATTCTCCAATCTTCTCTATGTCAGGGTAATTTGTTTCTCTTGATTGAGCTTGAAGCTCCGCTATTAGATTATCATGTTTTCAGTAGCTAAGGAGAAAGCCACCTCAGGGGCTTTTTCAGGCTCACGTGGTCCTCCTTTTTCCTTTCAGAGCATGAAGTCTGAATTAAGTTATCTGGCGCACAACCTTTGTGAAATTGATAAATACCGAGTAGAAACGTGCTGTGTAATTGGTGAGTTAACTACTTTTATTTCACTTAAGATCTCTCTTTATCTCTTTTTCGTGTTTTTTGGAGACAGGATCTCACTATTTATAGCTTGAGAACTTGCTTTGTAGACCAGGCTGGCCTTAAACTCACAGATAGCCTGCTTTTGTCTCCTGGATGTTGGGATTAAAGGGGAGACAGCGTACCAGGCTTGGCTTCACCTTGATTTCTTTGAGACAGGACCTGTTACTGATGCTAAACCCAACCATTTGTATAGACTGGCTGGCCTAAACTCCATCTTGCTAGCCCTCTTGTTATTGTTTTGTTTTCCAGAGAGGGTTTCTCTGTGTAGCCTTGGCTGCTCTGAACTCGATTTATAGACATGGTTATCCTCAAACTCACAGAGATCCACCTGCCTCTGTGCTAGCCCTGTTTTAATGATTGCTTTCATTATATTTATTTGTGTGTCCGTGTGCATGTATGTACCAAGGTATGTGTTCCAGGTGCACTGTGGAGGTCTGAGGACAACTTGAAGAGATTCTCTTTTTACCATGTGGGTCCCAGTGATCAAAGCTAGTGCCTTTAGCCTCTGAACCATCTTGGGGGTTTTGGGTTTCTTTTCCCTTTCTCTCTTTTTTTTTAATTTAAAATTTTATTTTATGTGTGAAGATGCTTTTGCTTGAATGGTATGCCTGGTTTCCATGTAGGCAAGAGAGGGCTTGGGACCCTGGAACTGGAGTTACAGGTGGTTGTGAGCAGCCATGTGGGTACTAGGTCTTGAACCCAGGACCTTTGGAACAGTAGCCTGTGCTCTGAACGGATGAGCCATCACTCCAGACGTATCTTAGAGGTTCTTTGAGTGTCCCAACCCTATCCCAGAATGACATGGAACTCTAGCCCATATAGGCTCCTAAACTCTGGTGGGTCTCCTGTCTTAGATTCGCTAGGGTTAGCATCATGAGCTTCCCTGTGTGGCTTACTTTTGAAAATTTTTAATTAAAAAAATTTTGTGCTCATGTCCACCTGTGAGTACTAGTACCCACAGAGGCCAGAGGTATCAGATCCCTCTGGAGCTGGAGTCTCATGTACTTGTGACCTCATGCATGCCGTGGGTACTAAGAATCAAACTCAGACCCCTGTAAAATCATACACCCACCCTGGATGCTGAGGCACCTCTTCAGCTCTGTCTGACTTGCTTTTGGTTTGTTTGGTTTTCCAAGACAGGGTTTTTCTGTGAAGCCTTGTCTGTCCTGAACTCACTTTGTAGACCAGGCTAGCCTCGAACTCACGGAGCTCACCTACCGCTGCCTGCTGAGTGCTGGGACCAAAGGCGCGCGCCACTGCTGCCTATCTTGCTTTTTTTTGTAATTTTTAGATTTTTAAATTTTTTTTTTTTTTTTTTTTGAGACAGTTCCCTCAGCTTCACCTAGCTTCAGCTTGGAATGTAATCAGTGGAGTTGACTGGGAATACTGATCTCTTGTCACATCCCAAATGCCAAGATTATAGTCATGTGCTACCTCATATACATATATATATATATGTATATGTATGTATCTATATATATACACACGTACATAATTGTATGTATATATACATATATATGTATATGCACACATACACACACACACACATTCTTCAATGTGTAGCTGTAGTTGAGGATGACCTTGAACTTTTTAGCCTCCTGACCACCTCACCTCTCAAGTAGTGAGATTGCAGGTAGATTCCTTTTTTTTTTTAAAGACAGAATTTATCTACAGAGCCCTGCCTGTCCTGGAACTGACTGTATAGACCAGGCTGCCTAGAATTCATGGATATCCTCCTACCTCTACCTCCTGAGTACTGAGATTAAAGACGAGCCACCATCCCTGGCTAGAACAGCCATAAAACCCTATTGTGAAATTGAGCTTGAACTTAAATAATCAGACATAGAGTATAGAATATAATTCATTTTTAAAATAAACTAAAGCTATTTTTAAAACATATGGAGAGTTTTTGTTGATGATATACCAACATGGAAGTCTTTATGTACTTACTTCAATTTTTCATATTTTACTTAATAGTAGCTCATGTTCTCTGCAAGTTAGTATAATATTTATTGTGCAGACTATGTTTTGGTTGGCTTATTTGTGCACATATAATTTATACACAAGGGAAATTTGATTTGTTTGTTTATTTGTTTTTGGTTTTTCAAGACAGGGTTTCTCTGTGTAGCCTTGGCTGTCCTGGACTCTCCTTGTAGACCAGGCTGGCCTTGAATTCAGGGATATGCTTACCTCTGCTCCATGAGTGTTGGGATTACAGGTGTGCGCCACCATGCCAGGCTTTATGTTGTTTTTTGAGGTAAGGTATCAACCTATAGCCTAGATTGTATTGGAACTCACTTTGTAGCCCAAGATGGCCTGCTCCTCTAGGCAGACCGCCTTCACCCTCCTGAGGGTCACTGCATCCAACTAAAGGGTGGGCTTGTTGCACTTTTCCTCAAGATACTTGTTTGAATTCGTTCTTGGTCCGTATAAAGCAGTGGTCCACAAACTTCATAACGCTGCAACCCTTTAATACAGTTCTTGTGGTGACCTCCAACCATGAACTTTTTGTTGTTGTTACTTCCTAACTGTGATTTTGCTACTGTTATGAACCGTAATGTAAACATCTGTGTTTTCCAATTATCTTAGGTGACCCTGTAAAAGGGTTGTTCAACCTCCAAAGAGGTTGTGGCCCATAGATTGATAAAACACAGGCACACACATGTCATATGTAATGGTTATGTGCTTTGTGCAATTATTTTTCTTATTTAATTGTATGTCATGAAAATCCTTTCAGGTTTGGACTGGGAGTTTGGTTCAATGGTAAAGTACTTGCCTAGGCACTGGATTTATTCTGTTTGCTTGTTTGTTTTTTGAGACAGGGTTTCTCTGTGCAACCTTGGCTGTCCTGAAACTCACTCTGTAGACCAGGCTGGCCTTGAACTCAGAGATCCATCTGCCTGCCTCTGGAGTGCTGGGACTAAAGCTGAGCCGCCGCTGCCTGGCTAAGAAGAGCTTTATCGGGACAGCTAGCAAACCAGTATTTACCTGTTTCAAGTTCATGGTTTAAGGGATTTTTCTAGATTTACAGTTTTGTTAGCAACAATCAGCACAAGACTTTTTCTTTGTCTCTTTGTAGTCAACTCCTTTCCCTGGCTCCAGTCCACTGATTAGCTTTCTAGCTTATAATTTTGCCTCTTACAGTAATTACATAAAATATAAAAAAGAATAATATTTAATAATAATAAAATATTATTGTCTGATTTCTTCCTTTCTTCTTTTCTTCCTTCCTTCCTTCCTTTCTTCTTGCTTCTTCTGGCTACCTGGTGCTTGCTATGCAGACCAGAGTGGCCTTAAACTCAGAGAGCTCTGCCTACCTTTTCCTCCAAACTGCTGGGATTCAAAGCATTCTCCACCCACTCAGCCAGCATGCTTTTGAGACTTAAAAATATTTGTAACATCTAAAGTAATTTATTTCTTCCTGGATTGTGTCCCATTGTTTGGATCTACCATATTTTACTTATCCATGCATGACTCATGGTAAGACAGGTAGCTTTTAGACAGTATTCAAAGTATTTCACAATATCTTTCACAGTACTCTTTTCACAAACAGTTAGAGAACTGCTGATATTCACAGGGAAGAAGCTCAGAGCTCTGCCTTTTTAATCCTTTTGGGAAATTGCTTTGAAGTCTTGGTTTAAAATAATAAGTTTAGAACCACTAATCTAAACAAAAATCACACCTTTAATCCCAGCTCTTGGGAGACAGAGGCAGATCTCGGTGAGTTTGAGGCCAGCCTGGTCTATAAAATGAGTTCCAGGACAGCCAGGGCTATACAGAAACACTGTCTTGAAAAACCAAAATATAAAATGAAATAAACAAAATTTACAAATTTAAACATGCTATAGAAAATTCTTATACTTCAAGAGTGTATATAAATGCTTTATATAGCCAGGTGGAGGTGGTGGTGTATGCCTTTATTCCCAGTACTCGGGAGACAGAAGCAGCTGTGTCTTTGTAAGTTCAAGGCCAGCAGGACACAGCCAAGGCTACACAGTGAAACCCAGTCTAAAAACACACACACACACACACACGTTATATCTACATGAAATAAAAAAACGAGGGGAACAGTTTTAAATTTTTTTGTTTATTTTTTAAAGATTATTTATTTTATGTTTACTAGTATTTGCCTGTGTGTGTGTGTCTGGTACAAGAGGAGGCCAGAACAGGGTGTCAGATCTCCTAGCACTGTAGTTACAGGTGGTTGTGAGCCGCCATGTAGGTGCTGGGAACTGAACCGGGGTCCTTTGGAAGAGTACCCAGTGTTCTTAAACCACTGAACCATCTCTCTAGCCCCTTTAGTTTATATGTATATGTGTGTATTGTTTTGATAAGTTTTATTTTGTTTTTTAATCAGGCAATTATTACAGTTTGCGCTCCCAGCATGAGAAAGCAGCCTTATATTTTCAGAGAGCTCTAAAGTTGAACCCTCGCTATCTGGGGGCGTGGACACTGATGGGTCATGAGTACATGGAAATGAAAAACACATCTGCTGCTATTCAAGCTTATCGGTGAGCATCAGTAGGGTGGGGAGGGGTGGAAGAACATTTTCCTGTGCTGTTGGGAGGCTCTGGCACACCTGTTTGTAGGTCACCTTGATTCTTTTGCGATGTTACTGGTGTATTTTGTCTGTTTCTCAGACATGCCATTGAGGTCAACAAGAGAGACTACAGAGCTTGGTATGGCCTTGGGCAGACCTATGAAATCCTTAAGATGCCATTTTATTGCCTTTATTATTATAGACGAGCCCACCAACTTCGGTAAGTTGGTTACTTGACATTGTGGGAACGGTTGATAGGATACCATCTCTCTGAGATCTAAAGGGTGTAGTTTAGTCATTTTTGTCTTAGTGTCTTCTACTAGTGAGTTTATAGGATAATTGTAAATACAGTGTAATGTAGTTAAATGAAGCATTTGATTGAAGAACAGTCATTTCATAGATTTGGAGCAGCAGGGAAATAGTAGAGAGTAATCTTTCAGTTGAAGACTTGAGGTTTTGGTAAAGTCTTTTCTCTGATGATGTTACTCTTTTTCATAGTCCCAATGATTCTCGTATGCTGGTTGCCTTAGGAGAATGTTATGAGAAACTCAATCAACTAGTGGAAGCCAAAAAGGTATTTCTAAGTACAGCCTGGAGAATTTGAGCAGAAATCTGCAGTTTAGAAGCTGTTTGGGCTATATATACTATGATTTTTTTTCTTTCTTTTTTTTTTTTTTTTTTTTTTGCATTCTGTTCTACCTGTATAGCAAAATCTGAATATTTTGAAGGTATACAGTCTAAAAAGAAATGTAGGCTGAGATTATCAGTGTGGATGTCAATATGTAGCTTGGATCTATCACCGTTAGGAACAGTGGTCTGTATTCCGAAAGCCTGAGTTTTAGAAGGTGCAAATTGTTGTCATGTGCGGTCAGAAGTGACCTCTCTTTCTTTGACAGTGTTATTGGAGGGCATATGCTGTGGGGGATGTGGAGAAGATGGCTCTCGTGAAGCTGGCAAAGTGAGTGAATATTTCTGACACCTGTATTGGTTTTCCTGAGTTGTTGATCATATGTGCATGGAGCAGGGTATGGAAATGCTGATTTGTCAGTTGAGCACCTTCCCTCCCTCCCTCCCTGTGTTATGGATGAACCCAGGATGTTAAACACACTGAGCACGGAGTTATATTCTAACCTGAGCCTCTTGACTCCAGAGAGTGCCACTTTATTTTGAGTTGGAAATAGGTTTCTTATCAGGCAAGAGTTGAAAAATGAATTGAAAAAAACATGAATAGACTATAAGTGTAGTTGAGTGGTTGAGGACTTGCCTAGCAAGCATCAAGTCTATGTTTGCTCAGTAGTGGTCAGTTATTTGGTATAGTTCTCATTTTCACCAGTATTACCAGCAAAAATTTGCAAGGGTAGATTATCCGCTGTCCAATTTAAGTTAACTAGTTTTCAAAAACATTTTTAAAAATTTTGTGTCTGTATGTGGGCATATACGTGTGGAAGTCAGAGGAAAACGTGTGGCACTCAGCTTACTCTCACCATACGTAAGTCTTGAGAATAGAATTCAGTGTACAGGTTTGGCATCAAGTCCTACTCGGTAGCCCTAGCTAAACACCTGTCACAGTTTTGTTTTGTTTTTAATATTTGAGAATCTCACATCATACACCGCCAATCATGCTCACCTCCCAGTTACCCCACGTCTACCCTCCCCTTCCGTGCCCCTCCAAAAAGGGGGAAAACAGCAACAAAACTCTTCAAGTCCACTTGAAGAGTTCACACACTCACCGCAGCATAGTCTAACTCCAGTGGCCAGCCCCCAAAAGGAAGCTGACTCCTTTAAGACAGTTTCTCTGTGTGGTCCAGGCTGTCCTGGAATTCACTGTATAGACCAGGCTGGCCTCAAACTCAGAGATCCCCCTGCCTCTGCCTGGGATTGAAGTGCTGGGATTACAGGCGTGTGCTACTGCACTCAGCCCCCAAGCTGTCTTACAGGGACTGTCTAGTGGGCACTGACAGTCTTCTGGGTCTCAATATGTAATTTATCTTAAAATTTACTTGTTTACCTGTCATTTCTGGTTAATTACAACTTCAGTTTTTAATCTCTGACTTGCTTTGTGATCTGACTTTTCTTTCTTTTGTAGGCTTCATGAACAGTTGACTGAGTCAGAGCAGGCTGCCCAGTGTTATATCAAATACATCCAAGATATCTATTCCTGTGGGGTATGTGTCAGAGCCTGAGAGCTGTCTCTGACAGGCTCTTGTCACTTCAGTCACGCCTGCTTTCCTTGTCTAGGAGACAGTGGAGCACTTAGAGGAGAGCACAGCCTTCCGCTATCTGGCCCAGTACTATTTTAAGTGCAAGCTGTGGGATGAAGCTTCAACTTGTGCCCAAAAATGTTGTGCATTCAATGATGTGAGTATTAGATTTTAAAGGGTTTCAGTTTTAGGCCAAAATGTACAGTTTTTTACAGTGTGGAAGTTGTCCATTGAATAGTACATTTTTTAAAAAGGAGGCAGGACCCCTTTTATTTGTAAGGAATGATGTGAATAGTATTTTAATAACCAGTTTTTGAGAATAACATTGAACACATTTTGAAACAGCTGTGACTTTGTTTCAGACCCGGGAAGAAGGTAAGGCCTTGCTCCGCCAGATCCTACAGCTGCGGAACCAGGGGGAGACGCCCACCACTGACACGCCGGGTACCTTTTTCCTCCCCGCCTCACTGTCTGCAAACAACACTCCTACACGCAGAGTTTCTCCACTCAACCTGTCTTCAGTCACACCGTAGTTGACAAGTCAGCACATTGCTAGACCAGTATTAAACCTTACCTCCAGGAAAGAACAGCCACATCTGTTCTCCAAGGACCTAAGTTCTTCTCATTTTTACAGACAGAAACAGCCTGAGAGACAGCCTATGGAACCACCTTCAGAGGCAGACAGAAATATGGTGGGGGACAGATACTGTCTTCTGCCAGCCAGCAAGTCTTTCTATTCAGAATGGCAGGTCTTGGCCTTCCCATAGTTTCTCCACACCTTGCCCCCTACTTGCTTTTATAGCACTATACTAGGGAAGGGAGTAAAAATTATCATGCTTTGAAGGTCAGCTTTGAATAGTAATGACTCTTAAAGACAGGGTTTCTCTGTGTAGCCTAGGCTGGTGTCTTCCTGCCTCTGCCTCCCTAATGATAGGATTACAGGCATATGCCTTGGGCCCTGGCTAGAATGACCTTTATTTTGCCGAGTGTCCTCTATTCTGATATCAGAGATTAAGTTCAAGAGTGGAGCTATCCATATGATCTTTGGGAGTTTTCAAAGGGAGTCTTCTAAAACCTTTCAAGTGGGAGTCTGAGCATGAACTGTGGCTCATAAACTATTCCCTGATGAAAACACAAGAAGACAAGATCACAGATTCGTGGACATTTAAAAGTAATTTTTTTTACTTCAGATATTAAATTTTTATGCTGGTATCTTTTAGTAAATGCTTGATGTAATCATTTGTTTTGTTTTTAATCTCCAAAAGAATACTTGGTTTCCAACCTTCCCTACAAGGTTGAGGGAATCCTTCTGTGTTCCTGGTGAGTTTTGAATACCCTTTGATGCTGTGATGAGTTTGCAGAAGATGCTATAGATCATTCTGTTAGAACATTTTTATTCTCTTTAATATACGAAACATTAGCTAGGTGTGGTGGTACACATCTTAATCCTAGTATTTCGGAGACAGAGGCGGGTGGATGTTTTGAGGCTAGCCTATATACAGCAAGTTCCAGGCCAGACGGTAGTAAAACCTAAAAAACATAACCCAACAAAACAAGAATACTCATTGCCATTGTATTCATCTGTAGTGCACATTAGGCTGGTTTCTATTGCTGTTACTAAGGGTCCAATGGGCTAGATGGTATTTATATCACTTTTCTGTGCCCCTTTTTATATTTTTCTAAGTTTGGAATCCAAATAAAAGCATAAAAAGTATCTTTATTCCATATATTTGTGCATGAAAAACAAGATTATATAGGTGATTATAATACAGTGATTCTGCATACAGTTCTGGATATATGCTAAGGCTTAGAGGAGTCTCATAAGCTGAGCAGCTGACCAGCCTCAGGGCAACAACCATGCATCTCCATCCCCACAACTCTAATATTTTTTGCCAAAAGGAGATTTGAGTAAAGGAGAGTGCCGTGAACGCAAGATCCGTGCATAAGGGCTGCTGTCTGTTGACCTTTGGCAGGTGGGTGTTCGGGGGAGTAAGTTTCGAAGGAATGGTTTCTTTCCTGGGGGTTGATGATTTGGTTGCTGGTTTTCCTGGTTTGCTCCCAGCCGCTTTTTGGCAGAAGCCTGGCTTTGAAGCTTCTGTACAGTGTGATACTGCTCAGCAATGCAGGCTGCCTTTTTCTGAAGGTCCAGTTTCACTAGCATCATGTTATTTTGTAGCTCAGCCAGGGTCTGGTTCTAAGAACATTAAAGTTAGAGTAAGCATCATGGAAAAACAAACAAATACCAGAACTTCTAGACTCTACCTAGGTAACAAGTGCCATGTTTAGTCTAAAGTGTATTTTTATTTAGCATTTTAAGATGTCTTATGGATGAGAAATGTCATAGTGTAGTGATAGAGTGCCTGCTTCATATCCAGAGAACCCTGGGCTCTCAGTTCCCTCGTCACACACACTCACACTGGTGTGGGCGGAAAGGAGAGCAGGATGAAGGGGCAGGGTAGCTAGGCTGCCCTCACCTGTTTGATTAAGATGTCATCGCAGTTGGTCAAAGCTTGACGAAGTTTTCCTGCCCCCGTGCTGTGGCAACAGGCCCTTTCTGCTGACTGGAGGGACTGCCCTAGTTTCTGAAGTTCTGTCCGGAGCAGCCTTATATTCTGTAAGAGCAGGAATCAGATGGTGGCCAAAATTAACCACGGCAGCCATTTGAAGTCAGACTTAGGGAGGCTGGGGGCTAGTGAGGCTTAGCTGGTGCGGGCACTTCTCTCCCACCCCCCACGCGCAACACTCTGAGTTAAATCCCACATTACCACATACAAATAATAAATATGAAGAAAAACAAAAGGCTCATTTCTTAAAATGAAGTAGCCATTCCTCAGGATTCTTGCACAAAAAACAAAACCCACCTTACTCTCACAAAAACCCTTGATGAAAGGCTTTGAAAACACAGAAAGGTTAAATACCTTCTGGCCCTCTTCTAACTTCTTATCCACGTCAATGGTGAAGGGCTTGGCTGTGGGTGGTGGTTCTAACATTTGCTGATACCTCTGCAGCTCTGAAGGAGGGAAACACAGAACATACAGATACAGTTAATACATGGGTTTTTCAGCTTTGGGCTTTTAACACTAGGCAAGTAGGCAGTGAGGCCATAGGCATTCTAGAGTAAGCTGTGGTAGATATAGCTTAGATTTGGGAGTCAGAACTGAGTTTGAATAGCAGCTCTTCCCTCACCCACTGCCACAATCAGGCTTCCTGCCTTTCTTGCTCACCTTTTGTGGTAGAGTTTAGCTCTTCGTTGCATTGGTGTAGTCTAGCTTTAACTTCCTGGAGCTGCTGAGCGGAGGCAGAAGCTGCCAACCTTTCTGACCGCCGTAGGGACACTTCAGACCCCCCTGACTGCTGTGCGGCTGGCTGCTGTCTGGCTTCCCGCAACAAGCTTTCTAGCTCTTCAATCTTTTCATCCCGTTCCTAAGAGGGAAGCAGAGAGCACAGTTCTGTCCAGGATCAAATACCAAAGGACCAGATTAAATGAACATAAGCTTTCTAGACATTTCAGTTTGACATTAAGCCTATTAGCACACTTTTGTGGCGAACTAACCCTGAATTTAAACTCAACAGCTAGAAGGCACTAATGGAAATTAATAAAAGGAGTAAAGTCCTATCTCAGAAATGCATAGATAATCGGGAGGTTAGGGGATCTCTGAGTTCAAGACAAGGCCAGCCTTGAACTGGTCTACAAAGCAAGTTCCCAGGACAGCCAACACTCTGTTACATAGAGAAACTGTCTTGAAAAAACCAAACCAAACAAACAAAAACATAAATGAATGTAAAAGTTTATCTCAGACAACCAACTGATGGAAGTCTAAGTGGCAGTTGGGACTAGTTGGGTAACCTCACCTGAATCTCTTCTTGGTAAAAACTTGTCAGTGATTCCTTTAGGATCTTTAGTTTCTCCTCATAGGTTTCCTCCAGCAGTTCCCTTTGGGTGTCCAAATGCTCACTGTCAGAAAAGGGTTGTGAGAAGTGAGACACACACGGCCCCGAGCCCCTCTGTCCCCACCACAGGTAAGGGGGTTCAGCCCTCTGTCCCCACCACAGGTAAGGGGGTTCAGCCAATACCTGCACCACCGCTCCCGCTGCTGCATCTGCTCTATCATCTCATTGCAAATTTCCTCACGGAGCTGCATCTCCAACTGCAGCTTCTCCTGTCGTTCTTTTAAAAGTAATGTTTTCATGGCTTCCACCACCTGCAGCAGCTCCTAGGAAGAACATGTGAGAGAGTGTAAGCTCCTGCGCTAGACGGGCCCAGGCCACCTGGAACAGCACCCTGTAGAAATGTGGCCATCACGCTGCTATTTTAGAGCTCTTCTGTCCTCACCTCCTTGCCATACATGGAGATGTCAGTGTCACTTTCAGGGTTGTCATCGAGGCCTGAGTCAGCCTTGTCCCCTTTCCTTAAGCCAGGGGATGCCTGAAGACTGTTCTCCTTGATGAGTGAATGCAGGGGTGGGATTCCCAGAGGCACAGGTGGGGCGTGCACAAGCTAGAGGAGAAAAACAAAACAAAACTCCTTAATTGACTCCTTAACTAGTCCTAAGAGTTATTTGAAGATTGTCAGGCCTTCTGGGAAGTGGTGGCACACGCCTTCAATCCTAGCATTCTGGAAATTTGAGGCCAGCCTGTTCTACAGAATGAGTCCAGGACAGCCAAAGCTATACAGTGAAACCCTGTCTCAAAAAAAAAAAAAAGGAAAAGGAGAAAAAAGATTGATAGTGCAAAGTAAATAGAATCACTCTGCCTACAGCTTCTCACCTGGCTGGCCAAGGCTGAGAATTTGGCCATGTGAAGAGTCTCGTCATATGTAGATGCACAGGGATTCACATTGACAATCATACAGGAACGGCCTCGCCCTGTGAAGAAGCCTTGGAACACACGAGTCAACTTGCTGTCACGGAAAGGAATGAGGTTCTGCTTTGGCCTGGCATAGATTCAGATAAACAGCACTGTCAACATAACTACAGCCCCTGGGGCTGTCCAAGCACCATCCTCCGTGCTGACCTGGAACTGAGCAAATTGCCAGGCCCAGATCATCCCAGCCTGTGGCTTACCGGTTCTGCTGATTCTGTCTCAGGGCAGCAATGCAGCGGCCCAGTGTGTGCAGAGAAGTGTTAATGTTTCCAGCTTCCTTTAGCCGTTCACCGCTCTTTTGATCTTTGCAGCGCTCTGAGCCAGCCAAATCACAGAGTGACAGTCTGTAATAAAGCACAAGACCTTAAGGCTCACATGGAACCCATAGCTTCTATAGTTCTGGTAAGGGAAGGACCTATCAAAGCCTTTTTTTATCCAACAAAGGAAAACAACAAATTTCCTTTGAGAAGTTCCCTTTTGGCCCCACAGCCAGGTGGTGAAGATGATCAAATTTGTAAGTGGGAAAACTTACTCACTGATCTTGGGCACTATATCTCCTTCTCCCTGAAGGTGTAAGATTCTGATTGAGAAGATGCTGTGACTGAAAAGGAAAAGAGAAAAATCACTATAAGTCTTCCAAGGTCAGGGGGAGGTTCCAAAGCTTCCTAGACACTGTTAATTCTCACAACTCACCTACGACTCGAGTGCTGGTTCAGGTGGGTGCTGGCAAAGCTCTGGTTCTTACGGCCCACTTTTAAGAGTTTCCAGGCTTCCTCAACATCTTGAACATGAATCCAGTTGAGGTCTGGGGCCAAGAAAGAAAGGTGGGAACACGTAGTCCCTTTTTTAGTTTCCCCACGTGTTCCTCCAGGTTTCCTGCGAACCTCTACCACTGCATACCTTTCACGTAAGGATTGCCATTTTGATCCTCACACAGCCGCAGCGTCTGCCTCTTATGCTGATGGCTAGGTGGTTCTAACAGGTCATAAAGCAATTCATTGTAGATTTCAAAGAAAGAGATCCAGACAGAGAAGCGAATGTCTGCTGGGACACTTACTGGGGCAGTGTCTGGCTGTGCCCATGAATGACTTGTTTCTGTGAGAAAACCCAATGTGTACATCATTAACCATGGAGCATTAATGACCATCTTGCCTGGTCTATAGGAACTTCAAAAGATGAAATTCAGGTTGCAATCGCTGATCTGTGCCCCTTACAGCTGTTCAGAGTAGGGAGTGGGTCCCCACCACTGCCCAGCACAAAACCCACTCATGATACATACCATCCAGCTGGCTACTGCTGGTGAACTGACTGGTGGAAGAGAGCCCAGCAATGCCACTGTCAAAGCTGGTGCTAGTACCTATCCGACTTTCAATATGGCCACGTTTTTTCAAGGTGGACAGCTCTTCCTGAAGGGGCACAGAGAAAAGATAAGCGCTAATCTTTCCTGAGATCTGTACTCTATTCCAGCTTCATAAATACTTCACCTCATGGAGGCCTCCAGTCAGCAAGGACAGCTTCTTATTTTCCTCCTGTCGAATCTGCTTGCTGTCTAGCCAGATTACTTCATTGAAAAGTAAGGGCTTCAGATCAGGTGTTGGATGAAGTTGGCCTTGGAGACTATTAAAGATGAGTGCCAGGGACCGGGGCAGGATCCCCCCATCCTTAATAGTACCTGGAATAATTATTAGAGATAGTATCTTTCACTAAGGTATCAAAAGGCAAAGAGAACCATAAGATGCCTGTTGGAGGATGTTTCTGTGCACTGTGTCATTCAAATGCTGATTTCTGTACCCAGAGATCTAGTTGCAGTTTCTGCCTTGGCACAGTCATTATTATGAAGTCTTGGTATTCTCCATCACCTTCTGATTGGTCAAAAGAAAGGGCTGGATGGCCACTAGCTGTGCTGGGGACAGGACTTCCAAGCCCACAACAGAGGACAGTGACAGAGAGAGTTAAGTGGGGACCAAGAGGAACCACCATCGGGAAAGGGACGAAGGAAGAGCAGCCAGGGCGGAACCGAGATGGCAGGTGACAGGCCACGTGGCTGCAAATTAGGCCATGCCAATATCATCCAGTTAGAATAGCTAAGTATCTGCCCAGCTTCAGTACCTGAAACTTTTAATAAATATAAAGGTCTCCATGTCTTTATTCAGAGCTAGGATGGGCAAAGAAAAACTGTACTTAGCCAGGCGAAGTGGCGCACACCTGTTATCTCAGCACTCAGGGAAGTAGAGGCAGGGAGATCTCTGAGAGTTCAAGGCTAGCCTGGTCTACAAGATGAGTCTGTAACAGCCAAGGCTATACAGAGAAACCCTGTCTCGAAAAATCATACTTTTACAGATAACAGTTGACGACCCTGCTGAAACTTACTCCTTACCTTGAATTGTGTAGGTTTTCCCTGAATTGGTGACACCATATGTGTATATGAGCCAGTTCTGTCCTCGGAGTACATCCTTTACCATCTCCTTCACAGTCAGGTTAAAGAAGGATGCCTGTCCCACTTCTGGCCCAAATATCTAGAAACAGATCGGTTTCTCAGAGGCCACACGTCACCTGGGCAGGACTAGTAGATATATTCCTTCTCTGGTGTTCCTGTTAGACTCCAGCTGTTCCTAAATGCTAAAGACTCAGCCACCCTCTGCTAGTCCCTTTCATTCAAGTTAAATACTTAAGGAATGCTTTTAAGTGTGATGGATGCTGCGCACACAAGGGGATAATACAGTTGGTTGTAACCTTGGGTTTGGAGATGGATCCCAGTTCCATCTTCACCACTAAAGCTCAATAGCTTCAGTAAAATTAACTTTTTTGTAATATGAGCCATAGTGTTTATCTTTAATTTATTTTTTATTTTTTGGTTTTTTCAGACAGGGTCTCTCTGTGTAGCCTTGGCTATCCTAGACTAGCTCAGTAGACCAGGCTGGCCTTGAACTCACAGAGATCCACTGCCTCTGCTTCCCTGAGTGCTGGGACTGGATTACAGGTATGCACCACCACGCCCGGCTGGCCCTTGTGTTCTCACAAGAGGAGAGGGGTAATAGTAATAATAACCTCAGTTATAGATACACATAAGAACCGACATTCAAGGCTGGAGAGTGGCTCAGGGTTGAGAGCACGGGCTGCTCTTCCAGGAGACTCGGGTTCAATTCCCAGCACCCACATGGCAGTTCACCACTGTCTGTAACTCCAGTTCCAGGGGATCTGACACCCTCACACAGACACATGCAGGCAAAACAACAATGCACATAAAACCTGACAGTCAAGTAGTTTTTTTAAAGAAGAAATGAAATTTCCCCTAAGTGTTGGGTCTTTGTTCCTATACCAGTATTCATACCTGGGAAAAGGTGAATTTGTGGGTGGCTTGACCAATTCCCCTCTCATTGCTCTTCAAGGCAAAGGAATCTTTGGGTGCTTGTAGCAGAAGGGTTTCTGTGTTCTCAATATGGACACAGCCCTGAGAAGATAGAGAGTAGAGGCTGGCAGAGTAAATACACATTCCCAGGGAGCCTCTTTTGCACTATACCAATCTACCTTAAATCCTTACCTGATCTTCCTGTCGGTCCAGCTCAGAAGTTAAGAAGGGTCTGACTCGAAGGAAAACTTTCACCTTCTCTGCAGTGTCTTCAGATGGAGCCTGTAACAGATTGCAGCAGGCCACAGAGTTCACCCTGAGCAAATGGTTAAACAGCCTCGTTCCTAGGAGGCTGCCACTCCCTCACTTTACCCTAAGTGGCCCTCAACAGCTGTCCTTTGGTTCCAGAATCATTCTAGCTCACACGAACTGTGTTAACCTTCCCTGTTTCATTACCGCCCTGCAAACCTGGCTTGCTGGACCAATGATCTGAGTTAGAATTGGTTGAGATTTGAGGTATGGTGGTATGTGCTTGTAATCCTAACACCCAGTAGTAGGTGGAGATAGGGGGATCAGAAATTTAAAGTCAGCCTTGACTACAAATACTATCTCAAAGTATGTAATTTTTTGTTTATTTTTGTTTGTGAAGGTGTTGGATCCGCTGGCGGCTGGAGTCACAGGCAGTTGTGAGCATCCAACATTGTGTCCTGAAGCTAACTCGGGTCCTCTGGAAGAGCAGGAAGGGCTCTTGACCCTGAGCCATCTCTCCAGCTCTGATAAATAAAATTTTTTTCAAAGCTCAGTAATGAGAATTGAGTTAATAATATGGCTCAGCTTGCTGAACAGGCCTGCCAACTTGAGTTTAATCACAGGAATCCATATAAAGACAGAACTGAGTCTGACTTCCACATGTGTGTATCCCCTTCATATATGCATACACTCAACAGTAGACACGGCTGAATCTGAGCAAAATTTCATCATTTAGTAATTAGGAAATGGTGAACAAGTTCTGAGTGACTCATCTGAAGGATGAAGTTGAATAGCAACCGTGCCACTTATTCAGCAGATACTTAAGAGAATGTCTCTGCATGCCCAAGAACACTGAATTCTAACTAGTGAAAAGCTATTGCATTTAGTGCATAAAGGCCAGAAACACTACTAAACATCTTGCCAAATATAGGGCAGCCCCCTCCAACAAGATTTGGCTCCAAACATCAACAGTGCTAAAACTTTCTTTTGGTCTTGCAAAAGAAAGGTTAAAGAAATGGCAGCTATGATTATTACTGAAACAAGAATTCCATTCTACTTCCTTAAGGCCACCATAATTCCCTGCAAATAATTGTATGTGGTGCTGATATTTGAACCTAGGACATACCAAACATGCACTCTCATACCCTCCACCCTTTTACCTATTATTTAATATATATAAACAGCCTGTATACTAGAGAAATAAGATTATTCTTCATCAATTAACTGAAAGCATTATGCACTTGGGGTATTGTATTTCATGACTACAATGCCAATAATAATCTTACGGATACAGACTATTTTTTAACTTGCTTTGCCCTCTTTTTTGTTTCTCTGTATAGTTCTGGTTCTCCTAGAACTCACTTTGTAGACCAGGCTGGCCTTGAACTCACAGAGATCTGCCTGTTTCAGCCTCCCAAACGCTGGGGTTAAAGGCATGCACCACAATGCCTGGCTTTGCGCTTAGTTTTAATCTTCCATTTATTTAGGATTACTGGCCTTTGATCTCATACTACCTGTACAAAGAACTATTAAGCCCCTAAGAAGCCCCTAAGTCACTCAACTTCATTACCTGTTTGTCCTCCAGAGAGGTGGAGATGACAGAGCAGTCTGACAACAGGTCTTTTCGGATCACAGACCTCAGATCTGCAGCTGTGGATTCAAACATGGGGGAGACTACAACCTCTTCATCAGACAGTAAGCCCACCGGCGGAGAAAGGATCCCGTGAGACATGACAAGCACAGTCAGTCTATGTCTGAAAACAGACAAACGTAGATGGTAGAAGAACATTAACGCCCAGAAACTGCAAACCTGTAGGCAAAAAAAAACCCCGGGTTTTGCCAGGAGGGATGCCCTTGCTTAGGAGACTCGGTCACGACTCTACACCATTAACAGCCAACGGGAAGAGAATGAGAGGAACTAAGATAATTCAGCCCAAGGCAGTATTTCTGAAGGCGAACAGGCACCGAGGGATATGTGGCTCTGAAAGAAGGCCAAGCTCCACACAGGCTGTCTCCAGGCCCACCAGTGCAAGGGGTCAGGCTCCCTAGGGTACCTTTCCAAGTCACTCCAAAGATCACGAGGATGTATGAGCTCGGGATGTGTGGGGGCACGGGAGTCCTTCGGCGACTCTGGCACGCAGGACGGAGCCGATAACCGCAGCTGCAGCCCAACCGCACTCACCCGAGGACGGTATGCCTCACTGCTCCCTGCTCCCAGCTCCAACCTGGCTGCAGAACCGCGACTCCCGCGAACGGAGAACGCAACTCCGCCCACGAGGAGCAGCTTTGTTCCCCGTACAATGTTTTAAATTGCGCGCTGAGCTCGTCCGGCCAATCACAAAGCGAAGCCTGAAGCAGCCAATCACGGCCGGGAGGGGCGGAGCCGGCCGGGAGACCGTTTGCTTCTGCAGTGGGTCCGGGTTACCAACTGTCCCGCGTTCCCAGTTACTCGTTACGGGATTCGTCTCCGTTAACTCTTATCTCTACATCTAGGCGTTTCTTTTCTGAGGCTTCGGCTGCGATCCCTTGTCCTTTATTAGTAAAAATATAAGCTTTTATCCCCAAAATGAATTCGCTTCGATTAGGGCAAGTGACCCACCCACATTACCCAGGAGGCACCGCGAACGGACTCTGGTACTGTATTTCCCATAGTTCCGCGCGTCTTTCGCAAACGTTGAAGACGTCGGAACCAAAATGGCGACCGGGACAGGCAGTGAGTATCGGAGCTGCTTTTCCGTCGAAGGCCTTTGTAGAGCCGAGGCTAGGCGTCCCACTCTCGTCCCGCGTGGAGGGATTCGGGGGAGGGGGTCGTCAGAGGGCGTCGGCTCCGAGACCCGCCGCCCCTGGCGCGCTCAGGAGCCCCGCCTGGGCGTTTACGGTGCGGGGAGGAAACGGAGGTTGGAGAGCGGCAGCCCGCGGAGCCTTTGTGTGCCAGGCTCTGTCTCGGGCGGCCAGCGGATCAGGCCTTTCTCCAGCCAAGCTGTGTAAAGAGTCGGCAGTGGTATTTGTTAGCCGGGGGCGTTTTCTAGGTAACGAACAACCACGGGGGAAAATGGGTTTCACGGATTTCACACATTTCTCAGGTTCACAGACGAACTGTTTTTATACCCGACAGTTAAGGGGGCGGGGCTGAGATGTAAACAACTTTATGCAAAGAAGGAGGTGGGCAGTTGCTGCCGGTGGCCGCTGGGAATCTTGGGAAATAAGCTTGCGTTCAAACTGGAATCAAAACACTGGGTTTTTAAGGAAAAACCTTATTTTAACGTAATTCTGCCAATTTTTTTTTTGAAAGCAGACCTTGAAGCCATAGCATTTAAACAAATAAAATGTCCTATAAATGAGTATTCAGAGAACAGGTATCCTGGCCAGCAGTGGCTCTATTTCATTGGAATGGTGAAAATCAAGATTTTGGTGATAATAATTGATGCTGGTAGTTCACACTGTTCGAACAAGTTTGAGATTTACTTTATTGTGTGACTGACCCTGCCTGGCCTGGAGCAGTCACAGAAATTTGAATGTGTCTTCTTCCTGAGAACCAGGATTAATATCTCACACTCGGCCTGGGGTGTTATTTTATAGCAGGATTTTTGCTGTTCTGGGGCTTAGAACTAGCTCAGTGGTGGTGTCTAAGCCTTTTTTATTCCCAGAGCACAAGCTGCTGAGTACTGGCCCAACAGAGCCGTGGTCCATCCGAGAGAAGTTGTGTTTAGCATCTTCTGTCATGAGAAGTGGAGATCAGAACTGGTAAGGAATCTAAGCTATCTGATTTCTTGAGCTGAAGTACTGAGTTAGTTAAGTTTGTTTGTTTGTTTGTTTGTTTGAGACAGGGTTTCTTTTTGTAACTGTAAACCACTGTAAACCTAAAGTCAGAGATTGCCTGCTTCTGTCTTCTTAGTACTGGAATTAAAGGTGTGCGCCATCAAGCTGGGCAGGACTATTTTTCATTTCAGTGTATTACTTTATTAAGTTACATTAAGCTTTATGTAGTAGTTAGCTTTACCAAAATACAAATCACATACCATAAAATAAGCGTACTAAGAGTGAAGATTTTGATGGTCTCACCTATTTTCACAAATTTGTGCAGCCATCCCTGCAATCTGATTTAAGAACTTTTTAATCTTTAAAATAACTCTTATGTTTCCCTCTCCTCCCTTTCCTGAGAAGTCTACTTTTTTCCCTATAGATTTGTCTATTTTGAGCACTTCTGATAGGTATAATATGTAGTCTTTCTGGGACTAGTTTTTTAGTCACCTAACAACACTTTCAAGGTTTATTCACATGTAATGTATGTTAATACTTCTTCTCTAGTGTTGGCTAGATAATAATATGAGTCATCCTTTCCATATCTATGAAGAATTGATCCCAGGATCCTTGAGGATATAAACATAATTCCTTTACATAAGATGCCTCATATTTGCATGTACACAGCACATACTCCAAATTATCTTTAGATTGTATTACCTAATACAATGAAATAGCATGTAAGTGGTTTAGGGTAGGGGTTCTCAACCTGTGGGTCATGAAACTTTGTCAAACCTTTATCTCTGAAAATATGTTCATTACAATTCATAAGAGTAAAATTACAGTTATGAAGTAGCAATGAAAACAGTTTTATGGTTGGGGGTCACTACAGCATGAGAATCTGTGTTTGGGGGTCATTACAACGTGAGTTGTATTAAAGGGTCACAGCATTAGAAAGGTAGAGAATAAGTTTGTACATGTTCAGTACAGACACAGGTTTTTATTTTGTTTGTTTTTAGAGATGACTACAATGTCCAACCTAGGCTGAGTAAATCCCAAGAATGGATATCCCCTAGCTATGGAGAGTCAGTTATGTATTTATTACCTGTCATTTGGGCTTCCACCTTGGGGCAGAGGTGATTTAGGTCTTTGTGGACTTACTCTTCAGTTTCCCTGTGTCCCCACCCAAGTAGTAGAGTCTCTGGATCATGTGGTAGCTCCCGGTCTAACTTTTTGGAGGAACTGCCAGATTATTTTCTTTAATACACTTTAAAAATTATATGTTCATCTGTGTGCTGGGTAGGGGTATGGGCACATAAGTGCAGAATCCTTGGGAGCCAGAAGAGGACATCAGAGCCCTTGGAGTTACTGTTAACGGCAGTTGTGAAACATCTGACATGAGTTCCTAGAACAGATCTGAGTTCTATGTAAGACCAATATGTGCTCTTAACTCCTGAGCTATCTCTTCTTCTCTCCAGGTTTTGGAGATTAGAGGTGCTGGGGATGGAACTCAGGACTTTTTGCATTCTAGGTAAAGATTCTACCATCTTATTACCATCCAATTACAGCCAGCAAATTTTTTTTTTTTTTTTTTTAAGACAGAGTCTCACTCTGTAGACTGGGCTGGCTTCAAACTCACAAAGGTCCTTCTATCTTTTTTCTCCTAGGTGCTAGATTAAAGGCATGTGACACCATGCCCAGCAAAAAGTATAACCCAGGCTGTCTGCTGTTTCAGCTTATCCTACTATTTTATGTCACCACAACTACAAATTCAGATCTTTTTGTTGTTGTTTGTTTTTTAAGACAGGGTCTTGCTATGTAGCTCTGGCTGTCCTGAAAGACTAGGTATGCCTCAAACTCAGAAATATTTCCTGCCTCTGCCTCCTGAATACTGAGATTAAAGGTGTGAGCCAATACAAATGGCTCAATCCCTTTTTTTTTTTTTTTATTCTTTTAGCTAAGCCACAGTCAAACTCTATGTAGCCTAGGATGACCTTAAACTCCTGATCCTGCCTCTACCTTCTGAATACCAGGATTTCAGGCATGTTTCATGAGGCCCAGTTTTTGTAGTACAGATCAGAACCAAGGTTTCATTCATGCAAGGCAAGTACTCTGGCACCTGAACTGTATCCTCATCCACTCCAGTTTGTTTGTTTGCTTCACTATATTTCTTTACTTTTATAGCAGCCATGCTAATAAATCATCTCATTACAGATTTTCTTTACAGTTATTTGTGTGTTTGCATGCGTGGATGGAGGTCAGAAGACAGCTTGCAGGATTCTCTTTTTCCACATTGTGGGTTCTGGGGATCAAACTGAAGTCATTAGGCTTGGTAACAAGTGTCATTTATCTTGACCAGCTGAGCCAACTCACTGCACTTTGGTTTTGATTTTTTTTTACTATTTTATTTATTATGTATACAATGTTCTATCTGCATATACACCTGCATGCCAAAAGGCACTAGATCTTCTTATAGATGGTTGTGAGCCACCATGTGGTTGCTGGGAATTGAACTCAGGACCTCTGGAAGAGCAGGCAGTGCTCTTAACCTCTGAGCCATCTCTCCAGCCCCCTGGTTTTGATTTTTGAGACAGGGTGTGTTTATCTAGTCCAGCCTGGCCTAGAGCTCAGTGCTCGCCTTTTCATTCTTCTCACCTGGAATACAAATGTGAGCCATCACGTCTAGTTGCTTATTATTTTCAATTTGTTTTTGTTTTTCTCTATAGGGTCTCTCTGTGTAGCCCTGGCTGTCCTTGAACTCACTCTATAGACCAGGCTGTCCTTGAACTCACAGAGATCTGCTTGCCTCAGCCTCTCAAGTGCTGGGATTAAAAGTGTGAGCCATCAGGTCCAGCCAAAAGGTTTTAATTCTAACTGATAACCAGTTTAGTTTCTTCTGTTGCTTAGCTTGAGAATTGGCTAGGAAATTACCTATCTTGCCTTTTTTGTTCGTTTGTTGGCTTTTATTATTAAAAAATTATTTATTTTTTTAGATTTTCTTATTTATCTTATGCATATGAGTGCTCTGTTTTCATGCACACCAGAAGAGGGAATCAGATTCCATTATAGATGGCTGTGAGCCACCATGTGGTTGCTGGGAATTGAACTCGGGACCTCTGGAAGGGCAGCCAGTGCTCTTAACCACTGAGCCATCTCTCCAGCCCCTAAAAAATAATTTTTATTATCATTATTTTGTGTGTATCGGTATTTTACCTATGTGTGTGTATGTATGTGTATAGCATGTGCTTGCCTGGTGCCTTTGGAGGTCAAAAGAAGTCATTGGATCCTTAGAAACTGGTGTTTCACAGGTCTTTGTGAGCCGCTGTGTGTGCTGGGAATCAGACCTAGGTTATCTGCAAAAGCAACAAGTTCTCTTAACCACTGAGCCAACTCTTTAACCCTGTACTATTTATTTTACATACAGTTTTGTTGGGGGTGTATAGGAGGGTGGGGTGCATGCCATGGCCTGGGTATGGAGGCCAGAGGACATCTTCGTGGAGTCAGTTTTTTCCTTGGGTTCCTGGTTGGTAAGCTTTTAGGACAGGCACCTTACCTGATGAGTTGTCTTGCCCTAATTTTTTTTCTTTTTTTAAACTATGTATGTGTGTGTGGAAGGGAGGGATATGTGGGTGGACATGCTGGTGCTCTTGGAGTTCAGGTATTGGATCCCTCTGGAGCTGAGTTACATGCTTTTGTAAGCTACCTCCTGCAGGTGCTGGGAACTGAACTCAGGTCCTCTGCAAGAGCATTGCATGGTCTTAACCACTGAGTAATCTCTTTAAACCATTTTTGTTCTTGAAACAGTCTGGCTCTGCAGTCCTGGCTGGAACTCACTATATAGACTAGGCTGAGCTTAACTACTTCCCAAGGGTTAGAATCAGGCATGTACTACCCTGTCTGGTATTATTTTTTTTTTTTAAAGACAGGACCAAAATCACACAAAATATCCTTGAAATTTAAAGGTACTAGCCTGCCTCAGCCTTCCAAGTTGCTAGGATTATAGGCATGTACCACCATACCCAGGCAAACTTTCAATTTTCTTAAGCCTTATAATCAAATAGTTCCTTTTTGCGATAGATTTTCATGTGTTGTTTGTTTGTTTTAAGGACAGGGTCTGGATATGTAGTCTAGGCTTTCTTGAGTGCATTGTTGGTCCCATCTGGCCTGGAAATCTTAGTGGTTCCCGCTATGGAACCAGAACGTGGTATGAGTCAAGGATCACCTTGAACTTCATCAACTCCTACCATATCCAGCTCATATAATGAAAAAATCTATAGCTGGTGTGGTGCCACTTATAATCCCCACTGGAAAGGGGAAGGCAAGAGGATCAGGAATTTGAGGGTAACCTGAACTACATGAGACCTTTGCTTAAGAAGGAAAACAAAATGCCTTTAATGCCAGCACTCGGGAGGCAGAGGCAGGCAGATCTCTGAGTTCAAAGCCAGCCTGATCTATAGAGTGAGTTCCAGGACCACCAAGGCTGCATAGAGACAACCTTGTCTTAAAAAAAAACAAAAGAGAGAGAAAGAAGGAAGAAAGGAATGGAAAGAAAGAAAGCAAAAGGCAAACATAGGCAGGCCAAAGGTGATGATGCTCAGTTGGTGAGTGGTTGCCTGAGACGTTCAAGCTTCTCGATGAACGGGACTAGCTGTGCATGTGTTTCTGGAGTCGCATGTAAGCCGAGGTAGAGGCAGGAGCCATAAGCTCTAGATCAGCCTCAGCCATAAGTTCAAGGCTCAGACTAAACTAAACAGAACCCTACAGATTGTAACTATTTAGGTGAGTTTATAAAATTAGCAGCAGTCACATTTTTTTTTTCCTGCAACTTTTGTCTTTCTGTGTATATATGTTTTGAGACTGGGTTTGGCTCTGACTATTTTGTTGTTTTGCTCTGACTGGCCTGGCACTTGCTTTGTGAACTGGACTGACCTTCAGGTGATCTTCCTGCCTCAGCATCCAAAGTGCTGGGATTGTAGGTGTACATCTCTATGCCTCAACAACTTGCATTTTTCAAACAACTTTCTGGAGATATTTTTGCTTTAAAAATAGTCAGATCAGTTGGACACAGCATTGCATACCTGTAATCCTAGCACTTGGGAGGCAGAGGCAGGTGGATCTCTGTGAGTTCCAGGCCAGCTTGAGCTACAAAGCAAATCCAGGACAGCCAGGGCTACACAGAGAAATCCTGTCTTGAAAAAAGTAAAATGAATAAATAAAATAAAATCTAGTCTTCCTCCCCTTCCAAAATTTAGTTGATATTTAGCATTTGAAAAAGAAGGCATCACTGTAGTTTAATTGTTCTAGTATTTTGTTGTTCTTTAATATTTAACAGTATCTCATTTCAGTCATAAAATTTGGGGAAATAAGATTTTATCTGTTTGTTGATTGTTGAGATTTATGTATGCACTAACATACACATCTAGATAATATTTTAATTACAGAAAGTTGTATGTAGATTGGCTCCTGTCTTTTAACTAAGTGGCTGTGACCTTGCCTTTTTTTATGTTGTTACTTTGGTTACAAATATGGTCTAATGTTTAGTTTTTCCTCTGCCAGCAAAGTAATGAAGAAGTTTAACATATTTAAAGAGCCTGATTGTTAGACATGCTCTTTGGTTTATTTTGACACGGGTTTCACTTTGTAGCCGTGCATGCCTGGCTGGCCATATAGACCCAATGCCAAGCTGCTTTTGGGGGCGGGGGTCAGGTTTGGGGGAGTTATGGTGATGGTGACAGGGTCTTGTTATTTAGTTCTGGTTGCTTGGATACTCATGTAGCTCAGCCAAGCCTCAAACTTACGATGATAGTCTTCCTGTCTCGCCCTCCTGCGTGTTAGAATTACAAGCATATGTTTTATACACTAAAAAATACTTAAGAAAATTGAAATGGCTGGGCATGGTGGTGCGTGCTTTTACTCCCAGCACTCAGTGCTCTGTTACAGCTGGGTCTTTGTGAGTTCAAGGCCAGCCTGATCTACAAAAGGCATCCCAGGACACCCAGGGATGTTTTACAGAGAAACCCAGTCTTTTAAAAAGAAAAAAGGGAATTAAGTGGATTTTTGTTGTTGTTGTTTTGGTTGTGTGTGTGTGTGTTTAGTGGTTGTTTGTTTATTTGTTTGTTTGTTTTAGTTTTTCTAAGACAGTTGCCCTTGGCTGTTCTGGACTCACTTTGTAGGCCAGGTTAGTCTCAAACTCCTAGAAATCCACCTGCCTCTGCCTCTGAGAGTGCTGGGATTACAGCTTCAAAATTAAGTGTTAGGGGCTGGAGAGATGGCTCAGAGGTTAAGATCACTGGCTATTCTTCCAGAGGTCCTGAGTTCAATTCCCAGCACCCACATGGTGGCTCACAACCATCTATACTGGGATCTAATGCCTTCTTTTGGTATGCAGGTGTACATGTAGATAGAGCACTCATATAAGATAGATAGATAGATAGATAGATAGATAGATAGATAGATAGATAGATAGATAGATAGATCTTTTAAAAGATACACTTTTTTAATATTTAATTTTTATATTAATTACGGTTTATTCACTTTGTATCCCAGCTGTAGCCCCCTTCCCCATCCATTCTCAATCCCACCCTCCCTCCCTCTTCTTCTCCTATGCTCATCAAAAGATATACTTTTTAAAAAATAAAGGTAATTAAATACAGTCTCATAATGAGAATGAAGAGAGAAATAGGCTCAGAAGGAAACATGAGATCAGGGGTGTAGGCTTCTCAAAAAGCAGTCATAAAAGTAAGATATATCAAATACGGGTACTGGTTTCTCAAGGGAGAATGGCCAAAGAGCTAAATTTAAAAATCCAGATTGGGGCTGTAGGGATGGCTCAGAGGTTAAGAGCACTGCTTGCTCTTCCAGAGGTCCTGAGTTCAATTCCCAGCAACCACATAGTGGCTCACAACCATCATATAATGAAATATGGTGCCCTCTTCTGGCGTGCAGGTGTACATGCAGGCAGAACACCATATAATAAAATGAATAAATCTTTTAAAAAATGCAGATTGGGGTGATAGCTTGGTTATATAGTATTTGCCCACATAGGCCCTGGATTCATTTAAATATTGTTTCTAACATTTAAATATGTTTTGCATTTTTATTTATTTTGCATATATGTGTATATACTTATATGCAAGCTGCTGTGCGTGGTGTAGAGGTCAGAGAGCTAACTGTAGGAGTTGATACCTTTGCCCTGTAGATTTTGGGGGTAGAATTAAGGTCATCAAGTTTGGCAGCCAGTGGCTGCACACACAGGGCTATTTCACTAGCCCCTGAATTGCTTTTTACATAGTTAGTTGTGTCATGTTTCCATTGTCAGGTATCCCAGAACTAGAGGTATAAGTCTGGTAGAACACTTACCTAATGTGCATGGGTAAGATAAAGAAAAGGTATTCAGAATACTTCTTAGTAACAGTTCTTTATTCTGTCTCTAAACTTTGAACTCTGCATACTGCTGCCACCTACATTTTTCCTGTTTGATGTCTAATAAGGCTTTTCTCATTTTATAGGGTATCAGTTAGCAGAGCAATCAAGCCTTTTGCAGAACCTGGCCGGCCTCCAGACTGGTTCTCTCAAAAAGTAAGTTACCAATCAGATCTTTCATACCCAATGGAATATGAAATTGATTGTTTACCAGGCTCTGCCTTGTTGCTTACAAGGTTTTTCTGTTATCTTGAAGGGGAGAACAACTTAACAGTGCTAGAGACTGGGTGTAGTGGTACGTGCCTGTAATTCTAGCAGTTGGGAGACAGGCAGGAGTATGTCAATATGTGAGGCCATCCCGGTTTACATGGGGAGTTTCGAGCCAGCCAGGGCTACACAGTAAGACCCTGCCTCAAGAAAACCAAAATGAGATGGGCGTGGTGGCACACTCCTGTAATCCCAACACTCAAGGGCAGAGGCAGGCAGATCTCTGTGAGTTCCTACAAAGCAAGTCCAGGACAGCCAAGGCTAAACAGGGAAATCCTGTCTCGGAAAAAAAAAAAGAAAAGAAAGAAAGAAAAAGAAAACCAGTGGAAATCATGGCTTGGGGGGTTACTTTAGGAGTTAAAGTATTGGCTTGTGCAAGCACAGAGACTGGAGTCTTAACATGCCAAGGAGGCATGGCAGCCCGGCAGCTACTTCACTGTTTGGAATGCAGAGGCAGTAAGTGATCCTTGGCCAAGCTGCCTGTCTAGACTAGTTGAAACAACAAGCTCCAGTTTTTTTGAGAGACCCTGCCTCAGAGAATAAGGTAAAGACTGATTGAGAAAGACTCCCAGAGTCAAACTTCATGTCCACATGCACACACACGCACATACACTTAGGCATGTATATAAACATGTGAACAGACACAACACACATTTTAAAAAGTAAAAAGGGACTGGAAAGAAGGTTTAGTGGTTAAAAGCACCTAATGTGCTTGAAGAGGATTCAAGTTTGGTTCCCAGCTCCTGCGTCCAGTTGCTTGTAAATGGCTGTAACTCCAGTTTCTGGGGATCCAGTACCTTCTGTGGCCTCTGAGGGCACCTCAGCCAGAGAGTACACGTAAATTCATGCAGGCGTACACACACAGACTTAAGTAAATTTTAAGTAAAAATGTTTTAAATTATTTTAATATTTTAAATGTAATAAAAATAAATTTTTAATTCAATTTAAACTTAATAAAATTAAAATTTTTAAAAATTAAAAACAATAAACCATAGAAAATGCCATTTTTCCCTACTGTTTGCTAGTCTGGCTTTGGATCTATGAATATAAGTGTATGTATGAACACACAGTATTACACATTTTGCTTTTTTAGATTTTTATTGAGCAGCAGTTTTGCGTGTACATGCATGGAGGCCAGAGGGCAGCTTTCAGGAATCAGTTCTCATTGTGGAGTTCTGGGGATTAAGCTCAGGTTGTTGTGTCTACAGCAAACACTTTTTTACCCACGGAGCTATCTTGCCAGCTGCAAACATACAGTGAGTCTCTCTTTTGAGACAGGGTTTCACTATGCATCCCTAGCAGTGCCAGAACTCAATATGCAGACCAGGCCAGCCGTGAACTCAGAGATCCCTTGTCTCTGCCCCCACCATGACCAGCTAAACCACACAATCGTGAATAGTGTTCCTCACCAAGTCTTTCTCTGTTGTTGAAACTTTGAAAGCTTGTTTCTTTCCAAGCTTGCTTCTCACATTTTCTTTTCTTTTTTAAAATTTTTTATAGCACTGTGCTTCTCAGTATTCTGAGCTCTTAGAGACTACTGAGACTCCAAAGTGAGTATAAACCCAGGTACACCACTGTTTAATTGGGAAGTGTCCGCTGGGGAGATATATCTTTTGGGGTAGGAAAAGTATAGCAGATGTTATTTGTGATTAAATGGTAGAAAAGACTCAAAGATACAAGTGGAAACAAATGTCCTCTTACTTGAATTTGGATTTATTGTTGTTTGATTTTCCACAGACGGAAACGAGGTGAAAAAGGAGAAGTGGTAGAAACTGTTGAAGATGTTATTGTCCGGAAACTGACTGCCGAGAGAGTTGAGGAGCTAAAGAAAGTGATAAAGGAGACACAGGAGAGATACAGGTGGCTAGCAGATGATTGCGGTGGTTTGGGAAGACACAAAGCTGACTTCTGATCCACACAGAAATTTAGTGTTTGTGACAGAGTCTCACTGTGTGGTCCTGGCTACCCTGAACTCAGTAGACTAAACCAGAGACCCATCATCCTCTGCCTTCAAGTACTGTGATTATAAGTGTGTGCAAAACCAGCCTCATGAAAGTTTTTTAAAATGATAGGTTCAGAAATGTAGTTTCAGCTGGGCACAGTGGTGCACACCTGTAGTCCCAGCGCTTGGGAAGGCAGAGGCAGGCAGATCTCTTGAGTTTGAGGCCAGCCTGGTCTACAGAATGAGTCCAGGACAGCCAAGGCTACACAGAGAAACCTGTCTTGAAAAATCAGTCAATCAATAAATAAACAAATTAATAAAAAAGAAGCTTAGCTTCTTAAAAATAAATTGCTAGGGCTGGAGAGACGGCTCAGCGGTTAAGAGCACTGGCTACTCTTCCAGAAGACCCGGCTTTAATTCCCAGCACTCCATGGCTGCTCACAGTTCTGTAATTCGTGTTCCAGGGGATCAGACACCCTCACATGGATATGCATGCAGTCAAACACCAGTGTACATAAAAGAAAAATTTACATAATTTGTTTTTATTTTATAAACATTGTTGTTTTGGCTGCATATATGTCTGAGCAAGGATTTTGCTCAGAAAGCAGTGCGTCATGGAGACTGCTCAGTGGATAAAGGCACTTAATTGTACAAACCTGAAAACTGAGCTTGATTCCCTGAACTCATGTAAAAGCTTGAGATATGGTAGTTTATAGTAGGTGTCCATTAGGCAGCTCAGTGGCAGAAATGAAAGGAAGGGACCCCGTTTGGGTCAGGGTAGAAGGACAGAACCAACACCCAACAGCTGTCCTTTGACCCGTGCTGTGGCATGTGTTCACCTGTACTTGTACACACATAGACACACTAAACAACAACAACAAAATGAGTATGGTAGTTCATGCCTGTACTCCCAGCACTTGGGAGACCAAAACAGGAAATTTTCTATATCCTTGAGCCCAGCCTGGCCTACAGAGGAAGACACTGTCTTCAAAAAAAAAAAGAAAAATACCCAGAAACTTACAAACCAAGAAATCATGAAGAGAACTGCTCTTTGTCTCTTTTTGTTTCCATAGGCGGCTGAAAAGAGATGCAGAACTAATTCAAGCTGGACACATGGACAGCAGACTGGATGAGCTTTGTAATGACATTGCAATGTAGGTTCTATTTGTGCTCTATGCTAGTTTGGCAAAAAAGTTTTTTTATGAGGGTAGGGTGAATTGTGAAGAAGAGCTAAGCTGGCTAATATACTTCAATTTCTTCTTTAGGAAAAAGAAGTTGGAGGAGGAAGAGGCTGAAGTAAAAAGGAAGGCTACAGATGCCGCATACCAGGGTAAGCTGAGTTTGCTGCCTCCGTTCACACTTGACCTTGTGGTCCTGTGTGCTGGCAACAGTTGAGTGTTTACTGAGATGAGTGTGTGACCTGCACAATGAAACTGTTGACCATTTATAGTAGTACAATCTGTTAGTTTACATTTACCTGCAGAATTTGTCATGTCTCTCCCCCCCTTCTCCGCAAACCGTATTCTTTTTGTTTTCTGTGCTAGGGATTGAACTCAGGATCTTGTACATTCTCCTAAAGTTAGACTTCCAAGTGGCATTAAATAAACAGGCTTTTATCAAAAGGAATTCCAGTGTGCTCATAGGCTTTCAAAAGTATCAGAAAGCGACACCTATCAGGGTTCTTTCATCCTTTGTGTTTACCATTCACTAGTTTTGTCATGTCCCATGATTTCCCAGTTGTAGACTGTGGGTCAAGCAAAACATCTTAGGCTCCTGACTGATCTGCCAAATTGAAGGGCAATTAACACTTTTCCTCCTATAAAGGTTGAGTGTTTTTAAATCTCTGGAGCAAACTGGTAGCAAACAGGAGAAATACACAGATCTATTGTTTGTATGTGCACAGAAATCTCATAAAAATAAGGCCCCTGGGTAAAAAATAGAGTTCAGTAGGAAGCCCTTGCCTAGCATGCATGAGGCTTAGGTTCTAGCACAACAAACAGGCAGAAAGAAAAGATTCCTGTTAATTTCTTTCCTACCAGAATAAACCCTCCTTTTTGTCCCAGAAGGAACGTGTAGAGGTCATACTCTCTAGGTCTCCACTTTACTTGTGGGACTCAACATTTGAGACTGGTATATTGAACACAGTTTAATTGGTTTTGTTACTTTGTATTCCTAGATAGGGTTTCTCTATGTAGCCCTACATAGAAAACACACTTTGTAGACCAGGCTGACCTCAACTCATGAGATCCACCTGTGTCTGCCACCCAAGTGCTGGGCTTAAAGTTATGCACCACCACACCTGGCTAAAGTTTAATTTTTTCACATTTGCTTGTGTAGAGGTAGGGGCACAGGTGGGTACAATATTGTGTTTGTATAAACAAGAGAACAAGTTGTAGCAGTCGATTCTCTCCTCCTGCCAGGTGGGTCTCTAAGATTGAACTCAGATCTTAAGTCTCAGTAGCACAAACCTGCATCCACTGAGCCATCTCACTGGCCTTAAGGTGTTAGAACTCAAGAGGCCAGTAGAAAGGAAAGAAACATGGAGCTGGATGTAGTGGTATATTTTTTTAACTGTAACATTTGGATGGCTGAGGCAGGCAGGTCTCTGAGCCAGTCCAGTTCATATAGTGGTTCCAGGCCAGCTAGGGCTGCATTGTGAGACCCTGTCTCCAAGATAAAAATGAAAAGAGAGCCAGAGACAGTGGTGCACACCCGTCACCCAGGAAGAACGCAGGGTCAAGAACTTGTCTCAGCCTTGGGAATGAGATGAGGGGAAACTTGAGTGCAAGAGAGACTACATGGTGTGAACCAATGAGCAGAATCTTAAGTCGCTGAAGAAGATACTGAGAAGTATGTAAACCATTCAGTACATCAAGGACCTTTGAAATAGTTAAGTAGTTAATCTTATTTAGTGTGAATCTATTTAGTATGAAAATTGCCCTTAGTTTGAAAATTTAAGCTAAAAAAAGTAATAAAATTTCTAATCCCTGCTTTAGGGTATAATGGTGGCTGGTTTCACTTATTTTATCCTGCCAATTTGGTCTCTGTTTGCTTATGTTGTAGCCCGGCAAGCGGTAAAAACACCTCCTCGAAGGTTACCAGCTGTGACGGTCCGCTCTCCTATTGATTCTGCCTCCCCTGGAGGTGACTATCCACTGGGGGACTTGACCCCAACGACCATGGAAGAAGCTACCTCTGGGGTAAGTATATTTGCATTTTTTGAAATTGATATGCAAAGGGACAGTATACAAGCAGAGAACTGAATAATGGGAAACCACTTTTTGTCTAGAAGCAACTTTTCTTGGTCTGATGCTAAAGACTGAGTAGGTTATGCCCTCCCCTGTAAGATAAGGATGGACCTAAAAGCACTGAAGATTCTGACTTTCTGAGAGATAGGTAAAAGACTAAATTATTTACAAATGTGTTTAGTCTTATAAAATTTCTGCTAAAGAAAGCGATCATCTATTTATAAATATAGTAATAATGTTTAAGGAGTTTGAAAATAACAGGTTGAGCTGGGCATGTGGCACATGCTTTTAATCTCCTCGCTTGGGAGGCAGAGACAGGTAGATCACTGTGAGTTCAAGGCCAGCCTGATCTACAAATCAAGTCCAGGACAGCCAGAGCTCTGTCATACAGAGAAACCCTGCCTCATAAAATAAATAAATAAATAAAAAAGAAAGAGAGAGTATAGCAGGTTGGATGGCATGATTGGGTTGTGGGTTAGAGTAAGTGAAAGAGAAAATACTATGGGAAAGAAGTATAGACAGTTTCTGGTTATTTCCATTCAGAACTAATAAAATAATAGACACACTAACCCATCCAGATTAGTAGGGAACCTTCCATAGCTTGAGAAGTCAGATAAAGGTTCTCTGTTGTCTCTTAGGTAACCCCCGGGACTTTGCCGAGTACCCCAGTCACCTCGTTTCCTGGGATTCCTGACACCCTTCCTCCAGGCTCTGCACCCTTAGAAGCCCCCATGACCCCAGTAACAGATGATTCACCCCAGAAAAAGATGCTTGGACAGAAAGCAACTCCACCCCCCTCCCCTCTGCTGTCAGAGCTCTTGAAGAAGGGCAGCCTCCTGCCTACTAGCCCCAGACTGGTATGGAGACTTCTTTGGGTGTTTGAGAGCTGTGGTGATTTAGTACTTGGAAGGGAATGCCTGGGCCCTAAAATATGACCTGGGGGAAACAACAACAACAACAACAACAAAAAAAAAACAAAAAAAAAAACAGGAAAAGATCTCCTAGTTAAAGGTTAACTTTAAAAAAATGCATTAGGTTGGTCCTTGCATCGTAAGGTATCTGAAGGATTAATTATTGTGGTTTTCTTCCCCTAGAGAACTCTTGTCACTTTCTGACCGTTATAGTTTAGGCTTTCCCGTCTATCTTAAATTATTCTCTGTGGATGCTAAGTTTGAGTTCAAGAGCTCTGGCTCACCACTGGAGCCTTTTTTGGGAAGTGGTAGTAAAAGAGCTTGCGTATAGCCTTCACCTCTGCTCTTCCCTGGTAGGTAAATGAGAGTGAAATGTCTGTGGCTTCTGGCCACCTGAACAGCACAGGTGTTCTTCTGGAGGTAGGCGGGGTTCTTCCCATGATACATGGTGGGGAGATACAGCCAACAACCAGTGCTGTTGCGGCCTCCCCAGCTGCCTCAGGTAAGTTACCATTTATGCTTTTCATGTATGTTAGAGAGAAAATAGTCATCCTGGATTTAGGGCCCAATTTACAGTGTTTAGACTTAACTTTGGGGATAGTTTTCTATTAAACAACATAGTGTTTGAAATTGTTTATCCATTCTGTATGTAAAATATTGATAGCTCTAATTGACCATAGTATAGGTGATGATAAAAGAAGCAATAAAGTTAATAGTGAAGCTGTTTCTCTGTCAAATGTGAAAAGATTCCAGAGAGCTGTGAGATTGTAAAATGGGGAAAGACATTTAGAACCCAAGATCTGGGCTTGAATCTCATGTCTTCCATAGTGTTGATCTTGTGACATTGTTTAAATAACTATTGATTGTTCCTATTTTATTAACATTGGCAATATATTAATGCTTGCAAAATTATGGAAAAGATGCTAGAGACCCTAGGGATTAGAAAATAGGGGAAAGAGATTTGGAACCAGAGACCTGGTTTAAACCTCAGATCTTCCATATTTAGTGTTTTTGTGACCTTGGAGAGGCATCTTTTCTATTTAGACTTAGTTTCCTATTTTACTAATAATGGCATATATACTTCACAGGATGTGTTAAAAATGATATAGAAGATGTGAAGTAAAAATAGTAATACAATATGAATATTAGAGATTGGTATTTGATGAATGTTGTACTTGGGTAGTGTGCATTGTGCTGAATCTCAGAAGAACAGGCAGGTTTTTTCCTTCTCAATCATTCATTCATTCATTTGGTTTTTGAGGCAGGGTCTTGATATGGAGCTCAGGCTATCCAGGCTTTTATTTCTGTAGCTATTAAACTCCCCTCCTTCCTTAGTCTCTTGCCTGTCGTGCCAGTCATTTTATTGTTATGACTGGTTATTTTTCCTCAGAGAAAATAGCCGCCCATTTTTAATATATGCAGTGGGTAATCTGGCATTTGGGTTCATTTCTAACTTAAAGGAATATCTTAGGTGTGAGGTTAAAGAAAGCAGGGATGTAGGTGATGAGTTTATTCAACAGGAGTTACTTTCATTCTTTGAAACTATAAAAAAGATTCTTGATTGAGTCCTAGAGTGGCTGTTGCTTCAAATCCTGTGCTTTCTTTCCTCATTTTGTGTCCCTCTTTGTCTGTTAGGTGCTCCCACTCTTTCCCGGCTTTTAGAAGCTGGTCCTACACAGTTCACCACTCCTCTTCCTTCCTTCACTACTGTTGCCAGTGAGCCTCCAGTTAAACTTGTGCCACCCCCTGTAGAGTCTGTGTCCCAGGCTACCATTGTCATGATGCCTGCGCTGCCAACACCATCCTCTGCTCCAGCTGTCTCCACTCCTGAAAGTGTAGCTCCAGGTGCGTCCCTGACCCACGCCCTGAGCAGCCACAGGACCAAACTTTAGTTAGAGAAAGGTGACCAATCTCCTATTTCCATAGATGTGGACCATCTTTATCCTTAGAAAAACAAGGATAGAAGTGGGTGGGTATTTGTGAGTTGGGTGGAGAAGGTGAAGTACAGAAATGTAAGCAGGCTTGAGACTGTATTTTTACTTTACTTTGTAAATAAAACGAGAGAGAAATAACCGTGGGCAGAAGTAAGTTTTTGACCTTAGGTATGTCTGACAATAAGTGCCTACAGCTCTGGTGTGATCTCTGGGTGGGCACTTAATAATGGATAAGCTTCTGAGTGCCTTTTCTTTCTGCTAATCAGTGAGTCAGCCTGATCCCTGCCTTCCCCTGGAAGCTGTCGGGGATCCACACACTGTGACTGTTTCCATGGACAGCAGTGAAATCTCTATGATCATTAATTCTATCAAAGAAGAATGTTTCCGGTCAGGGGTCGCAGAGGCTCCTGGTGGATCAAAGGCTCCAAGCATAGATGGGAAGGAAGATTTAGATCTGGCTGAGAAGATGGATATTGCTGTGTCTTACACAGGTGAAGAGTTGGATTTTGAAACAGTTGGAGACATCATTGCTATCATTGAGGACAAGGTAACTAGTGAAATCTCTGAAAAGTTTCTTGGGTACTATGTAAACTACACTCATCTTTCTTTTATTTTCCTAATAAGAATTATTTAATGCAGCTGGCCGCAGTGTCACTTGCCTGTAATTCCAGCACCAGGGGAGGCAGAGGCAGTCGGATTGCTGAGTTGGGGCCAGCCTGGACTACAAAGCGAGTCCAGGACAGCAAAGGCTACACAGAGAAACCCTGTCTCAAAAGAAAAGAATTATTTGATTCTACTTTTGCCCCTTTTTATCTTTGTCGTCTTATATACTACTTGTCTTCCCTTCCTTCCCTCTTGTTTGTATAGCACAAGTTTCTATCCACTGGTTGCTTCCACTAATTGGTAAGGATAGCAAGCAGTTGTGGATTCAGCATCTGAATGTACACTATTACGCTGAAGGACTTGGGATTTCTCTGTGTTCTCAACAATTTGTGCATTGTGGACAGGTGGACGATCACCCTGAAGTGCTGGACGTGGCAGCTGTAGAAGCAGCGTTGTCCTTCTGTGAAGAGAATGATGACCCTCAGTCCCTGCCTGGCCCTTGGGAGCACCCTATCCAGCAAGAGCGGGACAAGCCAGCACCTCTTCCAGCACCAGAAATGACAGTCAAACAAGAGAGGCTGGACTTTGAGGAAACAGAAAACAAAGGGATCCACGAACTGGTTGACATCAGGGAGTCAGGTGTTGAGATTAAGGTGGAACCTACAGAGCAAGAGCAAGGCCTGTCAGGGGCTGAGATGGTAGCTGGAGTTGGTCCAGTCTCAAGTATGGAACCACCAGAACTCAGGAGTCAAGACTTAGATGAAGAGCCTAGAAGTTCTATAGCTGGAGAGATTGGTGAGACAGATGGTTCCAGTGGGAAAGGCGATGAGATGCCACTTTCAACTGTGAAGTCAGAGGTACTCAATGTGATTGGGCTGGGAAGAGAGGAGGAGGGCTGGACTTAGGCACATACCCAAAGCCATAGGCTGCGATTAGTGCTATGTGCACGTGATCCTTTTATGTCAAGCATTAAAATAGATGAGTAGGCCTTGGAATTTCTTCTGTGGTCTCATTGTCATTGGAGAATAGAATTGTGGGAGCTATAATGACTTAGTAGTAACTAAGGAATTTATTCTCTTTTGGTCTTCAGGCATCCCCTGAAAGTATATTGTCTCCATCACATGGCTCAAATCCTATTGAAGATCCTTTAGAGGCAGAGACTCAACACAAGTTTGAAATATCAGGTAAATAAAGCACAGGAAGTTTGAACAGTTTCTAACTTGAAATCTTTCCTTTGGCTTCTCAGGGATTGTGGGTTGTGGGCAAGTAAAGGAGGTAGGATAGGACAGCATGAAAAGAAAGGAGAGCTGCAGGGAAAGGTCATGGTCCATAGGAAGGGGAAGGCTAAGGTGCAAAATCTTCAGGTAGTCTTTCTCTCCTCTGCAGACTCATTGAAAGAAGAATCAGGGACTATTTTTGGAAGCCAGATAAAGGTATTTCAGACTTTTCTTTATTCTTCTTGCCATATGATTAGATTTTTCCCATAGTACTACCTTTTTAAATGAATTTTAGTAAATCCATATCTTTATCTTCTGGTAAAACTGGTAAGGAGTTGGATGAGAGAAACTGTAGTGGACATTCTGGCGCAATGGGAGTACTGTAGCTATCCGTGCTTCCCCGGTGAGAGTTGTAAAGACCATGTTAGTCCTTTCTGTATATAACACACAAAGAAATTTTGATACATCCAGAATAACTTGGAGTGAATAGAGGGGCCAGGAAGACCATATGGAAGTCAGGTTACAGTTTAGACTATCGAAAGAGAATTATCTGGTTTTATTTTAGAATTACTAAAATAGTAGTAACAGAGATTAAAGTAATGTGAGGTGAGCTTTCTCCATCAGAAAAAGACACAAAATAAAACTATTTTTGATAACTTTGTATCCAGGGTCAGAGTACCTCTCAAGAGCAAGGGGAAAGAAGGAACGCCTCTTAGCTTAGTCTTAAGTAAGTAGCTTTTTTTTTTTTTTTCTTTCTTTCTTTTTAAAAGATCCTGGGTTTTATTCTTTATCCAGGTTCTAAATTACTCTACCTTAATCAGTCAGTTAAGTGTAGAGGGTAGTATAAGCAATAGAGGGTTCAGCCAAAAAAACAGCAGTGTGAGGCCATCTCTAGAGCTGATCTAACCAAAAACACATCTTATTTAATAATGCCTTACTAGGTAGCTTTGCTTTCATTTGTTGACTAATGCACACTATGTCTAAGGATGCTCCAGGTGAGGAGGAGGAGGAAGATGGAGTCAGTGAAGTTGCTAGCCTAGAGGAGCCGAAGGAAGAGGATCCAGGAGAAGGCTATTTGTCTGAGATGGATAATGAGCCCCCTGTGAGCGAAAGTGATGACGGCTTCAGTATACACAATGCCACACTGCAGTCTCACACGCTGGCAGACTCCATCCCGAGCAGCCCTGCCTCTTCACAGTTGTGAGTATCTGTGATTCCTTCTTTTTCGTTTTTAGACGGGGTCTCATGTACTCTAGGCTGGAGTTCAACTCAGACTATGTAACTGAGGGTGATCTTGAACTCCTGGTCATCCTGCTTAGTAAGAGTGCTGGGATTACAGGTGTGCACAACTGTGCCTTGCCACACACACCCCACTTTGTGTGTATGTGCATGTGTGTGCGTGTGCTGATGTGGGACAAGAATGTGTTTTCAGGCATTGAACCGAGGGTCTTCTGAATGCTAGGCAAGCATTCTACCATAGAACTACATTTGTAGTCTTTACTTGTTATTTTCCCATTCTTGGCTTGAAACAAATAGTTGAGAAACAAGACTTATTTCCCCTTATGCTTAGTAGCACTCTTCCTTTTCAGCTCTGTGTGCAGTGAAGATCAAGAAGCAATTCAGGCTCAGAAAATATGGAAGAAAGCCATCATGCTTGTATGGAGGGCAGCAGCAAATCATAGGTGAGCAGGCATAACCAGCTCCTCATTGTTGGCTTAAGAAATTACTTGGGTAAACTGTGGGATTGCGTATATGTTGGTGTTGGTTCTTAGTACTTTCTGCTATATACAATAAATTCTCTCCTTTTGGTTCTAGAGAATAAATCAGTAATAAACCTATTATTTTTTGGACAGGTATGCCAATGTGTTCCTGCAGCCTGTTACAGATGACATAGCTCCTGGCTACCATAGTATTGTACAAAGGTAAGCCGTGGTCCAACTTATAATTTGTGTGGACTAAAGTGAAATTTTTTTGCCTTAGGTAGTAAATTTAAAGCAAAGGTGTTTTGTTTTGGGTATGTGTTGGGGGGGAGGGATTTTTGTTTTGAGACAGGGTTTCACTATATGTAGACCTGGTTGGCCTGGAACTCTCTAGACCAAGCCATCCTCAAACTCAGAGAGTGGATAACCCCTGCTTCTGCCTCCCAAGTGCTGAGCTTGTTAAAGGCTGGGATGAACTATTTACTATTTCAGTGGCTATATTACCATTTATTAAAAGAATTAAGCTTTCATTACTTTTCTTGATGCCTATTATGCAAATTGGCTTTTCGGGGAGTTGAGTGCATGCTTTGGCATAATAGGTTGGCATTTGAATAATGGTAAGCTGATATTGAAGGTGTATATAAACAGGACTGTATAATACTATATTCAGAAATCCAAGTGAATGCTCTCTCTGGCCAATTACCCCTATTTATTTATTTTTTTAGGCCTATGGATTTGTCAACTATTAAGAAAAACATTGAAAATGGACTGATCCGCAGCACAGCTGAGTTTCAGCGTGACATCATGCTGATGTTTCAGAATGCTGTTATGTACAATAGCTCAGACCATGATGTCTATCACATGGCAGTAGAGATGCAGAGAGATGTCTTGGAACAGATCCAGGTACATTTTGGCTCATTTTTGTTTCAGTAGGGATGAAATGAAAGGAAGAATTTATATTGATGACTTTTACTTATAATAGGTATCAGGAACACAGATAATTTTTTTCTTCCTGGAATTGTATAGATTTGATCAGTTTGATGAAGAATTAATGATACAGATTCTATCTTGGGCAAGTAAATTCAGCTTTTGAAGGTTTCTGTTGTTGCTGCTGATTTCTGCTCTTGTTGCCAAGGATGTAAACTCATACAGGCTGCACAGATACTGTCACTGAACTACATCATGCCCCCACCACACCCACTTCATTCATGTTAGGGATCGAGCATAGGGCTTCAGATGTGCTGGCAAAGCACTGTTCCATCTAAGCTATATCCCTAGCTCCCTTTAAAGTTTTTAAGTCAGTTTTTAAAGGGTTAATGTTATTTGTTAGTTACATAAAATATTCTGGCACATGTACTCAACCAAGAGTTTGTAATATTTATTTATCACAAGTAGTCTACTTTAATCTTGTATCACCACACACCCTTTGTTATGTTGTTCTTCAAGGAATATTGTATCTTTATTAAGTTTGCCAAGTGACTTTAATTGCTGAAAACTGTTTGCCTTATTTTATTTAAAAGCTACTTTTCACTTCTAAATTCTTTAGGAATAGCTAGAATTAAGCCTTTTAGTAAGCCAAAAAGTATTGAAGAGTATTATATAAATTTTATTCACAAAATCTAAAGTATATTAATTTCCTACTGGTTTGGATCTTTATGGTCTCCCGTTTTTCTTCTCCCTACAGCAATTCTTGGCCACACAGTTGATTATGCAAACATCTGAGTCTGGAATCAGTGCTAAAAGTCTCCGCGGGAGAGACTCTACCCGAAAACAAGATGCTTCAGAGAAGGTGAGCAGACCAAAACTAAGTTCAGAACACCCAGAGAACCTTAGGTTACTCTAACAGTGCTAACCTTCCACAAGCCACTGCATGCACATTGATGTTAGAGAGTTGGGAGCTTGCTTCTAGCTAGCTGTTGAAGAAGTCTGCTGTGACTGAAAAGCCCAGTTATATAGGAGAAAGTGAATTATTATTAATCCTCTGAGAGAGTGCTTCAGGGTGGGGGATAAATTAGCTCACAGTGATTGATGACTGTTAGCTCCTGTTCTAGAGTCATATGGCCATGTGGCTGTGGGATCTCTTTCTTCCTCTTGTTCTTGAGTTTAAAATTTTGTCTTTGTTTTGTGTGTATGGTGCTTTTGTCTCTGTCCTGAGGTTTGGGGTGCTTGTGGCTGAGAGTTTCCGTGGAACCTGATCAGTATTTGTTTGTCCTCTAACAGGACAGTGTCCCCATGGGCTCTCCTGCCTTCCTTCTCTCTCTCTTTGTAAGTATTGAATGGCTGCAAGGGATGATGTTGCCAGAAAGATTCTCAGCTCCTGCTGGGCCTGGGTGGCAGAGGGAAATCCAACATGCAGACGGTGGCAATGTCTTGACATTCTTTTTATTCTTTGAATAGGAAACTCTTTTCTTCTGCATTCTGGTTTCTTTGCATGTGTGAGTGTGGGAGTATGTGTATGTGGGGGCAGGGAAGGGACTATTTATAAAATCACTGGACTGAAATACGAAGTATTCTTGGTAAAAAACTTAGGATGCACCTGCTCCTCATTTCTTGCTTCCACCTTTTACCAATTCTTTACTGACAAGTGGAAGATAGCTCAGAGCAGCAAAGGCAGGTGAGGTGACTCTGGTAAAGGCACTTGCCTTGGGAGGTTGCTGGCCTGAGTTTGCTCGCCAGACTCCCGCTGAAGGCAGAAGGACAGTGCTGATTCCAGAATTGATGTCTGAACTCCACATATACGCCAGGCCACAGAATGTGTGTTTCTACACATCCGTCACACACAATAAAAGCAAGTCTTTAAAAACATCTCAGTAGCAGTAGCAGTGACTGCTGGTGGAATTATAATTAACATAATCTAGCCTAAAGGCTTTTATTCTTTTGTTCCATGAATTAAATGCTGACTTTGTTCATGGTAGAGCAATGAAGTAAGATAAAGAACATACTGAAACACTACATGGTCTTAAGATCATTGGATAACCTTGAGGGCCTTATTTTTCTCATCTATATGATAGAAGTAATGAGTTGAGGGCCAGGAGGATTGCCCACAGAATCAAGGCATGCCCAGTGCTCAGAGTAAGATCCTGTCTCAGAAGAAAGCAGGAGAGAGTGCTAGAGAGGTGACTTAGAAGTTAAGGACACTTGCTGCTCTTGGGGAACATCTGGGTTGGACTTCCACCAACCACATGGTAGCTTATAATTGCCTGTAATTCCAGTTTCAAGGAATCCAAAGCCCTTTTTGGCCTTCACAGGCACTGCACACTTGTAGTACAAATATCCATATGTAGGCAAAACATATATATACATTATGAATATATAATGAAAATAAATAAGTCAAAATAAAAAAGAAGAAAAAAAGATTGAGATACCTGTCTAGCCTACCTCACAGGGATGTTGTGAGGATAAAATAAATTATGAAACTAACTTGAAAAAATTAAAATGTTACACAAATGCAAGGTGTTACTTCTATTTTTTACTGTAAACTATTGGCAACTTATGTTCTAAAAATGTTTTAATCCTTGCATATTAGAAATGCAAAGTGGTCCAGCCCAGCAGAAGTGTCCACTAGTTCATCATCCCTGTAGACCTGTGCCACAAACAGAACACTGTGATCTCTATTGTTTTTTACTGGCCTGCAACAGTGATCTGGATCCTCCTTCGAGTGCTGGCAATTGCAAGGTTAATAGGATCTTGTATCTGTTGAAGACAGCAAAGTTTTGCACGAGAGGAAGGAGCTGGGCTGCAGGGAGAGAGCAGCAGGTGGAAAGAAGCCGATTGTCCTGACCTCACGGAAAACAGCTGTCAGGTGCTAGGGAACTAGTGCCAGGGTCAGTCTGCAGGAAAGGCCTTTGTCATAGGGACCAACAACTACCTGGACAGGTATGTTAGCCAAGAACCTCACTCTCTACTGCCCTTTCTACCTCTCCCACCTTTCATTTTCCCTACCTATTTCTTTACACACAATTTGAGCCTGGGGGTGGTGGTGACTGATGTCATTCTGTGGGACCCCAGGTGAATTTTGAGGGCCATGAAGAAAATAACATCTTACAGTTCCACTCACCAAAAACCAAACCAAACCAGGTGTTCTTTTAGCTACTCTGTGGGAAAACAGAAAATTCCTTCCACCTCTTCCCTTTGGTATTCTCTGCAGATTCTTTTCCCCCAAGAAAGCAAATTCCCAGAATTCATGTTGTACTTTGTCTCTTACTGTGTAACCAACTCAGCTTCCTTTCTTTGATGTTGTCTAGGATGGGGGAACCAGGGGACGCCGCTGTGCCATTGAAGCAGATATGAAGATGAAGAAGTGAATACCTTCTTTGAGCTGAACCTGAAATAGAAATAAACAAGATGCTATAGCTTGGGCTTGTGGGCTCAGGTCCACACTTGATCTTAGTCAAAAGGCTGAGAAGCAATATGAGTCCAGAAGTGAGAGTTACAGAAGAGGAAGTCCCCAGGCCAAATGACATGACTTGAGAAAAGGAAATCTCTTTTCAGAGAGCTGGAGTAGCACAGTTGCCCGTTTTAGGGCAGAAATCATGGGCTGTGTAGCAAGCAGATTGTAGCTAATTTGTACTGTCTTGTGAAGTGTACAGATTTTTAAAAAAATAATAATAATAAATAAACCTGTGAAGTGTGTGTATATAACAGACATAAGGAAAACTGGCCTTTGATTTGTTCTTTGTGTTTGAGATGTGTTTTCTTTGCCATGATAACTGATCATATGTGGGATAAGATTGTTAGAGCTGAGAAGTGGTCTTATAAACTGCCTGCTGCAACTGAGAAGAGGTAAGTAACCAAGACCAAATTCATAGTGTTTTTAAAGGAGTTAATTGTGTAATAAGGACTGTTTTACTAGTCTTTTCTTTCATGTTTGGGAAACGTTAAGATTTTCAGGATCTGGTTCATATAATTCCTTAAGGATTAGAACATGGACAAAGGTAGCAAAATATGTCAGTAATGTTTTGTGTCAGTACTATCTTTGTCTATGCTGTCAGTATTCCTAAAGGTAAAACTCTTGCACAAGCTGGGCGTGGTAGCACACACCTGTAATTCCAGCACTCGGGAGACAGAGGCAGGCAGATCTCTGTGAGTTTGAGGCCAGCCTGGTCTTCAGAGTGAGTTCCAGGATAGCCAAAACTACACACAGAGAAACCCTGTCTCAAAAAACAAGACAACAAAAACTCCTGTAAAATATTGTCTTGTTTTTTGAGGTGGAGTCTTCCTAAGTTGACAAGGCTACCCTAGAGTTCAGAATTTTTCCATTTCAGCTCCCCCAGTGGTTTGGATTACAGATGTGTGTCTTGCGTGCTTAAAACAACAGCAGACACTGACTATTAAATTCATGGAAAGGTTACGCTCTGGGAGGTGGAAGGTTTAGGGTGGGACTATGTTTCTGAAGTCTGATTGTACAGCTCTTGCCTAGTGTCCTTGGCAATCCCCAGTGCTGGAAGGAAGAAATCACTTGAAAACATGTTGGCTCATGCTATTAATCCCAGGACATGGGAGGCTGAGGCAAGAGGACAGCTGACAGTTTGAGGCTAGCCAGGACTACAGAGGTCGGCCTATGTGATACCTCAGTGGCTTCAAACACCTGCTACTGTGCTTTACTACCTGAGTTTAATCTCCAAAACCCACATGGTGGGTGGAGAGAACTGAATTCTGCAAGTTGTGCTCTGACCCACGAGCACAGTGGCATGTACATCCTCAGAAATACACATGTATGTGTGCACACACAAATGTAATTTTTAAAACGTGTTAGGACCATAAGAGCTCAGTTCTAACTTCTGTTATTAAATAAAAGTATTCAGCAGTGAAATGAACTAGTAGTGTGAGTCTTTTTAAAAACAATATTAGGACATTATTTAGTACTATCTTGAAAAATGGTTTAAGAAGAATATGCTTACAGTTAGGTGTGGTAATGCACAACTTTAATCCCAGCATTTCAGAGGCAAAAGCAGGTGATTTCTTATGAGTTCAAGGCTAGCCTGGTCCAAAAAGTGAATTCCAGGCGAGCCAGGGATACCTAGTGAGACCCTGTCATTAAAAAAAAAAAATCCAAACAATAGGCTATGCCTAGAAGTCAAAGATCTTAACTGCCTGAAGTGGAACTGTTCATAAAATTTGAAGGCTTGGGATGTAGCTTAGAGATTATCGCTAGCTGTCATGTACCATTGCAACACAAGCCTATAATCCTGGCACTTAGCAGTAGATGAAGAATCCGTTCAAAGTAATAATTGGCTACTTAGCAAAGTTTAGGCCACTCCAAGATACACAAGACCTGTTCAAAGGTAACAACAAAGGGAGAAGTTAGTCTTTGAGATGATAGAGAATTGACTTATCCAGTAATTAGAATAGGAAATAAGTCTTAAAGCGGTCTGCAAACTGACATGTTAAAAACAAAAGGCACTAAAAGTTGGAAAAATTGCTAGGCATGGTACACATGGCTTTAATCCCAGCACTGCAGATTCAGAGGCAAGTTACCCTACTCTCCACATAGTTCCAGACCAACCACAGCGGCATGCTGAGACCTGTCTCAGAATTTAAGTTGTGGGGTGGGAGGAGCTGGAGATCTGGCTCAGAGGTTAAGAGCGCTGGTGGTTTTTCCAGGGGTCATGAGTTCAACTGCCAGCAACCACATGGTGTCTCACAACCATCTCTAGTGAGATCTGGTGGGTGCCCTCTTCTGGAGTGCAGGTGCACATGCAGGCAGAACTCTGTACACATAATAAATCTTTTAAAAACATGTTTTTAAAAGATTTATTATGTGTACAATGTGTGTTTGCATGTACACTTGGACACCAGAAGAGTGTACCGGATCTCATTATGTATGGTGGTGAGCCACCATGTGGTTGCTGGGAATTGAACTCATGACCCCTGGAAGAGCAGCCAATGCTCTTAACCTCTGAGCCATCTCTAGCCCCTTAAAAAATATTTAAGTTGGAAAATTTTGTGGAAATTTAAGTTGGAAAATTAAGTTGGCTTTTCTGCCAACTTATCTCTTAAAATACATTAAGGTAGTAACTGTTGGACAAAAATAAGGAGACGTAATTAGGACTTGTAATGATTAGGGGTAAAGTGTAAATGAGACAAAAGGCGCTCCTCCCCCCACCAGTGGTGGAGGCTAGAAAGCTGAGCATCATGGCACAACTTTGTAATTTCAGCCAGCACTTGTGAAGCTTAAGTAGAATTTTGAGTTTTCGGACATTAGTAAAACTCAAAAAAGTGGGGAGGGTGGAAAGGAGAGATGGAGAGCATGCACTCACTGCTCTCTCAGAGAACTTGAGTTCAGTCCTGACACCAGGCAGCTGGCAACTGCCTGTAATTGGAGCAACTGAGGATCCAACACTTCACACAGGCATCTATGCATAAACAGTAATTTTAAATCTGTTTTCAAACAAATCAAGAGAGCAACTTGCACAGAGAAAAAAAGATGAAACTTCAAAGGAATTAATGACAAAGCAGAAGACCAAGCAAGAACTGAAGAAGAATCTTTGTTGAAAGCTGTAGCTAGATGCTGGAGATGTAGCTAGGTCATCTAGCATGCATAAAACTCTGGATTTCAGGCTTAGCACCAAAGAAAACCAAGTCATTCGCAGCTACCTACAGAACATGAGGCCAGTCTACAGGAGACCGTCTTTAAAAGAATGAAAAAAAAAATGTAATGAACAAGAGAGGGCAGTTAAAATTGTTTGGGGCTGGAGAGATGGATCAACGAAAAGAGTGCTGTTTTTCCAGAGGACCTGAGTTTGATTCTCAGCACCAACATCAGGTGGTTTATCACCACTTGTAATCCAAGGGATTCAATCCCTCCCTCTTCCTGCCCCCATGGACACCTGCACTCATGACATTCATTCACACATACACAAACCATGTAAAAATAATAAATCTTTAAAATGAAATTTCCAAATAAATGAATGAATAAAACTCAAGTGTTTCTGTTTTTATTCTACAGTCAGATATGACCAGAAAGATGCCAAAGGTAATCATGAGTATTTTGAACTAATGATTAATATGTTAATAATAGATTAAAATTGATATACACTGAGGAAAATATTTTTATGATTGAGTTCATGAGTGATATGTGATAGAGCAAGTCTATTAAGGCAGCTATGTTTTAATTTCTCTTTTGGAGTATGAAGAAATCAAAATTTTAAAATGGGGTAATATGAAGCTATAGTTTATCTAAAAGATTAAAATTTTATCTAATGTCTCCCGTTAGCTAGTTTTTATGCCTCCTAATGAAGAGAAAGACATTTTAGGACTCTTATGAACTTGGACAATAGAAGTGTGTTGGGAATATTGATTTGAATGAATTTATTTTGCTTTTATTTGAATTTAATGTGTTTTTTTTTTCTGTGTTTACAGACGGGGTGTGAGTGGTTTTGGTTGGATTCTGGACGAGACTCCCCTGATGACTCAGAGTTGAGCAATGGCTGCACATCTCTCTTCAGCTCTTGGGACTCCAGTCTGGATCTTGATGCGGGCAGTTGGAGGGAAACTGAGGATGCAGATGCAGAGGCTGAAGAACTAGAGGAAAGCAGCCCAGAGAGAGAATCTAGTGGGTTTCTTGTGGAAGATGTGGAGAGTGAAGAACCTCAGGAAGAGGCAGAACAAGACACACACCAGAACCTCCTCCAATTCCTCTCTGAGGTAATGGTGAAGTTATTATTTCCATAGCTGGAAAGACCACTTTTTCTTTAACTTTTTCTTCTCTTTTTCCTTTGCTTTTCTTCCTCTTTCCTTTCCTCCCCTCCTATATCTTCCTGTTCCCCTTCCCATCTCTCTCTCCATCTTGAGATCAGATCTGGGAACGCTTGAGATCCTTTTCAGCTTCAGCTTTCCTGGGCCTGGCATTTTCACGTGCACCAAGATGTCCCACCCAAGTTTTCACCAGAATGCTTACCCTCGCATGTTCCTACCACTCTTACTATTGTTGACTGGAACAGAAGCTTGAGGACTAAAGAAATGACTCAGTGCTTAAGAGCACTAAATGCCCTTGCAGAGGACTGGGGTTTGTTTCCCAGCACCTGCATCAGGCAGCTCGTGCACACCTGTAACTAACTCCAGTTTCAGGCAATCCAATAGCCTTTTCTGGCTTCTGAGGACACCTACATACATGTGTTAGGACTCAAAAACACACACATGTAAATAAAAATTAAAAATCTTTTTTGTATGTATGTTTATTTGTTTGTTTGTTTGTTTGAAACAGGGTCTCACTATGCAGCTTTGGCTGTCCTAGAACTCACTGTGTAACCAGGCTGGCTTCAAACAGATCTGCCTGCCTCTGCCTCCTGAGTGCTGGGAGTGAAGGAGTTCACTACCATGCTCAGCAAATAAAAATAAATCTTTAAAAAATAAAAGCAAAATACAAGTTGTACTGTGGCAGTGGCTGATTGGTTACTGTGCCCCAGCACTTAGTCATGCTATAGAATGTGCACCAAATATGTAGTTTGCAACTAAAGATCCTAAATCCTCAGTCTTTAGGGCTCTGGGTCTTAGGGAGCAGAATTTTTATATGCAGGGCTGCCTTATGACAACTATCCTTGCTGCTGTGTCCTTACCTTGTTAATGGCTGAAGACCAACAGATTGGGACAGTGAATTTATATTTTGTCTGCAACTGAACATATTAAAGAATATTACATCAGGTTCAACAGGTATCTGGTTTAAGTAATGCCACTTCTATAAAATGAATAGATGTGTTTTTTAGGTTTTATGGACAACCACTCTCAATCATAATTTATACTTGAGATTAAAAATTATAATCTGAAAGAGCCAAGAAGTAGGTCTACATGTTTACATAATGACCCTAGCAACTAACCCAGTGCCTTTGATAAAATTTAATGACTGAATTGAATGGGTTAAATCTGTTTGCCATCTCCTACTTAGTCATACTGATAGTGTGAGCATGTGGCAATACTGATATATGGATGCTGATTCCCACTGCTGGTCCTGCGCATCTAAGAGTACACTTTGATTGCAGGTGGCTTATTTAATTGGGCCACTGTGCATTAGCAGCAACCAATCAAGTGAAAACTGTTGTCCTTCATCTGGTCCCAGGCAACAGGAGGGGAGGGGAATGGAAACTACCAAAATGAAAGAGGAGCCCTGAAGACAGACTGAAGACAGGGTGTTGTGAGTGGGTTTGGTTGGATTCTGGACGAGACTCCTCTGATGACTTGGAGTTGAGCAATAGCTGATGTCCCTCTTCAGCTCTTGGGATTCCAGTTTGGATCTTGATGCGGGCAGTTGGAGGGAAACTGAGGATGCAGATGCAGAGGCTGAAGAACTAGAGGAAAGCAGCCCAGAGAGAGAATCTAGTGGGTTTCTTGTGGAAGATGTGGAGAGGGAAGACCCTCAGGAGGCCTAAGCTAGACTTAAACTCTGGCTGAAAAGAAGCTGCTAAGAGAATATGGAAAGCTAGAGGCAGCTGCAACCCCCACAGATAATTATGCCTTAAAGGGGCTACCCACAGAGAGTGATGAGGTAAACTACTTAAATCACCTGATTCCCACAGGGAGGAGGAGCAGAGTGGTTAGAACACATAACTTAACCCGAAGAGTTAATTAAACTTCTTGCTTCCAAAGTCTGGCTTCAGCACCAGTTTTAGCCAGTATGTTACTGGAATATTTAAAACCTCTGTTTTCTCTGCTCCAAACAGATTAAATATGTTTCTACGTTGAAGATTTTGGGGGTAAGATTTAAATGTAAGAATTCAGCCAGATGTTGTGGCACATCTCTGTAATCCTAGCACTTGGAAGGCAAAGGCAGGAGGATCAGAAGGTCAAGGCCATCCTTGACTACACAATGAATTTCAGACTAGCTGGGCAACATGACACCCTGTCTTAAAACACAAACGGGTGGGGGTGAGCGCCACTGGTGGATTGCCTGCTTAGCACACACATAAAGCCCTGGGGTGATCCCCACTACCGAATAAGTAGGGTGTGGTGTTGCAGGCTTGTAACCCCAGCAGGCAAGAGGTGTCAGCAGAAAGATCAGATGCCGCAGCTACCCTCAGCCACACCTCAGATCCAGCTTGAGGCAAAGAAGGCTGAGCTGCAAACAGGCAAATGAAACAATTCAGTGGGTTGTAGTGATGCACACCTGTAGTCCCAACTACTCAGGAGACTGAGGTACAAGAATCATTTGAACTTGTGATTGAATCTGCCTGGGCAAGACAAGACCTAAAGCCAATAAATAGGTAAATAGCTAACTAGGAAAATAAGGGTCTATGGGATGGGTCAGCAGCTAACAGTGTTTGCTGTCAAGTCTGAAGACCCAGTTTCAACCCCCAGAACCCACATGCTGGAAGGAAAGACCTGGGTGCTGACAGCTGTCCTTTGACCTCCACAGATGCATGTGTGTGCTCTACTTTCCCGGTGTTTCTGATTTTGCTATTTTTATCCTAACATTTGTTTTAGCCCTAACATAATCAGTAAATTTAGAATCTCATTGTTAATATTATCTAGGTGGCTATAAGAGCTAACTTTAATACCCTAGGAGATAGTGAAGGGTCGTTTAATTTGTTTTGTTTTGCAGGGTTTTTGTTTTGTTTTTGATTGTTGTTGTTTGGGGTTTTTTCCCCCCTTATAGGGGTCAACATCAAATTTAGAACTGAGTAAATATACTTTTTCACTCTGGAGAATTTTTTAAATTGTTTGGACTATCACTGAAACCTTCTAATGTGGTCAGCCTTTTCTAACTTTTCTGGTAGCTCTATAGAATTGGCCTCTTCGTACCTTTAGGTCTTCTTACCCTTTCCTCTGTGTAAAAAATATTAGGATGTGGATGGTAACTTTCTAAAGTTTCCGGTGCTTCTTGGATTCCCAGGGGGAGGCTCAGCAAGACTCAAAAGAGGAGGATCAGGGTGAAGGGGATGCCTCAGACATAGAAGAGCAGCCCCCGTTAGGTGCTGGCGTCAGCATTAAGGAAGCTCCTCTGGTGGATATCCTGTTCAACTCCTCACAACTGTAAGTACAGGCTGGGGCGCAGCTGAGTGGCCGAGCGCTTGTGTGACACACTGAGGCACTGGGCGTGCTCCCAGGACCGCCAGGACCTCAGTTTAGATCTCCATCAAGGTTGTTAGGATTCAGGCTTTCATTTGTTTCTGTTTATAATTACTCGAATTTGTTACTATGAATTGAATTGTTTTTATAAATATTTTAAGAAGGAAGTTATGCCAGGTGTGTTGGCACATGCCTGTCATCCCAGCACTCTGAGAGTCAGAGACAGGTGGATCACTGTGAGTTCGAGGCCAGCCTGGTCTACAAAGCAAGTCCGGGACAGCCAAGGCTACACAGAAAAATCCTGTCTCAAAAACAAAACAAAACAAACAAACAAAAAAGGAAGTTATGGGTGGAAACACTAAGAATTTTTTGAACAAGGTGTTCATTATATTACCAAGGCTAGTCTGAGCTCTTGAGCTCAGGTTAAATTTTTAACATACTATAAATAGAAGTTTATATGCTCTTTTATTATAAAATAAGCATGGTTTTGTACTGGAGAGATTAGAGAGATGGCTCAGTGGTTAAAGAGTACTTGCTGCTTTTCGGAGGACCCAGGTTCAATTCCTGTTACCTACCTGGTAGCTAACAAGTGCCTATAACTCCAGTTCAGGGGGAACTGATACCTACTTCTGTCCTTCCCTACCAGACATGTACACAATACTAATATATACATGTAAGCAAAACACTCATGCATGTATAATTAAATAAATCTTTGTATTTTTTAAAAGCTGCTTTGATGATATTTAGAGAGTCTCAGGGCTGAAGAGGTAGCTCAGAGGTAGAACACTTGCAAAGCTCTAGGTTTAATCCCCAGCATTCTGAAAAAAGGAAAAAATTGAATTTCTTTCATAAATAAATCTTCTCAATAATTACTAGTTTCATTTACTTAGGAATGGTGCTAAGTGATCTACTATTATACAAGATATGCCTTTTAAAAAACTATTGAAACTGGGCCAGAAGTGCATGCATGTAATCTCGGCATTTAGGAGGCAGGGGTAGGAAGATAGAGAGCTAATAGTCCAAGGCCAACATGGTCTATGCAGTGAGTTTCAGAACACCAGAGCTGCATATTAAAACCCTGTCTCAAGTAAATCATTTTATAGATACACATTTTTTTTAATGATTACATTTTTTCCTCTGAGACAGGATCTCATGTAGGCCAGGCTAACTTCAAATTAACTATATAGTAGAGGGTGACTTTGAACTATTGATCCCCTTATTTCTATCTCCCAGGTGTTGGGATTATAAACCCAAGCCATCATACCTGGTTCTTTAAGATTAAAATTTATGCTTTCCCTTTTTCATGTATGTATCTTGGGAAAATTGTAATATGATTGTCTTATTTTTATAGGTAATTGAGTCACTGAAGACCATAGTTATCTATTTATTTTGAAAAATGGTCTTTTTTTTTGTTTTTGTTTTTCAGACAGGGTTTCTCTGTGTAACAGCCTTGGCTGTCCTGGAACTCACTCTATAGGCCAGGCTGGCCTCAAGCTCACAGAGATCTGCTTGCCTCTGCCTCCCAAGTGCTGGAACTAAAGGTGTGTGTCACCACTGTCCAGAGGAAAAATGGTCTTCCTAGGCAGCTCTTGCTGGCCTGTGCCCTGTAATGCTCCTCTTGCCTCTGACTCCTGAGTGCTGGGATTTACAGGTATGCTCTACCATGTCCTCTTCAGACTGTTTATTAGAAAGCAAAAAATAGCCAGATACGTTGGGACAGGCAGGAAGGCTGTAATCTCAGCACTCTTGGAGGCTGATGTTCTCAACTACATAATGAGCCTGTTTTGGTATAACATTATTTCTGGAGAAATGTGAAACAAACTTCTATAGAAACTGATGACAGACCAAATAATGATACCAGCAAAGTGAAACTTGGTGAACTATTGAACTGGGCCAGAAGTGCATGCATGTAATGAGTTTATTAGGGTCATTCATTTAAAGAAATACAGGATTATGTACAGGAGAATGGATATCACAAAGGCAGCAGTATCACTGAAAGCCCTCCCCATCATGGATAACATCTCATGAAAGCTGAAACCTTGGACTTCTCTGTTCAACTTGTAGGTAGCTCAACAGATTGGAGAGTCTCCCCAGAAGTCCTTGCTATTTTTATAACTGGGGTGGGGGTGGGAGGGGTTCGTGTGCTTTGAATCTTCTCAGTTTCAGGGACATCCTGAGACTTGCCAAGTAGTTTACTTCCTGAGCTTAATGACCTCTGTAGGCATAAGGTTACTGTGTAATTCAAATGCTGATTTCTAAACCCCCATATCTGGTTGCACTCCTTTTTCTGAGACTCTCATGTCTCAGCGTTATGTAAACTCTGCTCCCCAATTGCCTCCTTATATGTCAATAAAGTCGCTTACAGCCAATCGCTAAGCAGGGGAGAGAATAGGGCTGGACTTCCTGCCAGCCAGGGGGAGGAGGAGTTAAAAGAGGAAAAAGGGGATTCAGCCACCGGGCCGATGTCTAAATCTAGGAGGGACCAGGAGAGAGACCTCAGCAAGGAAAGCTACAAAATGCAAGTATTGATGAAATTCACGCTTCAAGGAAGCCAAATTAGCTTAGAGGGTTAAGAATTGAGTTAATACTGCTCAGGTTTGTGCTGTGAAGCTTGTTAAAATAAATAATAGAGTCTCAATTATTTGTATGATAGCTGGGTTAAGAGAGAAACCAAGAGAAACAAAAACAGTTAAAAAAAAAAAAAACTTTAACATTTTGGCGCCCAAGGTGGGGCCAGACTTACGTAGAAAGTAAAACTATAGAGCAGTTTCTTAGTTCTCTTCTTTAAGAGAGCAACCGCAGATTCTAAGGCAGGATCCCAGTTTCCTGATTAAACAGTGCTCCCCCCGACTCCACCCCAGCAACCAAAAGGCTTCAGAAAAACAGAAACGGTTACAAATGCCAGAGAGACGGAGCAGTTCTTTTAGGAGACCTTGCTAAGAAAAAAACAAAAACAAACAAACAAACAAAAGGGCTCTTTAACACAAGCAAGCTTCTCAAAGCCAGGCTCTTCTAGCCAAGGCAGGAAGCTAAATTCCTTTGAGAAGGGGCCCTTGCTGTCCTGACTTGTGCAGGCCAGAGGAGCAAACACTTGTGGATCCAGTGACTTCCCAGAGTGAGGGGAGGGGTCAGGCTCCAGTGAGGGAGGCAGAAAAAAAATAGCCTCTCCCTGGAAGCAGGAGCCAAAGACAGACTGAGAAGCCTCAAGCATCGGAACTGGTAGGGTCTAAAAGGTAAGCTGGGTCTAAGAAAGGAAAGGCCTTAGGAAGAGGTTTTGAGATTAAAGAAGATTATTTTCTGTATTGAAAATGAAGGAAGACACAATGTCACCGTGCTTCTGGATACCATTTGAGTTTGTTTCTCTTAGAATACAAAATTTTTTCAGTGACGATTTCAGTTTTGTATATTTCTTTGAGAGAGATCAGAGTAAGATAGACTTGGAGAAAGAAGAGACTGAGAAGTTAGATGCTAAGTTAGAGGCCAGGGAACAGAGGTTGGAGGAATCTTTGAATCAAAATAGGGAACCTTCAGAGAGATCCAATCTAGAATTTACAATGATACCGAAAAAAGTAGTTCCAGAAGAGGAACATCCACAAAGGCTTGAAGAAATTTCACGCAGCCCATTGAGATGCTGGAGTTAGCTATAGGCCACCATGGTGATGTAGGTATAGGGTTATTGTGTAATTCAAATGCTAATTTCTGTATCCCCTATATCTGGTTGCAATCCTTGTTCTGAGAATCTGCTCTCTCAGCCAATCATGGTGGCATATGCCTTTAATCTCAGGTGGATCACTGAGAATTAGAGCCCAGCCTGGTCTACAAAGCAAGTCCAGGACAGCCAAGGCTACACAGAGAAACCCTGTCTCAAAACTCCCCTACCACCCTCCCAACGGGAGAGAATTTGTGTAAACTCTAATATGTCAATAAAACAGCTCACAGCCAGTTGATGAGCAAGAGAGAGAATAGGGCCGGACTTCCTGCCAGCCAGGGGAATAGGAATTAGAAGAGGAAGTGGGGAATTCAGCCCTGGGCAGATGTCCAGGAGGGACCAGGAGAGAGAACTCAGCAAGGAAAACTACAAAATGCAAGTATCATTGGAATGCATATTAGGAGGAAGCCAAATTAGCTTAGAGGTTTAAGAATAGAGTTAATATTACTCAGAATTGTGCTGTGAAGCTTGTTAAAATAATATAATAGAGTCTCAATTATTTGTATGATAGCCAGGTTAAGAGAGAAAATAAAGCAAGGTGCATTGTGCACACCTGTAATCCCAGCACTCTGGGAGGCAGAGGCAGGTGGATCTCTGAATTTGAAGCCATCCTGATCAACAAAGTGAGTCCAGTACAGCCAAGGCCACACAGAGAAACACTGTCTTGAAAAAGAGAAAGAGAGAAAAACTAAGAAACACAGGGACTGGAGAGATGGCTCAGAGGTTAAGAGTGCTGGCTGCTCTTCCAGAGGTCCTGAGTTCAATCCCCAGCAATCACATGGTGGCTCACAACCATCCATAACGAGACCTGGGGCCCTCTACAGGATTTTAGGCATACATGCAGGCAGAATACTGTACATAATAAGTAAATATATCTTTGGAAAAAAAGAAACACAGATTTATAAAAATAACTGTAACAAGCCTCCTTGTTGAGTCTTGTTTATTTGTTTTGTTTTGAGACAAGGTCCTAAGCATACATTGTCCTGGTTGTCCTGGGATATGCTGTGTAGATCAGGCTGGTTTGAAACTCGGAGAGATCCCCCTTTCTCTGTCTTTCAAGTACTGGGATTAAAGGCATGTGCTAACATGCCCAGCAACTCCTTGAGTCTTTAAGGAGCATCATTTCAAAATGGAATGTTTCAATTCAGAGAAAATTGCATGTATCTTCTGTATCTAAAAAGAAAAAAAAAGGAGAAAGGGAGGGAGGAAGCAGGAAAGGAAAAAAAGCAATAGAATAGCAGTAATGACATCACTGACTAAAGGCCTTTTTTGTTTACTTGGTTTTTGAACACCATCTAGTGTGACCCAGGCTGGCCTAGAACTTTGTATGTGGATGAGAATGACCTTAAACTTTTGATTCTTCTGTCTCTACCATTAAGTGACGTTATTCTTAGATGAATTCTTATGTTAAAGTAGAAGTTTAAAACTCCTTTAAAAAACAATCCCATGGCTGGGCTGGTGCCATATAATCCCAGAACTCACTAGTTTCCTGTTTGACCTAAATTCCAGCCTGGGCTACAAAGTGAAACTCTGTGTCAAACAACAGCAGCAGCAACAACAGCAGTCCCTGGGGTAAGAAGGTGGAGGTAGACTAGGTGGAGGTAGACCCCAGTAGTAGATCTCTTGGTCCCCATACTCAAGACCTTATGTTCTAGCATTGGAAAATAAAAATAAACAAAACAGACACTCTCCAGGCTCTTCCTCACCCATCCCTTAGTCCCTGCTGACAGGGACGAGTGAAGTGGGGCCTTCTGGGTCCACTTGTTCTGCGCTCTCTCTTGCTCTTGACATTCGTTTATGTTGCTTGGTATTGGTCTCCATATGGGTAAAATACAGGTAAGATAGAGATTCTTAAAGTATGCATAGTTGGTTAATTATGAGTTTACGAAATCTATCATACCATAGTACATAGAGTGGAGATATTAAATACTTATGTAAATGTATGAATGAATTTCTACAACCTAATACAAAGGAGGTAATATTAATTTAGTCTGAGTGACCAGAGACTTATGGCACACATGCTACAATAAACAAACCTCCCATCCACACTCCTGTAAATAAGCCTAATGACACTTACTGGGACACACACACACACACACACACACACAGACATGGACGTAGAAGTGAGCCTAGCTGGAAAAAGGAAGGAGAGCAATGGGAGTTAGAGGAGGACAAGAGATAGTGAACAAGTGTTGAATATGACTGATATATATTAATGTGCATGTATGAAAATGTAATGAAATCTATTATTATGTATAATTAATATATGCTAATAAAAACATTAAATAAAATAGGAATGGCTGGAGAGATGGCTCAGCAGTTAAGAACACTTGCTACTCTTGCAGAAGACCCAAGTTCGTTTCCCAGCACCCAAATCCGGAGGCACAACCATCTGTAACTCAGCTCCAGGGAATCTGATGCCCTCTTCTGGCCTCCTTTGGCACTGCACTCATGTACACAGAAACACACAGACTTACAAAACAAAAATAAAATCTTAAAACTATAAATAAAATAGGAAAAAAGAAAAGAAATTTGTTTTGTGCTTTAAATGTCTTATTTGGATAGGGTTTTCTAAATAATAGCATTTAGGAATAATTTGAGTAAAGATCTTAATTATATGATTTGGTGGTATGCAATTACATCCAGATGAGGCCAGTTTGGTAGTGCACATCTCTAATCTTTGAGTTCTCAGGATACAGAGGCAAGTGAGTTCAAGGTCAGCCTGGTCTACCTAGCAAGTTCTGGGCCAGTCAGAGATACGTACGTAGTGAGACCATATGTCAAAATAAATAAATAAATTTTAAATGATTTAAGTGAGGCTAGAGAGTTGGATCAGCAGTTGTAACTACTTGCTGCTCTTGTAGAGGACCAGGGCTTGCCTCTCAGCACCCACATGGGGCCTCATACACATCTGCAGCTCCAGTTCCAGGGAGTCCAGTGCCCTCTTCTGACCTCCACGGGTACCAAGTACACATGTAGTACATATACATATAAGCAATCAAACATCCATACACATGAAATAATAAAAACAATATAGATACAGTTGGAATACTACATAATGAAAATAGTTATAAAGAGGTATTAAAATTGAACAAATAATATAGGATTGTAATATCACATGGACTTTTACCATGTGGTTGGTATACAATGCAAAATGTGAAAATCTTTTTTTTTTTTCCCCTGAGACAGGGTCTCATGTAGCCCAGGCTGGCCTGTGTAGTCAAAGATGATGGAATTCTGATCTTCCTGTTTCTGTCTCCCAAGTCCTGGAATTAAAGATGTGCCACCATGCTTGGTTTAGAGAATGTGGAAATTTAAGTGTTAAGAGAACCTTTTTCAAGGGAATAACAAAGAATATAATGTGGAACTGATAACATCATAAAATTTAACTTTGGAGTAAACAGAAAACTTTCCCAACCTTTGAAGCAGGGTTTCTGTGTAACCCTGGCTGTTCTAGAACTCACTCTGTAGACCAGGCTGGCCTCAAACTCAGAAATCCGCCTGCCTGTGCCTCCTGAAAGCTGGGATTAAAGGTGTGTACCACCACCACCTGGCTCAGCAGAAAACTTCTCAAATTATAAGGTGAGACAAAATATTGAACTATTGTATCTCAGAAGAAAAGCAGAATAAGAGAATTTAGCCCAGGAAAGGAAGTATCATGAGGAAACATTATACTAGGTATTTTTTTAAAGATTATGATAGCTAAGGATATAATTTAGTGATGGAGTGCTTGCCCAGAAAACAAGAAGTCCTAGTACCAAAGACAAAAATGAAAACGGGCAGAGAGAGGGCTCAATGTGTAAACTAACTCGCTGCCAGCCCGTCAGCCTGGGTCCAACCCTCAGGACCCATATGATGGAAGAAGAGAGCCAGTTCCTTAAGCTGCCCTCTGACCCCATATGTGTCCACACACAGTGTAAAAGAAATTAGGGGGAAAACTTAAGACAATTAAGATTACTATACAGAGGAGGCCTGAGGGATATTGACTAGCATACATGAGGGCTTAGGTTTAATCTCCAGAACAGGAAGCCAAAAAGAAAAAGTTAGGAGACGCAGTTTGCACCTAGAATCAGTCGAGGGCAGATGGGCCCACTTCAGAATGTGTCAGAATGGGAAGCAGAGGGTAGGCATTATTAAGAGGTTGGTAAGGAGAATAGCTTATTTCTGTTGTGTAAAGCAGGTACATGCAGCCTGATACAAGTAGGGTCCCAGGCTGCTGGCAGGTTTCTAGTCACATTGTTTACAAAGTGTTGTATATGCATAGTGCATTCTGGGAAGGGTCTTAGACTGCCAAGTGCATTCCTAGAAAAGGGGTTGGTATGTATACATCCCAAAGAAATGGAGTTCCAGATTACTAGGCTTGCCTGCCTCTAATGAGGCACACAAGGAAGTGGAAAACAAAGATAGCTGGGTGGTAGTGGCACCCACCTTTAATCCCAACACTCAGGAGTTAGAGGCATTTGAGGCCAGTCTGGTCTTCAGATCAAGTTAGGTATCTGGGGCTACACAGAGAAACGCTGTCAAAAAAAGAAGAGAAAAACATTTCATTTTTAGAATTCAAATAAAACAGAGAATTCTTTGATATATAAGGAATAAGTTAATAGTGTCAACTGTGTATTTGTACTTAGGAAAGAACACTGAACAAAAACATTTTTTTTTTTTGAGGCAAGCATCTCATGTAGCCCAGATTGGCCTCAAACTCATTACATTGCCTTGAACCTCTGATCTTCCTGCTTCTACTTCCAAAGCGCTGGGTTATTGGTGTGTTACCACCTGCCCACTTGAAAAACTACTTTCGTAGATGAGTGCTCTAGAATCACAGGTGCAGATGAGCAGGAGCAGATGGCACAGGTGTGTCAGGCAGACGCCTAGAATCCCAGCATTTGGGAAGCTGAGGCTCAGGCTGGAGGCTGAACAGTTTCAAGCCATCCTGGTCTAAACAGATTTTCAGAATAGTCCTGACAACATAACTGACCCTGGAGATGCCGGGGGTGGGGGGGGTGAGGAAAAGAAGGCACAAGCAATTTCAGATTTGCAGTGTATTTTATAAGATGATGACCACTTAACCCAGCATGGTGGCATATGACTATAAGTCAAGTATTCTAGAATATGGAGGAAGGAGAATTAGTTGCTCAGGGAGATCTTCAGTCACATAGCTAGTTCAAGGCCAGCTAGTTTACATAAGACCTTACCTCAAAAGAAAAAAAGAGAAACAGGAAACAGACAAAGGTAACCACGCTATTGGGTAGTCGTGACATCGTTTGTTGTGGCTGAAGGGCGGTGGTTCAGCAGTTAGGATCCTTCACTGCTCTTGTAGAGGACCTGGGTTCAGTGCCCAGCATCCATGTGAGACAGCTCACAACCACCTGTAACTCCAGTATCAAGGGCACCAGTTCATTCTTGGTGTGCACAAACTCACAGGCACACACAGAGGCACAGAAAAGGAAAAATGTTTGCTATCCCTTATAAAAACATTAAGTGCATTTTCATACCTATGCTGTAATATCCCTTCAAATGTTTAATTAGGAGCACTATATGCCTTGAGAAAGCCTCGTTACCCACCTAGTGAGACACAGTACCACTTATGAAGCGACTGTCTCTTTTCTGTCATGTATCCTGTAGGAATGACCTAAGCCAAGGTGATCCTATTCAGGATCATTTCCTATTTAAGAAGACTCTTTTGCAAGTCTGGAAGATGATTGCCAGTCACAGGTAGGTTTCCAAAGTGACATTTTCTCCAGAACCAAAACACATACTTGGATATGAGCACAGGAGGGGTATGTTCACCCCTCATACAAGCCATAGCTGGAGTGGGGTGTGGGGTTGCAGCTCAGTTGCTCTGGTGCCTGCCCAACATGCATGAAGTCCTGTGTTTAATCTGAACATAGCAAACGCTGGCTGGGGCCACACATGCCTGTCATCCCAACTTGAGGGAAATGGAAGTAGGACAGTCAGAAGTTGAAGGGCATCCTAGTGTGAGATGGGCCTGGGCTACAGGAAACTCCTTCTCAAAACAAATCAAGAGTCCAGAAACTAAAACCAAGCCATGATTGAGTCCTATAGCTGCTAGTCTATAAGAAGTCATTGCTGTGCTATTTGAATTGCCTCTGGAACTTTGCTTCTAATATATGATATTTCGTCTTAAAATATTTATGCCTCCTTTCCATACAGTGAAATTTTTTTTTTTTGCCACAGTAGCAGGTCTTCGGAGCTATGGACATGGCTCAGCTAGTAAAACGGTTGTCCAGCAGTCATGAAGCCCCAGATTTAATAATCCTCAGTGTTGCGTACACTTACATACAAGTACACAGCTGCAGTCTCAGCACTGGAGGCGTCAAGGCAGGAGGGTCATAAATACATGGTCATCCTTAGCTATAGAGTAAGTTTAAGACTACCCTGAGCTACATGAGACCCTGCCTCTAAACAAACAATGACTAGAGAGACATGGGTTCAGTTCCTCATGGTATCTCTCAACCATCTGTAAGATCCAGGGGGTCAGGTGACCTCCTGGCTTCTGTGGCCACTGCACACATGAACACATATATTCATGGAGGCAAAACGTTCATACACATAAATTTAAAAAATATTTTTAAAAGGGAAAGAAAAAAACAGGGCCTTGGAAAACTTGAGCAAATTTGTGAGCTCTTAATTAAAGAATACAAAGAGCCAGGCATGGTGGTACACACCTTGAATGCCAGCACTTGGGAGGCAGAGGCATGTGGATCTCTGTGAGTTCGAGGCCAGCCAGGTCTACAGAGTGAGTTCCAGGACAGCCAGGGCTGTTACAGGGTTGAGACAGAGAAACCCTGTCTCAAAAATGAAACAAAAAAAGAAAGATTATAATAATAGTTAAAATATTTTACAGGTTGGGTCCCCCCTTCTCACATTCTTGATGTTTGGGAAAGTCAACAAGAAGTCGTATGTTGTAGATTGCTGTTCATTTGCTTTGCCCTGTAGCCTGGCTGGCCAAGAACTAGAACACAATGTGTTGTCGAGGCAGGCCTCTGATTCTTGGTGATTCTCCTGTCTCAGCTTCCATAGAGTTTACTCTGTAGTTTTAAGTATTCTTGTTACTAGCCACTCTTCTCCCTTAGTGTGACTCGCCAGAGTTTCTTTATCCTCTTTGGGTTTATTTCTTAACAGGTTCAGCAGTCCATTTTTGAAGCCTGTGTCAGAAAAGCAGGCCCCAGGATACAAAGATGTGGTGAAAAGGTCAGTAGGAAAGGGGCCAAGAGTGGTTGGTTGCCTTTTTACTTTTTCTTTTTCCTTCCTTCCTTCCTTCCTTCCTTCCTTCCTTCCTTCCTTCCTTCCTTCCTTCCTTCCTTCCTTCCTTCCTTCCTTCCTTCCTTTCTTTCTTTCTTTCTTTCTTTCTTTCTTTCTTTCTTTCTTTCTTTCTTTCTTTCTTTCTTTCTTTCTTTCTTTCTTTCTTTCTTTTTTTGAGACAATGTTTCATGTAGCCCAGGATAAGTACTTAAACTGGCTAGATAGCTGAGGATGACCTTGAACTTCTGACGCTCCTGACTCCAATTCCTGAGTTCTAGGATTAAAGGTGTGTGCTATCATGCCTATTTTTTATGGTACTGAGGGTTAAAGCGGAGCTTGGTGCATGCAAGGCAAGCACCCTACTTGCTCTGCTTCATGCCTGGCCTGGCTCATTGCTCTTCTCTTTGTTTTGTGGGTTCCATGTAGCCCAGGTTGGTCTCAAATAGTTGAAACTGACCTTGAAGTCCTAATCCATCTGCTGGTACTTCTGAAGTGCTGGGATTACAGGCCTCAGCCACTACCCCAGACCCTTGGTTGCCTTATATCTGTCTTCTCACTATTTCCCGTCTTTTCAAGTATTGTATCTTATTTACAGTACTCACAAACTCAAAGATATATTTTAAAGCCAATTAAAGTTTGGCCTCAAATTTATTTTTAATACGCTTTCTGCTCCCCGCCCCAACAGTATCTAGATTGGTGTGAACTTGTGGGTTCAGGTGATCTTCCCATTTCTGCTTCTCTGTTACCTGAGATTACAGGGTTTTGAGAAAATTTCATGCACCCCAGGATAGTCTCAGACTTGGCTGAAGATGTTCTTGAACTCCTGAACCTCCTGCCTCTACCCCCTGAGTCCTGGAATTACAGGTGTTATTAACATCTTGTGTTAAAATTTGTTTGCCGTTTATCTCAGTTCAGTGCTGGCTGCAGATGTTTTTGCCTCGGTCTGTGCAGTGCTGCAGTTACAGTGGACTCCTCCCTGCGCCTTCCACACGTGACATTGCTTTTGTGACATAGGTTTTCTCTGTGTGTTCCTGGCTGTCCTGGAACTCTGTGTGCAGCCCGCCTCTGCCTCCCGAGTGCTGGGATTAAAGGTGTGTGCCACCACCATCAGCATGACAATGTTTTGTTTTCATGAAGAAAAATTTAAGAGGGACCCTGTGTTCACTCAGGAAGATAGTGTTAGACCTGCTAAGATCAAGACCTTAACTAGAAATTACTGGCTCAGTGGAGTGTTTTGAATATCAGCGCAGCTCATTGAAAATGCTGCCAAGGAGATGGCCGGGTCAGGGATGCCGACCTTAGGGTGAGAACCTGAGGGTGCATCACCAGCGTCCATGTGAAGAGCTAGGCACAGTGGCGGTGGCATGTCCTATAGCCCCAGTGCCGGGAAGTGGAGACAGGAAGGTGCCCAGGGTTTGCTGGCCAGCCAGGCTAGACAGCATGATGAACTGTGGGTTCAGTGAGAGACCCTGTCTCATACAGTGCAGAGGACAATTGAGGAAGACACCTGATACCAACCTCTGGTCTTCAGGTGGACAGTGACACACATTTATGCTGCTATAATAAAACACCACTAATAATTTATGAACAACAGGAATGCATTTCCCATGGGTTTGGAGTCTGGAAAGTCCAAGATCAAAGTGCCCACAGACTTGGTGTCTGGAAGGGCTGGTCTCTTCCTCGTTTTTTATAGTACATTTTAAATTTCCGTTTATTTTGTCAAAGAAAGAGGGTACATGTCATGGTGTGTGTGGAGGTCAGAGGAAAACTTCTGTTGTTCTGTATATGGTTGTGTTAACCTGTATTTATGTATATGCACCACACGTGTGTCTGGTGCCTGAAGGAGGCCAGAAGAGGGTGTTGGGTTCTCTGGAAGAGCAGCCAGTGTTCTTAGTGGTGGGCTAACTCCCCGGTCCCAGAGTTGGGCCAGGGATTTCACTCAGGTGTCTTTACTTGCTGAACCATCTGCCCAGCCCTAGTCTCTGCTTCTGAGATGGTCCTTACTGCTGTGCCCCTCAGAAAGGAATGAAGACCTTTGAAAACTTGTATGGGGGAAAAGCAAAAAGTATCTTTCCATCTTAAACTCAAGTACACTAATGCCAGTTTGTGAAGAAAGAGCCCTTTACTAAAAACACCTTCTAAAGGCCACACCTATTTTTTGTTGTTTTTTGTTTTATTTTTTGAGACAGGGTTTCTCTGTGTAGCCTTGGCTGTGCTGGACTGGCTTTGTAGAACTCACAGAGATCTGCCTGCCTTTGCCTCCCTGAGTGTTGGGATCACAGGCGTGCACCACTACTGCCTGGCTAAGGCCACACCTCTTAATACTGTTTTGTTTGGGTTAAGTTTCAATATGAGTTTTATTATTTTTAATCGCCAGGACTGAAAGGCTTATAGGAGCATCCATCCCTTGAGCTCTTTCTTGGGTATTTTTACCTTTGGCCTCAAAGGCTTAACTAGAAATTGATGAACCCAGGGTCTTCTTTTAGACACTTGGGTAACTGTTGAAGTGACTGAAATCACTGTGTGAGGTCCCTCTCAGATGGCTTCTAAAGTCTTGAAATATGATCAAATGTTTTATCCTCAGAGAAACTATTACAAAAACCCTTCATGGTTACCATATATCACTGGAAATTTGGGGAGTTCCACCAGAGTTGTCACATGTTACCAGTGAAATTGGATCCCCTTCTTGGAGTTCTTAGTCTCCTTAATAAGGGATTTAAGAAAGGACTCAAGCAGAAGTTTGAGGACAATTTTATTAGAATTTAGAAGAAGAAAACTAAGGCAGTAAATCTTGGCATTTTCCCATAGAAAAGAGCCAGGTCTTTTGAGTTAAGCCAGCATGCAGGTCAGCTACATGGCCGGTCTATGGTGGGGAGTGGAGCTATGGAGAAAGGAGACCCAAAAGTTTCAGGAAGGCATGCTTACAAAAGAGATCAAGGGGCTAGAAATGCTCAGCAGGTAAAAGTACACAGACATTGTAGAGGATCCTCATGTTGACTGCCTCACAACTCCAGATCCTGGGACTTCAGGCCCTTTTCTTGTCCTCTGGGCATTTGCGCTCACATGTTCCCAAAACCCTAACCCCAGTCCCATATGAATATATAATTTAAAGCTCAAAATAAATCCTAAAAAATACAGCTAGTAAAAGTTAGGTTTTCTGAGTAATTCAGACACACAGGCAGGTTATGAATCTGCATGGCTGAAGCTATGAGCAGGGGCATGCTGTTGTCAAACTTTGATGGATTAGCTCCTCCATCTGTAAATGGAGAAAACAAGGTTGAGAGTGGCTGTGGTATTTAAGGTAAAAGGCTACCTCCTCCATGAAGCCAAGACCAGCCTGGGCTCCACAGGGCCACCGAGATAGTTCAGTGGGTAGAGGCACTTGCTACAAAGCCTGGTGACTGAGTACAAGAAAATAGCTGGCTCTCTCAAGTTTCCTCTGAAGCCCACACATTCGTTGTGGCATATACGCCAAAATACATGCCTATTTGCACACCGTAAATAAATAAATAAATGAATAGGCTGCTCTGAATTGGAACCTAGACCGTATGACTTCGAACAGTTACTTAATATTTTTCTTTTTTTGTCAACAGTTATTGTTTAATTAACCAGATATATATATACATATATATATACATATAAACTATTGCAGCTAACTGTTGATCTTGTCTTTCCCTTCATTATATATCATGACAAAGATCATTTGAAGGGCCAGAGAAACTTGCTTCCTTGAAGCATTTTCAAACAGGATATATTTTATGAATCAGATCATCCAAGCATATGATGCCAAGCTTACCAATAGAGAGAACAGTCATTTATCTGTGAAGGCAGTTTGTTACTGATTTTATAATTCTGATGGTTGTAGGTTAATTCGTGTATTGACTTCAGGGCCACAATCTTCAGCATGTTAAGTTTGTGGATGAAGCTTAACAAAGGTGCCAGCAAGGACTGGTGAAGGCTGGAGAGCTGGGTCTCTGGTGATGGCGAGCAGGCTGCAGCACCTTACAGATCATTGGTTTATAGCACTTGTCATAGTTACATCTGTTTATTTGGATGTCTGTGTACATATGCATGTACATGTATGTGTGCTCCATGACATGCATGTTTCATCAGAGGACAGCTTCTGGGAGTCAGTTCTCTCCTTCTGTAATGTGGGTCCTGCCCATTGAACACAGGTTATCAGCCAAATCCTGCCATACACCAAGCCATTTTTTCAAAAGAGTTTATTTATTATTTAAACAGTATTCTGTCTGTATGTACACCTGCAGGCCAGAAGAGGGTACCAGATCTCGCTATAGATGGTTGTGAGTTACCATGCTGGGAATTGAACTCAGGACCTTTGGAAGAGCAGCCAGTGCTCTTAACCTCTGAGCCATCTCTCTAGTCCCTACTATGCTGGGTTTTTTTTGTTGTTGTTTTGTTTTGTTTTTTTGGCCTTTGTTACTTTTGTGTTGCTGTGATACAGTGCCCTGAAGAAAGCAACTTAGGAGATAAAGGGCTTGTTTTATCTGCAGCTCCAGAGGGGTATCACGGCATGGAAGGTGTAGCAAAAGGCGGGGAAAGCATGGTGGCAGGAACAAGTGGCTGGTTGGTCCACAGGAAGCAGAGAGAAAGCAGGAAGTGTGTGGCCCCTATGGCATACTTTTCCATCAAGGCTCTGTATTCTGAAGGTTCTATCTACAACCTTCTCAAGTGGCCCCACCATCTGGGGGTCAGTTTTCCAAACACATGGACTGAAGGGGTTATTCCATATCTACAGCATCAACACCTCTGACTTTGAGGACAAATGCCAATTTGGATTCTTTGAAGTTCTTGCCATCTGGCCATTGGAGTCTCCGTTCTGTACAACTGTTCCTTGTGGTAGTGCATGTTTTTTCACAGTAAGCTTCCTCTTTGTCTTCTGATGCATCTTTTGGGAATGTCTCTTTTCAGGAGCTCTGCCTTCAACTCTGAAATTTCTTCTTTTTCTATTAAGGGTTTCTGGCACAGCAACAACCTCCCTTCTCTGTGGGGCTCCCCTGCTTGTAGCTAGAAAAGAGCAGCACCTCATTCTTCTGGCTTTAGCCTCTTCATCGTCAGTGGAAGTCATGGTGGTACCTATGCTCGCTCTGGAAGCTGAGGCAGGACTGTCAGGAGGTGAAGTCCTGCCAGCATAAGCAATGGCAAGACAGACCGTCCTTCAGCCTCTGCCTTTCAGGTGCTAGGATGAGAGGGTATGCCACCATGCCCAGTAAAACCCTGTCTGAAAGGCAAGCCTGAGATCCTCACTCACTGTGAAGGTGCAGGAGTAGGGCAGGTTCGAGGCCTGCCTGGCAACTGCAGAAGATCTTGTTCATAAAAATAGAAAAAGAGGGCTGGGAGAAAGGGTTGGTGGGAAGGTGCTTGCCTGCCATGTGTCAGTGGCTCTCTGCCTCCCTAATGCTATGACATTCAATGCAGTTCCTCGCGCTGTGGTGACCCCAAAGCATACTTTGTTACTCCATCATAACTGGAATTTGCTACTGTCATGTCTGATATGTGACCTCATCGTCCGCAAAGGGGTTGTGACCTCAGGTTGAGAACCACTGCCCAAAGTTCAATACCAGTGCCTCCTAAACGATGATGATGATAAGTAATGCCTACACTGTATGTTTAATGAGAGGATTAATTTACTACAGAATGTGAATTCTGCTTGACCTTTATAAAGGATCAGATGTTATCTGCTGCTCTTTCATTATTTTATGAAAATTGTTATCTTTGCCACTCTTCTAGCTTATTTTCCATTGCTATGATAAACAACATGCCCAAAGTCAACTTGAGGGAGAAAAGGGTTATTCTTACAGTTTGTAGTTTATAATCCATGGAAATCAGGGTAGGAACTGAAATTAGGAACTTGGGAGTCAGGAACCGATGCAGAGGCCATGGAGAGATGCTGCTTACTGGCTTGCTCCTCATGACTTGCTCAGCTTTCTTACAGAGCTCAGGTCTATCTGCCCAGCAGTGGCCCTATCCACAGTGAGTGGGGCCCTCCCACATCCATCATTAATAATAAAATATAATAACGAGAAGCCCCAGACATACCCACAGGCCAACCTAATGAAGCCATTTGAGGTTTCCCCATCCCAAATGACTCCAGCTTGTATCAAGTTGACAAAACAAGAAATAAAACAAAATGAGCCAGTGTAGCTGCTATTTTCACTAAGAACAAGTCCTCAAAGAACCTATTACAGACACTGCCTTTTCTGTCTGTTGTGAGATGGGGTCTCACTCATACTGGCTGGGGCTCACTGTGGACCTGGAGCTGTCCTCAAACCCATGCTAACCTTCCTGCCTCAGCCTCCAGAATGCTAGTTCACTAGGTCTTCTGCATTAAGGTTTGGTCTCCTCTGGCTTCTGCAGACCCATGGACCTAACAACCCTGAAGAGGAACCTGTCTAAGGGACGCATTCGCACCATGGCTGAATTTCAGCGGGATCTGATGCTGATGTTCCAAAATGCTGTGATGTACAATGACTCTGACCATCACATATACCATATGGCTGTGGAGATGCAACGGGAAGTCCTGGAGCAGATCCAGGTACTGCAGCATAGCTCTGCAAGAAGGGGCATGTGATCTCTGAGGCCTGTGTGAGTAACAATGGAGTGGTGACCTAGTCTTCCTAGACTTCATCTTCAGAGATGACCGAAGCACAGTGAGGACTGCTGCTGTACCCTCCGCATTGGGAAGCTCCATGTCTTAAGGGGTCCAGATTTAATAACCCATGGGATGATGATGTCTGGGAAGTATCCATTCTGCTTTCAGAGGCCCAAGTTGTAAGGCTAAAAGCAAGTTGGGTGCTGGATCCACTGTCCACGTCTTGTTTGCTGCTGTTGATGATGTACATGTGTATTTCCCATATCTGGGGGATAAGACATAGTTCAGGGAGATATGGATGGATTTCTCTTTGGAGAAGCATCAAACTTTAAAAGGTGTGGTCGGGTCTGTTTGCCAATGAAATAAGTAAAATTGCATACACTCCTCTGTGACTTTAGGGTTCATGCTTTGTTTTCTGTCCTTGCTCCTGTAGGTGCTGAGTACTTGGCTGGACAAAAGGAAGGACTTGCGGAGTCAGGAATGAATGCCGGCTTATCCAGTGGATGAAGGAAGCCTGTTTTGTTAGCCTGATTCTTTTTCAAGTTTATAGCTCTTCTTAAGACTGGCTAGAGAAGATGTGAGGACTTACTCCTTCCCCATTGCCTTTCCTAATAAGTATAATAATGGCTTACTTTCCAAATTAGAAGCCCGTGGTGCTCGCAGATACGGTATTTTCAAGGGGGTGGGGCACCACGATCGGGATTTAGGATGTAAATATTGCCCAGTTTTGTTGTTAGACTTAGGAGTAATTTGGTTGAACCTTTTACTTGTCTATAAATAAACATTTTGTAAATCAAAAATCTTGTTTGGCTTTTGAGGCAGGGTCTCACAATTGTAAACCTTGAGCTTTTCTGGAAATCCCTATAGCACCCAGCCTCCACCTGCATTGCAGTGCTGGGATTGGAAGTAGGCACTGCCAGACCCTGCAAAGACTGTTTTTAAGTGATTAAAGAAGCTGCAGCTAATGCAGCTAGAGGAGACAGCACCCCGCGGTTTAACAAAGAAGATGTTTCCTGGGCTCGTGGCTGGTGGTTGAGTGCTTGCCGACCATGCGCAGGGCTCTGGGGATGTGGTGCAGTGGTTGAGTGCTTCCCCGTCATGCACAAGGCTCTGGGCGTCAATCTTTCATATAATGTCTGGGAGAGGAATAGATTGGGCTGAAACATGAGTCTGATTTGTCTCATTTACAAAGTGTAGATAAGGCAGGCATCCTTGAAGTAGCGTGAAAGGAGATCAGTTAGGGAAGGCTGGCGCTGAGGCTCAAGGGCTAAAGAGGCTTGCACACAAGTCCTACCCCCTCAGTTCCATCTCTGGAAACCAAAAAAAAAAAAAAAAACGGAAAAGGGTTGACTCCGCGAAGTTGTTTTCTTACTACACATCACACACACCACAATAAAGTTGTTTTTTTTTTTTTTAATTATGAGAGGGGAAAGCCGTTAGAAATACGTCTACTACTCTAAGATTCACAGAGAGAATAAAATGCGCACAGCTAATTGCCGCCCTAGGTTAAGACAATCTACAGCTTTAAAAACCGCTGCTGGGATTGGCCCTCTGCAGCCACCGTTGAATACCCAGCTTCAGGTCTCTTAGCAACGGATTTTGACAACACCTGAACGGAGGTGAGTGCTGGGACGGTCCAGCCTGAGGATTTCCCGAGGACGTGGGCGCCCTGTCTTCCAGTCCCACCTAAGCCCTCGCAAGGGCCCGCCAGGACCTTCCCTGGAGAGCGGCGCTGAGGTTCCAGCCAGCCTCCGGCCTCAGGCAGCGCCCAGGGCTCCCCGGGGGTGCTGTATAAGTCGTGTTCTTGCAAAACTGCTTGTAGGAGACCATGGCAGTTTGCATTTTTTAAATAAATTATCAAACCTAGCACCAAATATTGCCACGGGGCTGAATTTGGGATGCGGACGCGTGTCGTTGCAGCGGATAGCTGATCAGGAGATTCGCCAGAATGAAGGTGTCAATGCCCCTGCCTCAGATATATGTAGAAAAAACACTAGCTCTTATCAAGCCAGATATTGTTGACAAAGAAGAGGAGATACGTGATGTTATTCTCAGATCTGGATTCACCATTGTTCAGGTAACTTCTGTCAACTCTCTCATTAGTTATACTTAATACAGCCACCCATTTAGATCCTTGGGAACATTAGGTTTACATTTCCTAGTTTTTGTTTTTTTCAAGACGGGGTTTCTCCCGGTAGCCTGGGCTGTCCTGGAACTCGCTCTGTAGACCAGGTTGGCCTCGAACTCACAGAGATACACCTGCCTCTGCCTCCCAAGTGCTGGGATTAAAGGTGTGCGCCACCACTGCCCGGCTAAACTTATATTTCTAAATATAAAGGTTATGTATAAATTGGACGTGTAAGCATATATAGGCCTGTAATCTCGGTACCAGAAGATGGAGGCCAAAGGGTCCAAAGGTCAGCTATGGAATAACTTCAAAGTTTGACATGTCAGCCTGGGCTCTATGAGACCTGTCCCAAAAGCAAACAAGTTGCATGTAACAGACAAGTTTTTCACACTTACAAAGGACATAGAATAAGATACAAAAGAAGCCAATTGCCTTCTCCTTTCCTTAACTTCTCCAGGGCAGGTCTAGAGAGAGGCAATGACCAACTACGTTCTATTCTCCCCGGTGCTTCTTGGCGTCTGAAAACGTTTTCCCTCATAAAATGGAAGGATCTTTTCTCTGACTGTCTTTCAGCAGGACAAGGTCTCCAACTAAAAGACAAAGTGTATAAATGTATCAAATAGAACTTAGTATTTTTAATATTTTGTTTGAATTTTCTTTGAATTACTCTAGTTCCCCCCCCCCTTAAGGGTATATATAGTTGAGTGTGGTGGTTTTTAAATCCCAGAACTGGGGAGGCAGAGACGTGTATTTCTGTGAGTTTAAGACCAACCTAGTCTCCATAGCAGGTTCCTGACCAGCCAGGGCTGCATAGTGAGACTGTCTTAAAATTTTTATATAGTATCATATCTATTTTTTGTCAATGTCTTCAAACTGAGCTAGAGAGGAGTTTGTGGCAGTGTTTGTTGAGCAAGCACAAGGACCTGAGTTCGAATCCCCAGCAACCATAGAAAGACCAATTGTGGTGGCAGCAGTTGTAGGTAATCTCAGAGCCAGGGAGGCCAGGCAGGGGGATCCTGGAGCCAGCAAGACCACTAGTCTCGCCAAATTGGTGACCTTCAGGTCAGGGGGTGGGTGTGGAGACCTAAGGTGGTGAGAGCAACTGAGGCAGGCATGCAATGTGGACCTCTGGCTCCCCACATATGTATGACACCTGCCCTCCCACATATGTGTGCGCGCGCACACACACACACACACACACACACACACACACACACAGCCTGGCAGTGAGACTCTGACAGAGATGCTACAGGCAAACACAGAGCCTTTAATAAAAACTGAGTATTTTTTCTGGGATCTTAAATATTTGAAAATTAAACTTAGAGGTAGGACTAGGGTGTAGCTTAGTGGTAGAACACAGGCTTAGCAAGCATGAGTCTGTGGGTTCAATCCCTACCATTCTCCCCCAACCACAAATATGAAATCATGTTTGTAACTTCGTCTAGAAGAAAAAGTAGACAAACAACTGAGGGAAAACTCCACTTCTCAGCCGGGGGGGGGTGGCAGTAGGTAGGACTTTAACTCAGGAGGCAGCTGGGCCTCCAGTTCAAGGCCAGCCTAGGCTACAAAATGAGTTCCGGGATGGCCAGGCTACACAGAGAAACTGTCTCGAAACAAACAAACAACCTCCCCCCAAACAAAACAAGCAAGCAAGCAAACAATCAGGTTCTCGGGGGTGGGGGCTCGGTGCGGCTCAGTTGAACATGTTAACCTCAGGCCCCAGGCCTCACCGTTTCCGTTGTTTGAAACAGGCTCTGCTCCACAAGTGAGGCTAACTGGACCCTCTTGGCTCCAACTGCCCGATCTTTATAGGTGTACAGGATTACCAACTCACCGCAGGGTTGGGTACAAGCACAATTCTGGGGATTCAAACCCAGGGTTTTACATGTGAGCCAGCAACACTTTACTCACTGAGCCATCTCTCTAACACTTAAGTCTATTTTTTTTTAAAGACAGACTTTGTTATTAAGTGGTTTGTGTTTATTATAAATTAAAATTCAAGGGCCTGGCATGGTGGCACACACCTTCAATCCAAGCACTCAAGGAAGCAAAGAGACATGTATCTCTGTGAGTCCCAAGCCATCCTGGGACCACACAGAGAGACCCTATCGCAAAACAACAGCAACATAAACAAACAAACAAACAAACAAATAAACCAAAGTTTATGTCAGCAGCAAACGTTAGACCGGGAACGGCTGTGGTCTTCACTGCCACTGTTCTGACCACAGTGATGCCTTTGTTTTGGTTTTGCTTTAATTTTTTCACAAAATATGTTATGTCAACGGTGCCATTTAAACTATTTTTAAGGTACAGCGTAGTGGCATTAAATACGGTCACACTGTTTTGTGACACAATTCATCGGCAGATATCTCAACCTGAAGCTGTGAGCTTAGTTTTAAAAGGGAGGAAGCTGTGTCTCTGTCTTCTCCAGCCCCTGGTCACTACTATCCTAGCTTCTGCCTCGACAAATTTGGCTCTTACAACTATTTCATGCAGATGAAGTTGTTGGATATTGGTAAAGTTTGTGAAATAGGCTTTATTGTGGTGGATTCTCAGAAAGCTCTGGAAACTTCTCCCTCCTTCCAGAAGGTGGCAGCCTTTTCTTTGTCCAAAGTCTGAGTTCTGTACCACGTATTTGGTATCACAGTTTCTGAAACTAATCTCAAAAGATTTCCTACCTGATTTCATTTTAAAGCAACCAAATAGAATCATTAACTTTGTATCAACTTTAAGGATGAACTATAAATTTTTACAATTATGCTGCAGGAGCTAGCAAACCTGAAGAAGGAAAAACACACACACACACACACACACACATGGCCGTTGGGCATGCCAGTAGTCTCCTGTCTAGGGAGACTAAGACAGTATCTAAGGAGCTAAGGAGATGGCCCACCAGGGCTACATGATAAGACCCTGACTCAAAGCAAACAAACAAACCGGGCGTGCAGAGGGAGGCGGGGTACTTGCAAGCAGGGGCCCGGGTGAGAGCTAGTCTTGGGACCTGACTGCAGACTTTATCAGAATATTCCTTTGGGTGATCTCCTACATACTGTTTTAGAGACGGGGCCTCACTCTGGAGCCCTAGCCAACCTGGAACTCACTGTGCAGACCAAGCAAGCCTTGGTCAAGGGGTGACTGTGTGTATGCTTACACATGGGCATGGATGACAGAAGAGGGCATCAAATCTTTTGTAGCAGGAGTTACAAGTGTTTGGTGGATACCCTACTTGCAATGTAGGTGCCAGGACCCAAAGTCTGGTCCTAATGATTGCTCAGCAAACACTCTTTAAAAAAATGTTTTTTGCTGGTAGCAGTGATGGCTCATGTCTTTAATGCTGGCACTTGGGAGGCAGAGGCTATTGTATCTCTGTGAGTTCGAGGCTAGCCTGGCCTACAGGGGAGTTCCAGGACAGCCAGAGCTACACAGAGAAACCCTGTCCGAAAAACAGCAACATCAACAGCAAAAGTTTTTATATTTACTTATGCACAATGTATGTGTTGCAGTTGGAAAACTTAAGTGAATCAGTTCTCTATTCCTAACATATACATTTTGGGAGTTGAACTTAGAACCTCAGCCTTGGCAGCAGCCCAGGGATCATTTTTTTAACGTGTGATAAATACTTCTTCTGAACACATTTAATTACCACTTACTTTCTATATAATAATGAGAAGATAATTGCAGGCATGCACCACTATGCCTGGCAAGTTACTAATGACTTAATGAGCATTCACTGAGCTGTCACTTTAAATGCTTTTGTCGACTTTGTTTTGTTTACAGAGACGAAAACTACATCTCAGCCCTGAGCACTGTAGTAACTTTTATGTGGATCAATACGGGAAAATGTTTTTCCCAAACTTAACAGCTTATATGAGCTCTGGACCTCTTGTTGCTATGATATTAGCCAGACATAATGCCATATCTTACTGGAAAGAACTTTTGGGACCAGCTAATAGTTTGGTAGCCAAGGAGACACACCCGGACAGGTAATTTCCCTGGTGTGGCTTGGAGGATTGAAGCCACCTTAAAGTATGAGAACAAAAGAAACAGAAGAGCTGGAGCCTGCGGTCTTTACAATTCACGGTTTCTATGTGTGGGCATTTTCCTAAGTGAACTTTCCTCTGATGTAAGGCAGCGAGTTTGACATTCTCATCATTTTAATGTCTATCTTAATGCCAAATGCCACTGAAGGAAAGCATCAGAGTATCTCATTGACGGACGATTAGCCTTACATCAAACTGCCTCTAAAGTAAGATTAGTGTTTGATTTATTTTTTGCTTGGTTGGTTTTGTTTTTGTTTTTTGAGACAGGGAAGCCCTAGCTATCCAGGAACTCACTCTGTAGACCAGGCTGGCCTTAAACTCAGCTCGCCTCTGCTTCCTGAGTGCTGGGGTAAAAGGTATGCACCACCCCACCACTACCCTGAGTTTATTTGTTTAGTTGCTTGTTTTTTTGTTAATTATTTTTTTGAGACTAGGTCTTACTCTGTAGCCCAGGCTGCCTGTGTAATTCCCTGTGTAGCTCAGACTAGCTTTGAGTTTGTGATGATCCTCCTGCCCCAGCCCCCATCGCCCATGCTGGGATTCCAGGCATGAGCCATGGCACATGGCTATGAAGTGGGATTTTTCAAATTCATTTTATTCACTTGTTATTTTGTGAGCATGCGCGCCTTTCACACGCAGAACAAGTCCTCAGGCTCCGCCCACGGACCCTGAAGTAGGAGTTTTAGTAGGAAAATCAGAATTCTTTAGATTTATTTTTCTGGACATGGTGGCACAGATCTTTAATCTCAGGACTTGAGAGACAGAGGCAGGCAAATTACTGAGACTTTAAGGCTAGCCTGGTCTACATAGCAAGTTCCAGGCCAGCTAAGGATACATAGTGAGAACCTGTCTCAAAAAAAAAAAATCCAAAATTTCAGCATATTGCTAGCTTCTAGAAATGAAGTAGTCAGTTATCACACTTTCAGATTTAGATTTCCTTTTCACTTCTCACAAAACCCCTTTCTTCAGCTAGAGAATGCCTTTTTCACAGAGTGTGCCATCAGCATACATAAATGCATTTCACCCTCATTTACATAGATGAAAAACTTAAAATTAGATTTGGGGTGGGCTGTCTAAAAACAAACAAACAAACAAAAACCAGAAAGGTCAAGATGACTAAGTGGGTGAAGTGCTTGTAGCCAAGTGGGATGACCTGGATTCGAACTCAGGACCCACAAGCTGGAAGGAGAAAACCACTCCCACGGTTTGACCTTTACATGTGCTTCCCCCTCCTCCAAGTAAGGTAGAGCGAACTCTGATGTAAAGGAAGGAAAGAGTGTCAGAGCAGAGAGACAACGTCTTTAATTCTCTTTAGTCTAAGGGCGATCTACGGTACAGATGAGCTGAGGAACGCACTTCACGGGAGCAATGACTTCCCCACCTCAGAGAGAGAGATCCGGTTCATGTTTCCAGAAGGTGAGTCTCTCATGCCTGCCCTCTCACTGTCCCTCCAAACCTTTCACCTTGAAGACGTGGCTGGGAAGGAAGGTAGATTTTTTTCCTCCAAAGACACTGTTACCTTTTCAGGTTGTGAGTCATTAAAACTTGAAGCTGGAGAGGCCTGGGATGTAGCTCTTCCACAGGGAGATGGCTGAGCTCCTGGAAGGTGCTGGGTTTGAATCCCAGCATAGGATACAATTGGGTGTGGGGCCAGAGGCCTGTAATTCTAATCTTAACTCTTCGGGGTGAGGGCAGGCGGGTTAGAAGTTCAAGGTTAGTTCTATAGGAAGCTAGTTAGTTCTATAGGAAGCTACTCCAGACCTCATCTCCATCCAATCTGAAGTCCTGGAGGCCTAAACCTTTAAAAAGTAGACAGTGGTGGGCACAGTGGCTCATGCCTGTGATCCCAACACTCAGAGACAGAGGCAGGCGGACCACTGTGAGTTCAAGGCCAGCCTGGTCTGCAAAGTGAGTCCAAGACAGGCAAGGCTACACAGAGAAACCGTGTTTATAAGGAGAGAGAGGGGGAGAGAGGGAGAGAGAGAGAGAGAGAAGAAAAGAAAGGAGCAGGCACCCTAAGCAAACAGTGCATTGCCTTTAAGTCCTGGGTGGGAAGCTAAGGACTCCGTGACAGGAAACCTTTGCTGGTGAGCTGCTTAGTCCTCAGGCCTTTAGTCCTTCACCTTTAAGGTTATTTTATTTTTTTTATGTCTATGTGAGCATATGCCTCATGTGTGCAAATGTCCTCGGGGGCCAGAAGAAGGCATATCCGCAGAGGAGTTACCGACAGCTGCGACACATCTGATGTCGGTGCTGAGCTCTGAATTTGGGTTCTCCAGAAGAAATACTGATCTTAACCACTGAGCCCCCCCCCCCCAGGCAGCCCCTGCTTTTGTATTTTGAGACAGCCCTGTACGTCTTGGCTAGCCCCCACCGCCTCCTGAGTGCTGGGGTTCCGGGCCCCCTGCAGCCTGTGTTTGAGGCAGTCTCTGTGCTGCCCACAGGAGAGCCCCTTTGCTCCATCTGTACCAGCCTCCTGAGTGGCTGCTGGGGTTGGTTTGGTTTTGCTTTTGTTCCCTTGTATATGGTGGTTATTGTCATTTTGTTTGTTTATTATTTTTAGTTTTTTTCAGGACAGGGATTCTCTGTGTGGCCCTGGCCATCCTGGACTTGCTTTGTAGACCAGGCTGGCCTCGAACTCACAGGGGTCCAATGGCCCCTGTCCCCTGAGTGCTGGGATTAAAGGTGTGTCACCACATCCAGCTTTTCATTTTTTTATTTTAAATTATAAATTTTTCTCTGTGTGATCAAAATCCAGCAAGCACTGTCTGTAAACAAAGCCCTCGTAAGCAGGTAGAGTGTGGTGGCACCCACCTGTTCATCCCGGCGGCCAACCAGCAAGATCACCTTGAGTTTGAGGCCAGCCTAGGCTACCTAGTGAGTACCAGCCCCACCTGACATACAGTGAGACCTATCACATAGCCAGCAATAAAAACAATTATATTTAATCAATACAAGATGGAAAAATCAAATTTAAAGCTCACGACGAGATGAGTGTCTCACGACAGTTAAAAACTCTTGAAGGCACCCTTTTTCTACCCGTGTGATGTCTAATCACTTATGTTAGCTTTTCAGTGAGAACTTATTTGTGTTTGCAGTGATCACCGAACCCATTCCAACTGGACTAATTGCTAAAGACTATTTAAATTTGTACGTAACACCAACCCTACTTCAAGGACTCACGGAGCTTTGTAAGCAAAAGCCAGAAGATCCTTTCGTAAGATACCTTTTATTCTCACTAGAAAATACTGTTTATCATTTTCATATTTAAAACTGTATCTTATTTGCTTGTTTGGAGACAGAGTCCCACTATGTATGTGTCCTGGCTGTCCTAACCGTCACTAACAAGGCTGGCCTCGAACTCACGAAGATCTACTGCTTCTGCCTCCTGAAGGCTGGGATTAAGATGGGCACCACCTGCCTGCCTAATGTTTATTTATTTATTTGGTTTGGTTTTTCAATACAGGGTTTCTCTGTGTAGCCCTGGCTGTCTTGGACTCTCTTTGTAGAACAGGCTGGCCTTGAACTCACAGAGATCCGCCTGTCTGCCTCCCTGAGTGCTGGGATCACAGGCTTCCAGCTTATGCCACTGTGCCAGCTTTAATATTTATTCTTTTAGTCTGAAGACTCGCAGGGTTTGAGGCTTGCTTGGGCTATCTTTGACTCCATGACCACCAAGCAGGACAATTTAGTGAGACCCTGTCTCAAAGTAACTTATTTATTTATTTGTTTTCAAGACAGGGTTTCTCTGTGTAGCCTTGGCTATCCTGGACTCACTTTGTGGACCAGGCTGGCCTTGAACTCATAGAGATCCACCTGCCTCTACCTCCCTCAGTGCTGGGATCACAGATGTGTGCCACCACCGCCCAGTTTCAAAGTAAGTTTAAAAGGTGGTCTGGTCATGGGAGCCAATGCCTTTGATCCCAGTTCTTGGGTGGTAGGGGTGGGCAGACCTCTATGAATTCATGGCTGGTCTGGTCCACATAGTAGATTCCAGACCAGTCAAGCTATACAGTGAGACTCAGTCTTCAAAAAAGAAAGACAAAATGTGCCGGATGGGTCCTGGGGGACTGGGTAGGTTGATGAGAGAGGTAAAGAGCTAACCGTGCGGCCTCATGACCTGAGTTCCATCCTGGGATGCCACAGAGCGGAGTTAGAGAATCAGCTCCTAAAAGCTGCCCTTGACCTCCGCATACCCTCGGCCCCTGTGCCTTCCCACCAGCACACACGCAGCTGGGCATATGGCGTGGTAGCAGGGCGCTTGCTGGACACAGCCAGAGCTGTGGGTTCAGTTTCCAACATGTAAAAGAACGGGTGTCCGGCTAATCTCACCGAGCGTGGTACGTTTAAAAGTTTCATCAGCAGGCCAGGAGTGACAACCACAGGTCACAGTCGCATTCCTTCCCGCCCCCTCGTGCGCTCGCAGCGCGTTCTGTGTAGCCGCCAGCACGCTGACAGGCCGGTACTTGCATGTGTGCCTGTCTATGTATAAGGTGAGCCCTTTGTAAAGAAGGCTGGCTTTGAACCCTGGCCCCTCCACCTCGGTTTCTGAGCACTGGGGTTATAGGCAGCTGGCGCCATAACTGACCTCTTTGGAATTTGTTTCTGTGTTGCCATTTGCAAGTTTAGATCTGTATTTGACAGTTTTACAGAATAGTGTTTTGACGTTTCTTTTTTTAAAAAAAGGATCTATTTATTTATTATGTATTTAGTGTTCTGCCTGCATGTGCACCTGTGTGCCAGGAGAGGGCACCAGATCCCATTATAGATGGTTGTGAGCCACCATGCGGTTGCTGGGACTTGAACTCAGGACCTCTGGAAGAGCAGCCAATGCTCTTAACCTCTGAGCCATCTCTCCAGTCCTAGATTCACTTATTTTATTTTATGTGACTGAGTGTTTTGCCTGCACATATATCTATACTGTATGCTTTCCTGCTTTTCCTAGAAAAGTCAGAAGAGGACATTGGGTCCTTTGAACGGAAGTCATGGGTATGTGTGTGCAGCTGTGTGGGCACTGGGGGCTGAACCCAGGTCCTGTGAAAAATCAGCACGTGCCCATAACAGCTGAGCCCATCAGCCCCACTGTATTTAATTTTGAGGCAAGGTCTCGTTCTGCAGCACAGGCTGCCTAAAGCCCTTCCTGGTTTAAAAAGATTGATTTTCTTGCTTATTCGTGTGTGCCTGTGCCTGTGCCTGTGCGAGCTGCATGAAGATGTCGGACCCCAGGAGCTGAAGTTACAGGCTGTAAACTGCCTGCCCTGGGTTCTGGGGACTGGACTCAGGTTTCTGGAAGAGCAGGAGGCCCTAGAAACTCCTAAGCCCTCTCCCCAGCCCTTGAACTCTTGAATCTCCTGCTCTCCCATCCCATGTATGGACTGCAGCTGTGCCGTACTTGGCTTGACTCTCCTTTTGTTTTTAGGCATGATCTTGCTATGTAGCCCAGGCTGGCACTGGACTTTGCTATATAGCCCAGCCTGACCTCAAACTTGCAGTTACTCTCCTGCCTCTGGGCCTTCCTCATCCCCTAGTGCTGGGATTATAGGAGTGAGCCGCCACACCTGGCTTCTATTTTCTTATTGTTTTTAAAAATGTTTTTATCGGCATACAGTAATTATACATAATGGTGAGTTTTATTATGACATTTTCAGGCATGTAAATCATGTGGGGTGATTTGTTTTGCTTGCTGTTTCACTGGGGGTGTTTGACTGTCTGTAGGGGCCATGGTCTCACTATGAAGCCATGGCTGCCCTGGAACTTGCTGTGTACGGCAGGCTGGTCTTGAATGTGGTCTTTTAGACAAAGCCTATCTCTGTCTGGCCTGTAGTAGATAATGTATTTTGGTCACAAGTGTGCACACATCTCCCCTTTACCTGCTGTTGTCCCTCTCCACGCCTGCTAACCCCTTTCTTATTCCCAGTTAACCCATCTGCTGTTCATGCCTTTTTGTTTCTCTTGACTGAGTTTATTAAGGTCCTTTACAGAAAGGCTGATGAAGGTTTGTTTAAATGAGCCAGGGTACCACACCGGTGGTTATGTCACTGAAGAGAATGGATCTCCATTCTCAGCCATTAGCTTCTATGAATCCCTAGAGAGGGTGAGCCCTGGGAACCTTTTACACTCCGTTACAAATGTCCTTCTTCCTCGTATTATTATTAGTAGTAGTACTTATTTTTCTGGGTGCTGGGAATTGAGCTCAGGTCCCCTGGAAGAGCAGGCAGCGCTTGTAATTGCTGAGCCATCTCTCCTGCCCCCAGTTTTTGTAGCGGAGAGGATTCCCTGATGCTCCGACCTCTCAAATGCTGGGTGCCAAGTCTGCCAGTTTTTATCAAGTCTTAGGGACTCAAACCCAAGGCTTTGCACTTAATACGCAAGCATTCTATCAGCTGAGTCAACCCCCAGATTTATTCTTTTAAGATTTATTTATTTATTACATAGCCTGCATACCAGCAGAGGGCACCAGTGGTTATGACCCACTGGGAACTGAACTCAGGATCTTTGGAAGAGCAGACAGTGCTCTTAACCTCTGAGCCATCTTTCCAGCCCCTGTTTTTTTTTATTCTTAAAAAATGTTTAAAGCCATGTGTGGTGGTGCACACCTGTAATCCCAGCACTCAGGACGCAGAGGCAGGCAGATCTCTATGAGTTCAAGACTAGCCTGGTCTACAAAGTGAGTCCAGAACAGCCAAAGCTACACAGAGAAACCCTGTCTTGAAAAACAAAAAGAGAAAAAAAAATGTTTAATTACATTTATTTATTTTGTGTGTATGTGTGTTATCTGTCAGACTTTTATTTTATTCTTTGCTTTATTTTTATTATTATTATTATTATTATTATATTTTTTTTGAGACAAAGAGTTTCTCACTGCTTTCCTAGCTGTCCTGGAACTCATTCTGTAGATCAGGCTGGCTTTGAACTCACAGAGATCCACCTGCCTCTGCCTCACAAGTGCTGAGATTAAAGCTGTCCTCTGGCTTTTAATTCTATTCTTTTTTTTTTTTTTCTCATACAGGGTTTCTCTGTGTAGCCTTGGCTGACTTGGATTCACTTTGTAGACCAGACTGGCCTTGAACTTGCAGAGATCTGCCTGCCTCTGCCTCCCAGAGCCCTGGGACTACAGGTGTGTGTCACTGAGCCTGGCTTATTTTTATTCTTAAATTGGTTTGTAAGCTGTTTAGCAGCCAGGCAGTGTAGACCAACAGACCAAGCTAGTCTCAAATTCAGAGATTCACCTGTCCCTGCCTCCTGAGTCCTAGGTTTAAAGGCCTGTGCCACCACACAGCCCAACCCCATACTCATCATCATTTTGCATTGAAAAGCTGTGTGGAAGAATGATTTCGTTTTGTTGTTGTAATAACTATGTTTTCTTTTTTCTTTCCCTTTCTGTTTATTTGTTTTTCCAGACAAAGTTTCTTTGTGTAGTCCCGGCAGTCCTGAAACTCATTCTGTAGACCAGGCTAGCCTCCAATTTAGAGATTCACCTGCCTCTACTTCCCAAGAAGAGGGATAAAAGTCATGTGCAACCATCATCCAGTTATTTCGTATGTTTCTTACTAGCATTATCCAGGTTAGCCACGAAACCTAAAAGGCCTGAGGGTTGTTGGTGGTGGTTTGGTATGATTGCCACAATCTCTCAGTTCTAATGAGGTAACTCTTCCCCTCTCCCTTCACTTTGCTGTCTTTTCCTGCTCTAGTTCAACATCTACACTGGGCTTCTTATGGGGTCTGGATAGATCCAAAATAACTCAAGACACCAGGTCAGGACAGAAAACAAAAATGTAATCAAGTCCCCTATTGATCAATCAGGGATGCAAAAACAGACTGGGTAGCTGAACTGCTACACCCTGCCTCCAATCCCAGCCAGATGTTATAGAGCTTTTCAGCCTGAAAGCCACAAACATCTTTGCCAAGTTACAGTTACACCAATCAGGATTTAGGGATACAGGACTTTCCTAGGAACATTTCCCTATGTGGTCTTGTTCTCATTGGCTGGTTTATTCAGCTGTGGTAGGGTGACGTGCCTAGTATTCATGTCTCAACTTGCCAACTAAGATGTCAGCGGTGTACATGTATGATGTCAGTTACCCAGGGAGGTCTTAGAAACTTAAACCTTATTTGACCTTTATTCAAAATGGAAGTTTTATTCATAATAGCAGTTTGATTCCTTCTTACAGCTCACAATCTTCAAGCCCCTTAAGGCAGACCAGTAGTCTGGTCTGAATCTCAACTTGCACCATGCCCCAGTGAGACAATGAGCATTGGAGGATCTCATCTCTCTACACATGGTCCTTTGTCAGCTTCCAGGGATGTAAAGATTTCTCTAACCTGGGGCTGGGTGGTGGCAGTACATGACTTTAGCCCCAATACTGCAGAAGCAGAGGCAGTCAGGTCTGAGCCTCCCAATCCCCACAGACCAAGTTTCAAGACACCAGGGCTACACAGAGAAACCCTGTCCCCAAAACAAAAACAACCAACCAACCCTGTTTATCTGGATGTCATGGCATCTCAATATGATTCAGAGGCAGCTGGATCTCTAAGGAGTTCAAGGCCAGCCTGGTCTACATAGCAAATTCCAGACAGCCTTGGTTTTGAGACCCTGTCTCAAAAAAAAATTTTTTTTAAAGATACTTAATTTTTTTGTTGATAATTTCATTATCAAAAGTAAATATTTAAATGTTTATTAACTTTAGTTTTTCTTTTTCCATAGATTTGGCTAGCTGATTGGCTGCTGAAAAATAATCCCAACAAACCAAAACTTTCTCATTTTCCAGTACCAGAAGAGCATTAGCACACTGTGCAGAGCAAGTGGTGGATTGTCTTCCTGTCAAAGCTGTGCATCTACTTTTAAAAGAAACTTTCTTCCTAATGGTTTAGGTAGCTACATGTGTAATAAACTATTTTTTCTTTATATGGAAAAACATACATGTCTCTATGTGGATCTACGGCTACGTGTGAGTCCAGGAACCTAAGGAGGCCAGATGCTCCGGAACCCTTAGAGCAGGAGCAGCTGTGAGTCACCTGACATGAGTGTTGGGAACCAAACCTGGTGTTGGGGAATCGATATTGGGCCCGGAAGGCTTCTCTACCCGAGCTAGTTCCCAAATAATCAAGATAGAGACTTTTTAGATTCTAAAAGCTTCAAGGCACAATAACTGGGCAGATGTCAACCCTCTAAGCTGTGTTTCTATTTCCCAGCTGCACACCCCAAGTCACTTGCCATAATTGTTCCTGCCTGGGTTGCTCCTGTTTCATCAGGTCAGCCCTCATGACCATGTGCTCACTGTTCCTACAGCTCCGTAGGGACTTCCTTCTCTCCAGCTTCTCCTGCTTCTGTCTCCTGCCCGGCTATTGGCTGTCAGCTGATTTATTTAACCAGTCAGAATATTGTCAAGCAAAGTTTACACAACATCACTTGGTATGAGTATGAGCTCACCTCATCTCGGGAGCCATTAATTTAGCATTTGAATACATGGCACCAGACCAAGCCCCAACAACCTGGGTTTTCTGTAAGAGGGCATACATTCTTAGCCACCAATCCGGTTTTTGTTTGTTTGTTTGTTTGTTTAGTCTTTTAAAAATTATTTATTTTTAACTTTTGTTTTGTTTTTGTTTCTCAAGACAGGGTTTCTCTGTGTAGCCCTAGCTGTCCTGTAACTCACTCTGTAGACCAAGCTGGTTTCAAAGGCACAGAGATGCACCTGCTTCTGCCTCCCTAGTACCAAGGCTGACTTTAAACTCTAGATCTTCCTGCTGTTACTGACAAAGTGCTGGGATTATGGATGTGTGCCGCTTCTTTCAGTTTATCAGTGTTTTGGAGGCCAAGAAAGGAGAACTGTGAGTGTGAGGCCAGTCTGAACTACACAGCGTCTCAAACAAACAAAAACAGCAAACAACAAAAAACGCCATCTAGTATTTCTGAGCCAAGAACTACTAGTGGTCAACGCCTGCTTCAGGAGGGGAAGCCATTTTTCTTCAGGTATAAGCACAAATTGCCCATGATCCAACCCTGTCGAGTGCTGGGATGAAAGGTGTGGGACATAAACCTTTTCCTCATTTTCGTTATAATAATTATTATTATTTTGGTTTCTCGAGACAGGGTTTCTGTGTAGCCTTGACTGTCCTAGACTCACTTTGTAGACCAGGCTGGCCTCACACTCACAGTGATCCACCTTCCTCTACCTCCCTGAGTGCTGGGATCACAGGCATGCACCACCGCACCCGGCTGCTTTTCCTCATTTTTAAACTTCTTCTTTTCTCCTCCTCCTCATTTATTTTATTGCAGTTCTGGTCAGGGGACCTAGGACTTTGTACATGCAGCCTAACATTCTTTCTATGCATGAGCTAGATCCTAGCTCCTCTTTAGTTTTTTGAGACAGGGCTTCACTAATTTGTCCAGGGCAGCCTTGAACTGATGATCCTCCTAACCACAGCCTGGACCATACCATGGATCAGCTTGAATTGAAATTGTCAAATAGATTTTGAGAAGTTTGACAGCTTCTTTGCAGGAACTATTTAGATTGAACTTTGCTTGGGGTATGGCCCAGGTCACAGCTCACTGTTTTTGGGACCTCAGTTGCTCTTTTTGGGCCCTTCTGTTGATTCCCTCACCATTAGTAACATCTCCTGAGCTTACTCTGATTTAGACCCTACAATGCCTTTGAAAATTTAGCGAGATCAGGGACGTTGAGGCCTACAGAAAGGCTGGCTTCCAAAGTGGAGTACAGTGGTTTCTGGAAGTTTCAGACACAGACTTCTGAGTTCACCAAAGACAGGCCTGGAGAAGGCTTCTGTGCAGGCAGGTTCCTTCCTACCGACTGGCCTGCTGAAGATCCTGGAAAGGGAGATGACGAAGGAAGCCTGTTCCTCCACCTCCCGATTCTCCAAATCAAAGGCGGAAAGACACTGCAGTGATTGACGCCTTTTGTTCCCAGACCAAATTGTTTTTTTATAGCCCTCGCCGCCCCCCACTGCCATCAGCCCCAGGGTTTGGGGGGATCCTCTCCCCGGGCTTCCTGGGCAGCAGCTGCTATGTGGTGGAGAGCGGGGGAGTGGGTGGGGGGGGTGGGGGGGTGGAGGGGGAGCAGCTGAAGACAAATGGGTGGCTAATCCTACCAAGAACCCCAGCACTAGAATCACACAAAATGCCATTTTCCCCCACTTGCCTCGTCAGCGTGTCGGGGCTGAGGTGGGAGCTGCTTCTCAAGAGTCTGTCTTTCCTAATGCTAGAAGTCCCCACCTCCTATTTGCTTTCTCAGGGCAAGGATGCTCAGTCAGCCTGAGCCTTGCCAGCTAACCACAGACCTGTCAGGTGAGAAAAGGACAAGCAGGGATATGGAACAGCTTCTCGACAATAATCTGGATAATGATGAGAGAGAACTTCTGAAAAATATAAACAGTCAGTGACAGGTGGCCCTGAGCTAATTTCTGAGACTTCCTCCAATCGGTGTCAAGGCTGGCCTTTTCCGGCTTGAGGCAGCCTCACTTAGATCTCTTCCTTGGTGTTCTCACTTGCTTTGCTGGGAGCTGATGAATGCAGAGGGCTAAGTTGTTTTTATATGAGCAGGCATCTTGGCTGACAAGATGGCTCAGGGGTAAAGGTACTTGCAGCCAATCCTAGTGACCTGAGTTTAATCCTTGGGACCCACACAGTGGAAGGAGAAAGCAGCTTCCTCAAGCTGTCTCTCTCTCTCTCACACACACACATTACACATACATTTTAAAAAGAAAAGAGTAAACCTCTCCATGACGAGAAGGAGCACTTAATAAATCTTGTACTAATAAAGGCCATAAAATCCTGATCCTTCCTGGTGGGCTTTATGCTGGGGCAGAGTAGCAGCCTCTCTGGACTTTGGTGTTTCTGGCCCTTGCCAGTGTCAGACCATTGCAAGGGGTCTTTAGCATATCTGTGTGGTTCGTACCTCCTGGGGCCATAGAATGGACAGCCTAAAGCCTTCTGTACGGAGGAGGAGGCTTTGGAAACCAGCCCCTTCTCCTTGGTGGTGCCAGTCACCCATGCCAAGGCTGGACTTCTGAAACTTCAGGGCTCCTTGGCTCGCTTACAGTGTGCTCCTTAGTTGAACCCCAGATTTGAGCTTGACCTGTTTTCATTTTTACAGATCTGGGCTCAAATCTACAAAGGGCAAACCGTTAATCATTCCTTTATGGCTCTCAAGGGTACTTTAAAAACAACACAACACTTGAAAGGAACACAGCATATGTCCTAAGTGAAGTCAAGTTGTAGTAGTAGGGTAATTATCCCATCAGTGAACTCACATTATTGGTCAGTTTCCTAAAATGGATGCAAGAAACTTGCCTTTTATAGATTGACCCATAGATTGCTGTAAGTCCTGAGCACTATCCATAATGTGGGAGTCCAGGCCTTTGCATTTTCTCTGTTCCCTTGTTTTTAAGACAGCATCTAAGGGATCTCAGCTCTGTTCCTTCTGCCTTAGCTTCCTGAATGCTGGAATTACAGGCCTGGGTCACTACACCTAGCTTTTCCTTTCTTTAACATTTATTTGCCTATTTCCTATGCGTGGGAGGGTGGTGCTTTAGAAGTCAGAGGATTTGGGGATTAGACCTCTCCTCGAATGTGGATTCTGGGGTCCTCAGGCTTGGTAGGAAGCACCCTTCCCTCTGAGCCATCTCACCAGCCTGTTTCAGTTTCTCATTCTGTTTCTTTCACCTTTTTATTTATTCCTTTCTTTTTCCCTGCGTCCTTTTTCTCTTCTCTCTTTCTTTCTTTTTCTTTTCTTTTCTTTTTCTTTCTTTTTTTTTTTTTTTTGAGACAGGGTTTGCCCAGACACAGTATATAGCAGAAGATAGACTTCAGCTCCTGATTCTCCTCCTCCTGTATCTTGGGATTAAGGGAGTGCTAATCCCAAGGTATCAAGCCCAGGACTTTGTGCATGCTAGATAACGTGCTAGTCACACTTACCCAGCCCCATACTGACCTCTACATCGATGCTGCAAGTCTCTGAAACAAGCATGTCACAGAGCAAAGGAATTAAAACCAGTGTGCATAGCGATATGGCTCAGTTGGTAGACTTTTCCTAGAAAGCATCAAGCCCTGAGTTCAGAATGGTACCATATAAAGCCGGGTACAGTGTCGTACTTGGGGGTGTGGAGGCAAAAAGGCCAGCCCATTCAAGATCACTATCTCCTCAGCTCCATGTCAAGGTCCAGGCCAACTTACAATTTATGAGACCCTGTCTTAATAGTAGTATCTTGATAATGTTTCTTAGGGGATTCAAATCGAGTGATGTCCTGGTTAGGTTTAGGATTGCCGTGCTGAAATACCACGACCAAGGCGACTGAGGAGGAAAGAGTTGATCTGAGCTTACACTTCCAGATCACAGTCTCACTGAAGGGAGTCAATGCAGGGACTCGAACAGGGCAGGAACCTGGTCAGGAGCTGATGCAGAGGCCATGGGGGGGGGGGGTGCTGCTTACTGGCTTGCTCCACACGGTTTGCTCAGCTCCCTCCCTCCCTTCCTCCCTCCCTCCCTCCCTTCCTCCCTCCCTCCCTCCCTCCCTCCCTTCCTCCCTCCCTACCTTCCTTCTGTTGATGTTGTTGCTTTTAGATAGGGTCTACTGTGCAGCCCTGGCTGTGGCTGTCCCAGAACTCACTTTATAGACCAGGCCAGCCTTGAACTCACAGAGATCCAACTGCCTCTGCCTCCCAAATGCTGGCATTAAAGATGTTCGGCACTACAGCTAGCAACCCTGTTTTCTTACAGAACCCTGGACCACCAGCTCAGAGCTGGGACCCACATGCCCCCCAACCCGTTGATCACTAGTTAAGAAAATGCCCTGCACCTGGATCTTGTGGAGCCACTTTCTCAGTTGAAGCTCCCTTCTTCCAGATAACTCTGGCTTGTGTCAAGTTGACATAGAACTAGCCAGCACAAGTGGTCACTGACTATGTCAAGAATCTTGGGCTTAGGAGCTGAAAAGATGGCTCAGCAGTTAAAAGCACTGGGCTCTTTTGCAGAGAATCTATGTTTGATTCCCAGCACCAATATGGCAGCTCACTACTGTCTATACCAGCCTCAAGAGATCCAATGGCCTTTTCTGGCCCCCATTGGTACCAGGCACCTGTATGGTGCACAAACATATATGCAAGCAAAACACCCATACACACAAAATTTTGAAATGAAAAGAAAACAAAAACATAAAATCAGGCCAGGCGAGTGGCTCAGTGGGTAAAGTGATTCTGCTCAAGCATTTGGACTAGTTTGGACACCCCCCCCCAACCCAACCACATAAAAGCCATGAAGGCTCTTGTGTGAAGCCATGAAAATGAGGCTTGGGCACAGTGAAGACTCCATCCCCAGAAGAGTTCAGGCCATGGCCTATCACACTGACTACATTTATATGGTTTTCCACCAGTATGTGTTTTTTTATGGATATGGAGATGACTATATTGTGAAAAGGCTCTACCATATTGATTACATTTGTAGGGTTTCTCTCCAGGATGAATTCTTTCATGCCTTTGAAAACCACTGTGTTGTGCAAAGGCTTTACCACATGGATTACATCCATAAGGTTTCCCTCCAGTGTGTGTTCATGTCTTCTAGAACTTGGACAATGTTCTTCAATATTATGGTCTTCCCAATCATAGCCTAAAGCAATGAGATTCCTGTAGCTCTCCAGGATCACATCTTTGTAGAGACTCTTTTGAGAAGGATCCAGCAAAGCCCACTCTTCCCGAGTGAAGTTCACATGCACAGCATCATAGATCACTACATCCAATCCAAAGACTCCCAGGCGGCTTAGGCTCCACCAGTCTGTTAGAAATCGTGCAGAATAAGGGTTGCACGGCGGGTTCACAAATTATGCCACATGACTGGTTCCACGTGGGAAGTTTATTAGGGAAAGGGAAGGGGGAAGGGGTCGCAGAGACAGTCTCCGGACAAGGTGGAAGAGAGAGAGAGAGGGAGGAGCTCTATGAGTTCTTATAAGGTGACCCAGAGCATGCAGGTGGTTCCAGGTGATCAGCGGGTGGTCTTGGGGTAGCTGTTTGTCAGGATCCCTAAGTTTGTCCTCACCTTGCACTTCCCTTGACCTCTTTGTCCTACTCCATCCCCTCCAGTCACCAAGCTGCTTCTTCCTTCTCTCTCTCCTCTCCATCTCTGTTCTCTCTCCTGCTCCATCTTCTGTTCCCTCTCTTCTCTTCTCATCATAACTTTCTTTGGCAGCTGGATAGTGACTCACATACATTTCTTTGTTCCTTTTAAATGTGTTCATGTTAGTGCTGATTATTTCTCAGGCTTTGTCTTTGCTGATGCTCAGACGCGTGAGTTGCTCAAGCTGTTTGACTGCTTTGTTGTAAGGATCCCAAAACAAACAGATACTGGTCCCACTTATTCGTGTAAAACTTTTATCTCTGTTTGCCAACTTTGGGGAATTAATGTCTCTCATGTCATTCCACATACATACATTCATACAGAATAGCATATTATAAAAGCATATATTAATTGAATAAGCCCATTTATTTTTTTTTAAAAAGCCAAAACAAATACATTTAAAAGGTGGCATAGAAAAGTTGCATAGCAACTTAAATTTTGAAATCCCTAACACCTGTGGGAAAACATCAAGTAAACAACTATAATTAAAACCCATGGTTTTAGGATGGACATTGGAAGAAGGAGAAAACAGGGAACAGGACAGGAACCTACCACAGAGGGCCTCTGAAAGACTCTACCCAGCAATATATCAAAGCAGATGCTAAGACTCATAGCCAAACTTTGGGCAGAGTGCAGGGAATCATATGAAAGAAGGGGGAGATCATATGACCTGGAGAGGACTGGAGCTCCACAAGGAGAGCAACAGGACAAAAATATCTGGGCCCAGGGGTCTTTTCTGAGACTGATACTCCAACCAAGGACCATTCATGGAGATAATCTAGAACCCCTGCTCAGATGTAGCCCACGGCAGCTCAGTGTCCAAGAGGATTCCCTGATGAGAGGAACAGGGACTGTCTCTGACATGAACTCAGTGTCTGGCTCTTTGATCACCTTCCCCTCTGAGGTGGGAGCAACCTTGCCAGGCCACAGAGGAAGACAATGCAGCCAGTCCTGATGAGACCTGATAAACTAGGATCAGATGGAAGGGGAGGAAGACCTCCCCTATCAGTGGACTTGGAGAGGGGAATGGAAAGAGATAAGGGAGGGAGGGCAGGATTGGGAGAGGTTGAGGGAGGGGACTACAGCTGGGATACAAAGTGAATAAACTGTAATTAATATAAAAAATTTAAAAAACCCATGGTTTTATATAAGCTCCCTTAAGAGCCAAACCAAACGAGTGGACACTGCTTGACTTATTACATGGTGCCAAGACTCTACGTCTTTGTTTTCCTGCACCTGTCTCTGGATTCTAACGTGGCTGGTAAAGCTGTACCATGGGCTAGCACCAGACAGTAGAGAGGTGCCCTCCATGGGTCTCAACTGCAGAGTGCTAACTCCACTGCCTGGGATGAGCTTCTGTAAAAGACAGCAGGAACGTTATCGGAACTCCAACCTTCAACCTGTTGCACGCGTTACCGTCTCGCCAGCAAGAATGACGCGGCGCACACAGGATCCTTCTGCAGTAAAGCTTTAATGCATCTTGAGAGGGAGAGCATAAGCTTACAACGAGTAGAGACAGAGACCCCGAGCGGCAGAAACCCAGCCCTTATATAGAAAACTATCCTCCGCTTAGGATGTGTCAGCCTCTGAGTGGCTGTAACTCATCAGGCGGGGTGACGCCACGGGAGAGGCAGAGCACAATGAGTGGAAATTTCCTTCGCACATGCGCAGCTTTCTTGTTTATCGGTTTGGGACACAGGATCAGTGCCATCTTGTAATGGCGAATGTGAGTGCGGCCCCTCACATCTCCCCCTTTTCTTTTATTTTAGGAAGCAATAAGACACCCACCAAAGAGAGTGGAGACAGAGGTCAAATCCCCAG
>CM053764.1:9887431-9922431 GCA_028658305.1 Pachyuromys duprasi
TCCACCTGCTTCTGCCTCCCTAGTGCTGGGGTTAAAGGTATGTGTTCCACTGCCCAGAGATTTTCTTTTTAATTAAGTCATTTGAAGTGGAAGACCCACCTTGAATATGGATCCTTTGAAGTGGGCAGATCCACTTTAAATCTGTGCCATGCTTTCTGGTGAGAGCCTATATAAAGAACAGGGAAGAAGGAAGCTCTTGCTTTTCTGCCTGCCTGCTCTTACTCTCCATTTATTTCCACTGATTACAACCTACTTCTTTGGGATTCTGATGGACTCACCATTTGCTGGATTCTCGTACTTGCTGTCGGGAGACAGCCCATGTTGAACTGGAGCCACCCTAACAAATCCCCACGTATAATTCTATCAGTTCGGTTCCTTTAGAGAACCCTGACTAAAACGCCTCTTCATGTTTGCTCTTATGGATTCTGGCGGGGGTTTTCCCTTACCCTAGTATGCTCCCAGCCTTGACGTAAGAATTATGTGCACGTATGGACGGGGAAACACATTCTTAGCCTCCACCCGGCCCTGTCCTTCAAACTCTGAAGATTATAGAGTCAACCTGAGGACACAGGTGAGAGAGAGCTCTGGGGGGTGGGGAAATAGGGTACCAGGGACCTGAAAGACCTCGTGAAGCTCCCTGCTATGCTGGCCCTGATTAACCCGTCATTTCCCAGGAAGAGTTTTCCAGGCTGCTTTGCTTTCCAGAGGCCCTTTTGGGTTAATCTATGAAATTGACCAACTGAGTTTGACCATGACTGGCTTTGTTTTGCAAAACAAAATTGGTAAAGCAGGCCTCATGCTGATTGACTGAATGTTGTCATCAACCCAATCCAAGGGGTGCCACAAAAGGATGGAAATGAAGCGTCAATTTCCTCCTCTGTTAAATGATAGCTTGTCCTCCTGATTACCACCCTTATGCCCAGGGCAAAGGATTTTACTGCTCTCTCTCTTTCTGTGTGTGTGTGTGTGTGTGTGTGTGTGTGTGTGTGTGAGAGAGAGAGAGAGAGAGAGAGAGAGAGAGAAGAATGCAGTAATAAACTACTCTCTCCCACTTTTCCACCTATGCCCACCCTCACTTCACACCTGATTGACCAAGGCTCATTGGAAAAGCCTGTTCTCTATTGTCAATGGTGAGATCAAAAACCTTCTTTCTGTGCCTACAGACCTGTCATGATTTTGCCTTTCTACCGATTTGTTTAAAAATGAACGCCAGTGGATAAGCAGAAGGAAACAAACGCTTTTGGTTTCGGAGCTTGCTTGCTGTGAGCTGCCTGCCCCTCTCACTCTTTGCCCGGCCACCAGTGGATGCTGCGTTCATTCCTCCAGGGCTCCTGCCCTGTACACTGGTCCCTTAGGATGCTTATCACTTGGCATTGTTATGGGTCTAACTGCGCTTGCCTTTAGGCATTTATTGAGACTGAGTACAGCTACACGTTTTAATTACCATCATTATCATTTTGTGTGTGCACGGTTGGGGGTGGGCACTGCACAGTTTGTGTAGAGGTCAAACGGCAACATGGAGTAGTTCTCTTTCCACCTTTATCTGAATTCCAGAGACATCAGGCTTGACTGGCGAGTGCCTTTACCTGCTGAGCCATGTTGCCAGCCCTCATGTGTGTGTGTGTGAGAGAGAGAGAGATGTGCATAAATAAGTGTTTGTAAGCATGTATGTGGACGGACAAAGGTTGGCATCAGGAGTCTTCCTCAGTTTCTCATCATCTTATTTCTTGAATCAGCGTCTGTCATTAAACCTGGAGCTCACCATTAGGCTAGACTGGTCAGGAAGCTCCAGGGACTTGCCTGGTTTTGCCGGCACAGGGCTGGGGTTACAGGTGTGTGCCCCCTGCCCAAGAATCTGAGGCATGGAGCCCTCACTGAAAGTTTGAGGCCAGTTCTAACCCACATGGCCAGTTTCAGGCTAGCACAGCGACGCGGCAAGACCTTGTCTCAAATACAGAGACAGAGGACACAGCTGGAGCTCGGTGGCAAACACCGCCTTATGCACAGGGCCCTGAGTGTGAGCCCCAACACAAAACAAAAGTCCCGGGCTCACAGAATGACAAGAGGAGCCATAAAAGTGCACTTTCAACAAAGCCCCAAACTGGGCTGTAATAGAAAGAGCCCTGTGTTTCTAGGGGTCACTGAGTCCCAGTGGGATTTTGATGATGGGATCTTGGTCTTGCTTCCAAGAGAGATGCATGTCAGCTCTACTGTGGGTTTTTTATTTGTGTGGGGTTTTTTTTTTTAAAGACTTGTTTATTAGCTGGGCACTGGTGCATGCCTGTAATCCCAGCACTCGGGGAGGCAGAGACAGCAGGATTGCTGTGAGTTCAAGGCCAGCCTGGTCTACAAAGCGAGTCTAGCAAAGGCTACACAGAGAAACCATGTCTCAAAAAAAAAAAAAATGCTGTGTTCAGAAAGGATGCTGGGCTGGCACTGAGGACGAGTGAAAGTGATTACACACAAATATATATATATGTGCACATGTATGTAATTTATTATAATAAATAGATATGGCACCACATCTGTAATCCCAGTTCCTGGAAGGCGGAGGCAGAAGAATTACCATAAATTCAAGGCCAACTTGGGATATAAAATGAGTTCCAGGCCTCCCTGGGCTCTGGGCTATAGAGGGAGACCCTAATGAGTTAAAAAAACAACAACAGCAAAACATGAGTTACTGGATTAGTGCGAAATTCAGACACAGGGTACAACCTGGAGTTGAGGCAAAGGTGCTGGAGAGCAAGAAATAGCTGGAGAACAAACCAAGGAAAGGCAACCAAGTGCGAACAGCTGAGCAGGAGGTGAAGTCACGGATGACTGCACAGAGCAAGCTCAGTCACTCTATTTCATTAGACCATTGTCTTAGTCACTGTTCTGCTGCAGTGACAAAACACCATGACCAAGGCAACTCAGGAGAAGTTATTTTGGTTTATTGTTCCAGACAGGGGAATCTATTACTGTGGGGAAGCACGCAGCAAAGGACACAGATGGTGCCAGGAATTGGATGCTGGGAGGGTTTTTTGTTTTTGTTTTTTATGGCAAGGAGGAAGTAGAGAGAGTGAACAGAAAGTGGTGGAGTTGGGGAGAATGTTTGTTTTTGAATCTCACATTCTACCTACAGAGACTTCCTTCCTTCAATAGGGCTGTTTCACCTAAATCTCCCCAAACAGTACAGCAAACTTGGGGCTAAACATTCAAGTACCTAAGGCTGGGGTGCAAGGGTGGCCAGCCATGAATCATAGAACAGAGGGCCCCTGATTGTCATTTTACGTACTGGTCCCCCTCCCACCTCCAGTCCCCAGCACTCGAGACCCTTGGTGATGGGGGCTGATCTCCTGGGTCAATCTCAGCTGATATGGCTGGCATTTAAACTCTTCGGTTAGGATGGAAAGAGTTAAAAAAGAGCTTCAGCTGTGGAGAAATGCAAGAAAGACAAAGTTCTCTGATAACTCAGAATAAGGATACCCTCAGCTGTAAAGGACAGGTGACAGTGACTGAGGCCGGACAGGCTCACACGCCACCTAACGCTTTACGAAAACCCAGAGTCAGCGCATCTGTGGGCAACCTGTAAGAGTTAATAATGAGAAACTGGAGCATTTGGGGCTATCTCCTCAACTAGGAGGAGCTGAAGTCTTGAGCATATAACATGGGGCCTTAGAAGACAGAAGGCAGATGAGCACATGTCTTGCCAGTGCCTGTTCCAGGAAGGAGGAAAGGACTCTAGTTCCTTCTTCTGATGGTCTTTTAAGACAGGGCGCACAGCTGGATGGCAGGTGCATAACGGTCATCTCAGGGCTTCAGAGGCTGAGACAGAAGGTGTCTGGGCACATGGCAAGGCCTTGTCTCCAACAAACAAACAAACAAACCCAAGACAACAATCAATAAACCCAAACAATTTGAGTGTGCTGTGCTGTTCTTTGACTTTAACTTCACCCACCCCCCTCACGGTTTCTCTGTGTAGCCGTGGCACTAGCTCGGTACACCAGGTTAGCCTCGAACTCAGAGATCCACCTGCCTCAGTCTCCTGAGTGCTGGGACTAAAGGCCTGGACCACCGTACCTGGATCCTCCTTCTCTCCCTCCCTTCGTCCCTCCTTTCTCTCCTTTGCTTCTTTCTTTCTCTTTCTCTCTTTCTCTCTCTCTCTCTCTTTCTCTCTTTCTCTCTCTCTCTCTCTCTTTCTTTCTTTCTTTCTTTCTTTCTTTCTTTCTTTCTTTCTTTCTTTCTTTCTTTCTTTCTTTCTTTCTTTCTTTCTTTCTCTTTCTTTCCTCCAAGTCTAATGTAGCTGAGAATAACTGTGATTCCCTGATCCTCTTGCCTTTCTCTTCCAAGTGTGATAACACCACACCAGCAGGGCATGTGTACTCTGGCATCTTTATTTACTTAAAGTTTTAACTTCAGAGTCAGATAATTATGATTTAAACTTTTTTTTCCCCTCTGAGCCTTAATGAAATGATCCTTTTCTTTTGTTGTCAGGTTTTTTTCATCATAATTTTGCATTTATGTTCTCAGGCACCTGGTACACCAACTACAAGGCCTTTCTGCATCCCACCTGCTTCCTGTCTATGTCCCCAGCCCCTATCCATCATCTCCCTAGCCTCTCTGTCAAGGTGCTGAAGCCTCACTGACCCGCTGATCCATGGCCTAACTCTGTCTACACTTCCCTTGGGACATTACACGTTCCTTCTCTGTTGCCTCACCCTGAGAAGGGCAGCCTGGTTTGTCTGACCAGAGTATCAGCCGTGGAGATTGCTCAGGGTTGGACTCTAGTCTGCTCTGCTCTAGAGGGGTCTTTCTTCCTGGGGCTGGGAGAGAAGTGGGACAAGGGGGCTTAGAGCTGTATTTCAACCCTTTGCAGTGGTCCTTGCTTTCATTTAATTTTTTCCCCAACCTTGAGTCTCCTGTCACCTGTGAGGATCACAGGCAGTTTGTGCTGTGGGGCTGGGGTTTCCCTATTTCCCTTGGGAGATTGTTTTCTTTTCCTCAACCTCCTGAAGTAAACACCCTCCTTGACACTTTGAAACTTTGACCTCTAATGAATCCATAATGATTAGTGGTTTTGTTTTTTGGGTTTTTTTTTTTTTTTTCACTTTGAGCGCGGTTGGAGAACTAGAGGCCCGCCCTCCCCAGCCAGCAGGTGCTGGGTCATCTGCTTTTATCATTCTAAGGATGGCTTTTGCAAATCAAAAGTTGAGGCTTTTATTCAGGAGAAAGGCTGAGAACTATGACTCACTTGTAGGAGAGGGAGGAGGAAGACACCTTTTACTGCATATGAATGGTCTTCACTCCACAAAACTGTCAGTGGTTAGAGTGTTCCTGGAGATTTTTGGCTCCCTACAGGGGAAGTGGTTGTAAAAGGGAAGAATTAAATTTATTTGTTGACAGGTCTGAATTCAAACCCACCTCCCTGTTACTTTTAGGCTGGGGTGCTTGCCCTCTCTGAGTCACTGTAAGAGGGGAATGATTGTGAGCCTTAAACATTGGGATGTTTTGAGGGGGTTTCAGGGGTTGAACCCAGGGCCTTGTGCTAAGCATATATTCTACTCTGAGCTATGTCCTGAGTCCCCAATAACTCTTTAATTAGATGTTTGAAGACTGAAGGAGAGGGTGTCATTTGTCATTTGGTAGGTCTGATACTCCCCATCTGAATGTTACCAAACTGTCCCAGCAGCCTCTGGAAACAGCCTTGAGGAGCATCTTCAGGTGTCCCTACTGTCCACATCGGAGCTCACTGGGAAGAAGGAGGAGAGGCAGCAGGGAAAAGAGTCCGCTGGGGTCTGTGGCTATCGTAAGTATGGTTTTTAGTCTGGACAGAAAACACAGGAGCCGGTTTTTCAGGTGAAGTGATGTGGTGCCTGGACTTCATGAAATACTGACTCAGGGGTGTTTCCCTCATTGGGTCAACCCCCTCTCTGCAGGTTCTCAGGAACCGCCATTAACCGTGGGCCCATCTCCCTGTCTCCGACCCTAATCTACTGCACATGTGGTTTTATTTTCTGTCACCTGGATGAGAGCCAGCTTGTTAGGCAGGAACCGAAGGGTGTGGGGCTGTACGGGATGAATCTGAAAGGGGCTGGAGCGGCCTGGCAGGAAGGTGATGGATGTAGGGAAATCTAAATTCCTTTCGTGTTTTTTTTTTTTTTTTTTTTGCCAAGGGTCCTTGGGAGAAGACCGGTTGCTATGATGGTTGATGACTTTGAAGGGAAGATGGATGAGGGTGGGGGAGGCTGGGAAGAAGACACCAGCAGACTATGAGCTTTAGGGGGTGTTGGGAGATCTTTCCACAGAGTTCTTTGTGTTTTCTTAGCAAAAACTCCTCCATAGCCCCACAGGGACCACAAAGATGCTCTCCTGGAGTGATTCCGAAACAGCAGCAGGGATGGTTTTGTTTCCGAACACCTCCCACCCCGAGATTATTCGGATGAATCAACACGGCAGGAGGGTCAGGAGGGCGGGGTGGAAAGTCAAGGCATCAGGGGCCTTGGGTTCTTTGGATGGAAATTCGGTTAGGGACACAGGGAGAAGACTACCATAGTGTCACAACTCAAATTGGGTGTCATGCTGGGGACTTTGAAATCCACATTTATTGAGAATAGAGACTGAGGATTATGTAGTTACATGCTTTGTTTTTTGTCCCCGGGAAAATATTTTCTTTGGCTTCCTGCTCAAAGCCTTTGCTCTCCACATAGTCTTGCTCCTTTCCGAATCACAGCCCCCCCCCCCCCGTGTCACCCACACTAGTTTTTTCTGCCATTACTGTCATGTGTTTTTAAGCCTTTGCTTTGATGTATGTGGCCGAGAAAAGCATGTCTATGGATTCCCCATTATATCTGGTCTCTGACACATGTGTGGTTTTGTTGTTTGTTTTTTCCATGACAGGGTTTCTCTGTGTAGCCCTGGCTATCTTGTACTTGCTTTGTAGAACAGCCTAGCCTCGAACTCAGAGATCGCCTACCTCTGCCTCTCTGAGTGCTGGGATTACAGGCGTCACTCATGTGTCAGGGTTTTAAAACTGGACATGATAGACTGGACCAGACCAGACTTTAAGGAAACCTGTGGTTTCTCCTATGATGCCAACTTTCTTAGTGAACATTTTACTCCCTTTGTTAGTACAATCTGAAACTAAAAACAAAATTGAAACGAACTGATTGTTGGTGCTGGAGAGAGTATTCAGAGGTTAAAAGTATGTAGTCTTCTTGCAGAGGGCCTGAGTTCAGCCCCCCACAGTAGGTGGCTCAACCACCCGCAACTCCAGCTCTCAAAGAATCTGAAGTCTACTGACCTCCTCCGGACAGGCATGTGCATGGCGCCCCCTCCCGCCCCGCATGCACACAAATAAAACTAAAATTAAAAGATGAACTGATTATTCCCTCAGGCATTAAAAAAAAAAAAAGTGCCACTCTCCAATTTTTTCCAGTGTCCAGAATATTTGTTTATTGTAGGCAAGTCAAAAAGAAACAGAAGCAGCTTGTTCCTCAAACAATAAACCTGGGAGCGTCGCCGCTTTTGGCTGCTGGGTCGGGTCACTTCACTTGTTAAACCTCCCTGCGGGAAGCCCAGCCAACAGTGCCGCACAGTTTCCCCGGGCTGTGAAATTCAGAGTTAGGAACCCAGCGGCTTGGGAAAGAGGCGGGCAGCTCTTCCCGTCATGCAGAGGTACCCTTGGAGGAAGTGAAAGTGTAATCCACAGCTTTCCGAGAGGACCGCCCTGGGGCGCAGGTGTACAGACCCCCTAGGAGGTCAAAGCCAAGAGGGTAATCACGCTTTGAATATGGTCGGAGTTCAAAGGGCTTCCTCACTTCCTCTGAAACAACACCTACATCTGTGTGCATTGTCTTCCTGTTACTTTATGTCTATTGTTTTTCTTTTGTTTTGTTTTTCAAGACAGGGTTTCTCGGTGTAGCCCTGCCTGCTCAGGAACTCACCCCATAGGCCAGGCCCCTGAGTGCTGGCATTAAAGGCCTGTGCCATCACCACCCGGCTTGTTTTTTTTGTTTTGTTTTGTTGGTTGGTTGGATGTTTTGTTTTTATTTATTTTGGTTTTTGAGACAGCCTGGCCTCATTCTCCCTTTAGAGCCCTGCCCGAGTTCAATTCTCAGCACCCACGTGGTGGCTCACAACCATCCCTAACTCAGAATCTTCTTCTGGCTTCGGCATGTGCGCGGCACACAGACGTACATGCAGGCCACAATATTTATACACGTAAAATAAAACAAATTAATATTTAAGGAAAAAAGGAAAAGTCCTATTTAGATCTATCCTAGGAGCATTTATTGCAAATGAAGCTGAGTTCCCGATCTGAGGAAATACAAAGCAGAGATGTCCTGTAGCTCTCTGGGAGATGCTCTGGGAGATGCAATGTTGTCTGCTAACGTCCAGGTCACTGCCCACTCGTCATTTTTGGCTCTGGAGATGGTTTATGAGCTAGAAAGTTCCTTGCTCATGCTGGGTCCTGGTTTTCCTAGACTTTAACTGGGGGGAACTTTTTCAAAGTGCACAAGCAGATAAAAAACCCAGCACACTACCAGCTCGGAGGTAGGAGAAAGCTGTGCCCGCCCCACACTCCCTCTGCGGGGGCCTGCAATTGGTCCTTCACAGGGCGTCCTTCACAGCGCGGAACAGAACTCGCGTCTTTCTAAATTTAAATTTTACTTTATCATTTTATACGTATAGGCATTTTGCACAGATGCCCATGTACATTCCGAGACCAGAGGACGACACTGGACACCCCGGAGCTGAAAGTACAGACGGCCCACGGCCACCAGCTGCGTGCTGGGGAGTGAACTGGGTCCCCTGGACGGCCAGCCAGCGCCCTAAACCACTGAACCATCTCTCCGGCCCCCAGACTCCTTTCCTTTAGCTTTTCTTCGCTCTAACTCCCAGCAGCACAGCTGGGCAGAGCAAGATCTGAAACTTAACGGGACGAATTTTCTTAGGGTCCTTTGGATGCGCACCCCAAATCAAACTCCTTTTCTTCTCTCTTTCTTTCGTTGTGTTTTGTTGTTTTTGTTTTTTGTTTTTGTTTTTTGTTTTTTTGGAGACAGGGCTTCTCTGTGTAGCCTTGGCTGTCCTGGAACTCACTCTCTAGACCAGGCTGGCCTCGAACTCACAAGAGATCCGCCTGCCTCTGCCTCCCAGAGTGCTGGAATCACGGGCGTGCGCCATCAGGCCCGGCTAAACCTCCTTCTTTAATAAGCTACTCAAGTCCAAGAATAACTGCACAGCGAAAGACTGGGTCCACAAGCCAGGGAACAAGGCTCCGATTTCAGCTCTGCAAAGAAGACGCTGTCGACCATCCATAGCACCTGTAGATCCGCAGCCCCACCCTGTGAGATCCCAACTGTTTCCCAGTCCGCGTCCTCTAGGCCGGAAGCTGGGTCCCCACCCCTCACTGCTGGGCGAACTAAGCAGCAGGCGAATCTGCGGTGGCGTCACCAGGCGTTGTCCTTGCCCCTGCCCCGGGGCCGGGCGCTGCCTGCAGGGCGCGCGCAGTGGAACCTGCTCACCACGCGCCTGCACTGGCCGCACCTGACCGTGCAGCACCACCGGAAGCTGCAGTCACAGCTGCCCACGGCCTCCGTTCTGGTCTCTTCCACCTGCAGCCCGCACTCGGTGCACAGGCGCCTGCAGCTGCGCTGCCCCCAGCGGGAGGCGCTGCGGGCCTGCTGCAGGCACTCGCGCCCCTCTGTGCCGGGGACGCCCAGGCTGGCGTTGCGGGTGCAGTAGTCAGGGGACCCCTCCAAGAAAATCAGCTCGGCCTCTGCGCTGGGGAGGAAGGCCTCCGCGGGAGCCCGGCGGCCCTCGGCTCGGTTGGCAGCCCTCAGCTGACGCTTCTCCAGCTCGATTTTCAGCGCGCGGTCGTACTTGGCCTTCAGGTGGTCTCCCAGCTGCCGGAAGTCAGCCAGCTGCAGCCAGCACGTCTGGACGCTGCAGCTTCCGGAGATGCCATGACATTTGCATGTCCTTTTCAGGGCGGCCCTCACTGCCTTCAGCGAGAAAGAGGAGAGAGGAGAGGAGGGGGGGAGGGGAGAGGAGGGAGGGAGAGAGGAGGAAAGGAGAGAGAACACAAAGAATGGCTCTCGGTGGAGAAGGCCAGTGGCTAGGAAGCAAATGGAATATTCTATCTGGATTATGGGGGTGGGCGGCGCTCCTCAACCTCTCAACGTTTTTCAAGGAGACCTTTCACAGGTGAAGGACCGGGATGCTCTCTGTGGAGAGCCGGCCAAGTGCTGAGAAGGTGGCTGCAGCCGGAAACATAGGCTCCTGGCCCAAACCGGTCACTTCTTTACTGTGTTTCTTGGCCCAGTTGAAACAAGTATTGGATAGAATAGGGACTGATGGCGGGGTACAGTGGTGCACGCCTGTGAGCCCAGCACTCGGGGAGGCAGAGGCAGGTGGATCTCTGTGAGTTCGAGGCCAGCCTGGTCTACAAAGTGAGTCCAGACAGCCACGGCTACACAGAGAAACCCTGCCTTGAACACAAAACAGGAACAAAACAAAAACTTCCCACCTCAGATACTGTATCTGTGTTGAGGCCTGGAGCCAGACTACTCTCCGTGATTTGTCTGTGGGCTGTCACCTCCACTCCAGCCCTCTCTCAGAGAGAGGGGAGCTCCTGGTATCTGACCCCATTTACCCTCAGGGCAGTGGTTGTCAAAGCACCTCTCTCCTGCCCAGGGTGACCAGGACATCCAGGAGGTAGCTCACAGGAAAAATGTCAATGATGTTTGTTCTAAGTCCAACTTGCTTCCAGATTTGAGTTCACAATATTACCCAAGCAGAACCTTGGTGAAGAGATTCTACGGTCCCAACCTCTCAAATCCCAGACAGACGTTAGGACAGTAACAGGCCTCTGTTAGTGTCTTAGTTTGCAGTTAAGGTAGTCAAAATCTTTTAGGGCCACATAGCTCATGCCTGTCATCCCAGCACTTGGGAGGCTGAGGCAGGAGGATTGCCATGAGTTCAAGGGCTATAGAGTGAAGAACCAGGTAAGCCAGGGCTACGTAAAAAGACCCCATTTTGGAGAACACACTTCTTCATGTAATGCATGGGAGGAAGGAAGGTTTGGCAACTGTATTGTCTCACCCAGGCCACTTCTCTTGGACTTAACTGTCTTGCAGAGAACAGAGACAGCTGCCTCAGGTCTTCCTGAGTGAGACTGTGAGGGGTTGTCAAAACTGGGAGAGTCCTATACCCACCAGCCTGCCGGCTCTGTTGTTGTGAAGATTCACCAGGGCTCTGGCATCCTTCCCTTTCTCCAAACTGTCCACAAAGAGTTTGGAGATCTTTTCCCCAAATTCCACATTGTCGCTGCAGCCTCCCCAGATCCAGCCATGGCCGCCTACACACAAGGAAAGAAGTTCTGCACACAACAGCCAGTTCCCAGGGAGGGAGTCACCTTTAGTTGACAGGTGAGTCGCCCCAAGAGCCCTGAAAAGATATGCTAAAGACAGGGTTGGTCTTGTTTGTTTTTCTGAGATAGGGTTTCTCTGGGTATCCTTGGCTATCAGGGACTCCCTTCATAGACCAGGCTGGCCTTGAACTCACAGAGGCCCGCCTGTCTTTGCCTCCTGGAATACTGGAATCACAGGCAAGTGCCACTGAGCTGGGGGAGAGGTGAGACAGGGCAGGGGAGGTACTTGGATTGGGCGGGCAGGGCTTGTTCCCAAATCCAAGTGCTTCTCAAGGCTGGGTGGCAAGTCCTCTGCACCCACAGGAAACAGGCAAATGTTCAGGCATCCAAACCTGGACATCTCAGAGGTTCCTTGTAGTCACACTTTCTGGACCTCTGCAGGCCTACTGAACAATATCAGCACCCCCTCTGCCCTTATCAGGGACAGGTCTGAGTCTGCAAACAGCAGGGAGACTTCCATCACACACCAGGTTACCTGTTTTTCCATTTTTGGACTCATCACAACCACAGTTCTCAAAATCACCCATGCTGCAGTTCTTAGTGATGGCGTACATGACTCCAGCGGAGCGAATAGCATGAAGGAAGGACGTCTCTCTCGTGGCTTTGGAAAGAAATGGGGGACTGATTAGAAATGTGGATCCTAGCGGCCCAAAGCAGAGGCCTTGGGAAAACAATGGTGCCTCGTTCTTGACCTGCCTCCTCCGTCTTTCGGCTTTTCCCTCCCTCAGAGCGCCTGAGCTCTTCACCCTCTTCACTTCATCCAGGCAGCAGTGGAGAGCCCCATGCTACAGACAGGGAAGGTGAAACTCAGAGAGCCTCGGTTGTGGTTTTCAGATCGAGGGTTCGCGCCCCTAAAGTCTAGACCTCTGTCCACCAGTATATAGGTAGTGAGACCCAGCCACAGGCTGGCAGGGGTAAGTGAGAAAGACCTTTTATTTCTGAGCACTGAGTACGTGGGCCTGATAGTGTGTGTGTGTGTGTGTGTGTGTGTGTGTGCATGTACCTGTGGATGCATGTGCCTGTGTGCTTACAGAGAGGCCAAAGGTCAACCTCGGGCATCTTCCTCTATTGTGCTCCATCTTGCTTTGGGATTGGGTCTCTCTGAATGGAGCTCCGGGATTGGCTGGACCCTGCTCACTTAGGCCCCAGGATCCTCCTGTCTCACTCTTCTAGAGACAGGATTACAGGTGTGTGCCACCACACCCAGATCCAAACCAGGTCCTCAAACTGTGGGTCAGCAAGCGCTTGACCCACAGGCCGGCTCCTAGACCCCTGAGATCTCACCTTACAAACACCCCTTAGGTCCTGGGGAGGAAGCTCTTCCTGCGGCACTCCTTCACTCTTCCCCACTCTTTTCAGCAACTGTTTCTGCAAAAAGGCTTCCTACTCACACTATCTAGCGCACCTAATTGTAAGCACATGCACACACACACACAATCATGCATGTGCACCATACACACACAGACAAATGCACGCACATATACACTCATATACACACATACTACCCACACCCTCCACACACATACCTCACAGACATCTATACCTACACACTGCACACATACACATATATATGCACATATACATATATGCACAAATAACACACTCCACACACACCCACCTGAGGCAAACTTACTTTGATCTTTCAGCTTCGTTGTCACTAGGATTTTACGACGATGGGGCTCCATGGATTCCTTTCTCCATTTTTATTTCTTTTCATTTAAGTCAGAGCAGAGAATGTGCAGATACACCAGTGCGGACACACATTAGCACCTGCACTAACATTTGTAATAGTACCCCTCTGCTCATTTCATTCAACCCTCACAGTGCTCCTGGGATCTGTGAGGTGTCTCAGAAGGTCAGGGCGTCTGCAGCCAAGCTTGATGACCTGAGCTCAATCTCAAATGCGTGGTGGAAGAGGGAACAAACTTCCCTGAGCTGCCCACGCCCCTCTCTCACATGTACACACATTGCGGCATGCCCCCTAGTAAAGTCAATAAATAAATGGTACAATACTCCTTCTGAGCAGGGCTGAAGCCCTCCCCTCCCTGTGCTGAGAGAGGGAAAGGGCCTCACCCAGGGTTACACAGCAGGGCAGTGCCTCACTGTCACACCTGCGAGTCCTACCAGCCCCTGTGAGCTGTGTTCCTGTGGGAACTTACCACCTCTCAGCCTGTTGTGGGTTGAAAACTGGAAGGCGTGCTCAGGACAGTTCCATCGCTCCCAAGCGAACTGGAACTTACACTCTTCGATGCCAATCTGAGCACCTAAGGCCACACTGGTGGAGTAGGTCAGATAGGCCTGTGCCGGGGGAAAGGGCCGTGAGCTTCCCTGGGCACAGGTCATGTGGAGTCAGGGAGAAGGCAGAACTCAAATAAAATGGCTTCCCAGTAAGGAACCATCCGGGGACATTGCTCAGTGGGAGAGCACTTGCCAGTACACAAGGTCCTAGGTTCAATCCCAGGCACCAGGAAACCACATAACAACCAAAAAAAATAAACAGTGCTGGATTTCTGAATGAGAGGCACTGATGCTGTCCTGTCCCCCCTGCCCCTTCCCTTTCCCCAGAAGAGTGCCACCAGGGACCCCAGAGGATAAAACAAAACAAAACAAACCAGGAAGGGTGAGAGACCATCGTACCTTGGGACCTGTTATCAGGAAATTGTTCACTGACCTGTCAAAAAGAAAACCTGAGGTGAGTGCAGCTGAGACAGAGGCTTCCCAGGTGCGGAGAGAGGGCTGGGCAATGCTTACCAGGCAATGGTGCTCAAGGCGGAATAGCACATGCCCGCAGCCATCCAAAGCATAAGCAAGTGCCCCATGGCCCTGCCTGTCCCAGGGGGCCAGATCCAGCTCAGAGCCAAGTGCAGAGAAGTGAGGAGAAGGCAGAGCCTTTCTCAGTATTTATATGGCCAAATTCTCCATAGCCCAGAGGGAAAAAAAAATCAACAGCCCATCTCATTTGTCCCTCATTGGCAGAGCCCCGGGAATCACTGACCCAATGGGGGATCAGAGCGGAAGGTCTCTGCCCGAAGGCGTCAAGGAGGCCACACCCTTCCCTCCCAGACCGAGAGGGGTTGAGAGGTCTCCCACTCTTGGAGTCACTGACTGGGTGAGACTGCCCATTGCTTAGAATTACATTGCCTCCAGCAGCCCAGGCCCCGCCCCTGAACTCCTCACCTCTCCCTGGAAGCCTCAGATCTTCGTGTGTTAATGAGACCACACCCTTCATCCCCGATTTCCTCTCCAGGTCGTTAATAATGATAGAACTTTTTGGGGACCCCCATCCCAAATGAGTGAGCACAATCAATGTCTCTACCTTTGTGGCTGCAAGGTGGTGACCAGTGGGGCTGTGGCGAGGAAGCTGCCAAAGACTATCTCCCAACTGCTTCTCCTACTGCTTTCTATCACAGTCAGTTCTGCCGTAGAGGGTCAGATCTCCAGTCTATCAATAGCTTACACATTTAATCAATCTTTGTGCCACACAAGGCCATTATCTGAAATGACCGCTACCTTCATTTCTGTAACTGAGGGGTGCTGGGTGTCAAACTTAGGGCCTCTTGCATGCTAAGCACACGCTACTGCTGAGTGATGCCCCCAGCCTCTTCTCCATGCCGCTTCACTAGGGTTTCAGCTGTCCTTTAGAAAGCGGCTGGATGAAGGAAGGGAGGGAGGAGGCTCCTGGGGCTCTGAGGACTCAAAGCACCGTTAGGTGGGGACAGGGATGACACAGGGATGACGTCACCGGGATGGAGCTCCTCCCTAGGGGTGGGGAGGCAAGAGCAGTTGAGGGGGAAAAGGCATGGATGGAAGGCAGTCTCAGCCATTGCCCTGTGACCCTCCACAGCTCTTCCCAGCACACTGGGCTCACCGAGGAAGTGACCCACCACACATGGCGCCAAAGGAACTCTAGAGTCTAGGAGTCCCCAGGATTCCTTACGAAGGGTAGGGGTCAGCTGTGGTGGTGGTCTGCAAAGTGATTATTGTCCTTCAGCAACAAGATAATTATGAAAATAGAGTCTAGAGACGTGTAGCAATCTTATGCAAAAATTTGTAATATGATGGATCTGTTTTTCTTCTTTCTTTTTCTTTCTTTATTGGACTTTTCTCTTTCCCTGTCTCACTTTTCTGGGAGTTGTCACTGGCAGGAAAAGCCTGTCTCCTGGCCACAGCTTGCTTGGTGGGCTTCACTGCCGGGGGAAGAGATACCCCAGAGTCGAGGCACTTGGGAAAGGCTTCCTGATTTGCCTCGGTGGCGTTTCCCTGTCCCTACTTTTCCTAATTAAAAAAGCAATCTGTTATTTAGCCTTCACTTCTTAGTAGCATGCCTGATTTGGGGACCACTCTCTGGGTCCAGGAAGGAAGGATTAATGACACCTTGGTGTTGTCCTAGCAGTCCCTTGAAAGACCTTTAGCCTGATGCGGTAATGCCCTCCTGTGTGTGAGGGGTAGGGTAGGGTCTTATTCTTCTGGTTGGTGTTGTTTTGTTTTGTAGAGAAAGGTCTTCCCCTATTGTCCAGGCCAGCTTAGAACTCCATATAGCCCAAGCTGCCTCAAACTGCCACAGCCTCTAGAATGTTAGGATTGGAGGCTTGTGCCATCAACTCTGGCTTGAGTAGGTCTTACTTTCCTGTGTGCCCCTTGTATGTGGCATTTAGTGGGCACTTTATAAAAATATTCTTTCAGAAGTCCTCTCTCTCCTCTGGCTTTCTCCAGTCACCTTCTTGACCCCGCCTCCCACATCCCTTTCCAGCTCTTCCTGCACGTGCTCCACAGTGTAAGCAGCCACCAAGAGCACAGAGCTCCGCAAGGAACCAAGAAAAGAAATAGGGAACCAAGGACTGGGGAAGGCTAGTCGTGTACAGTAGGATGGGGCACAGGTTTGTAAGGGTGACAGCCCCGCTGGTCTACTCAAGGTCATCCTTGTAGCATGGGGAGTTTGAACCTTCTGTCTCTGGAGAAGCAGGATGGTGGGATCTGGGCTGTCTGAGCAGCAATGCACTGCGAGGCCCTGGATTAAGTCTCTTTTTCCTGGATCCCAGCTACTCCCTGTAGAATGGGACTCACCATAAATGGCCCTGGGGTCAAGGTTCACACCTCTGATCCAGCCTTTGCTGATGGCAGCCCAGTGCTTCCCTGGCCCACTTCAAGTCTCATCATCCTAGAACGCTGGAGGTAGAGAAGGCCTTTGGGGTTTTCAGGTCACGTCGTTTGCCATTTTTTAAGCTCTGTGAATGCCTTTCAGGGATATTTGCATTTACTTACTGTGCCACATGCATACTTTCTGCCAGAGGTAACTTGCAGGAATCAGGTGTCTCTTTCCAAGTGCCTTTACTGAGCCATCTAGCCAGCTGGAAACAGAGTTATTTGGTGGTACCTTGAGCAGGTAGCTGGGCGGATATGATGGCTCATGCTTTTAATCCCGGCACACTGAGGGCAGAGGCAAGTGGATCTCCCTGAGTTTGAGGCAAGCTTGATCTACATAGTGGGTTCTAGGACAGCCAGGGATATATATATATATATAGTTTATTTGTTTGTTTTTTCACTCTTATCTCCTGGCAGCCTAGAGCAATAAGCCTGGTCACTAGTGGTGTTGAATGCAGCTTACTTGGCTCCTGAGAGTGGATATGCTTTCAGAAATGTTGTGAGGTAGTTGATAAACAGTCATTATTAAAAGGCAAATTATAGGGAGAGAAGAGATGGCTCAGTGATTAAGAGCACTGTTTCCAGAAGGCACTGGTCCCCTGAGGGGCTCTGTGCTCACAGTGGCTGCTTGGACACGGAGCAAGAGCTGGAAAGGGGTGCAGGAGGCGGGGTGGAGAGGGTGGGCTGGAGAAAGCCAGCAGACAGATGGGATTTGTCAGCTAATTAGATGAAGAGGTGGAATGAGGCTTCAGGAGTTCTGGGAGCTTCAGTCCCTGTCTTCCCCTCGGTCCCTCGAAGGCTGCCTCTCTCCTGGTGGACCCTGACTCCCACTCAAATAACACAGCTGTGTGAGCTCTAGAGCCCTGCTTTGGCCTCTGCCAAGTAACTTCTGCTTTTTGTTTGTCTGGTTCCTTTTTCTTTTTTCCAGACATTGTTTCTCTGTCTTGGACTTGCTCTGTAGACCAGGTTGGCCTTGAACTCACAGATATCTTCCTGGCTCTGCCTCCTCGAGTGCTGGGATTACAGAGCCACGGCGCCCGGCTGCAATGTAGCTTCTGGAACTCACCAAATTCTCAACAGTATCTTTAAGGAGGAAAGAGGGGATTAGCTCAGGGTTCCAGGGTAGGAAGGGAAAGAGGGGCCTTCACGGTGGGAAATGGGGGGTGGTCTGCTCAGGCCTGAGTTGGTTGGCTGCACAGGGCGATAGTGCACTTCCGGCTGGAAGGTGCGTTCCCTTCACTAGTCTGGAATCTGCTTAGGTCTGGGCCTTATCAGTTTCAGCCACCCAGGGATCTTCCCAAAGGTATTTCTTCAGGCATATTGAGGTGCCCAGGTGGCAGAGACTACGCCTTCACCTAGCCTAGGAAAGGCGGGAGTTGTCTGGATTGGGGGGTGGGGGGGCTTACTGGAGGAAAGGTCTTAGTTCAGTCTTCTAAAGCTTCTCTGGTTCCCTGACAGTTCAGTTCTACCTGTGGACACCGGATAAGAGGTGGAAATTCTCAATTGTCTGGGGTTTTAGGCCAGTGCAGTGTGTGGGCCTGCATGCCAGGCAAGAACTCCACAGACACAGTTACATCTCCAACCTTCTCGAGTGTTTATCAGTTATCTATCTGTCTGTCTGTCTGTCTGTCTGTCTGTCTGTCTATCAACCAGGTCTCACTATGTGGCCCAGGCTGTCCTGTAACTTGAGTGTAGACCAGGCTGGCTTTGAACTCACAGAGACCCACCTGCCTCAGTTTCTGGGGTGCTGGGTTAGAAGGGTGCACCACTGCACCTGACTTATCGATTTTCACACTTACTCATTAATTTATTCGTGTGTGAAGATAAGCCACAGATTGCTTGTGGAGCTCAGAGGGCAACTTGTGGGCGCCCTTTTCTCCTACCACGTGGATTCTGGTTGGAAAACTCAGGCCGACAGGCTTGGCAGCAAGATCCTTACCCAACTCCTCTCTTCTGCTTTTCAAGGAGGATGCTATGCAGAGACATATACACAAATGCATCTATCCATTCCAAAAATATTGTCCTATGGGTTTGGGCCAGAACTTCACACTTGTGGGTCCAAAATAAAACAAGAGATAACTCTATGCAGGAGGAACTCTACATAGAGGTTTGCTCAGAGAGAAGCTTGTAGGCTCATTGTGACATCGTACTCAAGACGAGGAACCACTGTAGCAGAGGACTACTGGGTGAGGTCTGCCATCTAGCGGCACTTTGCGGCACAGGCTTTTGTTGACAGGCCTGGGATTTTTGCCTTTGTTGAGTCTCTCTGAGGCAGGCACAGAGTCAAGTTTGCAGAATGTCCCTAAAAAGCTTGTATTGTACTTGTATACATACAAAATATAAATTTAATATTATCCATCAAGCATGTAACGAGTGCATACACAAAAATGTGTTTTTATAAAAGTGATTTTTGCTTTGTTAACCAAAAAAAAAAAAAAAAAGAACTGAAATTGAAGTACATAATAAACACGAATATCTCTATCTGCTCTCTGTAAGTAATCGTTATGAACAGGTTAGTGTGGATTTATTTTTCTCTGCACATATTCCTATATACATGCAATATATATAAATACACATATATGATTTGTGTGCGCACATTCACATACATTCGAGCAGGTATGTATGCATGTATGCGCATGTGTTTAGAGGCCAAAGGTTAATATTGGGTGTTTTCCTCACTCAGTAGTAGCTCTCCTCCCTCTACATTGAGGCAGGGTCTTTCACTTGAGCCTGGAAATTGCTTTTTTCGCTGACCCATCTCTCCAGCTGTTGTTGCCTTTTGAAATAGGATCTCACTGTGTAGCCCACGATGCCCTTGGGTTTGTAATCCTTCTCCCCAAAGCCTCCACAGTGTTGGGATTGTGAGTGGGTGCCACCATATTTCGTTTATGCATGTATAGATTAGAACATGGAATTGTGCTGTTATCTCTTTATTATATTTTGTTTTATTTTTCTTTACTTGTTTATTTGAGTCAGCATGTCTCATGTAGCCCAGGATAGGCTGGAACTTGCTATGTAACTGAAGATGACCTTCAATTTCTGACCCTTCAGTCTTCATCTCCAAAGTGCCAGGGTTATATCTAGCTGTGCTTTTGAACTTTCACATAATGAATCTATCTTTTATGACGCTGCATGTCAGTCTCCCTGGCTCATTCTTTCTTTTAGATAGGGCCGCTAGTAGCATAGGCTAGAGTTCACTGTGTGGCTGTCCTTGAACTCACAATGCCCCTTTGTCACAGCCCGCTAAATGCTGGGATTGCAAGCATGAGTCACCATGCTTAGAGAAAACTCTCTCTCTCTCTCTCTCTCTCTTTCTTTCTCTCTCTCTCTCTCTCTCTCCCTCTCACACAGTCTCTCTTCCTTCTTCCCTCCCTCCCTTCTGAGATAGTAATTTCTATCCCAAGTGCTCCCTGAATTAGCAGCTCCTGTCACAGCTTTTGGAGTAGAGGGTTGAAAGCATGAACCCCGGTGCACCGTTCACTGCCTAATTCCTGCTAGCAGAATTCCAAAGGTCCAGGCTCCCTCCTTCCAAGTTGGCATTTTCTGTCAGCAGAATTCCCTGGAAAACCGATGTGCCTCCAGGGGAAACTGACTCATTCATGTTCATATCACTGCACAGAAGCGAGTCTCCACACCTCTTTGAGATGAACCCTTCTCCACCTCTAAGCTTCCCAGAGATCCTGTTGTGTAATGGAAAGGGTGTATACCATACACCTTTACTCCCACGACTGGGCCTTTGTGGGACGTTTTAGTATTGAAGAGTCTCCTTTCATATTTCTGAGGTTTTATTCACTTATTAAATACATCTGTTTTTAGATTTATTTTTATTTGTGTGTTTGTGTGTAGATGCTGTGTGTATGGGTGCCAAGAGGCCAGAAGAGGGCATTAGGCCCCCTGGAACTACCATTACAGACGGTTGTGAGCCATTATGTAGGTGCTGAGACTCGAACCCAGATCCAGGTCCTTTGAAAGAGCAACCCACTCCATCTTCTTTGATTTTAAAGATTATTTATTATGTGTACACTGTTCTGCCTGCATATGGGCCTTCATGTGAAGAGGGCACCAGGTCTCATTATAGATGGTTGGGAGCCATCATGTGGTTGCTGGAACTGAACTCAGGACGTTTGGAAGAGCAGCCATTGTTCTTAACCTTTGAGCCATCTCTCCAGCTCCCTTAAAGTTTTTTTTTTTTTGAGGATGTTGTAAATAGTATTTTTTTCCTGACTTATTTCTCAGCATTAAAAGAAAATTAATGTATAGAAAAGATACTGCTAGAAGCTGGGCATTGCAGCATACGCCTGTAAACCTAGCACTTGGGAGGTAGAGACAGGAGGATCAGAAGTTCAAAGTTATCCTCAGCTACTTTGTAAGGTCCATCCCGGTCATGAGATTCTGTCTTAATTCAAAAAGATGAGGAAGAAGAGAGGAGGAGGTGGGAAGTGGAGAGAAAACTAGCATTTTGTGTCTTTTCTCCCATGGCTTAATGTGTTTCTCAATTCCAAGAGCTTCCTAGGGGAAGCTTTAGGATCTTTTAAGTATAGAATCATATTATGTTTCAATAGGGATAATGCTTTCCCTTTCACACTTAGATCCATTTTATTTCTTTCTCTTGTCTATTGCTTTGGCTCAGAACTCAAGCACCACGTCGAGTAAGAACAGAAAGAACAAAAGACATGCTTTCAGCGTATCCCTACTCAGTATACTGCTGACAGTGGGTTTTTACAATGGCTAGACGGCCATGACACTCACAATGAGAGTGAACATTAACAATAACAGGCTAGATGGATTGTCTGCACTCTGTATGCAGAACATCAGAGAAGAAACCAGACCAGGCAGCAGAGTGGGGGCTGTGATGGAGGACCAGGAAAGACTTTCAGCTGGCCTACTTGTCATCCCAGAGCTGGCGGAACTCTGAGGAGTTGATACCAGCTGAGTTGAGGGAGCTGGTCTTTCATGATCCACGCTGTCAGTCACTGGATGCCAGCTGGTTCAGCCAAGGGTTCTCCAAGTAGTGTTGTCCATGAACTGTCATGGCAACACTCAGGAGCTCAGGGGTAAGATCTCCGTTCCCAAGGTGTGAACTTAGTGGCCATGACTTCCATATTTCAGAACCTGTGGGGGACAGCAGATCCTGAAGCTTCCAAAGACAAACAGGAGGCTTGCCCAAAGGGAGAGATGGCCTTAGAGTGCTCAGAGGATAGGAGGCAGCCGGAGGCAGTGGGGCTTGCTGGGAATCCCAGTCCTGAGGTTCGTTGAGGCTGGAAGATCTTGAGTTCAGGGCCAGCAAGGGCAACAGAGATCTGTTTGCAAACAAGAAACAAAGCTGGATGATGGCGCACGCCTTTAATCCCAGCACTCGGGAGGCAGAGGCAAGCGGAGCTCTGAGTTTGAGGCCAGCCTGATCTATAAAGTGAGTCCAGCACAGCCAGGGCTACACAGAGAATCTCTGTCTCAAAAAACAAACCAAATAAACAAAAACAAGACAAAACAAACAAAAAAAAACCAACCAATCAAACAAACAAAAGAACCCCAAGAAACAAAAACCAAACAACAAAAACTAACCCCAAATAAGACAATGACAACAAATCCTACAAAACAACAAAGTTCCTTCTAAGTCTCATGAGGCTGGAGAGATGACTCCGTGGTTGAGAGCGTTCTTTGGAAACTATGAGGATTAGAGTTCAGATCCTAGCGCCTGTACATCCAGCGAGGCATCCCATAAATGCCCGTAACTTTAGGATTGAGGAATCTCATGCTGGCGTTCACAGGCACACCCACCGATCCACACTCACACAAACACATGTATTTTCTTGTTTTGGTTTGGTTTGGTTTTTCGAGACAGGGTTTCTCTGTGTAGACTTGGTTGTCCTGGAAACACATACACTTTTTAAAAGTCTTGTTGTGATGGCTCTTCTTGGCTGTCAAGTTGGTTTGTCAACTACATTTAGAATTAACTAAGAACCCACAGGGCTGGGACACACCAGGGAGGGATTTTTTAGTTAATTGGACTGTTTGAGGTAGGAAGACTTACCTTAAATCCAGATCACCTGAGGTTGGAAGACCCACCTCAAGTCTGGGCCACACCTTCTTATGGAGGCCTATATAAAAGATAAGAAAGAAAGCTTTCCTTTTCGCCTGATTGCTCTTGCCTGCAAGTCTGTTCCTTCACTGTGGTCTTAGATCAGCTGAGACAGCCAGCCTTGCGGAGTGAACAACTGTTGGAGGCTTGTACCTTCTGTCAGAAGACAGCTGTCAATGGGCTAGCAGGACCACAGGACCAGTCTGTAAGTCACTTTAATAAATGCCATATAGATATTCATTCTATCAGCTCTGTTCCTTTAGATAACTCTGACCGATACCCCCATGAAAACTGATTCTTAACCTAGAATTCTACCCTGAGTGAAATTATGAAATTATGAGTCGGATATGATAGCATAATAGAAACATTTTAGAAACAGAGTTTTTGCTTGTCTCTCTTGTTGAGAAAGAATCTCATATTGCTTAGCCCAGCGGTTCTCAGCCTTCCTGATGCTGTAACCCTTTAATAGTTTCTCACGTTGTTGTGATTCCCCAACGGTAAAATTAATCATTGCGACTTTATCGCTGCAACGTTGCTATGGTTATGGTTATGTGATGTAAATACTTTTGGAAATAGAGGTTTGCCAAAGGAGTCTCGACTCACAAGTTGAGAACTGCTAGTGTAGGCTGACCTTCCGCTCACTGCATAGCTGAGGCTCTGTAGACCAGGTTGGCCTGGAACTCAGGATCCACTTGCTTCCACCGCCTGACCACCGGGTGGGTCACCACACTGCCTGGTTGGAAGTCCTGAGACGAATACTCCACCTCGCTCCTGAGTACTGGGAATTTGGGTGTGCACCACCACACCTGCCTTTGCGCAGTTTAAGAAGCAATTTAGCAAGGGTCCAGTGAGTGTGCAGGTGTGTCTGAGGAAAGCAGCCTCCTGGCCGGAGGGGAGGCTGTAGGCAAGGCCTGGAGGGAGGTGTTTCTTGCTTAGACTGTCCAGTATTTGCGGACGCGTGAAGAGTCAGCAAAGTTACAAAGGAAGATGAAGAATGATGATTACAAAAGTCAAGATTACAGAGTGTCTGGTAGGAGGTAGGAAGGGCTGAGGAGATGGCTCAGTGGTTCAGAGGGCTGAGTTTGACTCACAGGAGCCACGTGGTGCCTCAAACTGTCCGTCATTCCAGCTCCAGGGGAGTCCAATGCCACGTTCTGGCCCCCTCCACCAGGCATGTGTGTCATGCACAGAGTACACTCAGGCAAAACATCTGTACACATAAAAAAACGAAATCACAACCGCAAACCAAACCAAATTAGCAAACAAACAACAAAAGCCAAAAGGCGCCTTTACCCTCTGAGCCAGCTTCCCGACCCTGTTAAGGTATTTCTTTTGGCCTCAGAACACGGTGGAAAATTCCCGACACACTCTGAGCTCATTGAATAGAGAAAGTTTGGGAACTTCCAGTATATGAAAAGTCCCTGGCACATCGAAGGTGCTGAACAAATGCTATAAGCTATTAAGGAGCTTTGTGCAAGGAGCAACCGTCTTCCATTGTATTTGTGGCTGTAGTGGAAACCGTGTCTGGAGGAACAGCGATTGGATGTTCGCACCATCAACGGCGGCAGCAGACACACAGGATGCGTCAGCAAAGGTGGTAAGGATGAAGGGCAGCAGAACAGGACTGCCAGGGTGGGTAATTCTTGGCCCCATTCTCACAGCCTGTGCTTGGCACAATTCATCGAGAGCCGAGTTTTGTGGTCTCCAGAGGATTCAGTGTCTAGTTCTGTTTTATATCATGAGCTCATTCTGTTGTAGAGTTTCTGCTTAAAAATGTCCCACAGACACCAGTGGGTTTGGGGACTGTTGGCTGCAGACTGAGCTATAAACAGGCCTGACTACGCTATGGAGGGTGTCTCCAGTGTGAATCGCACTATAGAAAAAGGAAATCAGCCGTTGTTTTAACCTAGTCCACTAAGCCCTGTAGCTTTTGAACCATTATAGACCAACGACAAAGGAAGATCTTCCAATATTTGGGCATTTAAAATTTACATAAGAGCTGGGGGTGTGGCTTAGCTGGTGGACCGCAGGCTGAGCCGGTGTGATCCCAGCACGTCTTCTTTTTTCATTTATTATTTATACATTATTCCGCCTACATGTATGTCTGCATCACAGAAGAGGGCACAGGATCTCATTATAGGTGGTTGTGAGCCACCATGTGGGTGCTGGGAATTGAACACAGACCTTTGGAAGAGCAGCCAGTGCTCTTAACCTCTGAGCCATCTCTCCAGCCTCCCCCGAACCCAGCACTTCTTAAACAAGCATTGGTGGTGCATACCTATAAACCCACCATCGGGGAAGGAGAGGAAGTGGAGCTATTCTTGGCTACCCGGTGACTTTGAAATCAGCCTGGGATGCAATAGCTGAATTAACAAGTTAATTTAGAAGAAAAGATACAATTATGTTCCCTACAGTATGGAGCCACCCTCCTCCATCAGCTCAGTATTTTTGGTGGGTTTTGTTTCTTGTTTGTAGACTAGCCCTTAGGTAAGAGATAGCAGCTATAAGAAGGATTATGTTTTCTTATTTGTGGATGTGTGTACGTGTGTGGGGTGTGCGCGTACATCAGTGTGCACACATGGAAGCTGGGAGGGCAGTCCGTGGGAGTGGGTTCTCCTCTCCTGCCATGAAGGTCTGGGGAAGCAGACTTGGGTTCGTCAGGCTTGGTGGCAGGCGCCTCTACCAGCGGAGCCATCTTGCCAGCCCCAGGGTTAACAGCTTTTAGACGTCTCCTGAACTGTAGCTCCCGTCCCGGGGTTTAATGACTGAACAACGCTTTTGGAGCATACAATCGATTGTTCTTGGTCTCCTCAGATAGAGTTTTCACAACAGGGAGACAGGTTTACTGAGTACTTTATTCACCAGAGAATGCAAGCTGTAAGCTTGGGCTTTCGTTTGATCATGCTTACTTGCCTTTTACAAATTAGGATACCTTTTGGCAGGTTTTGTGAAAGAAAAAAATGGAAGATGCACTTTGAGGGTGACTTTTAGAAAATTAGTTATTAAAAGAGAACAAACAAACAAAAAACAGATGCTGTTTCTTCCCAATCTTTCTCAGAGTCTTAAAATTTTATACAGGATCTCCAAGGGCTGGATGGCAAAAAAAAAAAAAAAAAAAAAAAAGGGCTGGGTGTGGTGGCCCAGCAGAGACAGGAGGATCTCTGTGAGTTTGAGGCTAGCCTGGTCTTCACAATGAGCTTCAGGACACATGGGACTACATAAAGAGACCCTGCCTCAAAATAAAACATACAAAAGAGTCAAAAGAAACAAACACACAAAATGGGACTGGAGAGGTGGCTCAGTGGTTAAGAGCACTTGTTGCTCTGGCAGAGGACCCGGGTTCTATTCCCAGCGCCCACACAGTGACTCATAACCGCCTGCAGTTCCAGCCCCAGGGGAGCCCGCGCTCGCACTAGCTTCTGTAGGCACTGCGTGCTCCTCTCCATGCAGGCCAAACACTCATACACATGCGAGTAAAATAATGCAAACAAAACCCACCACCAGACCACAAGCTGCCTGCCTCTGCCTCCCAAAATACTGGAACCAAAGGTGTGCGTTACAACACCCTGTGTTCTCCCTCAGAACGTTTTGATATTTTGTGAATTCTTTTTGGTTTTGGTCCTTTTGGCAATTCCGTTGCAAGTTTTGAGCAAGATTAAGAATTTGCTCTCACCATCCCTTTCTGCCTACCCCACATTTAACAATCTGTTGCAGATGGTTCCCAGATAATTTTGGGAGGATACAGACCCTCACAACTGCTTTTTGGTATGTGGTGCGGTTATTGAAGAGTGTGGAGCCGGGCGGCGGAGGCACATGCTTTTAATCCCAGCACTCAGGAGGCAGAGGCAGGTGGAACTCTGTGAGTTCGAGGCCAGCCTGGTCTGCAGAGTGAGTTCCAGGACAGCCAGGGCTACACGGAGAAACCCTGTCTCGAAAAACAAAACACAGGAGTAAGGTCAGTCGTTCTCCCAGGTACCCATTTTCCTGATTTGAAAATAAGAGGCACTGAGGGAAGGCGGCGTCGCATACATGTGTTTGTTAGAGCTGATGGAAGGCAAGCTCTGCCCTGAGCTCAGCCAGTGGGGAAAGCCAGTGCTGGGCTTTCCGGGCTCGCTGCCTCTCTGCTGCCGCCTCTGGCGGAGCTGCTGGGAGCGGGCATCCTCTGGGTAGTGCCTGTCGCGTCGGGGCGTCCCCTGGTCAGCGGTGGGAACAGGAACCTGGCAGTTCTGGTGCTCGCAACCTGAGGACCCACGCCGCTTCCCTTCTTAGCCTTCTCAGAGCCTGGCGCGGCAGCGGGTCAGACTGCCCGGTCCAGAGGCCCGCGGACTCCAGGGCCTTTCCCCAGCCACCCTTTCTCTGTGGGCTTCGCTTTGCCCACTCACCTCCTGTGATGTGGGGTTGCGCCCGCGATGCCTAAATCGGGTGCCAATCGCGCATGCTCAATGCAAGTCCTGCCACTGCACACAGCCTGAGCTAAGTTTTGTGGGTAAACTCCGGCTACTTTCCTCACACTTACACAGCAAAGAGGTGAGTGGGCATGTTCAATATGGGAGCTTTTTGCGGAAGCGGGCGTGCTGACTTTGTGTAAGACCCCTTTCCTAGATGAAACTTGTAATTTGATATTTTTCTTATTTTCTTGATCAGCATCGCTGGCATTATTGTTGTTGTTGTTGTTATTAATTAGTGTGTATGTGGGCATGTGTGCACGTGGATGGAAGTAAAACAAACATCTGTCCTGCCTTTCACTTCAAGCGTCACAGAACCACATCCTGGGAGCTGAAGAGAATGAGGGGTTCTCTTTTTCTGTGACTTGGTTTGTCCGCCTTGAGGTAGGAGAATAACCCTGAGTTCAAAGGTGGCTGTATAAACGGAAGGTTTATGTGGGTTCTCTGAGACAGCTGGAACCTTCCTCAGCTTTTGGCGAGCATCATTCGGAGGACTAGGGTCCAGGATAACCAACAGCCAGCAAAGCCATCCAGGGCCAGCGGCTTCTGAGTTCCCTGCCTCACGCTCATGAATAATGAGGAAAAGGAACACAAGGAATGAGCAAAGTGAACATAGATTTATGAAGGAAAAGTGAGAAAGAGGGAGTGGGAAAGGCCCGAAGGAGGAGTTCCAGCACGCCGCTTTCCTGGTGGGCTTTTCAGGGTCTCTTGGGCGGAACTGAATGGAGGCTTAGGTCGTCTTTGTTGAGACTGGTTATTTTTTTGAGTGTATCTCAGGCTGAGCCAGTCAGGAGCCCACACCTTACACAGCTCCCTCAGTCAGGGGAGGGGCCCGGGCATCACGTGACTAGAGCATGGCCCACCGTGGCCCCTGCGCTTACTTTCTTGGGAACTTTCCGGAGCTATTTATTTTTGTGTGTATGAGAGGGGCATACATGTGTGTGCAGCTGCATGTGCACAGCTGTGCGTATGTGTGGAGACCAGAGGTCTATGCTGGGTGTCTTTCTTGACTGTTCTCCATCTTATATAATGAGGCGGGACACACACTTGAACTCAGAGCTTGCCGAATGGCTAGTATGGCTAGCTCACTCCAGAGACCCCTCTCTCCACCTCCTGAGTGCTGGAGTTATGAGGCTGGTACTGCACCTGCCTGGCATTTAGGTGGCTGCGGAGGGTTCTGACTCTCTTCCGGTCTGGGCAGCAAATGCTTTACTGGCTAGCCGGTCTCCTCCCCCTCCCCCTAAGCTCTCAAAAGGTTGGCATGTTTAAGGTTTAAGACGCTGCTGAGTGTGGTGGCACGGGGTGTGTGAACCCAGTTCAAGTGGTTCAGGAGGAGGTTGCAGAGTTCCAGACTAAACAACATGGTATCACATGCCATGCCCAAACAACATAGCACCCTGACATTAGTGTGCATACTTCATCCACACACCACACATTACACACATACATACACGTACCACACATACACCACACACACACATTCACCCCTACACACACACAACCACACACACCACACATACACACACACACACATTCACCCCTACACACACACAGACACCACACATCCACACACATACATACACATACCACACATACATCACACATATGTTCACCCCTACACACACACAACCACACATCACACTCACACACTGTGCGTGCACACATACGCAGACCATGAACACCACATAGACTCATACATGCACATACTACTCAACCCCCACACACACATACACACATACACACAGTTGTCTCTGCCATTCTGGTCTCTTTCAACTCACCCACCCACCCTGTGAACTGACAGAGATGTCACTCTTCCCAGTTAGATTATCAGAGGAAAACAGAAGACCAGGAAGGAAAGGAATGGTTAGAAAGCACGGGGCTTGGAGACTTTTCCCAGGGCCCCAGGAAAGCTGTGAAAGGGCTTGAGAACCAAAGCACAGTGAATGGGGGTTCTGAGACACCTGGGTCTCCAGTGCCCAGCCCTGGCTCACTTTTACTTTATAATTATTGGAGATTTGTAATCAGGGAAAAGTGAAAAAATAGTTTAAGGTGCTCTCATGTGTCCATTAATCAGTTCCAAATTATTTTCAATTCATTACACAGGTATCTCTCCAGTGTTCCTGGAGGAGGAGAATTTAGCAGTTTCTCAGGTGTTATTCACCCGAGCCTTCTCTCTGAAAGACAATAATTAATATGAGCATGGGTCAGAGAATCATTTCTTGTATTTTATAGGTTACTCAGATTTTAAGAAACCACAACAAAGAAACAAACACAAACCCAAAACAAGACAACCAAACGGGAATTTTTGTTTTGCTTTGTGTTTTGCTTTTAGAGACAGTTTTGGTTCTGTGTCTTTGGCTGGCCTGGAACTATGTAGTTCAGCTTGACCTTGAACCAAGTACCTCATGGCCACTTGCAGCTCTAGCTCCAAGGAATCTTGTACCAACCTCCTTTAGTCTCTGAGGGCTCCAGCACATACCCCATTACCACATATACATAATTCAAAAAATAAAAAAAAATAGTCTTACCAGGAAGTGGTGGCACAGCACTTTAATTCCTGCACTAAGGAGGCAGAGGCAAGCAGATCTCTGTGAGTTCAAGGCTAGCCTGGTCTACAAAGAAAGCTCTAGGACAGCCAGGGCTATACAGAGAAACCCTGTCTGGAAAAACAAACAAACAAATAAACAGTGTCTCCAAAGCTCACTATGGCATAGTATTGCAATTCCTGCCACTCAAGTTAGGGTGGCTGGGCTTGGTGGTACCCACAATCCCAGCACTTTGAAAGGCAGAGGTAGGTGGATCTCTGTTAGCTTGAGGCCAGCCTGGTCTACAAAGTGAGTCTAGGACAGCCAAAGCTACACAGAGAAACCCTGTCTCAAAAAAACAAAAAGAAAAAGAGGTTAAAGTAGGAGGATTGGAAATTCAAGGCCAGCTTAGGCAAAATATTTTAAGTTTCTGTCTCAAAAATAAAAGTAGAGGGGAACTAGGGTGAAACAGTGAAAAGTGGTTGCTTAGCATTCAAAAGCCCAGGGTTCAACTCCCTGAAAAAAATCAAGGTTGTTCAGGACTCTGTTTTTAAAAAATTATAATGCATTTGTGGGAGGAGCGTAGACATTTACAGCTTCCTTGACAAGCTCTGGGCTCCCGGCTTTGACTGCGATGCCAACTGAATGGGGCCAAGGTCTCTATGTTTCTTGGTGTTCCCATTTTATTTATCTTTGACCCTTGTCCTGTGGGCTGGTTCTTTATCTCCTAAGGACAGAGATAGTAGCCAGCCAAGTCCGCCTGAGCAGCCTCTTGGGCAGCTCTCAGCCTTGTGTCTGGGGAAAGGACCGGATGGTGAAAAGTCCTCCATTGATGGAAATGAGCACCTGCTGGGCTGAGCTGGGTGAGTTCCTTCCCTCTAAGGCCTCCCTGGGAGTAAAAGGAAGCTTTGGGAAAGACAGAAAACATGGAGCTTTTGGCGTAAAACTTATTAGGTTTGATTAGGGAGGTGGTAGCATATGCCTGTGATCTTAGCACATGGGAAGCTGAGGCAGGAGGATTGCTGAGTTCCAGCACAGCCTGTGATACACTGAAAGACCCAGTTTTAAAAAAGAAAAGCCCCAACTAATGTGGAAACTGGCTCACTGCCAAGTCTATCTTTATGATCAAACTGAAAGCAGAAAACTAGGCAGTAGAGACAGGCAGCTCAGTGGTGACACCATTGGCCCGGGGGAGGGGGGAGATTTTTCCCCACTGCGATTACCAAAGCACAGCACAGTGCACAAAGAAGCCATTGCTTCTGCTCGTCAGCCTAATTAGATGAATATATGCCAGGTGTGGTAGCTCAGGCCATAATCCCAGCGCTTGGGAGACTAAGACAGGAGAATTGCTGTCAGTTTGATGCCAGCCTGTGCTACATAGTAAGTTCTAGGCCAGCATGACAGGATGAGAGCCTGTCTCAAAAAATACAAAAGAAAGGAAAGGAAACATATACAGCAAACTGGACCTGGTGGTTCACCCCTTTAATTGCAGCACTCAGGAAGGCAGAGGCAGGCTGATTGCTGGGGAGGTGGAGGAACATGTCTAGAAGGGCCCGAGGGGGCCTTCACAGGGGCTCCACAGGGAGACCAACAAAGCCAAAATATCTGTGCCCAGGGGGCCCTGCAGAGACTGATGATTCAACCAAGGACCATGCATAAAGAGGTCCCCCTGCTCAGATGTAGCCCATAGGCAGCTCAGTCTCTGTGTGGGTTCCCTAGTAAGGGGAGCAGGGGCAGTCTCTGACATGATCTAGGTTGCCTGCTCTTTGATCACATCCCCCTGGTGGGGGGACCTTGCCAGAACACAGAGGAAGAGGATCCAGGCAGTCCTGATGAGACTTGATAAGCTAGGGTCAAATGGCAGGGGAGGAGGACTCCCCCTTTCAGTGGACTGGGGGAGGGGGAGGGGGAAAAGAGGAAGGGAGGGTGGGATCAGAAGAAGGCTACAATTGAGATATAAAGTGTAAAAAAATGAAAGAAAGAAAGAAAGAAAGAAAGAAAGAAAGAAAGAAAGAAAGAAAGAAAGAAAGAAAGGATAAAGATTTGTGCAGTGGCACTTGGGAGGTAAAGGCAGGCAGATCTCTGAGTTTGAGGCCAGCCTGGCCTACAGAGTGAGTTCCATGACAGCCTGGCCTATGCAGAAATCCTGTCTTGGAAACAAACAAACAAACAAACCAACAGAAAAAAAAAAACAGTAATGGTGTGAACTGATCTAAGACCCTTTTTAAGCTCTTGCCAAATGTAGCTTCAAGTTGGGTAAAACTTGGTGATTATTCATCCCAGAAACATGAGAAGAACTCAAGTAAGAAGCAAAACTTTAACAACAAAGAACCAGATTAAAAAATAACTAGAAAAAAAATAACTAGAGAGGGGTTGGAGAGATGGCTCAGTGGTTAAGAAAACTGGCTGCTCTTCTAGAGGTCCTGAGTTCAATTCCCAGCAACTACATGGGAGGTCACAACCATCTATAATGAGATCTTTTCTGACATGCAGGTATACATGCAGATAGAGCACTCATATACATAAAATAAATAACTAAATCTTAAAAAAAATGACTAGAAGGAAAAGGAGACGAGGATGAGGAGGCAGACAGTGGCACAGGTCTCCCGGCTCTTGGAAGGTAGAGGCAGAAGGGTCAGGGTTCAAAGTTGCTCAAGGCTGGGGCTTGAAGTAAATGCAAACCTGCTAATAAAAAGGAAAGGACAATTTCTGTTTTATGGTTATTGGGGCTTGCCTTATAGGGCCACTAAATTCAGGCCAGGTGTTCTGAAGATGGCAGATTTGGCCCCCACCTTTAATGTCCGTCTAGGCTCGAGGGGGCTCAGTGGAGTGGAGCCCTGGCCCCTTCACTTCTCACCCAGATGGAGGAGGAGGCATCCTTTTCCACTTCCAGTTTGGGCATTCATTTTTCCAATGTCCTGTTTGCTCCAATAAGCACCTGCATCCCTCTACCCTCTTCTTTCCAGAGATTCCAGCCCCTCCACGCCCCTGTCTCTCTTCTCAGTCTCCCGAGACCTGCCGATACTGCTCTGGTCAATCCTTTATTCCCATTTTCTTCTTCAGAGTCCTAGTTATTCTCCAGCTTTCTGAGCCGTCTCCAGTAATCGGCAGCTACTGGTGCTCTCAGTCCTCCTCACTTCTGAAGTTTCTTTCTAATATTTTGGGAGACTTCGTAACCAAAGCAACAATTGGTCGCTGGCTTGCTTTCTGGCACATGTGGGTCTATGAGGGAACACTCAGTCAGCTCACAGAGGCTCTCCAGGAACCCACAGACAATTCTTGGGGCTCTTGTGTTATTACCTCACTCACTGTATACAGCTTGGTAGCTTTTCTAGGAACTGCCTTCAAGCCTCCTAAAAGCTTGTGGAAACATTTTTAGAGCTGGCTCCTTTCCTTGGTCACTGTTGGGGTCCTCGTCAGGGTGGGCGAGGGGGAAACCCTCTTTCTCCAGATCCCTTCCTGGATCTGCTCCTCAGCCATGAAGAGGAGGGAGGAACTATTGGCAGTCATCCAAGGTCAGATGGCAGGTGTAAAAGCCTGTCTAGAGGAGGCTAATGAGATCCCGGGTTTTGCTTTTGTTTTTTTTGTTGTTGTTTGTTTGCTGTGTTGTTCTGTTTTAAAGAATGATGGGTTCTGAGTTTTCCAATTATACAGATCATTGGTTGAAAGGGAGACATAAATGAAGAAAGGGGAAGAATGAGCACATTCAGGGCTAGGGAGTCGTTTCCCTTAGAGAGAGAGAGGAGGGTTACTCCTGTTCCAGGGAAATTTCCTCCAGAGCTTTCATAGCCAGAGCCATTGAGTGTGTGGAGGGGAGAGGTGTCCCAAGGTAGGAGATAAGCCACCCCCCTGCACATCCAGGGTTTCCATTTCCTTCTGGGAATGGGTAGACACTGGGCCAAACCAAGGGAAAAACTCAGCTTCCTCCAGGGGCAGCGACAGAACAGGCGGAGATAACATGGCCAAACCAAGAGGATTCAGGTCTCCAGGGAGAGCGCACAGGTCTGAAGCCGCCACAGCTCTCTTCCTCCGAGGCAGCAGGACTGAGGAAAACACACACACACACACACACACACACACACACACACACACACACGGGCAACCGTGAAGACAGCCAGGAGTGATCACGACACGGACTTACACCAGAGCTTCCAGCGGCTGCTCACACAGATCTGGAACACTGGAATCTGGGCTGTGTCCCACCTTTCCCAAGTGTACCTTCCAGCAGGTGTCATAGCAGACTCACCTCTGGAGGTGACAGATCCAGGTGGCTTTCTGTAAGTTCCCTTGTAGGGTGGATGCTTGCAAGCCTTGAGGGCGCCAGGAGCAGAGATGGGAGACGTTCCTGGGGCCCTGGAATGACTCAGGGTGTGCACTCCTAGGAATTGTCCTTTCTCCGTGCCGTTGGCCCAGAGGCGGTCCCAGGAGTCTTGCTGGTACCTCTAGAACGTTGTGAGGTAATCCCGTTAGAGAACACACGGACACTCTTGAAACCAAATAGATGGCCAATGGCTGCATGGGGAACTTGCCCAAATCACGAACCCTGATCCTCACCAAAAGTCTTTTATGCACACACAGAAAAATCACATCCTGGTTGACACACTTCAGTTAGCAGGGATGGTTAGCAAGAAGCAGAACTACAGAAGCCAAAAAACAAGGATAGCATGTTTTAGGGGTTTCCTGGATCCTGGAACTATGGACTACGTCTTTGATGGATTAGGTCTTTGTTCCTGTTTTGGCAGGTGTTGGAGCCAGTGGGCTGGGTTTTAAAGTCAGAACGGTGCCTCTAACATGGTGTCAGCTGTGCTGATTCTGGGGCCTGTTACAAGTCCACAGAACTATAAGATACCAGAAGGTTCTGCCACTTGGTGAGGTCATCTTTTACTGTAGGTTGCACTTCAGCATCACAGCATCCATTTAACAAGCAGGGATGATGAGCAAAGTGAATAAAGCTTTATTTTCTCATTTGTGAGCAGCTCCCTGTGAACCCACTGGAGTTGGATTCTAGGTGCAACATCTCTCAAGTCTACCAAAGCACTTTCCTCATTTCCTTGGTTCTCTTGGAAGCTTCTGGAAAGTGTTAAATTATTATAGGTGAATAAATTCTGATCTCCAGGACAGACAAGCAAGCAAGGTTAGAGAGGAGACCATGCAGGGACGCAAAGCCGGCTCTGGATGAGCCCAGGTGAACATAGGTTACTGAAGGAGAAGTGGAAGCCTTGGGCATAATCCCAGTTCACAACAGGCAAGAATCGTGTCCTGAAGGCTAGAGTGCAAGTGCAGGGTTCCCTGCTATGTTTCCAGAACTAAGCACCAGGCCTGGAATATCATAGATGCCCAATAAATACCATTTACTGAGTGGATACTCCAGGAGAAAGAAATGATAAAGAAAACAA
>CM053764.1:9927431-9972868 GCA_028658305.1 Pachyuromys duprasi
AGTGTAACTTCAGTCAAGGGAACTGGGGGTGAAAATAAGAAAGACAGGGTGATGCTGGCCTCTGAAGTTATGATAACATTGTCAGGAAAAGTCTGCTTTAGAGGTCTAAGCCCAGGGAGTATCAACTGATCACATGGAAGAACGACCCTGTCTGCTCCTTTCCTCTCTTCCCTCCCTTGGCTCTATTTCCATTGTTGGGGAAATGGAGGAGGATGAGGAGTAAAAAGGGCAGGCAGGGTTAGAGGCTGGGTTTGTTCCCCTCCCCAGCTGGAGAAGAGGGAAAAACTTTGCTTTCTGTGATTCAGCCATCACAGGGCATCTATTCCTCGAGGGAGTCACAAAACTCATGGAATGTTCCTGGGTTTTTAATTAGGTTGTATGATCTATTTCCACTGTACAAATTCAAAGGGATGGCAAAAGAATGTTTTTTAAATGGAAAAAAGTAATTGTATGAGCATATGATTTTGCACATTCAAAATGAGGATCAGAGGATGATGTTGGGGAGTCAGCTCTTCCCTTCTACCCTGTTGAGGCAGGGGCTCTCATTTCTGCTGCTCTCCTACACTGGGTTAGCTGGCCCATGAACTTCTAGGCAACTCTATTGTTTCCATCTCTCATCTTGATATAGAAAAGTTGGGACTACAGATGTGTCCAGCTTTTTTTTTTAAAGATTTATTTATACCTATGAGCACTCTATCTGAATGTATGCCTGCATGACAGAAGAGAGCATCAGACTCCATTATAGATGGTTGTGAGCCACCATGTGCTTGCTGGGAATTGAACTCAGGACCTCTGGAAGAGCAGATAGTGCTCTTAATCACTGAGCCATCTCAATCACATGAGCCAGCTCCATGCCCAGCTTTTTGTGGGTTCTGGGGACTGAGCCCCTGTTCTCAGGCTTGTGTAGCACATGCTTTTACCTGCAGGGCCATCTCCATGGCTCGTCTTTGATTGGTTTTAGTTTTGTGAGAAAGGGTCCTTGAGCAGCTCCAGCTGGCTATGAAGCACAGTGAGCCTCAAGCCTCCCACTGGAATAACAGGCCTATGCTTCTGCTTCTGACCAAATTCTGTTTTTATTTTAGAAATTCTATCCCATGAGCTCTGAATTCGGAATACTCTAATTATTAAGATCCAGAAATTGTTTTCTAAGACATGTCCTTGAATATTCCAGTGGAAAGATGTTCAGTGAATCAAGTCACTAGTTTTTTGTTGTTGTTGTTTTGTTTGTTTGTTTTAACCTGTACTTTAAAACTAGGGACCTAGAGGTGAGGGGGAGCTAGCATTTTGGGCTTCATACAAAGTACCTTCTATAGCCAGGGCCATCAGGGCCTGTGTAAATGGGGATAAGGTGGACATTTTTGTTCTCTTAGGCATTACTCATGAATTTTATTTTCTTGTGATTAAGCTTTTGAAGCAATCATACAGCCTCTATTTTCCAATTATGGACTTACAGGCAAAGGCTTTTTTTAAAGTGTTTAGCCTGGTGGAATTATTTTTTTTTAAGATTTATTTATTTTATGTATATGAGTCCTCTAACTGCATGTACACCTGCATGCTGGAAGAGGGCATCAGATCCCAGTATAAGTGGTTGTGAGCCACCATGTGGTTCCTGGGAATTGAACTCAGGACCTCTGGAAGAGCAGCCAGTGCTCTTAATCTCTGAGCCATCTCTCTGGCCCCTGGAATTCTTTCCTTAAAAACATTCATTCATTTGCTGACTTTATTTATTTATTTAATATTTGTGTCTGTGCCACAGTATGAACAGAGGCCAAAGGACAGCTGGTAGGACTTTTCTCTCTGCTGTGTGGGTTCTGGGTATCAGACTCAGGTCATCAGCCTTAGAAGCAAGTGCCTTTACCTGCTGGGCCATCTCGATAACTCAACCTGGTGGAATTTCACTTTACTTTTCTTTCTTTCTTTCTTTCTTTCTTTCTTTCTTTCTTTCTTTCTTTCTTTCTTTCTTTCTTTCTTTCTTTCTTTCTTTTTAAAAGATTTATTTTATGTATGAGTGCTCTATCTGCAGTACACCTGCATGCCGGAAGAGGGCATCAGCTCACATTCTAGATGGTCATGAGCCACCGTGTGGTTCCTGGGAATTGAACTCAGCACCTCTGGAAAAGCAGACAGTGCTCTTAACCTCTGAGCCATCTCTCCATCCCAGAGTATCAGTTTTAAGTTTCATATTCTTGTGAAAATGTCCAGTGTTTAAAAAATGTTCTAACTCTAAGAATTAGGAAATGTCTAACAGAAATTGACATGGTATATTTCCATAAACCATTATTTGGAGAAAATGTTGTAAAAGCTGAAAATATATTGCCTTTACCAATGGCTCTTAAAAAAAAGAGTTTCTTGAGAATTTCATACAGTGTATTTTGACCATCTTTACCCTTGGCCGCCATTCCACCCAGATCCCCACTCCTTCTCTCCCTTCATAACCTGTGTCCTCTTCTTTAAAATTTAATGTTTTTGAGACTCTGTGTTTCTCTATACCGACGGCTGGGCTGGAACTCACTCTGTAGACCAGGCTGACCTCCAGAGATCTAGGCAGAGTCTCTGCCTCCCGAGTGCTGGGATTAAAGGTGTGTGCCACCATGCTGAGCAAAGCCCTGGTTCCGAAGCAGTCTCTATCCAAGTACTAAGCAGGCCCGACCCTGCTCAGCCTCTGTGATCATGTGAGAACAGTTGATGTCAGGGTAGTAGGGTAGACTTGCAGATTTGTTGGCCTTTTTTTGTTACAGGGTCTCGTGTTGTCCAGGCTAGCCTCAAACTCATATTTATCTTGAACTTCTGATTCTCCTGCCTCTGTCTCTGGAGTGCTGTCACTACAGGAATGGGCTCAACAGGTAGTATTTCTCTCTCAAGTGAGTTCATAAATCTTTTCCTCATCTCCAAACAACAACGTTTAAAGAAAGATAGAAGGTTAAATGCAAACTGCATCTTGATTGAACTGCTATGAAACAGGCTTGGGGCATCGGTTTGGCAGAATTGCTTTCATTTATTTGTGTGGTGGTGGTGGTCTGTATGTGTATGCTCGCAGAAGCACATATATGGAAGTCAGAAAACAAATGTAGGAGTCCATTCTGTCCATCCATCCTGGAGGTCCCAGGGTCAAAATCAGGTCATCAGGCTTGCCACCCTTAGTGGATAAACCATCTTTGCCGGCCTAGTTTGGCAGATGTGGAAACCTAAATTTCACTTGCTCAGGTTAATTAGGCTTTGAGGAACTAATTTGGATAGCACAACTTCAGAATTCAACCCAGTGGACGCAACCTAATTTATAAATTACCCTGAGAATGAGACTGCACAGCTAGAGAGCTAGTCTTCACTTGTGTGCCCTGGACAATGCCAGTTTACTGGGTATTTTGAGATTAAAGGTGATAGGATAGCTTGACATTGGAGCATGGGACTTTGTGTTTATCCAGGATGAACATAATTTAACCTTGCTAGTATATAAACTCCCTGGAGGGATCTTATATACGAATGTGTCCAAAGAGGCTAGAGCATAGTTATCTGCTCACATATCAGTAAGTATCCACTTGAATGAGTGACTGTATGAGGATTAAAGTTTTAATTTTTTTATTTTTCTTGAGCCTCGAATGATGCTCATGATTGTAATCCCAGCATTGAGGATGCTGAGACAGGCAGACTCATGAGTTCAAGGGTGGCCTGGGCTACAGAACAGATAGTCTGCCCCACAAACACAACATTTGGGGTGGGGTACTGAGGATTCAGTTGCTAAAGTGCTTATCCACTGACCCCATACCCTAGAGTTTTGAATTAAGATTTTTGCCCTGATATTGGGTATATGATCTCGTCATCAGAGCTAGTTACCTCTTTTCTGGACAGAGTAGGAGTCACACTATATGTATTCACACACACACATCATACACTTTAAAGATTATATTTAATTATATATGTTTGTGTACATGTGAATGCAGATGCCTAAGAAGGCCAGAAAAAGCATGCACACCTGCGATCCCAGCACTCAGGGAGGCAGAAGCAGGTGGATTTCTATGAGTTTGAGGCCAGCCTGGTCTACATTGTGAGTTAGCCAAACCCTGTCTGGAAAAACAAACAAACAAAATTCTAGAACACTGTGTCAGATCCCTTGGAGCTGGAGTTCCATGAATTGTGAGCTGCCTAAGATGGGTGCTATGAATCAAGCTCAGTTCTTTTAGAACAACAGGAAAAGCGCCCACAGTATCCTCTTCAGTTCTGTGGTTCTAGACTTCTTGTGGACCACACCCTTCAGTTATGACAGCGTCATCTGGGCATGTGACATTTAGGTTACAGATAATTTCAGTCTCTCTGATGAAGTCTGGCAGCCACTTTGGTCTCTGTATTTACAGATAGATCATTGCATAGGGTGACTTTTTAATATTTTTTATTTTATGAGCATTATATTATTTTGCCTACATGTATGTCTGTGTGAGGGTGGCAAGTCCCCTGGTACTGGAGTTACAGACAGCTGTGAGCTGCCCAGTGGGTGCTGGGAATTGAACCTGGGTCCTCTGGAAGAGCAGCTAATGTTCTTAACTGCTGAGTCATCTCTCCAGCCCTCCCTGACTTTTTATTTTTATAAATCTTTGTGGGTTTTTGAGACAAAGTCGTCTACCTTACTTTAAACTCATGTAGCCCAGGTTGGCCTCACTGAACTTCCAATCCTCCAGCCTTTACCCTGCAAATGCTAGGATTGTAGCCATGGGGTACATCTGATCACTTTTCATAAATCTTGTGCCAACGTCTGTGAGTTTTGTTTTTGTTTTCTACATTTTCCAGGTTACTGACTTCTGACAAAGGCAGGTAGGGAGCTGCAGTGGTTTGTCTTTATTTTTTTATTTTTGTCTTTTGAGGCAGCTCAGGATGGTTTTGTACGCATTATAAAGTCCAGGTTGGCCTCCAACTGGAGGTGATCTTCCTGCTTCAGCTTCCTGAGTGCTGAGATTTCAGAGGGATAATGCCACACCTTTGTAGTGGTTTGTACTTTTTAGAGACAACTAGTTTACCTTGCTGAACACTCTAAGACCTCAAAGCCTTTAACAGAAGAGATGATCTAATCACATTACTGAGGGTGTGAGGGAGCCGCAAGGTTGCTGCAAGGTTGGTCTACGTGGCCACACAAGCAAGGTCATAATCCTAGGCTCGTAACTCATGTCTTCCTGTCGCGGTTTACTGTCAGAAGTTCTGTGTGAGCAAGTCTATTAACTTCCATATTCCGATCCCTCCTGGAGGCACCACGGCTTGGTAATCTCTCTGGAGTCCAGGTCAGGCACTTAGGTAGAGCGGGGTGGGAGGGGAAGAGAGGGGCGAGGCAGAACCCCAGGAACCCCTCATCTGACCCAAATCGCTGCCAACAAGAAAGCGGTAACCCTTGGGCCTGCGGGGCAGCGAGCTTCTGGCGAAGGTTTCCGAAATCCTCGCCGCCGGGCTTCCCGGACCTTCTGCGGGGCTCGGGGCACAGCTCACGAGAGCAGGCGCCCCCCAGTCTCCCCTCTAGGCCTCACCCGGGACGCGCCTGGCACAGGACCAGGGAAGCCGCGAGGGGCGGGCCGCGGCCGCCGCAGTCCAGCGCCGAATCCGGGCTGACCAGGGCGCCGCGCGCTCGCCCCGCCTCCCACGTCACTTCCGGCCCGGCCGCTCGCCCTCCGCCCCGCTCCCCTCCCGCTCGCCGTTAGGGAGGCTCTGCGCCTCAGCCGCCGCCGCCGCCGCCGCCCACTTGTCCGCGCCCGCCGCCGCCGCCGCCGCCCGGGGTCTCCGGGGGTCGCTACCGGGCTGGCCCCGCGCCGCAGCAGTCCCTTCAGCCTCGCGCTAGAGGCCGCCTCGGGAGGAGCCCCGCAGGCCGCCGTGCCGCTCAGAGCCTCCGCTCTCGCCTTGTCGACGTCGCCAAGGGTTCTGGAGAAGCGGCCGAGGCCAGGGGACGGGGCTTCGCGGTTCCAACGGTGGGTGAACGGGCGGGTGCCGGGCCCCGCGCATGCGCGCCCGGCCGCCGCCGCGGCCCTTTCCACCCCCTCGCTCCCTCCCCCCCTCCACCCCGCGGCGTCCCCGGGTCCCACCCGCGGCGGGCCGTTTGGGGTCTGGGAGGCGCGAGGCACGGCCCCGGTGGCGTTCGGTCGAGGGGCCCACTCTGCTGGGGAGAGGGGAGAGGCGGTGGCCCTGGCTGGCGGGGGGTGTGGCAGCCTTGGCTTTCCAGCCGCTGCGGTGTGTGCAAACAGGCGGTGCGTGCCTCGCCCCGCAGCCGCGCCTGCCCACCGGTTCAGCCTTCAAGCTGGGCAGGGTTGATGAGGCCAAAGGGGGGAGGGAGGAGAAAGAAAGAAAGAAAGAAAGAAAAAAAGAGTGGTTTATTCCGGGCTCCGCTGCGCCTCTTTTTCAGGTCACGTGAGATGAGTGGCTGCTGACTTCCTTAAATTGCTCAGAGAATATAGCCAAAATTGGGCTGTTGGTGCACTGGGACCTCATTGAGAATGCACTCAGCCAGAGCCGGGCCTATGGGGTCCCCGTGTAGGGCGTTGAGTTTCGGCTAGATAAGATTGTAGGAAGTGGAATCAGTTGGCACACTCGCCTAGTGGGAACTGTTAAACTCTTTGTTTGTAATCAATTAAACCCAAACTGACTTAGAAGAACTGTTGCATAATTTCATCCGGTTCGCCGTTAGGCCGCCTAATCAGCTTGGAGGAAGCCAAACTGAAAATGGCAACCACTGCTACAGTGTTTTTGGCCGTTTAACATTAAATAGCGGTGGTACCCAAGTTTGTAGGAGTTATTAAAGGGTAGATTTGAATATTAACTTTCTGTGCCTGGCTGATTGTGAAGTTGTGCCTTTTTGTAACCTGAAGCACAGTTTGGTCTGGGTTTTCCACAGGTTCTGTGCACTTAGTAAATACTTGTTGAATGACCTGGTCCGTATTTGTCTCTTAGGTGCCTTCTCTTTATCCTTTGAAATTAGGACATTTTCTCCAGTTTTACTAGTTAATCATCTGTAACACTGTTGAAATCCTTGCAGTATGTAGAAGGGCCTATTTAGTGACATTAGAATCTTTCATTGGATAAAGAAACTTACATTGTGGGTTTTTTTTTAAATGTAATTTATTTATTTTTATATTAACCACAGGTTAGGTACTTTGCATCCCAGTCGTAGCCCCCTCCCTCATTCCCTCCCACTCTCCCCATCCCTCCCTTATCTCCTCCCCGCCCCCTCCAAGTCCACCAACGGGGGGGGGGAGGGGGACCTCCTCCCCTTCCATCCGACCCCAGTTCATCATCTCTCCTCAGGGCTGGCTGCAATGTCCTCCCCTGGGATCTAGCCAGGCTGTTACTCCCTGGCGTGTATGGGGGAGGGTCAAAGAGCCAGCATGACCTTCCTATCCTATAGGTCTATATACATTGTGGGGTTTTAAAAATTACTATTAAAATGTTTTAGAATAGGAAGTGGCAGAATTAAATAGTGATTTACCAGTATTTCTCCACCAGTAATATGACACTTACTTTTTTGAGACCAGGGTCTCAGGTAAGCCTGCCTGGTTGGACTTCTTATCTAGCTGAGGATGAACGACTTCCAACTCCTTATCCTCCTGTCTCCTCCCCAAATGTTGAGATCCAAAGCATGTGCCACCATACTAGGTGTACAGTTTTTTTTTTTTTTTTTTTTTTACAGCAGTTGTTTATTGTTTGTGTTCTTGTTCCATGGCAAACATTGCAGGTCAGAGGACAATTTTCAGTTCTCCGCAACATGGGTTCTGGGCTAAAACTCATGTCATCAGACTTGGTGGCAAGTACCTTTACCTCTTAAGTCTTATCTCCAATCTTCAACTTCTTTTTAAAAACATTATAGAAAATATATACATACAATTTACCACTTCACAGTTGACCTCCAGTTTTACTTTTTGAGATGGTCTCTCATGTATCCCTCACTCAGAAAATTGTCATGAAGCTTCCTGAGTGCTGGGATTACATTGCAGATGGGCACTGTCACGTCCAGCTGTAACAAGTGTTTTTTTCTTCGTAGCAGTACCAGGTTTCTGCCCAGTGCGTGTGTGCCCATTCCCTCGCCTTTGCCTTGTGCTGGCTTTTTACAGGGCTACTGACCCACCTGACCTTGAACTTCTGATCCTCTTCCCTTCAGTGAGGAGATTATAAGCTTGCACTGCCAGTTTTGTGGTGTTGGTGTGAGGCAAGCACTTTATCCACTGAGTCACATATTTAGCTTCTTCTGTGCTTTTGATTTGCATTTCCCTAAAGGCTGGTAGTAGGCAATTTAAAAAGTTTTTACTTGTGTGTAGGTGTAGTGTACAGGCCATGGTGTGTGAAGAGGTTGGTCATAGGACAACTTTGTGGGGTTGGTTTGTTTCTTCTAGTTTTTAAAGCTTTGAAAATTTTATGTTTATGGATGTTTTGTCTGTACCATATGCATGCCTGGTGTCCTCAGAGGCCAGATTGCCTGGAACTGGAGTTACAGATGATTCTGAACAGCATGTATGGGTGCTAGGAATCAAACCTCTTGAAGAGACGCCAGTGCTCTTAACTACTAAGCTCTCTCAGAGCTCAAATTTCACCTTTTTCTGGGTTCTGAGGATTGAACTCTGCTTGCAAGGCTTGCAAGGCAGCAAGTACTTTTACTCACTGAGCCTAGGGACAGTGACCCAGGGACAGCTTTTTCATGCTTATGTCCTAGTTAGGTTTGTTCTCCCGGGGATAGAACGCCATCACCAACAGTTTGGGCAGGAAAGGGTTTATTTCCTCTTACTGGTCGAAATCTGTCATTGAGGGAAGTCAGGACAGGAACTTGAAGCAGAGGCCACGAGCTGCTCCTGTCCTGTGCTGCTCCTGTCCTCCCCCTGTCCCTCTCTCAGCCTCCTTTCAACCCAGGACCACCTGCTGGGATGGCATTTACCTTGTTTGTGGGTTGGGTTCTTGCACATCAGGCCAGTCTGGTGGAGGCATTTCCTTCTTTCCAAATGACCCTGGCCTCAAGTCAAGATGACAAAAAGCAAACTAGCACAGTTATTGTTTCAGGGCTACATAGTTGAGACACTGTCTCAAAAACTATATATGTATTTCCCCCATGAAATGAAGATCCTATTTTAATCAACAAGTAAATGTTTTTCAGATACTTTGTTAATAAAGTAATTTTGTACCGTGCTAAGACTGTGGGAGGAGTTACTATTCTAGAACAAGGAAGTATGGAATGTATAGATGAACTTGTCTACAATTTGTGTTTCCCAAACTTGAGTGAATTGGGACTTATCCAAGAGAGAACAGTAGGCTAATTTTTTAGTAGCAGATTTTAACTAAAATTAGAATAGTGAAGGATTTGGAATAGAGTGTATGTGATAACATGCCACTTTAATACAAAACTTGTTGCACATGATATACTAAATGGGAATCACTCTGAGGTTTTGTACATTTCACGGAAAATCAAAGCAGCAGATTCAGTGGGATCTATATTTGTTAGCTAGAAGGGACATTGACTTAAAAGCCAGTTGCAGCTTTTAGTCACAAGCTATGGAGCTTGACCAGTTTCCTAAGCTCTCTGAGCCTTTTCTTTTTTCCTCCTCACTTCATGGGATGGTTGGAGGATTCCAGTGGGTAGTGAACTGGAAAGTACTGGAAATGATAGCATCAGTTCAAATACTTGGATTCTATTTTTGGTTAGTTTAGAAGTAGAAACAAAAAACGAAATAACCTTTGTTGTTGAGATTGCTCAATGTTCACAAAACAAGTGTAGTCCCTACCTTTTTTTAATTTTGTAGAGTTTAGGATAGAAACCATGGCCTTAGGCATGGTAGGTCAGTGCTGCTTTAGTTATGTGCCTGTTTCGTGTGTGCATATGGGTGTGGATTCTAGTGTACCTGTGTGAGTTTCCATTTGAAGGCCAGAGACAATGTGGAGAATGTTTTCCAGGAGCCCTCCACTTTTCTTTTTGAGATAGTCTCTTATTGGGAGCTGGGGCTTGTAGGCTATGCAAGGCCAGCTGCTCTGCCATTGAACCTCAGGGATCTGTCTGCCTATCCTTGCCTCCTCAGCACTGTGATTCCGTGGGTAAGCCACCAAGCCTGGCTTTTATGTGGGTGCTGGGGGTGGAACGCAGGGCTTCCTTCTTGTGGGTGAGCACTTAGCTCTTTCCGCAGCCCCCAGCTTTTCCTTCATTCGCTCATTCGCTCCTTCCTTCCTTCTTTCTTCCTTCCATGCGTTCATTCTAGAAGAACTTTTACCAGCTGTGTAAAATGAGAAAAGTTTCCATCTCTGGGAACCCATTTGTCTAGAGTAAGTTATAGAATTCCTCTAATACCTTTTTCTGATTAAAAGCAAGTCCATTGTGGTTTTATATTAAAGACCAATAAAAAAATAAGCTAAGTATAGTTTCACAGCAGTCAGGCTGAAGCAGGGGGATCTTAAATCTGAGGTCAGCCTGGACTACATAGAGTGACTCTGTCTCTAGGAAGAAAGAAGCAGAGAGGATTGGCAAGAACACTTGCTACGTTTGCAGATGACCTAGGTTAGCTTCCAAGGATCCACACTGGGTGGCTTCAGCTACCTGTAACTCCAGCTTGGGGAGATCCAACACCTTCTTGCTTTTGCACCACACACAGACACGTGTTCTCTTTCTCTCTCACACACACACATTTAATCTCAAAAATAATAAAGATAAGGTTATTTATGTGTTTTTGGTTTTCCAAGACAGAGTTTCTCTGTGTATCCCTGGCTCTTCTGGAACTCACCCTGTGGAGCAGGCTGGTCTAGAATTCAGAAATCATCTGCCCCTGCCTCCTGAGTGCTGCCACCAAAGGCATATGCATCCACACTCAACTTTATTACAGTTTTAATTTCATTCTGTCTGTCTGTGTCCCTCCCCCCCACTGTGTATTTGTGTGAGGATGGCATCAGAGGACAACTTTCAGGAGTTGGTTCTTGCTTTCCACCAAATGGGTCCCAGGTCATTCGGTTTGGCAGGAAGTGCCTTTATCCACTAAGCTATCTCTCTAGCCCAGTGGTTCCCAACCTGTGGGTTGTGACCCCTTTGGGGGCTCGCATATCAGATATCCTCCATATCAAATACTTGTATTATGATTCCTAACCGTAGCAAGGTTACAGTTGTGAAGTAACAGTGAAATAATTTTAGGAGAAATTGTGCTAGAACTGCTCTAGCTCTTTAAGTTTCTTAATGTGTCACAGCTATGCATGTTATGTTACTCACTGCTCTGCTTTAGAAATACAAGATACATGTAGATAGGTGCTCTTAATCCCCCCACCCCAAAAATACAGTTGAGAAATTTTGTGTATTGGAATGATTAGATTTGTCAGGGAGGCAGAGGCAAGATGAGGCCAGCTAGGTCTACATAGTGTGACCCTGTATTTTTGTTTTTTTTTGTTTGTTTGTGGGTTTTTTTTTTTTTTTTTAGATTTTTGTTCAGTACCTATCTAGGAATAGTTGCTTCATCCTGTAACCCCAGCATTCTGTGGTGGAGACAGGTGGGTCCCGGGAGCTCATTGGCTGGTTAGTCTACCTGAAGGACTAAGGTGCAGATTCAGTGAGGGATTCTGTTAAAAACTAAGATTGAGAGTGGTAATAAAGGACCACACAAATACAGATAAAGACATGAGAATTGAAACAGTTGTTTTCTCTTCTTGTAGATTAACTGCTGAAGTACTGATCGAGTTCTGCGTTTCTTCAATGAGGAACTACAGGCTGATCTTCTGCCATAATCTCAAACAACCATAAATGACAGAAGGATGCTTGCTCAGTGAGGGTAGCTGGTGCAGAAGACGTTTTTTAAACTTAGGTGTTTAAGTGCTCAAAGGTAAGCTTTCTTAGTGGTAATGCTCTATTAACCCACAAACATTTTTGGACTTTGCTGTCTATAGCTGCTATTAATTTTTCTTTCTTTTTTTTTTTTCCTATCAGTGATTCATCTGATTAGCTGATTAGTTTGAGGTTTTGTATTATCTAGCACTAAGTGTATCCAAGAGTAGATGTTCTTGTCTCAGACTATGTAAACCTATGATGTTTTCTCGTTCCTAATTTATTTACGTTCTGTCATTCCTGAAATTGGGTGGATTATTTCCTGGTCATGCCATGGAGTCCTTGACCTAGCAGTTGATTCAGTCTTATTCTTTTAAACTTTAGAATCTTAGGATTCACCTTTGACCTCTGGAGTATCAGTATTTGGAAAAGTTTTTCTTTCTTTTAAAGATAGTCCTTTCTCCTTTTGTTTGGAGAATGGATTTTTATTGGTACTAATTGTTTGGGTAACTTGTTATTTAATACTTCTTTACTGATCTCCATCCTACATTTTGTTCGTTTGTTTGTTTTTGTTTTTTGAGACAGGTTCTCTCTGCTGTAGACCAGGCTAGCCTTGAACTCCCAGAAATAGGCCTGCCTTTGCCTCCCAAGTGCTGGGATTTATAGGCATGTGCCACTACTACTGCCTGACCACCATCCAACAAAATTAAAACAACCATTTTTTTCCTGAACTAAACATTTTTCTTTTTAGGGAAAAAAAATGAGTTATAGCCGCTCATATAGAAATAAGAAGTGATGTTTAGTGAGGCAAGTTACATATCACTGTATCCTAGCAATTAGGAGGCTGAGGATTTTGAGGTTAAGGCCACCCTGAGCTGTGTTTTGAGACTATGTCTCAGAACAAGCCCATCAGTTTATAAGAGAGCTGATTGTGGTCCTGATCACCCACCTCATCTGTGTATTTAGGGCTCATGTTGAGGGTTTGGAGGGGATTGGGCTTGGCTTCTGCTAAAAACTGCGTGGTCACTATGCTTTCAGAGTGAAAGTCTTGGGGCTACAATTGGCCCTTAATTGTCTTAGGATATTAATGTCACTTTCCAAAAAGTTTTGGATGATCTGTTTTAAGTGTTCAGATATTACAGGGAATTCAGACCAGAGTCTGTAATAGAGATAAGCTTGGCTAATTACACTGAGCTGTATTTGTAGACTGTCATGGGCCTGATAACTGGAACATATTTAAATAGTGCGCATTCAGGTGTGAAAGCATTTTTTTCTTTAATAATGTGTTTACTCATATTGCCACCTGTTAATTATTATAGTCTTTTCCCCCCCTTTTTCTATTTTCTTTTTTATCTTTCATTTGGCAGAAAAGACAGCTTTGATTTCTGGCTGCAAAAAAGATATGAGGAAGAGCTCCTCTCCTTCCTTGAGTAACTGCAACTCCGATCTTGCTAACAAAATATTTGGAATTCCACTTGATGAGCTGCAGCAGGGAGGCCATCCAGACAATGAGGTTCCGTTCATAGTCCGCCACGTTGTGGACTATATTGAGGAACATGGTATACATTTCCTTATTTGGAGGGCTAGCTTTTGTTGTCATAAACACAACTTACACTTTTTGATTTTGGATTTAATTTTTTTAGTATGGATAGTACAAAGCATGAAGAACAATATAAACTCTAGGGCTTTAGTATATTTTTATTTAAATTGATTTACCTAGAAATGGCAGTCTCCCAGCTGAGAACATTTTTAGTGGGGGTAATAGGAATTTTTAAAATGGATATAAAGGGGGGGATGAAATAGAATATCCTTCAGAGATAGTAGTATGTTGTTAGGTGAACAATTTGGTTTTTAGTCAAATCTGGGGAGCCAAGAAAGGCTTTCCAAAAGTATGAGAATTTTGAGATGGGAATGAACATATGTGGCCAGGAAGTTAAAGGTGCAGCTTAATTCTTGCCTTGAACTAACATAGGAGGTCTGGAGCAACAAGGGCTGTTTCAAGTCAATGGGAATGCTGAGACAGTGGAGTGGCTTCGGCAGAGATACGACAGTGGAGAAGAGGTGGACTTGGTTAAGGAAGCGGACGTCCCCTCAGCCATTAGTCTGCTTAGGTTTTTCCTGCAGGAGCTCCCTGAGCCTGTCATACCCGGCAGCCTGCATATTCACTTGGTGCAGCTCTCTCAAGGTAACAGTTTGATTTTACTGGTTAGTTATTATTAGTTTAGAGTCCGTGCCTTTTAGAAGTTTGATATGTGGTTAGTTTTATACAGTATATCAGATTAATTTTTATTTTCTTGTTTGTTCTTTGGGTCAATGGGTATAGTTAAGGGAATGGCACTTTCTTGGGTCTTTAGTATTAACTTTTTGAGTATGTATTTTTGTATATGTGATGTATATTTTTAAATATGTATTTCTGTATGTGTAATGTGTTTTTAAGTATGTATTTCTATATGTGTGATGTGTGTGTTTTTAAGTATGTATTTCTGTATGTATGATATATGTGTTTGTGTGAGAGTGTGTGTGTTTGGACATCAGGGGACAGCTTTGAGTGTTGTTCCAAGACTTCCCACTTTACATGGGTTCTGGAAAGCAAACACTCAAGGAATTGAACTCAGGTTACTAGATTTTGTGACAAGTACCTTTATGTGCTGAGCTAGCCCTCTGTTCTGAGCCAAAGTTTTAAAGGGGCTATATAGAGAAGTAGATGATAAATACAAAATAAATATTTGGATGCGATATATGATGATAAATTGGAGATGTCAGTTATAATTAATGTTAATTGGATTTTGCTTTTAGTTAGTATAGGTGACTTGAAGATTTATTATTTTTTAAAACTATGTATATATATGTGTTTGTGAGTGCAGGTTCCTGCAGAGTCCCAAGAGGGCAGCAGATCCTCTGGAGCTGGAAACTGAATAGCACACACTCCCAACTATTAAGCCACTTCTCTCTGTGTGAAAATTCTTCACAGAAGTTAACAGCGGGTCTCAGTACCACACGCTGTAGTCCCAGCACTCAGGGAGGCAGAGGCTGACTACACAGAGAAACCCTCTCTTGAAAAGACAAGAACAAACAAAAACTGTAGGAAAGTAAAGAAGAAAGGAAATAATGCCTGCAGAAAAATAAAAATAATGAAAGTAATAAATTACTTTAGCTTACTTTATTCATCTGAGAAATTCTCCAAAATTAGACCATTATCCATTAATAGGGGTTTTAAAAGTCTAATTTCTCTTAGTAAAAACTCATTGACATTACAAACACAAGGCCTAGCTTCTGTAATCCCATTCACTTGTTAAGAAAAGCAAGCAGAGCCAGGTGTGGTGGTTCATGCCTGTAACCCCAGCACTGAGGCAGGAGGCTTGCCTGTGAGTGTATTAGGCCAGTCTGGGTTACCAAGTGAGAAACGGGAAGACCTTTCAGTTTAGTTGGACTATATTACTTACGTTTAGTGGTTCTTTTCCAAGTGCCAAGAGAGAAGAAAATCCTGTCACCCTGTTCATTTATTTTCTTATTTGTCCATGTAGAAAATTGTCATTGATAACTTGATTGTTGATGGTTCCTTAGTAGTTTTTGTTGACTGGCAGGTCAGTGTATTTTGACTTCTTAGAGTAGGCATTAATTGCAAACACAGGTATAGTCATGCGTGAGGTAGTGTGAAGAAGAATTAGAGAATGAGGCCCATGAGTAATAGGTGAGGAAAACATCCTACAGTAATGAAGAGGCTGACTCCCTTTCTCCAGTTCCCCTTTTAAACTCTTGTCTCACTTAATAAGTGAGCGCAGCCCCCAAGGCGTTTGGCCTCTCCGGAGGAAGTGAAGAGGTTTTGAATTGTTATAGTAAAAGAACAATGTGGGTGGAGTAATGTGAACCTGGCAATGTATCTGAGCTTTGCTTTTTACTTCATTAAGAAAACCTGTCATTATGTTTTATAGATTATAATAATGAAGATGAATTTGGAAGAAAATTGAGGTTCCTCTTGCAACAGCTTCCACCTGTTAATTACAGTTTATTAAAGTTTCTGTGTAGGTTTTTAGCCAATGTAGCATCACATCATGAAGAAATTTGGTCTGCAAATTCTTTGGCTGCTGTTTTTGGTCCAGATGTCTTCCAGTAAGTTATTTCACAACTTTTGTGTAATTCTTTTAGAAATTGGATTTGTGAAATGGAATCATTATATTGTCTCCCAAGGATCATAGGATGCTTTGGTGAACCATTATTTTTTATAGTATATCTGATTAATTCTCACAGCATTGCTGTGTTCAGGGTACAAATTAGGTAGGTTTTACGGATGGGAAAACTAAGGCACAGAATGATGACATAAATTGCTCAGTTACTCATCGGTGGTTTTCTCATTTTATCTGTAATTAATTTAAGAACTCAGGTCAATTTAAGCTTTTATTCATAGCATTTACACGGATGTGGAAGATATGAAAGAGCAAGAAATTGTGAGCAGGATAATGGCGGGACTTTTGGAAAATTACTATGAGTTTTTTGAGAATGAAGAGGAAGATTTTTCATCAAATGATTTGAGTTCAATTACTGAGCAGGTGAGCATATTTACCATTCTATTTCTTAGAGAATACTTGTTTATAAGCATATATTCTTATTGGCTTGACACAAATTTACATAGAATTTACTTAGTAAACTCAGGTCGTTCCTTTGATTATCTTTTGTAATTAATGCTTTACACATTCATGTGACATATGATTGGATTTCATACCCTTACCCTGCTTCCTGATCTCAGTTTGACGTATTAAGCAGAAGGCATTATTATTTATTAACTTGTAGCGCTGGGCATTGGACCTGGGCTTTGAGCATGCTTGGTAAGCATTCTATTATTTGAGATACGTGTTCAGTTAGGAAAAGGTCAGAGTGTATGGTAGAAATTATTTTCTACTTCATTCCTCAGGTCCACTGTTAATTTAGAAATTGTTTATTTTGTGTAGCTCAGGCTGCCCTTGAAATCTAGATAACTTCTTTTTCTTTAGTGTTGGGGATTCCAGATATGCCAGCTCACCTGGCTAGTGGATAATTTTAAATTCTATGACTGTACTATATTATTCAATCCATTATTTATGTATTGATTTTTGGACTGTTTTACTTTTGGTTTTTATTGTTTGTGTGAGGATAGAGTCTTAATTTAGCCCAGACTGGCTTTGACCTTGATAGGTAGCCTAGGCTAGTCCTAAATTGTCAATAGTCTTCTTGCATTAGCTTTCCCAGTGCTGGGATTACAGGTGTGGGCTACTATGCCTGGCTCTTAAAATCTGTTGTTTAAGCTATATTATGATTTTTCTTCTCTGTTTTTGAGGGAAGATCTCATGTAGCTTAGGCTGGCCTCAGACTTGCAATGTAGGCAGGAATGAATGTGAACTTCTGATCCTCCTGCTTCTACCTCCCTGGTGGAATTGTAGGCATTCAGTGCTACATGTGGATTTATGGCGTACTGTGTACACTCTGACAGCTGAGTTATATCCTTAGTGCCTGCATTATACTTGATTTCTTTTTCCTTTATGAAATAGTAGTATTAGAGCCTGAGTAATTACAATTTTTTGTTTGTAAAGCCATTATTAATTGAGAGTCCTCGGGTTTAGAATTGGTGAGTTAGAGATCTGTTTGAAAATTTTTCTTCTATGATTTAAGTGGTTTGTTACCAGACTTTTTTTTTTTTGGTAAGGAGGTTTCATTTTATGTCTCTGACTAGCCTGAACCTAACTGCACACCACAGACTGGCTTCCAAATCACAGATCTGTTAGCTTCTGTTGCTTGGGTGCTGGGATTTTAAAGGCATGCCCACCACAACTGGCTAGTTTATTGAGGTAGGCTCTCATGTGGCACACAGTCTGGTCTTAGCCTGGCTGTGCAGTATAGGTTGACCTTGAATTACTGATGCCCTACCTCAGTTTCCTGAGTGCTGGGATTATTGGCATGTACCACCACACTTAGCTCCAGATGATTGTTGTTTGCAAATAAATATCAAGAGGACAGGTTGGTGGCTTCATCATAAATGGTGTTGGGTTTTGTTTTTTGTCCCTTTTGGGTCTTATGCAACCCAGCTGACCTGGAACTCCGTATGTAGCCACGGCATGCCTTGTGCTTCTGATTCTGTGGCCTCTCTTTTTCAGTGTTGGCATTATAGGCATATACCACTATGCCGGTTGATCTTAAACTTTAATGTCTTGATGGTTATAAATCCATCTCTTAAGGAATTCTGGATGTTATCCTTCTTTAAATTATTTTATTCTGATAGCTTTTTTAGAATTAAAATAAATGGCTGTTTAGAATGAAACAGCAGTGTATGTATGTTTGTGTCATTGATTTCCTATGTTTCCAAGATGTTTGACTCTTTAGAAATTGATGATGAAAACTTGATCAAATATTTCTAGAGTCCTAAAATTTGCAGTGTATGCCTTGGTTATGATTTCTTTTGTGATAGAATTTTGTGGTTGTCTTTCTCATTATTTCTTTGAAGGTATTGAACTATATGTCTGTATGTATTGGGTCAGTATTTTTATATTTTTTTCAAGCATTAGAAAAACTGACTTTAAAATATATTGTGCTTTATATTACATAGGATGATACTTAAATTAAGCAAGAGAAGAAATGTTGAATTCTGTCATTTGCTCATAGATAGAAAAGATATTAGTATATTGAGCAAAATAGTTCCAAGAAACAGGGTAGTGACATGGGTTTTGAAATAGGGATGTGTGTTTAATTATCAGTTGCTAGTTGTTGGGATCTTTTCAAGAAAGTATTTAATTTTTATGTGTGTGGGGGTATGTTTATGCACTGTGAGCATGGCTGGGGCCCTCAGAGGCCAGAAGATGGTGTTGGATCTCCTGGAACTGGAGTCCATATGAATGTGAGCCTCCACACGGGTGCTGGGAGTCAAACCTGGGCACTGCAGGAGCAGTCAGTGCTCTTAAAGCCACCGAGCCATCTTCCCAGTCCTGTCTTCTTACTCATTAAAAATACCTATTGATTAAAGTGGGTTACAAGTAACAAAAGTACAGATTTGTGAAGTTTGTTTTTCTTTAAGGAGTTTTGATAAACTTCAACTCGCTAGTAGAATTTATGAGATATTTGAGGGAAAGTAATATAGTCTCAAACACAGAGCAGTTGTGTTTAAATTGCTTTAACTTAAATACTTCTTATGCCTCATTTACATATTTAAAGATATCTGTAAGCATGGCGATCTGGTAGAGCTTTGATTTTCATTTTAATTTTGGTAATTGAAGGAGGCCAAGTTTTCTCAGCGCTGTTTGGGAGTTTCATCCCATTAGCCCAAGTATTTAGTTGTTAAACTCTTCTGGAGGTAATAGGTAGTCCTTTTCCTTGTATGTGTTGAAAAGATGAATAGGGAATGTTTGAGAAATGACTTGACAAAGTCAAGTGGACTTTGAATGGGCTCTTTAAATAAATGAAAATCCAGTAGGGTGGTTTGAAGGTGGAAGTGATAATTATGTTTCTTTATACGTTTGAGAAGGCAGGTAGCAGCATTCTCTACAGTCTGGAGCCTGGAGAACAGGCATTTCACAAGGCTCTAGAGAGGGGAATTACAACAGTCAAAGAAAGAAGAAATGTAAGTACGGGCCAAGGTTTTCTTAGTGAAGTTACGGCAGCTGTATAGGACAAGTTCAAGATAACTTATGAATACACAGGAATTGTTGAGCAGAGAAGGTCAGGTGGCAAGGTAACGAACTTTAGGAGATTAATATGGAGTGAGAAGACGTTTTACTCCTTTATGTCCTCACTTGCTCTAAATAATTGAGTCCGTTATTACTGGAGGAAGTTCTATTGATTGTACTAGAAATTGGAATTGAGGAGAAGAAAATCCTACAGGGTATATTTGTAGTTGATTATAATAATGTTGATGAAAATATTGGAGACTGCCATTTATGTAAGGTTTATTGACTTGGATACATTCAGTGTACCCAAGAGCTATTGTCTATAGAAACAGTGAATTTAAAAATAATTCTTTAATTTCTTTATTTTTAAATTTTTTTCTATGTGTGGTGTATGTATATAAGTGTGTAGGCTACAGGACAATATTGGATGTTTTCCAAGTTGTGCTCTACCATATAAGACAGGGTCTCTCGCTGAATCGGGTCACTGACTGGTTATATTGGCTGTCAGTGTGTGCTGGGGACGGGTCTTTCTGACTCTGTCCCCAGTGCTGAGTTTACTATGTCTGGCTTTTCTGTGGCTCCAGACTGAGGTCCTACTGCTGCATCGTGTGCCAGTTGAGCCGACTGAGGAACCCATCTGAGCCATCTCCCTTTCTCCTAAAATTGCTTTATCTTAGCTTGTATGTATGTGTGTGTTATGCATATGTGGTCAGATGTACATGGGCACACTGTGCACAGGTGCATGCATGTACCCATGTGTACAGAGGCCAGAGGTTAACATTGGTGTCTTGGTTACTTTGTGCTTTGCATATTGTAGTAGGGTCTCTCACTTATACCCAGAGCTCACTGACTTGGGATAATCTAGCTAGCTAGCTTGCTTTGGGAATCCTGTGTCTTCGTCTTGAGCACTGGGATTGCAGGCAGACCATCATTCTTACCTGGCTTTGTACAGAGCTTCTGAGAATCTGAACTCTAAGCCTCATACTTGCGCGGTAAGCCCTTTACCCTCTGAGCTGTTCTTAGTCTCCCATTTAGAAAAGTGATACATGTTAAAATAGCACCTTTTAACTAAAAATAGGTGGGCTGAATAAGAAGTCTGTTTAAATTAAAAATAGTTCTAGATGGCTTTATTGTGTGTGATGTGGGTATCAGTGCTTTGTGGAGGTCAGAGGACAACTTGGGGACTTTTTTTCCCTTTAGCTATATAGGCTCTGCGGAACAAACTTAGGGACATCTAGACAGGCTTGATGACAATTGCCTTTATCGGCTGAGCCGTCTAGCTCACTGCCCCTTCTCAAGTTTTTTTCATTACTGTTTTATGGGGTAGGTGAGGCACCACACTTATACACACAACAAATTAAATGGAGTCTGTTGTATATTTACAAATTGAAGCCATTTACTTTTTTTTTTTTTTTAAGTACCGTAGGTTGTACCCAGAGTCCTGGTTATGCTAGGCAAGCAGCCAATCACTGAGCTGTATCTCCAGCCATTAACTGTTGTTGAATTTTCATCTGACAAATGATACCAGTTATAGTTTAAAAGCTCCCACTTGGGTTTGTATAGTCTTGTTTAAGTGGCCATGTTGATATCTTTGTGGGGGTAGCACCTGACATTTCTAGGAGACACGGTCTCACAGCAAACTTTCTGTCCCTCTGGCTTTTACACACTCTGTAGCCCTCTTCTCCAATCGCTGAGCTTTAGGTACAGGAATTGTGTTACAAATGTATCAGATGGGGCTGGCACCACATGGTCACTTGTTCTCTGCATTTTGATCATTTGTGGTTTTCTATAATGGTCTCTGTCCAGCTAGTTTGACTAGACTGTGGCACAGAATGTTCTGCTCAGTATTTTAATGACTTATAAAAGTATTAGCTTATAAAAGTTATTAGGTTATTTATACATAGTTTCTTGTTGGTATAATTTATTTTTGAGACAGAGGAGCTCAGGTTGGCCTAGAAGTGGAAGCCTAGACAGGCTTGGACTGCTTGGAAGCCACTGTGGAAGCCTAGACAGGCTTGGACTGCTGTAGGTGTGTGCCAACACATCCGACTGCCTCTTTTAGATAACCTTAAAATATATTCTTTAGCATTTTAGTAGTTTTTGTTACTTGTTTTGGGTAGTGATTACTTAATATAACCGGTTTGATGATGGCGACATTTTTAAAAATCTTAATAGAAAAATATAATTACAGCTTCTGCTTAATAATTAAAATCTAAGTTCTTTGTTTCAGGATTTTATTTTACATCTTTTTGAACAATGATGGGGACTGAACTCAGTTCCTTGCAAATGCTAGGCACGTACTCGATAGGGTTTCATTGTATGTCTCTGGCTTGCCTAGAATTTACCATGTAGGCCAGGCTGGCCTGGAACTTACAGAGATATGCCTGTCTCTGCCTCCTGAGTGCTGTGACTAAAGACAAGTGTGCCAGCCCCGCCAAAAGCAACACTTCAAATAATATTCTTCCTACCCCCTATGTATCCTGAGCTGGCCTCTAACTTCCTATGTAGGATGATCTTGAACTTCTTATTATTCCGCCTCTGTCTCCCAGTCAATGGGTTTACAGATGTGTTCCACCCAAGTGGGGATTTTTGTGCCTTCTTTTTTACACTTAATATTAAAATGGTTTGTTTAATATACCTAGAAAATGGAGAAAGGAATTGGAAGTCTTTCATGTTAGATTTATAAAAGTAGTTAGATAATGAAGCTTTAGAAGAATTTGTTTTTGATACAGGTCTTCCCTGTGTCCTGGCCAACTGGAACTTGCAGTGAACATGCTGCTGCCTCTAGCGCTGGGCTTGCAGGCATGTGGTGCTGCTGTGCCCGGCAAAACTGGAACAGTCTTACTGTTACATGCAAGCTTCTTTATAGATTGTAACATCATTCATATGTATCCTGCATCAAAATGCTGTGTGACATAAAAAGTTACATTTGTCATATGTATATACTTTGTGTATTTTTATTGTTAAATTTATTTAGTTTTGTAGTCCTGGGGATTGAACCTATGGCATTGTGCATGTTAGGTAAATGTTTTCCCTATTCTATAGTTTTATTTTGATATTAAAAAGTTGGCACTTTATATGAGAGATTGGTATTAGGAAATGAAATTTAAAATTAGTCACTTGCATGTACAATATATTTTTAAAGTAGTGTATTTTAGATAAGCTTTATTAAATTTAATCCTGAAATTCCTTTTTATGTAGGTTAATGAACTTTCTGAGGAAGAAGAGGAAGATGAAAAGCTGGAACATATAGATGAGCTTCCAGAAGAAAGTGTAGACAAGTCAGATGGCGTGCCTGCAGTGTTGCAGCTCAGGATGACTGAGAACATCCTGGGGTCAGACAGTGTTACAGCGTCAACAAGGTAAAGGCGTCAGTTGAGCCAGGCTTAGCCTTTGAGCATTTAGTTTCACTGTGGACTCAAGCACCAAGAGCCATGCTTATGAAGCTGAACTGGGACTGTAGCTAGTGTGGAGTTTGCCCAGAATGCACACGGCCCTGAATACTGAAGAAAGAAAGAAAGAAAGAAAGAAAGAAAAAAAGAATTCTGGCTGGATGTGGTGGCATGTTCCTGTAATCTGCGCATTTGGGAGACAGAGACAGGAGGATCTCTTCAAGCAGGAAGCCAGGTCACACAGGCTATATATAGTAAGATCCTTTCTCAGGGAAAAGAAAACCCAAACATTTGAGTATAAAAAAGAGCAAGAAGAAAACTAAACGCTGCAAGGAGTTTTCATTTGCCAGTGTCGTGCTTTTCTCTAGACATGAAGCTTTGTGTCTATTTTTTCTTAAATTTTGTTTCCGTGTTAGCTTGGCTGGGCAAGGTTTTAGAACCTTTGAAATAGAGTTTCTGGGGACAGGAGGACTGTCTCCCTGCTGCTGTGACAACACAGCATGGCCAAGGGAGGCAGCCGGCTCCTAAAGGAGAGCGTTCACTCGGGCTTATGGTTTGAGAGTGCTGCAGTCAGTGATGGAGGAAAGCATGGTGGCAGGAACACCTGAGAACGCCTACTCGCTCTCTGCTTCTTGATCCTGAAGCAAGAACCAGAGAGCGAGTAAGCGAGCAAGCGAATGAGCGAAAGCAAGAGAGCATGAGCATACTGGGAAGGGGGGGTCTGTGACCCCTCAAGCCTCTTTTGAAGCCTATCTGTAATGACATGCCTCTTCCAATAAGGCCACACTTCCCAGTTCTTCTCAGAACAGTTTCACCAGTTGGGGTCCAAACACAGGAGCTTATGGGGACTAATCATCCAAATTACCACATTGACTTTTTAAATATTTTGTTTTTAAATTATGTGTGTGTGGGTGTATGTATTCATGAATGCAGTGTTCACAGAGGACAGAAGGAGGCTAATATATCCCCTTGAGCAGCAGTTGGAGGCTTCTGTAAACTGCCTGGCCTGGGTGCTGGAAGAGCCATACGTAACGTGCTCTTGGCCTCTTAACTGCTGAGCATCTCTCCACCTCTTAAATTGACTTACATCTGTAGCGTCTAGGTTAGGGCTAGGTAGTGGCAGAAGGATAGAACTCTAAGCTTTGTGATACTGCTGGGTTTGCCTTTTAAAAGTTTATTTTGTGTGATGTGTGTTCCGTGTTCCCTCTCTTTTGTTTTCTATGTGTATGAGTGTTTTGCATGCATATATGTGTATGCACCATGTTCATGCTTGTTGCCCATAGAAGTCAGAAGAGGACAAATGAACTATAGTCATGTAACTGATATGCTCCACTTTGCTGGCAACAGCCCCACCTTTTTTGACTTTGACTCTTGGGTAATATTCCTTTAATCATTTTAATCTGGCTATTTTTTCCCCCAAGTGTTCTAAGTCATGTTCTCCCCTGAGCCTCTGCAGTTTCCTTTTATTTAGATATGTATCCTTCTAGATATTTGTTTAGTTCTTTCAACTGTTTTTGTAATGTTACTTTTCAGTGATGACTCTCCATCCTTTTTTTAAATTATACTTTTCTGTTTCGTCTATAATGGTTATAGTCACCTAACTGCTGCAGTTTGGATTTTGTTGTTATTGTTTTTTTTTTTTTTTTTTTTTTTTTGAGACAAGAGTTTCTCTGTGTAGCCTTGGCTGTCCTGGACTCATTTTGTAGACCATGCTGTCCTCAAACTCACAGTGATCTGTGTATCTCTGCATCCCCAGCACTGGGATCACAGATGTGCTCACTAGCTAAAGATTTATTTATTAGATATACAGTATTCTGCCTGTCTGCATGCCTGCAGGCCAGAAGAGAGCACTAGATCTCATTATAGATGGTTATGAGCCACCGTGTGGTTGCTGGGAATTGAACTCAGGACCTCTGGAAGAGCAGCCAGTGCTCTTAACCTCTGAGCTGCCTCTCCAGCCCCTTGCACTTTAATGCAAGGGATCTTTAATGCCCCTCTGAGGCTTTTTTAAAAGTGTGTTCTCCAGAGTGGTATGGGGACACGATGAAAGCTTTAAGAGATAAGATCTAGTGGCTTTCTTAAGCTATTAAGAACCCCTGAATGGGATTTTGTGATCCTTCTCCCTTCTTTTTCTTTGCTTCTTGGCCATGAGACTAACAGTCTTTGCTCACTTTGCTCTGATAAGCCACATTAGCTTGGAACATTAGACTGGAACAACATAGCTAGCTACTCATAGAGTAAAGCTTCCAAAACAAGGAACTAAAGTAAGCATCTCTTTTTAAGTTGGTTTTCTCCAGTGTTTCCTTTCTATGATAGAAAGTTGACTAATGAGTGACATATGTTAATTACTGCTGTCTTCCAGCACTGGAATGCAGAGCATGTAGCAACAGAATTTTGTTTACCTATCTTTCTTACTTATTGTGTGTTACATGCCTGTGTGCATATCTTTGTGCAGTTGTGCTCTGCTGTGAGCCTCTCACTGAACCTAGATCCTGTTTAGGCTAAACTGGCTAAGACTTTTAGACTGCCTGCTCCTCCCCTTCTTTCACAGTGCTAGGGTCATAGGTCCACCATGTCAACTCTTGCAGGGGTACTGGGGGGCCAAACTTAGGTTCTCATTTTTGCAGGTATTTTACCCAGGGGACCGTCTCCCACTCCTACTTTTATATTGATATTTATAGCACTAAGAATAGTGTCTGCTACTGCCATTGTACCTGAGACTTGTGACTTCATACAAACTCAGTATTTAACTAGGACAAACAATATTATGTGTAAGAATGTGCATTTGTAAAGGAAATTGTTGGAGCACAATAGTTTTATGAGAATTCTTACAAGGTTTGTTAACATTCAAGGAAGAGTAAAAATAAATAATTGCTTATTTCAAAGGCCTGATCTGATTTAATCTAACTTAACAAGAGGAAAATAATTTTACAAGGATGTGTTTTTTTTTTTTTAACAAGTAAACATTTTATTAACAGCATTGATGGTATGTATGAAGCTGAACTGGAAGTGTTCAGAAGAGAGCATGATTACAGCATTTGCAGGCTCCTCACACAGATCCAGTGTTCTGTGCCATTTTCTGTCAGGCTGAGTTCATGGGGATGAACAGTGGCTCTGGTGACAGCAGAGAGGTGCTGCCTCTAATCTTAGCATCCAGGAAGTTGAGGCAGGCAGGCAGGCAGGCAGATTGCCAGTTTGAGGTCAGCTGGATTACATGGTAGGATCCTGTTTCAAGACAAACACCCCCCTCAGCCTTAAGTAAGTAAAGATTTCTGAATTGTTTGTTTACTTTGAAATGTGGACTTGTAGTCCAGGCTGGCCCCAAACTCTTGTGTAGCCTACCTTGAACTTTTGAACTCCCGTGTGCCAGGATTACAGGCTTGTGCTTCTGCACCCAACCTGCGCCATGATTGACATTTGCTTATTTCAAAGGCCTGATCTGATTTTTAAAAAATCTTACTAGGGTTGTTGCTGCTGCTGCTACTAATGCCAGTGATGGTAACATAAAGTGTTCAAAACCTGTGGCCGGTGCGACTGCAGATAATGAAGTCATGCAGCAAGATTTTGTATTTGAGGATCAGAAAAATAATCAGGTAAGAGATTCTAGAAGCATCATTCCAATTGTTCCACATGCTCCTTTGATAGCGAAAGTTAAAGTTGCATTTGAGTAATTTTGCTGATATACTTGTCTCTGTTGTAAATCACTAAGACTGGTCATTCTATGTAAAATTTAAGACTCGTGTCAGATAGAGTTAAATGTAAAACACCTTATTTTATTTTTATTATTTTTAATCTTTTGTGTGTGTTTGTGTGGGAATGTGGCTTATGTATGCCGTGGTACTTGTGTAGAGGCCCGAGGACAGTCTTTGCGTTCAGTCTTCTTTGAGACAGGATGTATTGTTTTGCTGCTGCATACACCAGGCTATTTGGCCCAGGAGCTTCTGAAGGTCTACCTGTCCTCCACAGCCCATTTTGCTGTAAGCACTGGGATTGCAGATTTTACTGCAGCACTCTATGTGGGTTCAGGATTTAAACGTGGCTCCTTGTGCTTGTGTGGTAAGCATTTGTACCCAGTTAGCGGTTCCCCACCCCAAGTGCTTTTTTATTCTGTAGAGCCCTGGTTGGCATGGAACTCTCTATGTAGACCAGGCCGCCTTCTTGTGCTTCCTGAGTACCAGGATTAAAGGTGTGTGTCACCGTGCTCTGCATCAAACATATTTTAAAAGTATTTCTTGGGAGGAAGCTTATGACAGCAGGTGAGGTAGGTAATGGTATTGCAGTTGAGCTTTAGTAGTTTCAAAGCTTTCTGTATTTCTTAGTACTTCTGAAGAACTTAGTATGGTATTTTTTTCTCCTTTCCCTTTATAATTCTTGTTGAAATAGACCCTTGTAACAGAAGACAAATTTAAATATATTTTTTTTTTTGTTAACTTTTTTCTTTTCTTTTTTTCTTTTTCTTTTTTTGGTAATCTATTTTACATCCCAAGGGTGCTCCTTCCCTGCTCTCCTACCAACCCCTCCCTGCCCCGCTTTTGTTAAACTCTTCTGTGTACGGGTGTTTTGCATGTACCACGTGTATGCTTTGTGGAGGGCCGGAGGCTCCCCTGGGACTGGAGTTAAAATTGTGAGTTGCCAAGTAGAGTCTGGAGGATTGAGCCCAGGCCTCTAAAGAGAGTAGCCAGTGCTCTTAACTGCTAAACCGTTTCTCTAGCCTATCCTCCTTTTGTTTTTTAAAGACAGGAATCTCAGTATATAACCCTAGCTGGCCTGGAACTAACAGCGATCAGCTTGCCTTTCTCCTGAATGCTGGGATTGAAGGAATGGGCCTCTACACTGTCAACAAAAAGACACATTAAACATAAAAACAAGCTTAATACATTACACCTCAAGTACAGGTGGGAATTGGAGGTAAAACAAACTCTCTAAAGAGTGGCTTAACTCTCCCCAGTATCCACGGATGAAGGATAGGTGTGTAGGAGATGACCAGGGAACGCATTTGAGTCCCTCCCCCCGCCAGAAAAAGGTATTTAGTTCTGTTATGGCAGTGATAGAAACCCTAGTGATACAGCCATCTTTCTCTCTTCCTGGTAGAGGAGCCAGACGTGGAAACCTGACGTGTTTTTATAATCATTGCTGACCTGCAGAGCTGAGCCTGCAGCAGGGAACAGCACTTGTGAGATGCATTTGTCTTTGGTTTTCTGCTCTTTTGCTAAGAGACTGTCTTTACGTAGTATTTCTCGGGCTATAAACTTAGATTCAAGCTACATGTTGGTTCACCAATATGTTGTGATAATTTTAAAAGGTATGGCCTAATAAATGTTTACTATTAGGCAGTGATTATTACGATGGTATTATCTAACCTGCTATCAAACAAAGACATAGATACCTGTTGTAATTTATAAAATAGCATTTACCTGGGGCATTGTAGATATTAACCCTCTAAACTAGCTTTACCTCCCAGCCCCAATCTCGAGCCACCTCCCATCCATGGTCCCAAAATACTTATTAATGTTCTCCATTTCCTCCGTCCATGCTGATCTGGCCACGTGCTCCTTCCCCACGCTAACGCATGGTGCTGGTCTGTTTTCTTCCTCTCCAATCCTCTCTTCCCTAATGTACAAAGGTTTTTTTTGTTTGTTTTTTAAATTTTGTAATTAAAACTTAGCAGTGTACATTTAACCCAGTTTAGTGGCCTTTGCCTTTCTCAACTTGGCAATTCGAGTCACAGATTTAGGACCCAGGACGTTGCCTCCCCAGTGGCAGCGGATCTCATCTTATCTGGCGTTGTGATTGGTCCCAATAGCCTCCACCAGCTTAGCCAGAGCACCCTTGTCTTCCAAGTTAACCTGTGTGAAGGCGACAGTGGTGCAAATCTTCCTGTGGACCAGCCTCCCCAGCCTGGCCTTTCCCTTGATGACGCAGTAGGGGACCCCATCTTTCGATACAGGGCAGGTAGAAAAACCACCAGCTCAATGGGGTCTATGTCAGCGGCAATCACCACCAGCTGAGCCTTCTTGTTCTCCACCAAGGTGGTGACTGTATTGACCCCTGCCCGAAGGACAGGTGCTCTCTTAGTTGAGATGTGCCCTAGCAGCTTTCTTCTCAGCACAGGCCAGTAGCCTCTGCTTCTTCTCCTGCTTTGTCTCTGGCCTGTACTCCTGGGCAAGCTTAAGCAGCTGGGTAGCTGTTCGCTGGTCCAGGGCCTGGGTGAACTGGTTAATGGCAGGAGGTACTTTGCTGCAGCAGTCTAATGTGACAGGGCCATTTGATGAAGTGCATGAGATCTCTTTTGGGTTAGATATCCTGCCCAATGCGGAAGTTCTTGGGCCTCTTCTCAAACAAAATATTGACTACCTTTTTGGCCTCCTGTTTCTTCACAGCGGCAAGGGCTGGGGCCAGGGCGGGACCAGAGCTACCTTCTTCCCCTTGGCCTTCTTTCCTTTGGGCATCTTGCTAGGCTAGAGGAGCGCAAAGATTTTTTATCAAGCAAATGAAATTGTACAGAATGAAGTTGGGGATATTTAAGATACTTAAAAGAAGTAACCGGCCATAATACTTAAGCAGAAATAGGTTGGTGGAGATGGAAGAAGTAGAACTAAGTAAGGGGGAAGCACTAATTTTGGATGGCTGAAGAATAGGTAAAGAATAGAAGAACAGCTAGGAATGCCTCCCAAGCTTTAAGTGGCTCTTGGCAGCCAACCCTGACACCATTGCTATGAGGGGCCTACTATTTTAATGCAGAAGATAAAATAAGAATGAAGTTTATTTCATAGAGTAAGATTGTCTAGCAGGCCCAAAGCCCTGTTCATCCCAGCACCACAAAAACTGTACACTGGTATACACCTGTAATTCTAGCTTTTAGGAGGTAGAGGCAGGAGAATCAAAAGTTCAAAATCATTCTTGGCTCTATAGGGAGATCTAGGCTACCCTAAGATACATGAGACTCTATTTCAAAGAAACAAACAAAATGACTACAAAGCCATTGTGGTAGCACATACTTGTAGTCCCAGAACTTGAAAGATGAATTTAAAACTAGCCTGGGCTATGTGCTGAGTTCTAGAATAGCCTGCACTACAGAGTTAGACCCTGTCTTATAAATAACCAGCGGAGCCTGGCGAGGTGGCTCGGGTTAAGAGCACTGTGCCTCTGCAGAGGACTGGGGTCAGTGCTAGTGCCCACGTGGTCACAGTCATCCGTAAAACTTGAGTTCCCAGAGCCCAACACTCTTCCATCTTGCAAAAGCATCAGGCACTAATGTCTTACACATACATACCTGAAGGCAAAACATGTTTTTAAATTAGTGTGCTGTGTGTATGCATTCTTCTTTCCTTTTTTTTTTTTTCCAGTTTTTTGAGATAGGGTTTCTTTGTGTAGCTCTGGCTGTCCTGGACTCGCTTTGTAGAACTCACAGAGATCTGCCTGCCCCTGCCTCTCTGAGTGTGGGATCACAGGCTGCACACTGCCTTATAGGCTTAGTTTCTGTTCTGTCCCTCTTGCTGTCTGCTGTGGAATCTGGGCTTCTGAGGCTAACAGCTATTTCTTTTTTCCATATAATTTGCTTTCCCACACTGCCGAAACCTGCCTGTGAGTTTGCCTTTCTCAGCAGGGGACAGAGGCCTGTCAGCTCTAGGTCCTGTCCTGATTCTTCATGCTTTGATCTAATTCATACAAATTTTGAGAATGTATAGTTATGTTCTTGGTAACGTTTGAGTTTTAGATCATTGGTTCTCTCACACTGAGTTTCTTTATCTCTTAAGAATTACTGAAAATCTTAGATATTTTGTTTAGATGGGTATATTAGTATTTATCATGTTAGAAGTAAAATTGGTTATTTTAAAAATAATTTATTAAAATAAATTCATAATTTTGTTTTATATATATATATAGGTGTTTTGTCTTTTTTCCTGTGTGTGTATATACCACGTGTTTGTAGTGTTCTTGGAGGCCAGAAGAGGGTGTCAAACGCCTTGCAACTGGAGTTACAGATGTGCCATATGTATTCTGGGAATTGAACCCCATCTCTTTGTTTGCAAGAGCAAAAGAGCTCCTAACCATTGAGGCACCTCTCCAGTCCCCTGTTCATGATATTAATAGGGTTGTTTTCCTCTCCCTCCTTTCTTTCCTCACTTTCTCTTTGAAGTAAGGTATTACTCTGTTGCTCTGTTTACTGTGAATTTATGCCCAGATTTAGCCTGTTAATAGACCCCTGAATAATTGGGACTATGAGTATCATCATGTTTGGCTCCATTCGTCCAACCATCCATCCATCCATCCATGCATACATCCATGCATCCAAGTTTGTGTGGGTGCATATGCATGTGGAGATCAAAGATTGACATCAAGTCTCCTCCTCATTACTCTCTGCCTTATTTTTTGAGACAGAATCTCTCACTGAAGCTCAAAGCTTACCACTTTGGTTAATTTACTAGCCAGTAGCCCATGGATCCTCTTGTCTCAGCACCTCACCACTGCTGGAATTATAGGTGTGTCTGCTGGCATTGGCTTTTTATGTAGGTGCTTGGGTCTTCATGCTTGTAGAAAAGCACTCAACTGTCTAAACTGTTTCCCGAGATAGCACTGGTTTTTTTTGTCTTGTTTTTTTAATAAACAGCTGTTCTCATAATGTTTTAATTTTGGGGATTGCATTGTTGTATGCTTATAAATATAATTAATGCCTGCTTAGAGGACAGGTGGAGTGTCATTTGCTTTTGTATTCAGTGCTGCTGTATATTCGATTGGATTGAGCAAACAACTCACCTTCATGGAGATAGGTAGTTGGAAATGTAGGAGATCTTACTGTTCAGACAGTCAGACACATGCATGGGAGAGTCTAAAGAGTCTTAAGGTTAGCAAGATGGGTGCAAGTGCTTGTCACACAAGCCTGTCAAGAAGAATTCAGTCCCCAGAACCACAATGGAGGGAGAGAACCGATTCCTGAAAACTGGCCTCTGATCTGTATACATGTGCTGTGGCATGTGTGCACATGCAAACACATACTAATGATGAATGAAACATTTAAGATTTGAAGTTTTTGCTGTTTTAAAGATTATCAGAAATATGAAGATGTTTCTACTCTCTGTATAGAGTTGATGTATTATATTCGAGAGGCTTTTTTGTTTTGTTCATGCAGCTCAGGCTGGTCTGTGCCCAAGGTTAGCTCAGACTTTGGGTCTTCCTGCCTCTTGAGTGTCAGAATTATAGGCATGTGCTATCACACTTGGGTCTCTTGTCAAGGAATTGGGGTGAGGTAGTATTACTAAATTCATTGAAAAGTAGATTGTTCTGTGCTTCTGAGGCTCACATGGCTCCCCTGTGTGGGAAGAAGTTGTTATTTCAAATGTACCTGGGCCAGAGCTTTTCCTGTGCTCAGTAGGTACTTTATCATGAAACAGTACTCATAGTCCACCGTAAATTTAGAGGAGAGTTTTTGTTTGTTTGTTTGTTTTGAGACAGGGTTTCTCTGTGTAGCTCTGGCTGTTCTGGAACTCGCCCTGTAGACCTGGCTGTCCTTGAACTCATAAAATTGCACTTGCCTCTGCCTCCCATGTGCTGGGTTTAAAGGTGTGCATCACCCTGGCCAAAGGAGAGAATTATAAGGAAAGAGGATACTAGTGATTATTACTTATAAGGAGAGAGAAAAACAAAGTCTCTGCAAATACTTAATATGTTTCAGATTTTGAGGAAGGGTAAACTTTTTGTACAGGAACTGCTAGTTCCTGAAGACTGTTAGAGTAGACACAGAGGGGTGTTTGCTAATTTGTAATCTGATGTCCTAGATTGGCAACTTTGTCTAATGCATGACTGTTGGGAGCTGATAAACAGTGGTATTCTCTCCTCAGTCTGTAGGTATACTGTTAGAGCCTTGTAGTGACCACGGGGATAGTGAAGATGGCTGTCCTGAGAGGTAAGCCTATTTTGTTGTTGCTGATAAATTGTTTTGAGAATTGGAACGTCTTAACAAATTTTTGGTTAAAAGCGTTGGGTGAATCTATTACAACACACAGTTTGGGTAATGTTAAAGACAATCAGGCTTCTTGTTTTAATGGTAGATACAGACTATATTAATAGCCACAATATGTAGAGTTTCCTAGCCACAGACAAACATTAGTTATGAACATACTCAGAAAGAACACAGCCTTCTTAGAGATGGTAAAAAACTTTGATTTGTAGAACAATTAGAATTTATCGATCCTGTAAACAGACCTGCTAGGAGCTAATTGCTTGTCTGAGAACTGTGGCCAGCCAACCAAATTATTTATAAAATACTTGCTTCAATGGATAAGTGTGGGGTATTTTGTCTCTGCTACTCATCCTTACTGTGTCCAAGGATAATCTTATCTATTTGGAGCTTGTTCACCCTTCTATCCTTGTTAAGATGTTTGAAACAATAAGACCAACCAAGTGTAGAGTCTCCTCAGAATGCAGGCCCTGTGAGGAGAAGCTCTGCAGAGCATTTTAGTCAGTGGATGGAAGTTTTCCCAGTCACTTGGGTCTTGTTGCCCTTTGCATCATTTTTTCTGCCGAGAGGTATATCCTGACATTCTTAGTGAAGGGGATTTGATACTCTGAAAGTAATCAGTACTGAGGGCTCTGACACTGCTGGTTTACTGATTTGCTGATAAATGCTGTTGTGTCTTAATTGAGTAGGAAACCTGTTGGAGGGTAAGTAAATTCTTTGGAGCCACGTCTCTGGAGTGTCCTCATACTCTGAAGGTCCACAGATTTCCTGCTTACAGCAGTTCCTTGTGCTTCCTTTCAGGAGGCAGGACTGATCCTCTTCCAGCCCAGGGAGTTTTGGAGCTATGGGCTGAAGATATAAGATTAACAGGCATCCCCAGAATGATGACATCGGGATATGGTAGAACAAAAAGTATCCGTTTAGTGAGGACCCAGTCTTTTTGGAAAGCTCTTTGCTCTTCAACTCGTGTCTAGGTTAGCAAACCTATTGTAGATCCAGAGTACTTTGGTTAGATGGATTGCATTTTTTCATGGTTTCAGATTTAGATAATTAGATCTGAGTCTTTAAGAGTGAATCTGATTGATCCTACCAATTGCTCCCACCCTAAATAAAAGAAGGCCTTGAAGCCTTCATGAAGGTGGCAGAGCACGCCTTTAAGTCCAGCACTCCTGAGGCCGAGGCAGACAGATTTCTGTCAGTCCAGTCTACAGAGCTGGTTTCAGGACAGCCAGGGAAACCCTGTCTTGATATATCCCTTCCCCCCAAAAGAAAGAAGGAAAGAAAGGAAAGAAAAGGCCTTGATTTTCAGGGGATTTATTTTTCAGGCCATTAAGGGTAGGATACTTGGTATAGGGAGATAACTTCCTGTGTTTAAATCAAGGCTTGTCTTCCAAGTGCTCACCACTGTATGACCACTTAAAAGTGCTACTTAGCTATATGTATTATAAATTAACACAGATCTGTTTGAGGAGACTTTCCCACTGTCGGCATTAATAACACTTGATTTGATGACTGGCCAAAGAGGTAGAGATCATTTGTGACAACTTATGACATAGTTCTTAAATAGCAGTTCATTTTTTGGGGAACTAAAAGGTGAATGAAGAGGGTTCAAGAAGCAGTAACCTTTACAGTATATTCTTGTGATAGTGTACAGCTTTAAAGGACAGACCCAAACCTCTTTAAAAGACTTTGCATGGAAGGAATAAAATTGTTGGTTAAAGCTAATATTTATTTTATGAATTCTTTTTTCAATATGCATCAGTTATCACTGGTTTTTAAATTTTTCTTTCATAAAATTTTTTCTTTTGGGGTTGGTTTTATGTGAGGAGGGAGTGGTTTTATGTGGGAGAGAATATTACTTAATTTTTCTAAACCTGAAGTGAGTCTGTGGACCTTTTCAGTATTGTGTGATTTTCAGATACAGGGCTCCAAAGAATGGGCATTTGCCCTGTTGATAGTTTTTCTTCTCAGATTTTAAATGCTAACTGTATTGGGGAAGAGAAGAATCTAGGTAAGAAGTAATAAAAGTAACCTTTTTATTCTTTATATGATAATTACTATACTTGTGTTTTTAGGAAGGAGTATTTGCTAAGTGACAGTGATAAATTGCCACACTTGATTCTGGTAAGAACTATGTTTTTGTTTTAGTTCTTAAAGTGTTGCTCAGATTAATGTACCAGTTACTATATCTGGCATTTAGTGCTTGCATTGAGTAAGTTGAAAGGAGTCAAGTATGTAATAGTTAAGCAGCAATTAATGGTATAAAATCTTGGGTTATGAAAGTACTTTCCTACATTTGACATACAAACTTGGCCTCCTAGTAAAACATTATAAAGTGCAAATTTATATTTGAATATAGTTTACATAATGGATTAGCCGGTTTGCATAATGGATTAGCCATTAAGAACACTGGCTACTCTGCTCTTTCAGAGGTCCTGAGTTCAGCTCCCAGCAACCACATGGTGGCTTACAACCATCTATTAATTGGATTCAGTGCTGTCCTCGGGTGTGCAGAGGTACATATAAGCAGACAAAGCACATATACATAAAATATATAAACAAATAAACATTTTTTAAAAAAGAAAATAAAAGACCCAAAACAAAATATTAGCTCCTCTTTCATAGGACCCGGGTTTGAGTCCTAGCAGTAATCTGGCATCTCATAACCATCTGTAACCAGTCTCAGAGTATTGGATGCCCTCTCTGGTCTTCTTGGGATCCAAGTACACATATAACATATGTACAAGCAAAGTACTCATACACACACACACACACACACACACACGTGTACACACACACATACACACAAATAGAAATGGGACAGTTGGTTTTGTCAGCCCAATAATGAAAAATATATAGGGATATGTATGCTGATTGTCTCTGAACTAGTTGTGAAAAGTATCAAGGTTATGAAGTTCATTCTCTATTTTAAAATACAGGATTCTAGTAGCAAGATACGTGATTTGAATGCCAACACTGAATCAGAAGTAACCGAAGGTCAGAGTGTTAGTGTTCAAGGAGAAGCAGCATGTGTACAAATTGCACATTTAGATCTGAAGAATGTTTCTGATGGTGATAAATGGGAAGGTAATTTTACCCAAACATGTTAATTTCCCAATACTGTTATTTGTAACTGAAATAACCCAAAGCAGTGATGAGACTCCTGCCCTCTTCTGCAGAGTGTTTGTCATCCCAATCTGTTCTCTCTTTGGGGGGGAAAAAAAAAAGGAGTTTCTTGTTGTTTTCCTTCAAGTATACAGGTAGGGCATCTTCTTATGAGTAGAATGTATGTGTAGTCATTAGCTTTGAGAATGGATGCTGCCAAAGGGCATGGTGGTGCATGCCTGTAGTCTCAGCATTCAGGAGAGGGTAGGATGTTCATGAGTTTCAAAACCACACTGAGTAACATCATGAGACCATCTCAACACTCCTCCCCCATGGCATCTTCCTCAATATGGATTAAAAGTAAAATTCACCCTAGAGTAGACTTGGTTAATTATTAAATAGCTACTACCATCTCTTGCTGTTTGAAGTTCAGTATATTTAAGCTTTTGATGGTTTTGCAGTTTAGGCAGGGTAGTTAGCTACCCTTTCTTATAGTCATCAGCAATAGGTTTTTAATTTTGAATTCTTCAAGGGTGCTTCTAAACAAAGATTGTACTGTAGATTACAAAAGTATTTTGGGGAGACCCTAAAATTTGCACAAAGGAATTAAGTTTAACAAGCAATATGAACATATGCCTTTCTTAAAACTTAGCAAATGTATAGTGAAAATTTTTGCTAAAGGTTTTACATTAAGAAAACCATAAATTGTAAACAAATACTGGACTTAAGTTATTCACTTGCTGAAGTGATTTCTTGGGAAAACAGTAGAATCTTCAGTTGAAAGTCCATAAAAAGAAGATAGCTAAGGAAATGGATAAATACTATAAGCAAGAGTGGTAATGTTCTAACAGCTGTGTTAGTTTTTCTGTCAGATGTGTATAGGCATTCGTTTACCTTTCTTGTACTGTAATCAACTGTCATGAGATCTTGGAGAAAGGAAAACAAGCAACCAATTTGGATCCATGAATCTTTGTGAGTGGTAAACCCTCCTAATAAGAGAAAAGGAGGCAACTCCGGAGTCCTAAAACCAGTTTCTGTTGATACGGCTAGAGCCCCCTGCAGTTGTCTCTCGGCAGGTTGATGGACAACATATAGTGGCGATAACCAGAGGAGTTGTGCTGCCTAGCCATAGTTTTAATGTCTGTTTTAATCTAAAGTGCAGTCGTTAAGAAGTTCTTACCAAATCCATGTCTGTGCCAATCTTTATTGTGATCACTCTCCACCTACCACTTCTAGGTCTCTGTCTTTGCCATGTCTACTGGCATATTGTGAGCCTTAACCTCAGCTAAGTCAGAATTTGGTTTCTGTTTATTCAGAACTTTTAGAATTAATGCAAAAGCTCCCTTGTGTTAGATGTTAGCATACTGGTAGCAATGAAGATCACATGTCCTGAGTGTGGAAAGGGAACAATAGAAAAGAATACTGGCTAAAAGAGCATCGTTGGGAACCTTGGTAGGAAAGGGGTCTATGAACATGAGGATAGGATACTTTTGTGTCTTCTATGGGAGATGCAAAATAAATAGCCACTTATGATCTCCTGACTGGAGAAAGGAGCATTTTCTATTGTTTAGAGAAACCGGTCTCTGTAGCTTGAGCTTTCTGGAGGTTCTCCAAGGAGAACCTGATGCTGGATTCACCTTTGGTCAGGATTCCTCTTGTCAGAGGAAGGGAGATGCCCTTCTCTTCAGTGCCTGGGCTGCTTCCTTATTCCTAGACTCATCAGTCAGTGAGTCCATGTAGGCCTCTTTCCAGAAGGTCAGTGACCTTCAGAAACTCAGTGCTGGCGCTGGAGAGAGAGCTCAGCTGCTAAGTAAGAGTACATCTGCTCTTCTAGAGGTCCTGAGTTGAGTTCCCATCAACCACATGGTTTCTCATGACCATCGATAATGTGATCTGATGCCCTCTTCTGGCATGCAGGTGTACATGCTGATAGGGCACTCATATATACAAAATAAATAAATCTTTTTCAAAAAACAAAACAAAAACTCAGTGCTAGTGGACGGATGAGTGAGCTTCCTAGCCCTGGGAGGAAAAGGTTGTCATTAATTATGTTTTTCTAACTATGCCACAAATGTAAATATTGTTTTCTATATTTAGGTGTTAGGATTTTTAAAAAAAATCTTAAGGTAACCATTTTTTTAGACTTTATATACTTTGAAATCTATTATGTTTGATACAATTCTAGTAGAGAAATGGAGATGGCCCCAGAAATTGCGGTCCTCCCCTGATTCCCTAGCAAGTGGAGTTTTATTTTTTTTCTCAAAGGGTACTTAACAGAACACAGTCAGCAATGAACTCATAGTAGATGTTCAAAAAGTCTTAATGGTGGTGGACATCATCTTTCCTTCAGTTTTTCTGCTGTTAACTGGGATAAAATACAATAGTAGTCGTTTTATGAAGCATGAATAAAGGGAAGATTTTTCTTTGTTTCTTTTCTCTTTTTGGTCCTGGGATTGAACCTAGAACCTTGAAGATGCCAAGAAGCACTCCATTACTTAGTAATAGATACCCTCAGCTTTTAAGGGAGTTGTTTTTCTTTCCGTCAATCATACTAAAAAGCTTCAAACTGTACCTGGTTAAGATGCTTTGGCTCTTCAGCCTTGTGTGGTATCAATCACTTTTGAGTTTGCCTTACTTGCTGAAACAGAAATGTATGTTTGCTTGAAGTTTGGTTAGTAGTCATTTCTTTGAACTAAGTTTTTGAGCAGAATCCCCAACTGGTCTTAGGGAAATGTTTTTGGTATCCTTGGCTTTGTGTTATGTGTATGGTTTGTTCTGCTTGTTCTGTGTGTTCACTTTAGTATTTTTTGCCATTTTTTCCATTTTATTAGCATCATGCCTTATCACTTTCCCCCTCATTGATTTCAAAACAATGCACCTGCAGAGATCTGGGGAGGGTAAGTATGGTTCACCATAGTTTAGTTTTTTCCTTTTGTGGTTCACTTTGTCATTTCATTAGCCCTTCTCCTGCTGTCCCCAAATCTTAGGGAAACTTTTGTATTAAAAACTCAGAAAAAAAGTTTTTTTGTTATTTCTTTTCTTAAAACTTGGCAATTTCTTATAAAGTACTCATTATTATTGTATTTGCTGGGACAGAGGTATAAGGGTTGCTTTGAAGTCACTGTATTGCTGAGTTTATTGTGGGATTACATACCTGTTACCCAAACTTTAGTCACCAAATTGATCTAGGCCTCAAAAGCAAGCTAAGTTATTTTCTAAAACCTGTTAAAAGATAATGCTTAAATGGCTAATAGGTAGCATTAAACTAAATTGCTGAAATGGCTATTTTGATTATTGTCTAACAAAAGACAACTTTAAAAAATGTTGATACCGTTAATCCATTGTCTCATTCATTTTTTTGCTTTTGTAATAACTATGTCATTAATATTTAAAATTTTAATTTTAAGTCTGATGGATAGCTGCGGCCCTCCCTCTCCCATCCTCCAGTGATGCCTAAAGTTAAACATATTTGTAGATGTTGTATATGAGCAGAGACATAGATTATATTAACGTGGCTTCAGTAAAGAGGATTTAGGATCACTATAACAAAATTAATGTGCGTAAGGACAACCAGTGCTGGTTTATTTTCACTTAAATACTGTTGTGGGGTTAAGAGGTGTGTGTATGTCTTATTTATGGGAACCCCATTACAGAAAACAACGACCACTATTTGAATGTTAAAAGTTTATATTATTTCTTTTTATTTAACATATTGTAGACAGGCTAACTTAGCTTCTAATTGGGAATATTAAAATTCGTATGTTGTTAGCTCCATTTCTTAGTATTCTGTGTAGCATGGGGGAAAACGGTTATATTTTAAAATGGCCAGCTACCATCTGATAGTGAGAGACAGTTCATCCACCTGTTGAGTGTTCACTGTTTCTAAGGAAAGACTTGTATTTGAAAAAATGTTTTTCTATACAAAAGCTTTAGGGTATTGAGTAGGGATTATGTTAAATGACATTTTAGAATTAAATTTAAGAATCTTACTAGTGTTCTTTTTGCTGTGTACTGGGTGTATGCATTTAAGGGCTATTTCTTAATGAGAGAATTTGAAGAGTGAAGCTTGGGTAACTTTAAACCACAGCAGGCATTATGAATATGCTAGTATTTCTTTGATGTTTTTCATTACATAATATACATATATAATGAACCCACTGTGCAGTGAGGTAGACCTCAAGACACCCATAATCCTGTTCTTGTGTTTGTTTCGTAGAGCCATTTCCTGCATTTAAGTCTTGGCAGGAGGACTCTGAGTCTGGAGAAGCTCAGCTGTCTCCGCAGGCTGCAAGGATGACTCCCCATCCCCTGGGAGAGGACTGTCCTCCAGTATTGTCACACCGTAGTTTAGATTTTGGGCAAAGCCAGCGTTTCCTACATGATCCAGAAGCATTGGATTTCTCGTCGAAGGCACTTTCCTTCACTAGGTATGTGATCTCATGTATTTGAGAGGCAGTTCTTACTCTGTAATAGCTCCTTTCAGGTCTGTAGTTGAAAGTGGTCACCCCATCCCTGAAGCATGTTTTATAATTCCCCTGCTATCACATTTTGAGTTTATTGAGGTTTATGTAGTACTTAGGGTTTACTGTTAGACCGGGGCATTTCCTGTGGTTTAGTTCTCACTTGTTCATTGTAATTGGAATGCAGAATTCTGGAAGGGAGACGCTGACTAGTTTGTACTGTCCTAATTTTAATTTCAATTGGCATAGTGGTCCTGGCATCTTCTTGCAGCATCATAGAATGCACGTACTTCCAGAAGGAGCTAACATGCCACTGTGTGGGCCTGGATGCCCACTGCCAAGTGGATCTCTGACCTCTACATTGTATGTGTGAAAAAGAAAAAAGAAAAACAAATAACAAAATTCCCAGAAATCTCCAAGCTAGACAGGGAAACTTAATGAAAAGGAATGTTGTCTCTCCTGTAGAGTCACATACCTTCATTTGGTTCAGCAGTTCCAGACAGCAATGTCTGTCTTCCAGATTCAAGCTGTAATGCCTTTCCAGATTATGGAGTTGTAACAGTATCAAGAAACCAGAGTTTGCTAAGAACTCCAACACAATACCTCATGAAATAATAGAGGAAAGAGCAACAGGTTTCCTATTCCTGGAACTCACTCTATAGGTCTGGCTGGCCTCAGACTCAGAGATCCATCTGCCTCCGCCTGCCAGGTGCTGGGATTAAAGCTGTGCACCACCACCTCCTGGCTTGTGCCGGTGTAAAGCTCTTATATAACTTGAACTTTATTTTGGAAAGTTAACTTAAAAGCATCGTTAAGAGCATTCTGGTAACTTAGTGTTCCTTGAGAGTGTAGCTTGTCATTCATGTTTAGAAAATTAATTTTGCTCTTGAAAATGGAAGCTCTGATTACTTCTGTATTCAGATAAGTTTAGAATGTATTACTGTTGTATGATTTAGTGTTGAGGACAGGCCTCTCTTGTGCCGCGGCATGCGTATGAGAATGAGCGGATAGCTCTGTAGAGTCGGTTTTCCCTCCACCTTTACGTGGGTTCTGGGGTCACACTCGGGCCTTTGGGCTTACAGAGCAAACACCTTTGTTGATCATCTTACCACTCTGGCAACTTGGACGGTCAGAGAAGATAGACATTTGATGGTGCACACAAAGAAAGAATGCCTTTAAAACAAGGGAGGCATGCTTCAGGGTTGCTTGCATCTGTAGTAGAAAATTTGAGTAGCCATAGGTTAAGATTTAATACTACTATCTTCCAGCTAGTCTGCAAACTGGACAGTGAAAGGAGGAAGTTGTATAGTTCATACCTTCTCCTTAGTACAGGAAGGACTTTTTTGGGATGGGAATCTGTTGAGTCATCAGACTTTGGAGCCTGTATTTATTCAAGTAGAAAGAATGGCTCATCCCAGGAACCCCATGCTTCTCGTTTTGCCTCCATTCGAGATGGGAGCTTCCCCAGATGGCTGACCTGGATATACCCTGTACTAGGGAATGTAAAGAACTGGGACAGATGATTAAAACACACGAAGTCCTCAGTGGCCTCTTCCCACTGCACAGCAGTCCCAATAGGCTCAGAAGCATGGCAAGATGATTTTAGGTTAACTTTCCAAAAATAAAGTTCAAGTTATATAAGAGCTTTAAAATATTTGCACAAGCCAGGAGATGGTGGTGCTCATCTTTAATCCCAGCACTTGGGAGGCAGAGGCAGATGGATCTCTGAGTCGGAGGCCAGCCTGACCTACAGAGTGAGTCCCAGGTCAGCCAGGCTGCACAGAGAAACCCTGTCTCCTTGCCACCTCGCTCCCCACTCCCCAAAACCCAAAACTTCCGTAGGTGAAATAACTGCAAACTGTTAATAAAAGCAGCTTAATTTTCATAAATTATAGAAGTCTAACCTGTTTACTTAGAGGCAGAGTTTTGTGTAGCCCAAATACTTCCCCAGTGCTAAGGTCACAGGCATGCATACCGTGCATGGTTTATGTGGTACCAAGGATCACATTCAAGGCTTCCTGGCAAAGCATGGTACCAACTGAGCTACATTCCAAGGCCCAAGATTCAACTTACATAGATTTTTCTTATTAGAAAATTTCTTTTGTTTAATAATAATGAAAAGAATATATTAAACACTGTATTAAATTTAAGTATATTAAAATATATTAAATTTAAGATGAAAAGAGTATCATTGTAAAAGTTAACATTGAGGTGAAGGTGACTGGAGAGATGGATCAGGGGCTAAAAGCACTTAAAGAGGGTCTGAATTCAGTACCTTGCACCCATCTTGTGTGGCTTACAGCTGTTTGTAACCCCAGCTCTGGGGGACCTGATGCCTTCTTGTGGCTTCCATGGGCATCTGCACTCACATGCACGTAGTGGACTGGAGAGCTGGCTTGGTGATTCAGAGAACCCAAGTCCCGTCTTCAGCCCTCATATCAGGTGGCTCACGACCACTCGTAGCTCCAGCTCTAGGAGTATCTGATTCCTCTGGCTTCTATAGGCCGCTTGAACTCTGTGCATACGTCTAATCCCATATGCAAAATTCAAATAAAAAATTTAAATCTACTAACATAATACACACTTCCAAATGCTAGACTATTGGGAAACTGAATATTTTCTGTAGAAAACAAATGCAACAAGCAAACATCATTATAAATGATGTTAAATAAGAAAGATTGCTTGGTAGCACAACAGTACCTTTTGTTTGTTTTTAAAGAGCCTTTGTGTAGGGATTGGAGAACATGTACTGCTCTTGTACACAACCAGAGCTGGATTTCAGCACCCACAGCAGGCAGCTGATAACTACCTGTAACTCAAGCTTCAGGGGGATCTGCCTCTGTCCACTGTGGGCGCTGGTGCATGTGCGGACACACAGAATCATTTAAAAACTTTTTCATTCATTTTGAGATAGGGTCTCTCTGTAGTTGTGCTTATCCTGGAACTTGTTTTATGGTTCAGACTGCCTTGAACTTGGAGAGTTTCTCCTGGATACTCTGTACAGTATTATTCCACGAGAGGAGCAGAGTGTGTGCGTGCTCCAGTGTCAGCACCAGCAACAATAACAGTAACAATACAACCCTTTTCACAGGGTTCCAAATAACAACACCCTGCCTTCTAACAGGCTGGGTTGAGTTACCTAAATGACAATCAGGGAGTTAATAAGAAATCTTGGTCATTGAAATATATTTTATATTTCTCTCATTTTAATTATGTGTATGTGTTTTTCTGTGTGTGAGCTTGTGCATGTGAGTGCAGTGCCTGCAGAGATGGTTGTGAGCTGCCATGTAGGTTTGAGGAACTTAACCTGGGTCCTCTTGGAAGAGCAGCCAGTGCTTTTAACTGCTGAGTCATCTCTCAGCCAAGACTCTTTGTTACAGTGTATGGTAGCTGATTTATTTATTGACTGTCCTTTAGTATTAGAGGTTTAATTTCATCTAAGATTATTATTATTGTGTTCATGCCTTCAAGCTGCCCCTTCCTTTACTTCTGTGATATCCTTACTGGTAATAGGAACACAGTGGGACAAAGTGATACCATGTTGACACTTGGAAATTTAATATACCATGTTGGGCTGTTTTAATTTAGAATTCGAAGGTCATCCTTTAGTTCAAAAGATGAAAAAAGAGAAGACAGAACACCTTATCAGTTGGTCAAGAAACTTCAGAAAAAAATCAGACAATTTGAGGAGCAATTTGAAAGGGAAAGAAATAGCAAGGTAAGTTTACAGCACTGCCTAGGACAACTTGCGTTCCTATTGGAGCCAAGGGGAGTGTCTCAGGAAAGTGTGCTCCGCTCTTCCCTGAGAGAGCACATCCGTGATGCTAGGGAAGTAGTGGTGATCCTACACACCTGAGAACCAGTGTGTCCTTAGTTGATTTCTGTGCCAGGATTCTTGGTTTTATACCAGTGGGTTTTTATGTTTCCATTTGCAAACATTTTTTAGAATTTGTAAAGCAAATTCTTTACGTTAACAAGTCAAAGTCCTTTTCTGACACAAACCACAAGTAACAAAAGGGGAGGGAGGAAATGAAGAAAGCACGTGTTTCTAATAATCAGAACATGTATGTAAAAAGAGTCTAATACCTAGAAATTAGAGAACTGCCTTCAAACCTGACTCCTTCCAGTTGTACGACCCTGCCTCAAATTAAAATAAAGTGAGACTTGAATGAAATTTGTGTTATGGAAGCTATAAGATACTATGGGAAATAAATTAACATAACCATTGTGCATTGCCACTGTCAGTGACCTGTCTCTAACTTTGCAGCCCTCCTACAGTGACATTGCAGCCAATCCGAAGGTATTAAAGTGGATGACAGAGCTTACAAAGTTGCGGAAGCAAATTAAAGGTACAAGTGTGCATTTTGTGGAAAAATCTGCGTCTTTAAAGCATTTATAATTCAATGCAAGCTGTAGTTACACTTTTTGGGTGGTACCCCTTTTTGGTCGTACCTCTTTAATCTCAGCAGTAGAGAGATAGAGGCAGGCAGATCTCTGAGTTTGAGGCCAGCCTGATCTATAGAGCAAGTTTCAGGAAAGCCTGGATTACACCCTGTCTTGGAAAAAAAAAAAAAAACACCAAAATTAATAATAATAAATATAAAAAATCTATCTTGGAACTTTTTTGAAAAAATAATAGGTTTTATTTGGTTGTATTGTTAAGGCCAGTAATGCATATTAAGAAATGGGAATCTTTGTGCAAGTATTGAGCTACTTTGGGTTTTGGTATATATTTCATTATTAAGCTCTTTGTGCATGAGCAGGAGTAAATTTTTATCTAAGACAATAAATTAGTTGCTGGGAATATTGCTCGGTGACAGAGTGCTTGCCTACACATGGTAGTCCGTAGGCTCACTGAGGTTCTGACACATGAAAACTTGATTATGTCAGCAGTGGTATCACACGCCCCTTTAACCCTAGTGCTCAGTGGGCAGAGGCAGGCGGATCTCTGTGAGCTCCAAGGCCAGCCTGGTCAACAGAGTGAGTTCCAGGACACCTAGGGCTACACAGAAACCTTGTCTTGAAAAACCAAACCAAACAAAAACTAACTGCTAAGTTGTACACTTAAAAAACAAACACACACTGTATGTATGTGTATATATATATATATATATATATATATATATATATATATATATATATATATATATATATATA
>CM053764.1:9981365-10019042 GCA_028658305.1 Pachyuromys duprasi
TACAGGCTGTGATACATATGGCGGTCAATCTTCTTAGATTCACGGTATCTCCTGAGGAGCCGGCGCAGGATCCTCATCCTCCTCATCCAGGTCACCTTCTCGGGCATGCGAGCATTGGCCGTACCCTTCCGCTTCCCTATGCCCATATGCCTGCCCTTCCGTCGGGCCAAGGTGTTTTTCCGGCATCGGGCCCGGGAATGGACGGTCACAGGCTTCCGGATGATTAGCCCATCTTTGATCAGTTTCCTGATTTGCTGACGGGAGTTGGCATTGGCGATTTCGTTGGTCTCATTGGGGTCCAACCAGACCTTCTTTTTGCCACAGCGGAGGACACTAAAGGCTAGCCTCTTCTGTAGCCTGAGCATACTCATGGCTGCCCCTTTTTCTTATTTTTAAGGTAAGATCATGTCTTACTGTGTTGCCCAGGCTGGCCTTCTGAAGCCGCCTACCTCAGGCTCAGCCTACCTGAGAGGTCCCTGACCTCAAACACTCTGTGCTAAGCCTCACATGAATACATTTTGGGAGTGAGGCTATTAAGACCTCTTATGTGCATAAAATCATAACACTGGCACACACTTCAAATCCCAGCAGCCAGGAGGTGAATTCAAGGCCAGCCTTCGTCCATGCAGTCCATTCAGGGACCCTGTCTCAAGAAAGGAAGGAAGGAGAGGAGGGAAGGAAGGAGAGAAGGAGGGAAGGAGGGAAGGAAGAGAATCATTACCTATGGTTCCCTAGGCTTTTGCTGGCCCTCTCAAGGACTAAATCAGAGAAAACAGATTTCTCTTTTAGGGGCATAGGGTTAGACTGCCCTATATCAGCTCATTTTATATCTGATACTTGGAGCTTTTTATTGGATGAATGGGAAGTCCTGTGTTTTATACATCTCCAAGTGGTGGGTTCAGATGGGACGCTTCAGTCCTACCCGTGGCTGTCCACTCACCATCAAAAGCAGCAGCTCCAGCCAGTTCCAAATACTTTTGAAATAGGCAGATTTAAACTCATTTAGTTTCCTCAGCTCTTGTGTTATAAAGACGAAAAGAAAGATACAAAAGATGATCTCGCAGGATGCAATGAAGTAATCGTAGTAGGTGACATATCTGAGGAGCTTCACGGAGTAGAATTGCCACGAGGTGAGGAGGCTGCCCGTCGCGGGGAACTCCGCCACCAGCCTGGAAAACAAAGCCTGGGAGTGTTTTCTGTGTTTATGATTTAGTATCCAAGATTCTGTAAAATTTCTAAATCAGTGATGACACATACCTCAATGCTAAGCACTTATTTTGTACAAAATGTGTTTCCATGAGGGACTGAGGAGATGGCTCAGTGGTTAAGAGCACTTCCTGCTCTTCCAGAGGACCCGGGGCCAGCACCCTGCATCTACACGTGGCCTTAGAGACCCCGACTCCTCTGGGAGATCTGGCATCCTCCTCTGGCCTCTGCGGGTACTGCACAGCCACATGGCGCACATACGTGCAGGCAAATGCCCATATACATACAATTTTAAATTTTTCTTTAAAAAAAGGAACAGGTCTCAGAAACTCAGATGCTGAAACATGAAGTCAGTCAGCGTGGGCTGTAGTGTTATGTAAGAACCTTTTTAAAAAAGTGTTTCCTTGGGCTTGCACGTTCAATTAAAATCCTTCCACTTGGTATGGCTGCCAACTGCGCAGAGATGCAGAGAGAACTCAGTAGGTGAGCACCCTTTCCCTGGGCTGCCCCTGCTGCTCTTAGGTTTGCTGCTTCAGCATTATGGTGCACACCTGAGCATGTGCACACAAACACACACACATACAGACTGCAAAACCTAGCATATTCTATGCGACTCTTCATGTCCCTAAACATATCCTGAAATAATAGAACGAGTCTGGTGTTGCTTTCCTCTCTTCTGCATTACTGTCAGAAAAACATCATATTTCTCTTAAAGCTACGACTCTAACCTTAACATGGGTATGTAGGAACTCAACACCAGTGAAGGCTCTGCATCCTTAGAAAACCCACCTTACTAAGATATAACGCCTGAGCTACCCACCTGATGATGCAAAACAGGTTGACGTTGGCATTGTATAAGGAAAAGTCAATAAACACAGCCCTGGTCCCTCTGTTGGTCCAGCTGTTCAGGCGCAGTTCAGCAAGTTTGGTTTTGGTTTCGGATTTTGATTTTGATAATGTGAACATATATCCTCCATCTCGGTAAACACCGACAAAGCCCCAGTGCCAAAGGGCATTGGCGGAAGAAGCCGAATACTTCCATCTGTGGGACATCGAAGGAGCAATGGAGATGAGAAAGCGGCCCAAGAATTTAAGCTAACCTTTGAGTCAGAGCAGTTGAGACCAAGTTCAAAAGTAGCTGGGGCAACTGAATGACAGTTTGTCAAAGGACCAAGACCCAGCATATTTCAGTACTTGCTGTGAGCAGCAAGGCATGAGGAGCAGAATGGTCTTGTGGTGCATTTGTAGTACATGTGTGCCTGCATTCACACACAGACACAGACATAGACACAGATAGGTAGACAGGCACACACACACATGCACACACACGTTATTTAATTTTTTTCAAAAAATGTTTATAATTTTATTTCTTCACCTTTCTGGCTTCTAACTTATAATAATTACAAGAAAACCAAAAGAAGAACACCTTCACTCCTCACTTTTAGTCTACTTATTCAGTTTCTTCCAAACACATCTAAATTTATAATATTTATAAAAATTATATAAGCCTTCAGGAATGCCCTTAAACTCAGCGAGCCTGAGCTATATGGCAATATCCTGAGTTAAAGTTAAAGTAAGTCTCCAAACTCATACAAAGAATAAGGCAACACATATGATGCAATTAACCCTGGAGACTGGGGGAGGCTGTTTAAGAAAGGAAATTATAGACCAATGATCAAAAGCAATCAAATATTACTAAGACTGAGAGGCTAAGGACAATGTACAGAAGGGGGCAGAGGAGAACTATGGGAACAGGTCACTGGCCACAACAGGAAATCCACACATCTGTAAGAACAGAGCACTAGGAGGATATTATTTAGAAATAGTAAGTACATGGTTACAGAAGAACTAAGAGCAAATATTAGCTGTTTCTAGAGAGCGTGGCGATGAGTAGAAAGTAGGTCCTTGCAAACATCTGTCCTCTGGCCGAGATTTTCACAGGACGCCTGACACCAGAGGTGTAAAGAGCGCTGACGCCAGGAACACTGTTGTCTAGAGGGGCGCTGCCAGCGGCCTTGGGCCTTCACAGCTCTGTACAAGGTGGCGGGTCTACACTTCCTGCCGTGCTAGTCGAAGGCTCTAGCCTTCTACAACTGTAAGCCCCTGGCAAACTTCTGTGAGCTGTTTGGGTATCTTAGCACAGAAAGAAAAAGTCGCTCAGACAGCATCTTCCGTGGACAAGCACGACCACCCCCTTCGGTGTGAAGCCACAGACGTCACTGAAGGTGGGTGCCGTGAGGAGGGGACGGCAGAGTTCTTCGGGCGCTCTAAGGAGCCTTCAGAGCTTTCGGCCACAGCTAGAAAAGCTGCCAAAAGAGAAAACTGATGCCTGCAGGCTGGAGAGATGCACATAAGCACAAGAAACCCAGTCCAGGTCCCCAGAACCTGCGTAAATCCAGCGGCTGGGGCATGACTCCAGTCCCGGGGGGTGGACGGGACTGGATCTCTGGAGCTCATTGGCTGGCCAGCTGAGCTTCAGCTTCAGCGAGAGACCCTGCCTCAAAACTCAAAGAGGGAGACTGCTTTAGAGACACCTGATGTTGACATCTGGCCTCCCATAGGCATGCGCGCGCGCGCACACACACACACACAGAAGCGGAGTGAGGTGTCCCTCCCCCAGCCCCTGGCATCCATTAGGACTATTCAACCCATAAGCCACATCAACCCCCCAACTCCCCCTCAAACAGGGTCACTCTTACAGCGCTGCTATTGCCCCGGCCTCTTCCCACAACATCAACAGGAGGAGCCAGCGGCTCGCAGCTCCCATTCGTTGGGAGACAGACATATTTTGGTAATTTTGTGAAGACACAAAGGTACCTGCTAGAAAAACTTTACTAACGTCACATGGCTTACTCTGTCCCGTTCTTGAGGCCAAAATCAGACATGTCCTCGTTCTCAGCGGTGTACTTGCCGTAGCAGGCGCTGAAGAGAGACTGGAAGGCCATGTGGACCCTGCAGGTGTCGTTGCGGACTCTCAGCTGCCGCACCCTGGGGACTCCGAGGAGGATGTTCTCGTAGTAGATGCGGCTGCTGTTCCTCCAGTTGTACAGTTTCTGGTTATTGTACCATGAGTCCCAGTACAAGCCTTCCAGGAGGGGTCCTTCCATGAACTTCACAGAGAGAGGCAAGCGTCATGGGGGGGAACCATACCTTCGTGGTAACACAAACTGCACCTGCGCGTGCGCTTCCGAGTGTAAGCATTGACCAGGAAGCCACACGTGCTGGCAAGGGCCACAGTGACGGCTGCTCCTCGCTTTGCCCCGGCTCCGTTCTAAGTGACCCTGAGAGCAGGACTACGCTTCCCCCATTTCTCACTGTCTTTGCCACATAGCACTATTAAAAGAGGAAGGATGACTTCGAGCCCCCTTTCCTACTCGGCCACTGACTTAGGACCACTGGACCTTGCCTTAGGTTTGTCCTCTTTTTTATGAATTTTTTCTCGTCGCTGTGACAGACTACCAGCCTAAACGCCTTAAGGGAGGGAAGATTTCAGTCTGCCTTTGTAGGAAGGGTGGTGTGGCAGGCCAGGGCAGCTCGGACAGCGGTGGCTGTGAAGCAGAGGGGGTGCCTGAGCTTGTTCTCTCCTCCCCCCCATTCCATCCCACCCGGAGCCCCCCGGTGGTGCTGCGGCTTTCGGGGAGGCCTTCACCGGATCGTCAGCCCTCTCAGAAAATCGCTGTCACAGCACACCTGAGGCTCTGCTCTGCCAGTCTGACTGCTTCTCTGTGTACCGAAGTTAACCACCGTATCCGCCCACGCTCCGAAGACAACTGCCTCTTTAGTAAAGTTCAGCTTCCTAGTGTGGCATTCATGATGTGACCTCTGTCCACTCATTTCCCCCTTCATCTTCTCTGTGCTCACAGTCCAAGTTCAGTTCCACATTGCACACGGCACACATTGTTTCCAATTCTTAGAAAACCTGTGTTCTTTCTTTCTTCCTTTTCTCTCTCTCTTTCTTTCTGTTGTTGTTTTTGTTTTGTTTGTTTCCAGACACGGTTTCTCTGTCTAACCCTGGCTACTGGAACGTACTGTGTAGACCAGGCTAATCTCAGACTGGTCTCAGAGATCCACCTGCCTCTGCCTTTCGAGTTCTGGTATTAAAGGCAAGCACCACGGCCTGGCATGATACCTTTTCTTTCAAATGTGCCCTCACTGCCCTCACTTCTGGAGAGCCTTCTCTCACTGCCTCATCCTTTATGTCTAAATGTTCGTGACACAGGAGACCAGCAGCAGCTCCTCCTTGGTTCCTTCCTGATGACTTGTGCCATGCATAATGACAACCTGGCTATTCCGGTGATGAAGGAACCACTCTCATGGGATTAAGTTACACCACATATTGCCTTTTTATTGTATACTGCGTATTACCATAACAGACAGTAGAGGGCTGCACACATAAATTGTGAATATGATCCATTTGGGGAAATGAAGAATTTGTAAGACATCGCTCAGATGGATCTTATATACACAACCCCAGGGGCTGACTTTGGTACTCACATAGCAAATCTTGTGTTTTCCAAGGGTAATGGGAATATTTGAAAAAGTATCAAAATTTTTAATTAAAAAATCAGTATCACATTGTGAACATAAAGATTCATGATAAACACCATTGGTTGCTTTTCTAATAAAGAAATAATACTCATTTTTAAATTAATTCCTTCAGCAAATATTCTCTGAGCATTTTCTCTGTGCGGCAAGGCTTATGGACTGTCTGTGAATTTCTTTCTTTTTTTTTCTCCCAGAACTGGGGCTCAAACCCAGGGCCTTTCAGTTACTAGGCACCAGTATACCCCTGAGCTAGCCCCCAGCCACCGTTTCATGGGCCACCTAAAGCTACTTCATCAGGTCACACACCTTACCTTCCAAAAATCGGTTATGCTTCGGATGGACCTAAAGCTGCTTCTTTCATCATTGGGTAGAGAAGTGTCCACAAACAGGGATGACATGGCTTTGTTTAAGTAGTACATGTGCGGGTTGACCATCCCAAAAGTCACTACGGGAAACAAGTTCTTGTTTAAAATTTGTAACTTAAAACCCCACTTTCATCAGTGTTCAAAAATATTAATTTCCCCAGCTTTAAAAAAATCCAACATTGCCTAAGTATTTTTTTTACATTTATCTATCTCTGTGTGTGTGTGTGTGTGCTTACATGAGTGTGCACTTGTGCTGTGCACGCACACACATGTGCCATGGTACGAATGTGGAGGTCAAAGGACAATTTTGGGGAACCAGTTCTCTCCTTTCGTCATGTAAACTCCAGGGCTCAAACTCAGGTGATGAGGTTTGGCAGTAAGTGGTTTATCCGCCGAGCCTAGTTATAAGTCTTATTATTAAAGTCAGAAATATACGAAGTAGGTAGAAGTTTCCTTCCGCCCCTGTACTAAAGGTAGACATGGATTCTTCATGTTTTATGCCTAAACAGTTAATATATTCTCTTTAAAAGAATGAAGTCAAATTAAGGCTGGTCAGAGGCTCAACATTTAACTTGCCATAAGAAGCCGGCAGGTAAAGGGGAAGAAGGGAACGACCACACAGTTGTTCCCTCATCACACCCAAGTACACAAAGGATGCTCTTTAAAATGAGGTCACACTGTGTGCATCGCTCTACTGTTGGCCTGCTCTCTCCATTAAGAACAGGCAGTGCCACATAGTGAGAGGTTAAGACTATGGGCCTTGAGTTCAGCCAGAGAAGGCTTACATCTCATCATAAGGGTGCTATCTCTTACCACATAGTTATGTCATATTTGTGGAACGTCTTGGTGTGTGTGCCTGTGTGTGTGTGTGTGTGTGCGCACACGTACAGGAGGCATTCCTCAGGAGCTGTCCACCTTGGTTTAATTTTTGAAGCAGGACCTTTCTTTAACCTGGAGCTTTCAAAGTAGGCTGGCTGCGCAGCAAGCCCCAGGGGCCTGCCTGTTCTTACCTCTCCTGCCCTGAGATTCCAGGTACCACCACATCGGTCTTCCACATGGACTCTGGGAACCAAACTCAGGTCGTCTGTGTGGCAAGAATTTTATAGGCCGAGCTATCCTTCCAGCCAGACACATAGAACATTTAAACTTATGCTTTGGAACGTAGTAAATTTGTTTTTAAAAATTAATCGGTACTATTTCGTTCTCTCCTTTTATGAGTGTTTTTTTAAATAGTTGCCAGAACCCCCCAGTTTAAATAAGCAAGCAAACAAACAAGCGGGACCAACAAAATGGCTCTGAGGGAAAAAGAGTCAAGTCACCAGGACGGACAGCCTGAGAGGCGCATGTTGAACGTGGACCCTGCTCCCAGGTGTGGGCCGCCATCATGCATGCACATGGGTGAGTGAATGTCGTTCTTTAACCGTTGTGTTAAAGATTTATTTTTAGTTCGTGTGCATTGGTGTTTTTGCTGCGTGTGTGCTGTGTGAGGGGGTTAGAGGCCCTGGAACCGGAGTTACAGACAAGTGTGAGGCACCACGTGGGTCCTGGGTCTCCTGGAAGAGCAGCCAGTGCTCTTAACGGCTGAGCCATCTCTCCATCCTCGCCACTGCATATTTCACAGTGCTTAACGAATCCCCTACTGTTGATTTAGGTAGGTTATTATTATTATTATAAGGGTTCAAAAATATGAATGGTGGGATTATGAATAATCTTTTGGCTCACATTTTCTACTTTGTAAGTGCCTGGTAATGAGCACGTGTCAGTGTTAGCTCTATAACTAAGTTTTTTCTAAGCCAGCCTAAGACACATTATCCAGCTGGCTGCAGCTGAGCTTTATCTCAAACACCTCCCCTACAAACACCTCCCCTACAATACCGATGAACTCTGTGACACAGCTGCACTTCGGAGATGAGGGAAATGCTGCATGTTACCATCTAGCTACATACATTGGGTAGTTAACATACAAAACATTGATAAGCTTTTTACATACTAAGCCGATGCCATGGGCCCACAGGGAGGGGATGAGGAGCACAGACTGAGAGGTTATGGCTACCCTCCTCAAAAGTTTGTATTTACTCAGCACAGGCGTACTTTACTATAGAGTGTGCAGTTTAGTGAAGATGAAACTTAGGGCCATCCCAGACTGTAGGTCGGGTTCCATTTGTACTTTTTATTTACAGAACCAAGCCAATGTGTCTCTCTGGCTCTGAAAGAAATTCAATTGTTTCAACCCCGGGGATTACGTTGTAAATAGATTCTCCAAACTAAAAGCACTAATAATCATATCCAGTTAGTGTCGGCTCTGGAAGCTTTCCATCACATCTGTGGCCTAGTTTTGACCCTTAAAAACTGGAAACTGTGCCATACATAGGAGAATGATTTCTGAAATTTGTCAGTTTTTGTTGTTATTTTTCGCCTCCACATTTTAACTACACAGCATTTCTACCTACACCTGTGTACTTACATATACATAGATTTATTAAAAAAATAAAGTAGAGCAAGAGCTCTTCAACTGTGGTGTTAACCTCCGCCTCTCTTCTGTAACGAAGGTCATGCTTTGACGTCCCTGTGAGATGTAAAACAGTTTCTTCGTATTACTAGGTACCTGTAACGTATGTAAGTAACATAGATGGGGAAAACACACTATTTTTTAGCAGCTTCTGGTTCCTTTTTACTTCTCACTTTGAGACAGGGCTAACTGCTAAATTTTGCTGTGGGGAGGGCAGTCATAGTCTACGGGGGTATGCTGGCAGATTTTATACAAGTGTTCCCCCCACGGTCCTGCTAAGAGGATCCCTCAAGGCCAGCACCCCCGAGGTGGCAGCCTAGCACGGGGTGTCTCCTGCTACAGGGGCGGGGTGTGGGATTCAGAGCTCCTTCCCGGGCACCTGGAGTTGCCCACTCGCTAGGTGGCCCTACCCTCACCTCCGCGGTGCCACCAAGTCGCCTCCGCCATCGCGGACCGGACCGCAAGGTCGGTTCCGCTCCGCGCGTTCCAGCCTCCGCCCGCCCCGCGCCTGCGCAGCAGAGCGGCAGAGCAGCAGCGCGCAAGCCTGGCAGCCGCGCCCGCCCAGCGAGCGCAGGGTCCTGGGCAGAAGGCTAGTGTGCCTTGGCGGCAGGGCGCTGCCGCCGTCGTCGCTTCATCCCCCGGGGGTCGCGTCGTGGCTGGAGGTTGATTCATGGCCCACTTTTCTGGATGAAAAAAAAAATATCACCACCTACAGCATTAACATGAGTGGCCAAAAAGGCGGTCACACCCCTTCCCTTTTGCCTTATTGTTGATTTAATAGACATAATTAAGTTAACAGTACCACAAAACCAAATCCTCAGCGTTCGCACAGTTCTCTTAACTACAACCACGGGTGGATCAGATCCTTGCCCATAGCCAGATGCCCAGATGTGGTTTTGTTTGTGCACGGCATGATCTGGCAGGTTATAAACTAAAATTTTAACAGCGTGCAATGAGATGGAAAGTGATCAGGAGGTGAGGCGTGGGTATGTGAAACTTTTAAAGCGTTATTCTGTGTGTATCCGCACTATTTGTTATAAAAATGGAAACATTTAAAGTGTACATCATGTAATAAAGTATACATCATATCTCTGGAGGAACATTACCGAAGGAATTAATCTACATATAAAAAGGGCATTTTTTTTTTAGAGTGACTTAGAGGCTGTGGCCCAGGTACTCCAACAATGGCTGTCTCCCGATGGAAAGTCCAAGAGTCAGCGCCTGTTTAGTCCGCTAGGCTGGGTGCCTCACTTGCTCTTCATTATACGTTGGAATCCCAGAGATGTACATTCTAATGCCAGTGGGTCGAGAGCAAGGGCAAGCAGGCAAACAGCAATTTTTCCTATGCGGTCGTGAGAAGGCGTGACCCAGATTTAAGATGGGTCCTTGGGCCTCACGTGATCCAGTTAACTAAAAGTCCCTCACGGGCATGCCTAGGGACTTGGGTTTCTAGTTATTTCCAGACTGTTGTCAAGCTGACAACTAAGAATAACTGATGCACAGCATAAACACCTTCTCTAGCAACTATATTTATGCAACCTCTTTGTGCTGTGAGGGGCATGCTGAAGACTGGAGATTAAAGGGGCAGGAGAGGGGAGGAGTTCCTCAGGCTGGAGTCTGTGCACCCTTCTTGCCGACCGAGGGACTGAGCTTCATCAGTTAAAAAAAAGCCAACGTTGCCCGCAGATATCATGTGTGTTTTCCGAAAGACATCTCAAAAATAACAGATGGGCCAGGTGTGGTGATTCTGTGACATCAGTGCTTGGAAAGAGGAGTTGTGTGGTACATTCAAAGGCAGCCAGAGCTGTGTGAAACCTTGTCGTAAAAAATAATTAAAAAAGGTTAATCTCAATTGTTAATTTCAGACATCTGGGAAGCAAGATCCTCATTTGAGGAACTGACCTGTGGGCATGTATGTGGGGGCATTTTCTTGATTGCTAATTGATGGAGAACAGCCTACCCCATTGTGGACAGGGCCGCTCCTGGGCAGGTGGCCCTAGGTTGTGAAAGGAAGCAAGCTGGATAGAATAGAAGCAGGGAACAAGGCATCCAGCAACATTCCTCCGTGGTTTGTGCTTGTCTGACACCAAGTCCTTGCCTTGACTTCCCTTGACGACGGATTGTGACCTGGGAGTTGTAAGCTGAAATAAACCCCTTTCTTTCCTGTTTGTTTTTGGTCACTGTCTTATCACAATAACAGAAACTAAGTTATGACATCCAGCTCTTTCTGTACAAGGGTCAGGACCTGAGTTTGATCCTCAGAACCCAAACCAAAAGCTCTGGCACATGCTCATCGGCCTAGTGCTGAGAAAGCAGCTCCCTGGGGTTCACTGGCCAGCCAGCCTAGTCTGCTAGGTGAGCTGCGGGCCAATGGGAGGCTCTGTCTTAACAAACAAGATAGATGGTTCCTGAGGAAGTGCACCTGAAGCAGCCCTCTGGCCTCCACATGCACTGGCACACACATTTCATGTTCTCTCACACACATGTGTGCACCCACTTGAACACACACACATATACATGTACACACAAAAATAGCATAACAAATGAATTCTGCTTACCTAAGGCCCGATGTTTGTGGCCTGGAGTTTTGCCATATTAGCACTCATCCCTAAATCTGTCTCTTAGAGCTGTCCAACACACTGCCTAATCTGTCTCTAAAATTATCTAGAAACCATAGATAAACCAACTCGAAATAAGGGGGTGGTGGCTGGTAGGAGGCTTGAGAATGGTGAGTAGATCTGGGCGTTGTAGCACAAGCCTATAGATCGTGGCACTTGGTAAGCTGAGGCAGGAGGATTGTGAGTTTGAGGCCACAGTGAGCTGCACCGTGAGACCATGCCGAAGAAGAAGAGGAAGAGGAGGACAGAGAGGAGAAGGTGGAAGAGGAACAGGAGGGAGAGAGATGTTCCAGAACTTTGGAACTCAGCGGCTGAAGCAGCAAGGGAGCACTCAAGGGCACCCGCTGACGTATTATTGATCCCTGCAAATCTCAACCATGTGGCAAATGCTCTCTGGAGAGGTTTCCTCCTTCCACAGGAGCTCATTTTAAAGCCCACAGTTCCTGGCCTCTCCCACAGCTAACCCTATTTGGCCAAGGTGATGGCTGCATAAGACAGCCTAGGACCTCTGGAGAGTCTGTGACAAACTGTAGCAGCCCCTTCCTTGCAGCTTCACATCCCGTAGCCTGCCATTGGTCTTCTGGCAAGAGAAGAGAGATATACGGTCCCTGATGACCCTAGAGCTGCCAAACCAGCCCTGGGGCAACCATTTCTTGAATTTTCTTACACAGAGAAAAACATCTGTATCATCGAAGTCATGATATTTTCTTGGCTTTGACAGAAGCAGTTTTCTCTTTATGTAGAGATGGGGGCCGTTCTCAACCGAGGTTCGAGGCTGCCCGTCTGATTTGGAAAACAGAATATTTTAACAAAGCCCGCAAACGATTGCAAACGGAATAAGCTGGTAGAAGGTGGCAGCTCTGGGGAGCGTTAGAGAAATTCACCGAATTTGGTTAGAACAATGAGGACACAGCGCTGGGCAACAGGAGAAGGGCTAGGGCAGAAGGGTCTCCTCTTCCGGGAGAAGGCGAATGAGGCATGAACTGTGCATGGGGCTCAGCACCGGACTGTCCTCCTTCAGTTATCTATTCTCTCAAAGATGCTGCCAGCGGAGCGGCCTTGTGCAGAGGTGGACTGAGGGGCAAGGGTCAGCCAGGCCAGGGTGGCATGCATCACTCCGGCACACGGGATGTGGGAGCGGGAGAAGGGGGGGCTGCATAATGGGCCCTGACTCAGAAAACGGGGACAGGGTATGAGATGAAAAAGTATGTAACTTGAAGGTGGCTTAAACTTCTTCCTCTACAGCACTTTCTCTGCTGGTAAATGTAAAGCGCACTGTCTTTTCTCCTCTCCCATCTTACTCTTCGGCGTTTATTTTCCCAGGTTAACACGAAGCCCTATCTTCCGTGGGCCCCTGTCGCTCTTGTTCTTGTGTTCTTGCTGGGTTTGATTCCTCACATCCAGCCCCTTCATCCTAATTCCCAGCCCCCAAGATTAGGTAGATATCAAAGCCAGGCTGCGAAAGACTTAAATGTTGGGCTCTTTTCTGGATTTAGAGGGAAGGGAATGTGTCTTCTTTTTCTAGGCTTGGTTCGAGAGCTAGGAACAGGAGCCTGGGGATTCTGGTACCTTTTCTGCTACCATTCAAACCACAGTGAAGCGAGAGAAATAAACAAGAAAAACCGATTTATGCGCGTGTGTGTGCCTGTGTGTATGGAGTGTGTGTGAGAGAGAGTATGAGTGTTCGAGTGTGCACATGCATGAGGAGTCAGAAGACAATCTTGGGTGTCATCCTCTGAAATGGCATCCACCTTTTTTGAGGCAGGATCTCTCCTCTGACTGGAGCTCACCAGTTAGGCTAGACTGGCTTGGCAGCAAATGCCAGGAATGGTCCTGCCTCAGCCTCCCCAGCTCAGGGCTTAGAAGTGTGCACCCTCATGTCTGCAGTTCTCACATGGGCTCTGGGGATTAAACGGAGGCCCTCATGTTCGCAGGGCAAGCAGTTTACCGAGTGCGCTGTCTCCCCAGCATAAGAAACTGATTCTCATCGTATTGTTTGATCCCTGGAATCTAGCTGAGGTCTGACCTATGTATAATCCTTGACTTTTTAGTTATTTCGGCCAACGCATTTCCCTTTGCTGTCAGTTTTGGCATTCTTCTTTTAACTGTTAGTCTGATCTTATTTTGCAGTAGAGAGTCAAGGGAAAGTGTTACATAAGAATATTGACCAAATCCCAGCACTCAAGAGGCAGAGGCAGGCGGATCTCTGTGAGTTTGAGGCCAGCCTGGTCTACAAAGTGAGTCCAGGACAGCCGGGGCTACACAGAGAAACCCTGTCTCAAAAAACTGAAAACCCAAAACAAACAAGCAAAAAAAAAAAAAGGGGGTGGGTAGTGGTGGGGGGTGGTTGGAGAGATGGCTCAGTGGTTAGGAGCACTGGCTGCTCTTCCAGAAGACATGGGTTCAATTCCCAGGCCCACGTGGCAGCTCACAACTGTCTGTAACTCCAGTTCCAGAGGCCCAACACTGTCACACAGACAAAATATGCATCCAGGCGAAACACCAGTGCACGTGAGACAAACGGAAAAGAATAAGAACTGAGGGCGTGCCGCTGCTGTGGGTGTGGTCTGCCGCTGCTGTGGGTGTGGTCTGCCGCTGCTGTGGGTGGGTGTGGTCTGCCGCTCTGGGTTTACGGGACCTGAAACCAGGTCCTCAAGGTGGTAGTATGGAACCTTTAGGAGGAAGGGCCTAGTGGGAGGTTCTTGGCTAGCTTGGGACAGGCCCTCAAAAGGGATTAAAATATTTCTCATCACTTCTTGATATTCTTCTAAGAACTGTTGTAAGCCCTGAGCCTGCCCGACCCAGCTCTGTCACTGCAATTTTTATCATTTGTGTGTGTATGCCTCATGTGTACACACCTGTATATTTTGGCTTGCGTGCCACGGCACACATGTGGGCGTTGGTTCTCTCCCTCCACTATGTGGGATCTGGCAATGGAACTGGGGTCACCAGTTTGGGCAGCAAACACCCTTACCCATTGAGCTATCTTTCTGGCCCCTTCACTCCAGCTTTTGCGATCCATCATGATGTGATGCTTGCAAGACAGCCCTCACCAAAGCTAAGCCCACACCGGTGTTATGCTGAGCCATTGTGCTTTCAAACTATAGAGCCAAGTAAATCTCTTCTGTTTATATAGAACTTGCCTTGGTGTTTTTTATTTTATGTATTAACAAAAAGCATAGCTGTGGAATTTTTTAAAAAGTTAAGTCGTGCTTGGCGGGAGCAGAACAACAGTACAAAGCAGAGAAGAACCTTGGAGAGAAACCAAAACTTAGACCTTTTTTTTTTTTTTGCATTGTACCGGACAAGGGTGACATTCAAAAGTTGGAGATCTTGGAAATACTCCAATTGCAATAATAAAATTCACATATCACAGATGAGATAAGACATCTGCAGAGATCTGCCTCATAGATGCCAGCAGAAAGAGCTCGAGTGGCTGACCACAAGTCAATAAGAAAACAGTGAGTCCACAAAGCGCAGAGGGAGGGGCCCCAGAGAGTCCCAGGATGCAGGATGTGGCCCTGACCTGCGTCCTGCAGACTGGAGGCACACTGAGCGCCAACTATGTAGTGACCTTTGTACTCTCAAATCTCTCAGGCGAGCACCATTTAACCCAATACACTTCGAGCAAACTGGAGGTTGCAATTTTACAACTCGGGTTAGTACAGCTAATTGATGGACCTGTAATTAGAGAGTCCGGATCAGAACTGCCATAGAGAGCAGGCCAGGTGCAAAGCCCAGGTCGAGCTGGTGATAAGCAGATTCAGAATTTAGGGAGCAGGTGGGGACTAGAAGGGACAGTGTTGGGTGAGCCAGAGTCAGTAATAAAACATCAAGATAGAAATGAAAAAAAAAACGATGTGGACAACTGTTCTAGTCAGACTGGGAAGTTGTACGGAAACTGGGAGATAGTTGGCTTGCAGGCAGGGAGCCCGGTGGATAGGAACAGGACCTGCTTCCCTTGTTCTATTTATTTGCATGGCAGAAGGGTCCCTGCAGACTGGGCTTCAAAGGCTTATTTTCATTAACCTTGGCTATGCCCTAAAGCTTTTTTTTTTTTACTTTAAAAGTGCAAATTTCCACAAAGAAAGTAAATAATTAAATGTTATCTACTATATAGCAAAAAACTTCTTTTTAAAGCATAAATGAATACCCTTTAGTTAACCACTTAAAAGAGTCTCATTGTCTTTAGAAGTGCAGGACTTTCTAGAAGTGAATTTTCCTAACTTTGCATATGAAAATGAATACAAATCAATGAAAGACTTACCCAGAATAAATAATGCAGGCAAAATATATGCAGAGTCCAAGCCATAATTATTACTATGCAAAAGTAGATGGTTTTAATTCTGAATATTTTGCTCACAAATCCCATCATAAACTGTGGCATTAGGGTTATGTAAGCCATAAGACTATAGCTTCAAAATTCTATGAATCATAAAATTTTGGTCTAGCTTTTAAAATATAATTTCTTCATATATATTTGCTTGGGGAAGAGGGACCAATAATGACCAACAGGCAGGCTGCCAGGTCTGAAAAGAGCTGTTGGTTTGGCCTTCTTTCAGTACTTGCATTAAAATATGTTCACAACACTTTGAACAGAAGATGGCTTTCAGTGCCTAGAGAATGTGGCCTGCATCTCATACTTTAGAGAAACTATCCACTCAGCCAGAACCCTATACTCAGAAAATGACCCCCAAAGCTACGCAAACACATAGGCAGGTTTTTAGATTCAAAGCTGCTTGTGCAAAGCATCAGCCCACTCTACACAGAGGCTATGCTTGTAATGAATTACTGGCTGCTGCTCACCTCCCTTCTCCTGCTTCTTTCTATCTCCAGGCTTGCCCGTGTTCCCTCTCTTCCCTTTCTCTTGCAGCCCCATCCCCCTGCTCCTAAAAATGTTAAAGACTCAGAGAGATAACTAGCAGTATGTTTGGAAAAGTGTAGTGGAAGTTTTTTTCTTTAAAAACTCAGTTGGGGCTGGAGAGATGACTTAGTGGTTAAGAGCACTGCCTGTTTTTCCAAAGGACCCGGGTTCAATTCCCAGCACCCACACAGCAGCTCACAGCTGTCTGTAACGCCAATTCCAAGGGATCTGACAGCTTCACACCAATGCACATAAAATAAAATTAAATAAATTATTAACAAAAACCTCAGCTATGTTATATAAACAGGTTTTTGTTTTAATCCCAAGTGTGGGATATGGATTTGTGGATAAACTGCCTTAGTTTATCCACAACTGATAACAGCCTCTTGTGGCTCAGAGAGGGACAGTTAGTTTAATTCTGAGGACTCTGAGAGGGTGTAAATGCCAGAGCCCAGAGACAGAGAGAGAGAAACAGAGATAGACAGAAAGAGAAAGAGAGAGAGAGAGAAAGAGAGAGAGAGAGAAGGAGACAGAGGGAGGGAGGGAAAGGAAGGAAAGGGATGTTTCAGGGGTTTTGAGGAGACAGACAGAGGAGCCGGAAGGCTGTTTGTTCTTTCCCCTGAGTTTACCCTTTGCTGTTGCTGGATGGCTAGATAACCTGACGACTGAGATTGGTGTTTTCCCAAAGAACCTGACGACCCAAACCAGCCAGAACTAAAGTCTAAAGAGGTCTACGTCCCCTGTCCCTTCTAACGTTTAACCTTCTTCCTCTCCTACCTAGGGTTAGGGGGTTGGAAGGGAGTTAGAGACTTAAGGAACTCCAAGTAGAGCTGAAAAAACTAGCAACTATAGAAAAGCCATTTGGAAAGTTTTTATAAACTTCATGTTTTATAAACTTCCTATGTAATATCATCTGTTATATATGCTTAATTGGAGTTACCTTACACAGGGGATAATGCTCCTCCCACAAGTCATAGGTTGTCAAATAAAACAAACCTCATCTCTACGGTACGACATCTTCCCTCACAGAGACTCACAAAACAACATAGGCTATTGCCATCGCTCTTGGTTGCCCACAAGAGCCTGATGTTAAGACCATATTGCTGAAGACACCACACACTTTGGTCACAGGACATGAAAAAAGCGAAACTGGTATTGATAGGGAAGCTTCCTCCCTGATGGCTAGTTTAGTGCTGGAAAGTTCCATACAGGCTCCTAGGGGAGAAAAGCTATCAACAGTCTTACCCAGCTGTGAATCCTGCAAGGCACAATTAAGGAGTAGCCTGGCAAGATATGCCCATGGGTGCACTGGTGGCATGAATGTTATGGGCTTAGCTAACTGCTTTCCACCAGGAGGAAATGCATGTCTGGTGCTGTAAATCTGTCCAGGAACCCATGGCTGGGGAATGCATAGACTGTTGGAGGTTGGTCTGATGGGTGTTGCTGGTCCTTAACATCTGGTTACACCTATCTTTGGTTTGTAAATCTGCCTAAGCCATATCTGATTGGTTGATTAAACAGCCTATACCTGGGCAGGGCAGAGTGGGGTGGGCATGGCTAAGGTTCCTGGGCTTTGGAGGACAGGGAGAATCATGGGAGAGACAAAGACGGCAAGAGAGAAGGAAGGGAATACCACAATGGGTGATCCTGGAGAAGAAACCGCATGAGGCCGGGAGGAAGGCCTCTGGTAATGGCGTGGAAAGGCCCAGATGAAGGTTAAAAGCAAGTATTTATAAGAATTGATGGAAGATAGAAGGGTTGAGGAGGATGGCTTTGGATGGGGACTGGGAGATGTATGGTGAGGTGATTCAGACAGTGTAGGTAGGAATATCTGCCTGGCCCAAGGTAAATAAGGCAATCATAAAATCTAACTCGTACTTGTGTCTTATTATTTATAATAGCGGGTTATATAATACCACCTGTGATAAAAATAGGGTTAATAATAAACTGATAATAACCCAACACTCTATTCTTCATCTACTACAACAGTAGACCCCAGCGATAAACCTGCTACTTTATGTTGCTAAATAGACAGATTCTAATCTATGACTGCAGGTTAGTCCTCATCGGAGAACCTCCTTTGTGCAGTGGATAGTGATTAATGCAGGACGTTACAACCGGTTAAAGTACACAGCCGACTTACTACTCCTCTGGCTTTTACAGTCTTTCCAGTTCCTCTTCCGTGGTGTTCCCAGAGCCATAGGTGCAGGAGTTGTGCTGTAGATCTATCAGCTGTGGCCGGAAGCCAGAGCACCATGTTTTCTCTGCATTTGATTGGGTGTGGTTTCCTGTAATGGTCTCTGTTGCAAAGGGATGTTTCCTTGGTGAGGGGGAGCCCTACATTTATCTGTAAGTATAAGGGTAAATATTTAGAGTGTAGCTTTAGTAGCGTGGCAGTCGTAGCCTCTCCTCTAAAATCCATGACTTCACCAGCCCCGAGTAGTTGGCTGCATTTCCAGTACCATGCACCATTTTCCTCTTGTGGAGTAGGCCTTACGTCCAGTAGAGAGCTGTTGGTTACTGCCAAGGTGTGGGTGCCACGCTGACCGTTGTGGTTCGAAGGCACCATAGATGGGTAGAACCGCTGGTTCCTTCACTCCCATAGACCCTTGCATGGCTCCTTCTGGAACCATGGAGAGTGGTTCTTGTGGAGGGAGAAGGCTTCCAGTTTTTGCGGATGGGTGTTTTGCCTGTGTACCACTTGTATGTCTGTGCCAGAAGAGGGTGGAGGATTTTTTTAGAACTGGCATTTATATCTCTCGATACAGGTACAATTCTCTACCTGGACTGAACGCCTGCGAAACAGCAGGGAAGTCAGCACAGGTCCTCACTTTCCTAAACCAGTGGAATTATTCCTAGATGCTGTCTAAATACTTATCCTTCTACCCAGATACAGTAGCTTTCACCCTTCATCAAAGAGTCTTCTGGCCATGGTGCATAAGCCTTTAATCCCAGCACTCAGGAAGCAGAGGCAGGCAGATCTCTGTGTGTTTGAGGTCAGCCTGTTCTACACAGTGAGCTTCAGGACAGACAGGATTGCACCAGAGAGATCCTGCTCAAAGCAAACCAAACCAAACCACCAAAACAACTAAAAAAAAAAAGTTTATTTTTGTAACAAATGGAGACCATTACAGAAAGCTGTGGCCATGCACAATGCAGAGGACAGCTGAATGTGGGGTTCCCAACCAAATCTACAAAAACAACACATCTAAGGCTCAGGAAACATCAAGGAGGAGGAGCTGGAAAGATTGTATGAGCAAGAGGACCAGAAAGCCTGCTGCAAGATGGAATCTTCTAGCTGTGACAGGAAAGCAACACTCACAACATCTCAACGACATGGCTGCTTAAACAAGACGGAGACAGCAACACCACCAGTTGAGGGAAACTGAGCAGGGGCCCACCCTTACATGAAGAGCTCCTGGCAATTAAAACCTACGGAAATAAGGAGAGTTAGTCTTTCCCAACCTAAATGGTTATCCAGTCCCAATTGGTCAGCTCTTAAAAAAAAATCATGCATATAAGAAACAAAGCAGACTCAGCAATTTGCATTTATATATTTACTTGTTTATATACATGTAACAATATAATAAAGGAATAAAAATTTAAAGGGATGGTGGTAGATGAGGAAAGTGCTAGAGGGAGGAGAGGAGGAAATGATGTAATAATTTAATTTAAAAATATAGATTATTTCTCAAAAAAATTTTAGATAGCAAAAAAAAAAAAAACCCAGCTTAGATTTTACTTACTTCATGAAGCTTTATCAACAGTTGTTAGAGCCCTTTTCATTATTGAATTCCTTTTCTGAAGTCCTGTGATGCGTGGTGAGGTATCACACTCTGGGTTTTACTCCCTGTGTATTTGTAAGGCCTTCGGCAGCAGATGAGATCTCCCATACACCCCTTCATGTCCTCCAGCTGTCATCGTCTTAGACACGACCATCAATAAAGGCTCGAGTGGCCTCATGGTACTTAAGACAGACAAGCTTGACTTCTCGTTTGGAGGTAGTTGTGCATTACTAAACGAAGGCCAGCTCACAAACCTGTTGACTCCCAATTGTCAGCTTTCCCGAGGGACACAGGCTACTGCCTGAAGACCAAAAGCAGACATCTGTGTGCACCGGTCTGGGACAACAAGCCATTTTCTTAGACTTGTACACACTTGGCCTTAGTAAATGTGCTACTGTCATATGAGTATGTTCATAGAATATGGTGGTCACTCCGTAAGCGCACGGGTATGTACACACACACACACACACACACAATGGTGCCCTGGCTGGCCTGGAACTCCATGTAGATCAGGCTGGTCTCAAACTCACAGAGGTCTGTGTGGGTCTTCTGGGAGTAAAGGTATACATCAATTCACTCAGCATATTTATTTTTTGAAATGTTGGCAACCTTTCTTTCTCTCTGGTCAATCACACTATAAATACTGCTGTATCTCATTCTCATGCTTTTTTTTCATATTTTTGCCACATTTGTATGTATCAATTATTAACATGTACTACCACTGTGACTGTTTTAAAAAATTAAATGCCACCTTTTCTCTTTAACATGTTGTAACCTCTCCACAATATATTTATAATATTTGTAAATTATTTCATTTATATTATACTTCAGCACACTTCTCTTAATACCTAAAATTTAGTTTTAGCAAATTCTTCTTTTGCTTTCAAACTCTACTTTATTTGGGGTTTCTTAAAGCCTATACCTCCCTTCCAACCCCCAACCCCACGTAGGGGAAAGAAGAGGTTGGAAGGGAAAGGGGACGCAACCCTCTTTACTTCTTCGGGCTGGGTAGGGTCCTGGGGTTCTTTTCGGGGCAACACCAATCTCAGTCGTCAGGATATCCAGCACCCCAGGTAACCAGCAAACCAGCAAGGGGTCCTCTGTCTGCCCCCTCCAGGCCGCCACCCCTTCTCCCCCTGGGCTCTGCAATTTATACCCCTCAGAGTCCTCAGAATTCTGCTAACTCCAGCCCGCAAAGACCACGCCCCTGCACAAGGCAACTCTCAGAGGTGGGCAAACTAAAACCCCACACTTGCGATTAAATAAAAAACATGTTTTCATAGCACAAACGAGTTTTAAAGAAAACCGAAACTTCCATTACAGATGTCTTTTTAAGTTTTGTCGGCGGAAGATTTCCTAATCCATATTTATGGTCATCCTCCTCCTCCTCTCCTTTCCCTTCCTCTCCCCCTCCTCATCTTCATCGTATTATTCATCAACATCTTTGCCATCCTGATATCCCTCTGCCGTATCTGGAACTGCTGCTTGTTCCTCTTCTGAAGTTGCAGTGTGGCCTCCCTGGGGTTTGCGGGCTGATTTTCTGCTGGGTCTTCTCTCAGCCTCATGCACTGTTTGTCCCGTGGTGTCCCCTTTCTCCTGTCCTCAGGGTCCATGTTCAGAAACCCGCTGTCCCAGGCCAGCGGGTCCTTCTCCAGTTACAGGTGCCTTCCTGCAGTCACATCTGTCTCCTCTTGTGTTTCCGGGTGAAAAGCAGCAAATTCTAAATGATGTACATTTAAACAACGTTCAGGTTGTCCAAGGTTCAAAACCCACTGCAAAGTATCTAGCCTGTATCTGCTTATGCACACACAAGCTTCTCTATGGTGCATGTCTACAAAGACAATTTCTGGGTAAACAGAATCTGCAGCTTTCAGATTTGATAATGCCAACTAGCTCTCCAAAATGGCTATCATAGCTGGGCAATGGTTGCACTCACCTTTAATCCCAGCACTCAGGAGGCAGAGGAGGCGGATCTGTGAGATAGAGGATAGCCTGGTCTACATACAGAGCCTGGTTCCAGGACAGCCAAGCCTACACAGAGAAACCCTTTCTCAAAAAACTCTCCTCAAACAACAACAAATAAAACAAAATAGCTATCAAAACCTAATGCACATTAGGTTTTCTCATTTTCTCATTCCTCTCACGCCCTTGTTGACTAATGATAATTTCATCACTGCCCACTGTGTGACTCACAGGGATCAATATACCGTGTCCCATCAGCTCTTCTCTGTTCATTTATAATTCAGTGGTTCTCAACCTTCCTAATGTTACAGCCCTTCAATACCGTTTTGTGGAGACCAACAACCAAAATATTTTCATTGCTACTTCAAAACTGTAATTTAGCTACTATTACAAGTCGTAATGTAAATCTCTGGGCTTTCCAATGATCTTAGGTGACCCTTTGTGGGAAGAAGGGTCATTCGACCCCCAAAAGAGTTGTGACCCACAGGTTGGTGAACCACTGGTTTACATTAATGCCAGCAAGCTTATTCCTTTCTTTGGCCAGCTGGCCTACCAGCTAAAGGAGGTCTTCCCCTTCGACTGAGTTTTGGATTACCATCCAATTGTACCATCTTCTCCTGCCATCTTGAAACTGTTATGGTTACTATTGCTTTGTTTTATTGTAATACTAAAAATTGAATGAGTGCTGGGCGCATGCTCTCCCACTGAAGTACCTCTCAAAGGCTTTGCTTTTGTTGAGACGGGGTGTCCCTGTACAGCCTCAGAATCAAAATTTGCCACAGCTTCCTGACAGCTGGCATTTCGTGTGCGTGCCATCATACCCAGGCAAAACCATGATCCACAGCCAATATCTTTCCTAGCAATTGTTCTTTTTAATCATTGTTATTATTATTATTATTATGGGGTTATTGTTATTATTTTGGGGTCAGCAGGTAAGGGGCCTGATGACTGGGGTTCAGTCCCTGGAACTCATGTCATGGTAAAATAGGGGAAACAATTCTACAGAGTTGTCCTATGACCTCCATATGTATGCCATGGCTCATATGAGTGCGTGTACACACATCAAACACACACACAATAATAGTAAATAAAATCGTTTTCAAAAAAACCTTTGCTTTTATCCTAAACAATTCCCATTTTATGTGTGTGCCTGATATAAGAAGAGGGCATCTGATCCCGTGGAAATGGAGTTACAGATGATTGTAAACAACCACATGCATCCTGGACCTGAACCCAGGTCCTCTGCAAGAGCAACGGGTGCTCGGAACTGCTGAGCCATCTCTCCAGCCTTGCTTCTCATTTTAAATTCCACTCGTGTGCTATAAAAATCCATTAAATGCTGTTACTATCCCCACATATTCTTCATTTTATATTTGTGTTTATATATTTATTTACATTTGACTGTTTTGTTTTCAACTTCCTGAATGGTTTTGCACATGCCTCTTAAGCCATGGTTTTATGATTTGGTTATGACCTGGGTCCTTATGAAATAAATGGTTTTGATATTTGAGTAAATGAATTAGGTCCGGCTAATGCATAGTGATCTAGGTCTAATGGGCTTTGGTTTTACTATTCTTTTATTATTACAACTATTCCTTTTCTCTCTTCTTTAGGACATATCATATTGTCCTCTAAGATCCATGACTCTACTAGCCCTGGGTATTTGGCTAGGTTTCCAGTGCCAGGCATGTTTTCCTCCTGCTGAGTTAACTCAATTAGAAAGCTGTCCATTACTGCCCAGGTATATGTGTCACTACCACATCCTTCAGGCTGTTGTACCATGCTGGTCACTGCTGTGGTTCACGGGCATCATAGCTCTCTGGACTGTGGTTGCTTCCCTCCTGGAGAAAATGGCACGGCACCTTCTGGTATCATGGAGTTAGTTCTCAGGGAGGGGGCATTCAGGTTAGTTCCAGCTCAGAGTTCCCTGCTTCCTGTGCCTGGAGCATATAGTGATTTCAATAATAACTCTCCCCCATTTATTAAATACAAAGTTACTCACTGTATTTCCTTCCCTTCCTTCCTTTAAAAAAGTTTGTTATTATTATTGTGAATGTGGGTGTGTGGTATTTGTGTGTTGGCTGGAGGACAGCTTGTGGGAGTCAGTTCTCTCTTTCTACCATGTACATCCTGAGGACTGAACTCACGTTGTCAGGCGTTGGAGGTGAGCACTCTTGCCTACCTTGCTAGCTTGAGGTATAATTTTTTTTAAAGACAAACTAAGCTGCAGGGTTTATGAATAAATAGTAGGCGAGGGAGCTCTGAAGAGAGTAGTTGTTGACAGCAAAAATCAAGACATGGTCACTTTAAGGGAAAAGAATTGGAACGGGAGCCTGGTGAGCAGAGGGCCTGCGCTTTGAAGAAGGCACCCACGTGAGTTATAGTGGAGAATGAAACCGAGGTCTGCTCTTTAGAGAACTTACATCCTGTTGAGACATAAACCAGAAAGTGGCTAATACAGCCTCGGTGTCTCGGCTTTCTGCCGTTACAGCTGCGTACCCCAGACGGTGTCAGTTACAAAGCAGAGAAGCTAAGCCTAGAGGCGCAAACTGCATCCCCAGCACTTGGAGGCCTGAGGATCAGTAGTAGTTCAAGATCAGTCTCAGTTACATGAGTTTGGGGCTGGCCTGGGCTACATGAGGCTTGTCTCATAACCATCTGACTACACACATGAGTTTACCTAGCTCGCGGCTCCGGAGAGTAGAAAGTTCAAGAGCGTGGTGCCGACTTCCACAGTGGCGTGGGAAGCAGAGCAAGAGGCCAGAGCACGACCTTGGACAGCAAGGTTGCTCCCAGTAACCCAGCGATGGAGTCACTCTCCGTGAGGACCCAGCCCTCGGGCCAATAACCTCCCAAAGATGCCACCTGTCAGTGCAGCTGCTCCGGGACCCACAGCAGTCAGTTAGTGAAGAATGCTATAAGGAAATATAAAATAGAGTCGACCCCCAATTAAGCAATTTTTGACGGTTTCTTTTTTAATACATTATTTTTTTTACTTCAACTCCTGTTTTTAAATATTCGTTTGTTTTTGTTCGTATGAGTGTTTTCCTTGCCCTGCATGTATATCCGGTACCTGCAGAGGTCAGAAGAAGGGGTCAGATCCTCTGGAACTGCAGTTACACGTGACTCTGAGCCACCACGTGGGTGCTAGGAATTAAAATCGGGTCCTCTGGAAGAGTAGGCAGTGCTCTTGACCATTGAGTCATCTTTCCAGCCCTTTCATGTCACCTTCTTTATTATATTCCTCTCTTTTAAATGTATTTATTTATTTAACATGTGTGGGTGCTAGTGAATCACATCTATGCCTGGTGCCCTCAGAGGCCCCAGAGCTGGAGTTATAAATGATTGTGAGCTGCCATGTGGGTGCTAAGACTTGAACCCAGGTCCTCTGAAGAGCAGCCAGTGCTCTTAATCACTGCATCCTCTGTCCAGCCCCCTCCCTCTCTTCAAAGACCCCTTAACTGTTCCCAATACGATAGCTTCTTCAGAGAAAAAAAAATAAAGAAATTAAAAAGTCACAAAAGCAAGGCTGTGTGTATAGAGGACAGATAGGCCCAGAGGCCTAAAGAAAACCATACCCACGTGGCTAGAATTCAATGGAATGACGTCCATACTGCAGTCACATGTAAGATCCATATAGACATAGGTGTGTGACTCTCTTCAGCATCTGGAGTCTGTCCCACACGTGAGAGCACTAGCTGCTTTGCCTCAGGCTTTCTTCCATATGCACAAGTACCTTTGGCGGAAGTGACACTGAAGACTCTGTTTTTCTGAAAACAGATTTTCCAATTGTATTGTGAAACTCTTGTTTGTGTGGATGTGGGTGTGTAAGTACAGGCATGACGGTCAGAGGACTTTGCCGGGTGTGCCCTTGCCTTCCACCACGGGGGTCCTGGGGATCAAATTCAGGTTTGGTGGCAAGTGCCTTTATCTGCCGAACCACCTTGCAGGTTGGTTTACAGAGAAGATGAAGGCTAGGGTAGAAGAGCATCTTCTTATCCCAAGAGAAGAAACGCATGACAGGGCCTGGGTAAGCACCCCACTTCAGCTGGGCGCGGCCGACAGCTCTTGCTTGCAGCTCCAGGGAGCAGGGGCAGCTGCTGCTGAAGGACACGGAGAAGTGCTCTCACTCTGCTCACCTTGGAAGGTTTATTTATAGCTTTGTGCTCCGGATGCAAAAAGGAAATCAATTTAGAGATGAAAGGAAAACAAGAGGTTGTGGTCCAGGTCTTCCATCTGGCCTGCGATTGCTGGGTTTGTTAGAAAGAGCTAAGCAAACAAACCACAAAGCAAGCTCCATCGAATCTAGAAATCCGATAAGTGCCCCAAATTAACTGTATACATTTTTAATCTCAGTTGTATTTGATGTGCGTGGGTGTCTTGCCTGAATGTGTGTCTGGGCAGCACTTGAGGGCCTGGGGCCGATTGCTCTCACACGTGCTCTTATTCTTCCAGGGACGTTTAGAACCATTTTGTCAAATCTCAAATGTTGAGCGCATGTTAAGACATGAAAGTTTTTGCAGAGAATTAATAAATTTCTAAATTTCTCGGGTCTATTGTTTCTCTGCTCGCCGTGTTTTATAGTTTTCTTCAAACATATCTACTACATATTTTATCAGTTTGTGTTTATCTACTTTACGTTTTTACCAGCTGGACAACATGAAGTGTTCAGGAGGCTGAGGCAGAAGAGCTGTGAGTTCAAAGTCAGCCTGGGTCACATAGGGAGACACCGTCTTTTAACTATTAAATCATTTCTTAACATTTTGATTAAAATCAAGTGCGTTTTGATTTTATTTATGGCTATGGAAAATAATTCTGTGTGTGTGTACGTATTGGGGTGAGGTCAGAAACAACTTGGGTGTCATCCTCAGGCACGCTATTCCTTCTTTTGAGACAGTCTTTTAGCACCCTGAGATCACCAGACTGTCCTGGCTAGCCACCCATCTCTGCCTCTCCAGTACTGGGATTACAAGTATACACCATCAGGCCCTGCATGGTGGCACACACCTGCAATCCCAGCACTCGAGGAGGCAGAGGCAGGTGGATCTCTGTGAGTTCAAGGCCAGCCTGGTCTACAAAGCCAGTCCAGGACAGCCAAGGCTACACAGAGAAATCCTGTCTCGAAAAACAAAATAGAAAAACAACAACAAAAAAAAAACCCCACAAAAAACAAAACAAACAAACAACAAAACAAAACATCAGCCCTGGGTATTGGGGATCAGACTTAGGTCCTGGTGCTTGCAGGGTAAGCAGTTTACCAGCCCAGGAAAAAGAAAGGATCTAACAGTGTGACTGATAATTTTCAAGCACTCAGTAAGTATTAGATGAATAGGCAACAGAGTAAAGGTTAAAAACCATGGAAACTTTTCTTTAATTACAGGCTGAAACTTTTAAAAATGTTCCCCAAGGCTTGAAAATTTTTGGTCTAATTATACTAAGACAAAAACAAAACAAAACAAAAACAAAAACAAAAAGCCCAGTGGAGGCAGAGGTAGGTGGATCTCTATAAGTTCAGGGCCAGCCAGATCAGCATAACAAGCTTTAGATTGGCCAGAGCTATATAGTGAGACCCTGTCAAAAAAAAAAAAAAAAAAAAAGAAAAGAAAAAGAAAGAAATTATGTTTAAGTTTTTCTCTTCTATACAGTAATATGAATCAGCTATCATTTTCTCCACAGTTTCCAGCTACTTAAATTTAGTGAAAGAAATCACTAAAGCAAAGGGGGTTGGGCTGGAGAGGTGGCAGAGGACCCAGGCTCAGTTCCCAGCACCACATGGTGCTCACGCCATCTGTAATTCCAGTTCCAGGGGATCCAGGGCCTTTTTCCGGCTTCCATGGGCAGAGCACGCATGCAGTACACCGAGATGCATGCAGACAAAACAGCCACACTCATAAAATAAAATCTCAGTTTTCTCTTTTAAGAGAGCAAAGGGCAAGGGATGGTAGTGATCTAGCTGTGCGAGTGTGTGTAGGGGTGACAAGGCAGGAAAGGGAAACGGGAAGATTTCAGGCAGGACTCTGCATTCTTGGCACATCACAGCCCCTCCTCGGGTGTGTGTTAAAGAGATGGGCTTGTGGATAAGCAGATTTGCTCACTTTGTAGCTTTGCCTATTGCCTGATCTGCCCAAAGCTGCAACCCAGAGCTGTTTTGGGGTGGCCCCTAAGCCATACTGACTTCCTTTCCCCAGAGTTATCCACGGAGTGTGCGCCAGAATCTTATTGCTAACAGATGTTAGGCTGTGCAGCGGCTAACGCGCTCTGCCCTAAAATAGAACAATCAAGTGTCTGTTTATACCATTCTGGGTGTTTCTCTGTAAGAGAAAAGAGTTCCTTGTCATCAAGTGCTCTGTCTCCTAGGCTAAAGGGGGTCTGACCAGCTCACCAGTGAGGCCCCAGGGAATCCTGGGAGAACAAGGAATGTGCACTGGATCCTCCCGCTCTTGGTATTTATGAATTCATTAGATGCAGAAAAACAATAACTCAACCAAAGGTCTCTGCTTTCTCAACTCCTATGGGACTTGCTGCTGACAGAGCTCAGTACCAGTGAGAAAGACAACAGATAATATCTGTTAAAGGTATTTTTATAAAACTGTGTTTTTCTAGCTTTTCTCTACACCCGGTTATCATACAAATAATTGATACTCTATTACATCACTTTAACAAGCCTCACAGCACAAGCCCTGAGCAGCCATTACTCTCTTCTTAACGCTCGAAGCTAATTTGATTTCCTCTCAGTGTGCGTCCCAGCGATACTTGCACTGTTTGGCTTTTGTGCTCCAGCTCCTCTCCTGATGTCTTCTGCAATATGCCCATGACTGAACGCCCTGGCAGAATCTCCTGACTTCCTCTCCTAACTCCTCCTAACCCTGGATGTAGGAAGTCTAGCCTTATTCTCCCCCCTGCTCAGCCATTGGCTATCAGCTGCTTTATTGACACAGCAGGGGACAATTGGGGAACAGTGTTCACACAACACTGAGACAGGAGATTCTTAGAGCAAGGATTGTACCCCAGATATGTGGGGTACAGAATTCAACATTTAAATTACACAATAACCTTATGCCTACAGATACTGACACAAAAAGAGTCAAACTGGGGCCCTGGGGCCCTGTTGGTAAAGGGGTTGTGGACCTGGGTTTGATCCTGGACCCATGTGAAAAGACTGAACATGTTGTGTGGGCTTGAGGTCCCAGCACCAGGGAGGTGCAGGCAGATAGCTCTCTGGGGCTCACTGGCTGCGCCTTAGTCGATGAGCTCCATCTTAATCACTGTTCTATTGCGGTGAAGAGACACCATGACCAAGGCATGAAAGAAAGCATTTAGTTTCAGAGGCTTAGTCGGTTAACATCATGGTGGGGCTCATGGCGACCACCGGGTGCTGAAAGTCACCTCCTGGGCCACAGGCAGATGGAGAGACAGACAAGGGCTTTTGAAGCCTCAAAGCTCACCTCCATTGACACACCTCTTAACCCTTGGTACCCTCTCAGCATTGGCACTCCCAGATGACTAAGCACTCCAATATATGAGCCTATGGGGTCCTTCGTATTCAACCACCACAAGCTTCAAACCTGTGGGAGACATCGCCTCCAAAAACGGCCAGGTAAACAAGGAAAGTAGGTTCTGAGGAATGCTGCTCAAGGTTGACCTCTGGCCTCCATAAGCACATACTTGCACATATATACCCATATTCCCCCACATGAAACAGTTAAATTGAAGGACTTTATTAATATATTTTTTCTTAGAGAGGAGAAAAATTTAAACACCAAGTAACTAAAATTTCTTTGAACCTTTCAACAATAGATGTCAAATGCTGTAGCGGTTATTCTTTATCGTGAGAGCTAGAGAGCTTGGGTCTCAGCTCTTTTGATTCCTGAGTCTCTTCAATGCCTGGCAGATGGAAGGTTCTTGGTAAATGGCTGTTAAGTGAATAGCAATCAATCAATACTCATTGCCTTCAACCGATTCACTTCTCAGTCTTGGCTAAGGTCAAGTTCGACTCAGCTTCCCTGAGTGCTGGGATTATAGGCATGTGCCATCACACCAGGCTTTGAATGATCATTCATATATATATATATATATATATATATATATATATATATATATATATATATAATTTATAATGAAAAACATTCCAGTGAGTTCAAGGCCAGCCTGGTCTACAGAATCCAGGACAGCCAAGGCTACACAGAGAAACTCTGTCTCAAAAGAACCAAAACAACAAAAAAAATGATCATCAAGTTAGAGAATCACTTGTAACTTTCATAATATTTTATAAAGGATTTCCTAGTGAATACAACAGCAGCTGTGGTTTATACAGACAATATACAGATGTTAAAATAAGAGACGTGACAGGTAGGTTGGTTGGGGAAAGGATCTGACACAAAATTATCCTTCAGGAGCAAGGGTCTTGTGACTATGACCTGGCCTTGAGGTGGGAAAACATTAAAAAAAAAAAAAGACAGTATATTGTGTATTGTATCAGAGCCAGCATGGATGGGATGTTGTTGTCTGATGTGTGTTACTGGCCATCAAGATCTGGGTACACCTATCCTTGTTGTGTAAACCTACTTGATTGGCTAATTAAACAGCCTCTACCTGGTCAGGGCATGGGGTAGCATGGCCAAGGTTTCTGGGGTTTAGAGGACAGGAGAATCATGGGAAACAAATGGGAAGAGAGGAGGAAGGAGGAAGCCACAGCGGGTTAGGTGGAGAAGGAACCACGTGGGCTGGGAGAAAGGACTCTAATAGTGGTGTGAAAAGACCCAGATGAAGAATACAAGCAAGTATATTGAGATTATGGATGGAAGGTAGCCCAGATGAGGATGAGTAAGGCGGATGGCATTGGATGGGGACTGGGAGGTGAATGGTGAGGTTATTAGACAGTGTAGGCAGAAATATCTGCCCAGTCCAAGGTAATACGGCAATTATGAAATCTAACAGGTATCTGTGTCTTATTATTTGTGATAGTGGGTTAAATAATACTACCACAATAATTATAGGGCTAATATTAAATAATATCTAGCCCAATACTCATTTTTAAAAATTTTCTACAACAGGATGTATAGAGGAAATTTAATTCAGAACATGGCAGCCCTGGCAAGAGATCACATCCAAAGACCTTCTAGATCTGTGTGGTCCAGCTGGAATACAAACATGCCTTTAAGCTAGGAGACAGAGGCAAGCAGATCTCTTGAGTTCAGGGCCAGCCTGGTATAGAGCGAATTTCAGGTATAGAAAAGCTTAGGTCCAGGCATGGTGGTACATACCTTTAATCCCAAACAATGAAGGTAAGTTTGTTTGTAAAAGAAAGCACCCATGTTTGAAAGCGATGTCTAATTGAGTGGCAGAAAAAGTGACAGATCAGACAAGATTTGACAGAATAGGATACACTTAACTCTCATGAGAAGAGAGAGGAAAGGGAAGCTATTTAAGGGACAATGCAGAGTGAGGAGGCAGTTTTACCAGGACAGATATACAGAGAGATGTTGAAGAGAGAACAAACCAGAGAATGTGAAGGATCCAGAAGATCAGAGCAGATTGTTGAAGTTAGTTTGAAGTCAAGCAGAGCAATTCAGGGGCAGAGAGAGAAGCCAGAAATGAATAAGCTAGCTGGGAGAGGAATTTGAACCGGAACAGCTTAGTTGAATCAGCCAGCTATGAGTTCAGAAAGAACAAGAAAGGATAGGCTTATTCAGCAGTAAATCTCAGAGGCTAAAAACATTCTAGGCCTTGGATAGATTGTAGAGACTAGAAGCTTCCAGGACTGGGCCTAGGTTAGCAAAAGGAGGCCATAAGCCTCTGAGACAACAATTGAAATTGGAGAATAAAAAAGTTCCTTTTAGGACGCTCCCTATCAACACCTGAAAAGGAGCTTTATTCAGAGAGATAGCTAAATAAGAGTAAGAGAGATAGGGCTGGAGAAATGCCTCAAAGGTTAAGAGCACGGGCTGCTCTTCCAGAGGACCCTGGTTCAATTCTCAGCACCCACATGGCAGCTCACAACTGTCTGTAACTCCAGTTCCAGGGGATCTGAAGCCCTCACACAGACACACATGCAGACAAAACACCAATGCACATGAAATAAAAGTAAATTATATATCTATAAATAAAAGAGAGAGTAAGAGAGATAGTTGTCATGAGCAGGGTGATAGGGAGTGGGAGACCCAGAAGAGAGCCTTCAGAGAAATCCCCTGAGCAAAGGAGAACATCTTTTATATCATTTCACGGAGTGGTCGGGAATTCCACACCGTGAGATTTAGTCTGGGATAGCCAACTTGATGAGCATAGAGGAGGCAAGTTACTGTGTAGGACAAAATATTAGAGGCTGCAACACAGCCTCACGACTTAGTTCTGTACCAGGGAGAGAGAGTATGAGGGAGTGCGCATGAGCAAGAACAAAGCGAGCTAAAGGATCCGGCCGCTTCGAGTGTCTTAAACTCACAAGCCCACGATCTAACAGCATCATGGGTTTGTTTGTTTGTTTTTTGATTAATGAACTTACACTTGCATTTAGACTAATGATGTCTTACTTTTAGCAGCTGCTGTTGAAGGACAACATCAATGCAGCCATGCTGGCCTAGAACTCACCTCACCGTATGGCCCATGTTAGCGTCATATTCTTGACAATACAGCTTCCCAAGAGCTAGAATTATAAGTTGGAACCAGCGTGTCTGGCTTAGCACATTCTTTTTCTTGTTCGTTTGTTTTGTTCAGGTTAAAGAGTTACTAGGAGAAAAAAAGATGTGTGTGAGGAAAGTTTGAACAAAACTTATTCTAAACCCCACCAGTTCTAGCTAGCTGTACATCGGTCAGCGTCGGTTTTAGAGGGGCCATCATGGCAGAAGGGGAAGGCTGTGTGGTGAACTCACTAGGTGGAACTGCATGGCAGATCTCATCACTGAGCAAAGGTTATTTCTGCACTCAAAAGGAGCAGCAAGTCCTCCAGTCAACTGTCAAGGTCGTGTGATGATTTACATTCAAGAGCTGAAGGACTTCGAGCCAAAACACCTCCCCAAATGGCTGAAAGTCAGAGGGCAAAGAAGCAGAAGTCTGGAGACAGATAAGTGATAAAGCGCCACACAAGGCTGCTTGTTGCTTGCTGGATAATAGCCTGACTTTGTCCAGCAAATGGTGTTAGGTTAGTTTCTTGCCCACATCTGGCAAGCCTGGATGGTACATTTTCCTTGGGCACTGGTTAGTCCAAGGGGCTAAATGGGAGACCAACAATTTGATTTTGCTTCTTTCTGGAACATTTTGATTTTCATGGTGTGATGGCTAATCTTCCTTGTCAACTTGAGTTTCCACCTTGGCTTTCCATGATGATGGACTGTCACTTGTGAAATGAAATAAACTGTTTCCCTGTCAGGTTGCTTTAGGTCCATGGGTCAAAAAACAAAACAAAACAAAATGAAAAACCACCACCACAATAAAAAAAAAAAAAAAAAACCAACCCAACCCAACCCAACCAACCAACCAAACAGATAATGGGCTAAGGATATAGCTCAGTGTCTGGTGTGTACAAAGCCCTGGATTGGATTCCCAGCACAGTATAAAGAGAGTGTGATGTTACATGCCTGTGAGCCCAGTGTTTGTAAGGTCCAAGCAGGAGGATCAGAAATTCAAGATCATCCTTGGCTACAAAGTGAGTTCAAGGGCAGCCATGAATTCATGCGACCCTGTGACAAAACAAGCAAAAAACACTAGACAAGATATTGGTGTTTCAGACATTAACTCTTGTGATGTTTAGTGCATTTATGTGTAAGTCTTTTGAATATAGCTCACACTTCTTCAGTACTTCTGAAGGCCAGGTGTTCTGGAAGCACTTTTTTTAATTTCAATTTTTTATATTAATTACAGTTTATTCACTTTTATCCCAGCTGTAGCCCCCTCCTCCATCCCCTCCCAATCACACCCTACCTCCCTCTTCTTCTCCTATGCCCCTCCCCTAGTCCAATGATAGAGGAGGTCTTCCTCTCCTTTCATCTGACTCTAGTCTATCAGGGCTCATCAGGACTGGCTTCATTATCTTCTTCTATGGACTGGTAAGGCTGCTCCCCCCTCAGGTGGAGGTGATCAAAGAGCCAGTCCATGAGTTCATGTCAGAGACGGTCCCTGTTCCTATTATTAGGGAATCCTCTTGGACACTGAGCTGCCATGGGCTACATCTGTGCAGGGGTTCTAGGTTATCTCCACGCATGGTCCTTGTTTGGTGTATCAATCTCAAAAAAGACCCCTGGGCCCAGATTTCTTGGTTCTGTTGCTCTCCTTGTGGAGTTCCTATTCCCTTCAGGTCTTTCTATCTCTCCCTTCTTTCAAAATATTCCCTGCACTCTGCCCAGAGTTTGGCTATGAGTCTCACCATATGTTTTGATACACTGCTGCTATTTCAGAGGCCCTCTGTGGAAGGCTCCTGTCCTGTTCCCTGTTTTCTCGATCTTCTGATGTCTATCTTGTTTGCCTTTCTAAATGAAGATTGAGCATCTTACCCAGGGTCCTCCTTCTTGATTAGCTTCCTTAGGTGTACAGATTTTAGTGTGATTATCCTATATTATATGTCTAATATCCATAAGTGAGTATATACCATGTGTGTCTTTCTGCTTCTGGGATTCCTCACTCAGGATGATCTTTTCTCGATCCCACCATTTGCCTGAAAATTAGAAGTGCTTTTTATGGACTACCTCATTTATTCCAACAATTCATGAAACGGATGCTAACATTATCCTCATTTTATATGCTGAAAAAAGCTTGGTTCTTGGAGGTCAGGAACCTTCCCAAGGGCTCCGGGCTAGTAAATAATAGAGCCAGGCTGTCAGACCTAGATCTGCACCACAAGCCAGCATGGGCCATGGGCGGGCTCCCGCAGTGGTCGGTGTTAGGCCCAGATCTGAAAAAACCCAAAGACCACCAGGAGCCCGACCACGCATGCAAGAATGAAGAGCCTTTATTGGGTTTAAGCTTGGATTCTCCACCGTTCAATGCAGTGGATTAGGGAGGGGAGGCCTGAGTAGCTGCAAAGCTGGGTTTTTAAATTATGGTTTGAGCAAGGAACAAGACTTTCAGGTACATGATTGGTTCACATTTAGCAGAAGCAAGCTTGTCTTAAACTGATTGGTTGGTGCTGATCTAGAGGATGGGGGAGGGGAGAATTTCATGGAGTTTCCAAGTAACAAGGTGTGCCCAGGTAGCAAAGAGTGCTAACAAAGAGTGCCCAGGTAACAATATCATTTTTGACTAGCTAAGCAACAGTTTCTAACAAACCTTTAATTTGGTTGGTCAAGTGCTCAAAACTTTTCAACGGGGTTACTAGATTGTTTCTGATTTTCAGGGAGGCTATTGAGTTGTTTTATCTCATTTCAATGAACTATAGTTTCATGTCCTGAGAAACAGAAATTCAGGCCTACAGTATTTTATGAAGCCTGTCATGGTAGCACAGCTGCTTGCGCCCTTCAGTCAGATCTCAACATGTTCATTCTTTCCAGAGAGCCTCATAGAAGACCCTCATAGAAGCTGGAGGTTGCATTTGCTATCTCCTATAAGACCCTTGTATAGGCAGAATAGTGAACCTCTTCCCAAAAGGCCCGTGTCCTAATTAACAGACAGAACCCATGAGTGTATTTTCTTACATATCCTGCTAGCTTCCTGCCATGCAACAAGTACCAGGGATAAATCTTTAAAAGATGGAAGAAGACCTAGAAAGGGTGGCGAGATGGAGCGGCAGTTAAGAACACTTGCTGTTCCTGCTTCTGCTCTCAGCACCCACACGACGGCTCACAACCATCTGTTAGCCCCAGTTTCACAGCATCAGAACCCTTCTGGTCTCCGGCAGGCACCGGTCACAATTCACATGTGGTATGCACGCACAGGTGCACACACACGAAGGCAGAACACTCATGCACATAAAATAAAAATAAATCTTTTCTAAAAGTGTAAGTAGAAAAGGGAAGAGAGACTTGAAGCATGTGAGTAATGCACCCACTGCTGCTAGCCCAGAAAAAGAGGAAGGAAACGGGATTTCAGTCTTAGAACCCCAGGAACTGAATTCTGCCAACCACCCAAAGGCAAAGAAACTCAGGAATTTCCCTGAGTGCCCAGCAGCGAATCAAGCCCCTAACAGGAGACCTTGATTTTAGCTCAGTAAGACTTGAGTCAGACTTCTGACACAAACTCTAAGATAACATACTTATGTTGTGTTAGGCCACCACGTTTATGATGGGTTGGTACAGCAGGAATGGAAGATGAAATGTTTATCAGTTCCTTTGTTCATGTTAACTGAATTTCTTGATGCCTAGGCATACAGAGATGTGCATAAGATCAACTCCTTCTGGTTCTCCTCCTCACTGAAAAGAGATTCAAGTGGCTGGCAGGTGGTTGAGTGGGTAAGAACACTTGCAGGCATGAGACCCTCAGTCCAAATTCTCAGTACTTACATTAAAAATAGAAGTTGGGCATGGCCCTAAGAGTACTTATAATCCCAATGCTATGGGAGGCAGAGACAAGAAACTTCCCCAGACTCGCTGGCCACCAGCCTAGTTCCAGGTTAAGTGTGAGACCTTGCCTCAAAGGAATAAGAGGTGAGTGTCAGTGACAGAGTAAGGCACCTGACTCTCCTCTGGCCTCAGCTCAGGCGCTGCACCACATGTACACTCGAACATATATCACGCACCGTAGGTGGCAGTCAAGATTGCATGCCAGCTTATACACTATTAGGCAAATCCAGACTGTCCTCTGGGTGGGACTCATAGCCCAGGGCCAGTGAACAGTTGCAGTCAAGTATGAAATCTAAAGGCAAAGTTTGTCAAGAACCTGACTGTCAAGTCCTGGTCACAGAGCCTTCCAGTGGCTTGTTTTTCCTGGATGTCCCTGGGCAGGTGTGACTAAGAAACGAAAGGATGAAATAAAGGACGCTTTATTGTCTACTGAAAAAAAAATCTATGGATTTGTAAGCAATAGCTATGACTTACGGCAGCTCCTTTAGAATTAAAATACATTAGCTGAACAAGAGGTTGGCTTGCTCTCAATTGTACACACTGAGTTCCTAAAATCTAACTCCCTATTTGATAAATGGAAAAATTCAATAAAAGCTTTGCCTATATTTTTCAGTAGAAAATGTTTAAAATCAGATAAATGAGGAAAACAGTTTTATTCAAATATATCTGACAACACATGGTCATTTTTACTTTTAACTTTTTTTTTTTTCATTTAAGATCATTTTAATTTCAGCAGTGACAATAGATGCATATATGTTCATTAATAAAAGAAAATTTGTAGCTGTGTCCCTCTGAAAGTCAAGCCAGAAAATTATAGATCATATTGCAATGCAAAAAGAAACACTGCTCTGTAAGTCAAATGCTCCATTATTAAAAACTGTCATCCCTTATGAAATTCAGAACCAGAAAACCAAGGAAGAGAGTAACCATTTTAAAACGTCTGGAGGGGATTCCGTAACAACATTTAAATGCATTACTACTCAAACAATTTGATTGGATTATAAAATATTTAAAACTGCAGCTGTAGTTTGGGCATTTACTGTTGATTATTTTTATTTCAAGATCTTCACAGAAAAATGCTGCAAGTTACAGAGCTATTTGTATTGTGCTTATAAAGAACTGCATTGTAAAATGAACTGTTCCATAACACATATTTACATCAAGAGGACACAACTGGAAATATCAAAAATAAAGTCAGTGCTTTCTAAACTTTGTATTTCTGAATAGGAGTAGTTGCCCAAAATGAAGTCTAGTTGAAATTACTAAAATTAACAAAATATTAAGTACTTGTAATTATAAAAATCATTATAATTCACCACATATGGTCTCACAGTAAAAAA
>CM053764.1:10019542-10039405 GCA_028658305.1 Pachyuromys duprasi
CCCCCCCCCCCCCCCCCCGCTGGCCTCTGCTTGCGCCCACGGGCATGTGCGTCCGCACACACATGTACACATCACACACCAAAAAAAGAATCAAAAAGAAAGTGTCCTACCTATCTCTCTAGCATCCCCAGTAATGTCCAGAAAAGGGCAGAACATTAGATGTCAATTTTTTTCAAAGTATTTCTGTCAAAGAAAGTCAAAGGAATATCTCAAGTAGTTATAAACCTCTGATGCCTAAGATAACACAGATCCGAAGTCATCTTTCAAAGAGCTTGCTACAGGAGGTTGGTTGCAAGTTATTTTGCAATCAAGACAGATGGCAAGCTTTTTGTTGTAGCATCGAACAGTGGAGGAGACTAAGGTGTGGTGGTTCAGAGGCCCTCAGACAGTACAGTGACGGGCTGGCGGGCATGTCAGGGAACTGGGTCTCTTCCTGAGATGTAGTGGGTGTTTAAGTAGAGGTCGAGCTACTTCCAGGTTCAAACATGTCTGTTCTGAGTGGGCCGTCACCCTGGTGAGCAGAGACCCCAGCCGGAAGGCAAAGCTGGACAGGACAGTGGGGAGGCCAAGGCAAGGCCCAGTGTCTCTCAGCAAGCTGGGCTTTGGTTTCCTGTGGGCTGGGGAAGGGCTCCTGACGTGGCCCGGAAGGCCTCCCCATGCCCAGGTAAAGCCTGCTGTCACTGCTTCACGTCGCTGCAGCTTGCAGTCATGGTGGCAGAGAGGCTAGCTGGGGACAATGTCACCTCCACACACAAGGCATGGATTGAAAGGGACAGCAGAAAACTGACCTGAAAACAGAAAACTGTCAAGGCAAGCTGCCTGCTGCCTTCTTTGTGCTGTGGTTGGTACCAGAGACAACAGAGACACATGAAATCCTGGAAGCAGCTCAGTGGAAAAGCACAGATAATTGCCTGGACTTGACAAAAGAGCCATCTGTATGTTCTCGGACTCGAAGTTTGAGCAAGCTCCAAGTAGTCAGAGGCTGCGCTGATTAGCACATGTCTCCCTTGTGCTTGGTACCAAAATAGGCTTGGTAAGCCACTTTCCACACGATTATTTTAAAAGCCTATTCCTATCTCTTCCTCCCCTTTTCCCTAAGCATTTAATGAACTCTCTTCATGTGTTTCTTCAATGGCTGAGAGAAATTTAGAGGCAGAGATGGTCTCCAGTTTAATCCTTTTTAATTTTTCCCTGTAGCTTTGTTTTCTGGCTGTTTCTTTCTTCGCATACTGTAACATGCAGAATTTTCTCTTGCTTGGACGGCTGTTGAAGAACACTGAGGGCTATCCAGACTTCTATTTTCTCGCGTACTGGCAGATTTACTATAACAATATAATTGCTGTCACAATCTTCTTTGCATGGATAAAGGTAGTTATATTTCATTCTCATCCATAATCCAGTAACATACGTGTATTAATAAAACTATTACCTTGTACGGAAGGGAAGCATTTCTCCACTAGGAAGTGATTTTTAGAAGCAATTTGGCACACTAGGTAAGGTTCTTGCCCAAAGCTGGTAACCCAAGTTTGATCCTTGGGAAAGAGAGACCCAGTTCCCACAAGTTGTCCTCTGACTTCTACATGTGCCCTGGGGTACACTCCTCCCCTCAAGCCCCTACCACCTCTACAACCCCTCCCAAAAGTAGTTAAAGATTTAATTTGACCTTTAAATGATTGCTGACAGATCTTCAAACACACTTGATTATCATTGTCTCCCTTTATCTGACAAATTCTCCCGAGATGGCTTCACCTGGTTCTGAGCAGCTCTGCCCAGCTCTCCTGGCTCTGGTCCCTCTTTCAGATATTCAAGTTCATAAGCTTCAACGAGACCATGTCCCAGCTGTCCTCAACCCTGTCCCGCTGCATGAAGGACATCGTGGGATTCGCCATCATGTTTTTTATCATATTCTCCGCTTATGCCCAGTTAGGATTTCTCGTTTTTGGGTCACAGGTTGATGACTTTTCCACTTTTCAAAATTCCATGTAAGCTCTTTAATACAAATGTAATTACATTTTCTCTCTGGAAAAATCACAGAAAGCCTTATGATAAATGGTTCATTTAAAGCTTGGTTCTGTATTTTGCTTAAGACTAAATCTTGTACTCACAAAATGAAGTCTGCCACTGGGAAATTAAAATAGGTGGTGGCACCTATTTTTCAGTCATTGGTAGGTCAAGTTAGACAATTTTTCACTGGAAAGTGGAAATATTACCCAAGACAATGTAAGTGGGTCCCCGTGTTTCCATAGCATTAGCTCTGGGAACAGAGATCTGTGATTTCTCCAGAGGAGTCCTCTCTAGAATCTTTTCTGTTTTATTCTGTTAACCTTTTGCTCTTTGCTTATGTGCCAGTCCTTTACTTTAAAGTAGCTTTCTAAAGCCAGGTGTGTTGGTTCAGGCCTATAACCCAGCATTCAGGAGGCAGAGCGGGATTTGAGCTGAGGCCAACCTGGGCTACCTAGCAAGACTCTGTCTCAAGAATACAAAAACATCTAAATTTTTCAATACATAAAAACAGCTTTATAAAAGGAAGATATGGGGCACACACCTATATTCACAGGATTCAAGAGACTGGGGAAGGAAGATCACAAGTTCAAGACCAGCCTGGCTAGGTAGACCCAGTTAAAAAGAAAAACAAAACAAAAAGATGTATGTATATAGAGCAGTCAGTAATGGGCCACAAACCTATAGGGGTGAGTAGGTGAGTGCCTTACAAAAATGTTGAAGCCTTTCTTTAGAAGTGAGATATATCACAGGTTTAGGCCTCTGAGGGCCGGGAATTCAGCTCAGGGGGTAAGGTGCTCACCTGGAACGGGAAAAACCCCAGGGCCAATCCAAAGCCTCACACGTCTGCCCGTCCCAGCACCGGGCAGGTGGGCACGGAGGCCCTGGGAGTTCAGAGTTGTGCCGCCCAGCAGGTTCGCAGTGAGACCAGGTACGCGGCACAGTGAGTGGTTCAGAGAGAAAAGAGGAAATGTATCCGTTTCTTACTTGTTTGAGACAGGATTTTTGATTGTTTGAAACTCTCTAGAGAAACAGCTGAAGTTGCCCTCATTTTTTTCCATTCTCATGTAAATAATTGCACCTTAAAATATATAACCTTTATGTTGTGCTTCTGAAATCACCCTTTACATAGTCAGGGAACAAACAGACGGGGAAATGAAGGGTGTGTTCTAGTGTCTACTCCAGCAGTGAACACTAGGCTTCCGGAGCCTTCATTGCTTTCTCTGTGAAGCAAAGGGGCTAGGCTAGTGCACCTCAAAACCCCTTCCTACGTCAGTTGACCACATTTAAGACTTTTTCTTTCTTTCTTTCTCTTTCATTTTGTTTTGTTTTTCAAGACAGGATTTCTCTGTGTAGCCTTGGCTGGCCTGGACTTACTTTGTAAACCAGGCTGGCTTTGAACTCACAGAGATCCGCCTGCCTCTGCCTTCCTGAGTGCTGGAATTATAGGCATGTGCCACAACACCGGGTCACAGTGAGACTGAGGGTGAACAGAGCTTGTGTTTCCAACTTCTAACCGCTGACTTCTCTTAGTGTCTCATCATAATCAGACACGTTAATAGGCGGCGGCCGAATGTGACCACTCACACACAGAGCCTCCCAGCAGGAGGTCGGGAAGGGGGAAGGTAGACAGGCAGAACTGTACAGTGGGTTGACAGAAGGGTGCCCTGAGGTATTTAGATCGACCCTGTCTTGAAAACATTTCAAAAAACCGAATGAAAGAGAAAACACTGGAGACTTAACGCAAAAGTGAATACTACACTACGTAGGCCTAAACCAGAAAGCACGGACCCAGAGACATCTTCCAGGAACGTCTTTCCCAGAGAGGAGGACCCAAAGACATTTTCCCGGTCTCCTCATTCTCACTGTAGTTATTGACACATGCTAACTGTGCAGATAGATGGCAGATAGATGGCAGAAGAATGCCCTGTGAGTGGCTCACACGCCTTCTTTCTACTCCTTAGCCTCTCTCTTACCCCTCTGTGGTAGGTCCACAGTTTCCCCCAGAGGCTCAGGTATTTGCACGCTTGGTCCCCAGCTGGGAAGGTTTAGGTGATTCGCTTGCTGGAAGAAGCGTGCAACACATTGGGCCTTGCGACTTCACAGTCTTGCCTTACTTTCACGTCACTCTTATTTCATGAGGTTGAGGATGTGATCTCTCCGCTTCTTGCTCCTGCCGTGCCCAGCTCTGGAACCAGGGGCCTAAAACAAACAATCAAACAGACAAAAAACCCTTTCTTCTCTAAGATACTTCGGGGCATGCTGTCTTATCAAAGCAACAGAAAGTAGCTAACCCTCCTCCTCCACCTCCAGTTCTCATGAACCCTCTTCTGCTTTCATCTTTTATTCATTTATTTCCATACACGAGACAAAGCTGACACTTGCTTTTCTGCTTGTTGCTTCTTTTGTTTAACATGATGTCCTTTGCTTCTGTCCATTTTCCTGCCACTGACAGGGAGTGCCATGTAGCCCTCAAAGGTCTTCAATTTGCAATGTTACCAAGGCTGATCCTGAACTCCTGGTCTCTCCTGCCTGAGCCTCTCACATGCTGGGATTACAGGCGTGTTCTACCATGCTCTGTCCAATGTTAGGATGGTGCCACAGCATATTAAAGCCAGAGAGGAAGAGCTGGGTTGTGGCTCAGTGGTAGAACACTTACCTAGCATGCATGAGGGCTTGGGGTTAGTCCCCAACACTGAAGAAATAGTCAGGAGCATATGCCTTATGCAGCCAGGGTCATTAGCAACCACAAGTTATGAATGAAGTATGTGAATGAAGAGAGAGAACATTTTCTAATGTTTTTCTTCTCACCAAAGATTTGCACAATTTCGAATTGTCCTTGGGGACTTTAACTTTGCTGGCATCCAGCAGGCCAACTGGATCTTGGGACCCATCTACTTCATCACATTCATCTTCTTTGTGTTCTTTGTACTCCTGGTAAGGATTCCCATCCCTCTTCTTCATTGCAGACTAGTCACAAAGCTGTGGCACTGCGCACCTGGTCCCCAGCTAGTGGTGCTGTTTGGAGAGGTTTAGGGGGCATGGCCTTGCTGGAGGAAGACTCAAGTGACTCTCTTCCTCAGCTACCCAAGTAGCAGAACTATAAGCCCTTGACCCAGGATCCAGCCTTAAAAGTCACTCCGTGTGTGTTTGTGTGTTTGTGTGTGTGTGTGTTCGGATGCTGGGATGAAGCTCAGGACCTTGAAGATTCTAGACAAGCTCTCTAACACTGAACTATATGCCCACCCCTAAGTAAATTTTTATTGAAATAATTATTGAATATTTCTCCCCAGAACATGTTCTTGGCAATAATTAACGACACCTATTCTGAAGTGAAGGCTGATTATTCAATAGGCAGAAGACCAGATTTTGAACTTAGTAACATAATTAAGAAGGTAAGTTAATGGGCTGGAGAGATGGCTCAGAGGTTAAGAACACTGTTCTTCCAGAGGTCCTGAGTTCGATTCCCAGAAACCACATAGTGGCTCACAACCACCTATAGTGAGATCTGGTGCCCTCTTCTGGCATGCAGGCACACATGCAGGAAGAATACTGCATACATAATTTAAAAAATTTTAAATAAGAAGGTAAGCTAACTTATTTTCCTAAATATAATTCTAAAAAACTTATATCACTTAAACCCTCCAGGGAGACTCGCACCCTCCAGGCTTCTTTGTTGTTTCATGCCTCACAAGCTGGCCTCAAACTCACTGTGCAGCTGAGAGTCATCTCATGATCCTCCGGCTTCTGCCTCCTGTGTGCTATGACTCCCAGCATGTACCACCATGCCCAGTTTATGTGGTACTTGGGTTGGAAACCAGGGCTTCGTGCATGTTAGGTAAGCGCTTTACCAACTGAACTACATCCACAGCCCTTCTGGTATCAATGATTTAGCCAAAATTACTTCAGAGTCCCACATACCAAATACTAGCCACAAAGCACTGTCAGGTGACAAATGGAAACTATGTCATTGCTCACAAAAGTTTTTCAAGTTAGATCCTAGCAGATTTCCAAAATCAAACTCAGTATTTGCATGCCTTGCTTTCATGTCAAATTAAGCCCAGTTTCTTCACTCAGCTATCCCGAGCCATCTGCACACCTCACTGTCCCAACCCCTCTTCACCTATCAGGATCAAGAGTTTCCGCTTCTCCTGCCTTTGCATATTAACCTGTAAGTTCCAGCTCATCGGCTTGGTTTTTTTGCTGTCTGTTTGCTCTTCCAAGGCACGGTCTCACTCTGGATGGAACTTGGTGTGTGAAGCTGGCCTTGAATGAACTGCAGTCACCCCACCTGGGCCTCCAGAGTGCTGCTAAGCCAAATGCTGTCTGTGTAACACATGCTCTCACTTTGCCTTCTACCCACACCATTTCTTACCCCTACCATATTCCAACAGTGGTTCCCTTTCTTGCTCTCTGTTCTTGCCAAGGTGGAGCCTGCCTTGTCCTCGGCCTGTGGCTCTTTGAGTAACTGCCTCCCCTCCTCAGTGGTGGTTTCTATTGTGTAATAAAACACTATGACTAAAATCATCTTAGAGAGGAATGTTTATTTCAGCCTACAGCTTGTAGCATCTATAACCCAGGGAAGTCAGGGCAGGAAGTGCAGCAGAGGTCATGGAGGAGGGATGCTTCTGCGGGCTCCCTCCGCCTCTTATGCCACCCAGGACCTGGGGCCCAAGGGTTGTACTGCCCCCAGTGGGCTGGGTCCTCCCTCATCAATCATTAATCAGGAAAATACTCCAAAGACTCCAATATAGTAGGGGCATTTCCTCAGCTGAGGTTCTCTCCTTTTAAATGACTCTAGCTTGTGCCAAGTTGAGTAAAACTAGCCAGCATGCCTCCCTACCAACTTGTACATCCTGGCAATTCCGAGAGCACTTTACAGAGGTGCCAGTAGCTATGGTCCTGTGGGGCTTAGGGTTTGTCTGAGAACTTATCCGTTAAGAGAATACCACTAACATAAAAGTGTTAACATACAGTCCATGTTAACATTTAAGATTTTTGTGTGTATGGGTGTGTGCCTTCGTGTGGGTATGTGCATGTGAGTGCAGGTGCCCATGGAGGCCCGCGGCACTCGATCCCTCGAGCCTGGAGTTGTAGGTGGTGGGACAGAGCGCAGGCCCCTGGAACTGCTGACCACCTCTTTGGCTCCCATGTTAGCATTTCTAAAAAGACCTTCGCCTCACATTCCAGTGATGCCTCTGGCAGGGCCCCTCCACTCCTTCACAAAGGCAGGATGCAAGGTGGTGGCATGGGAAAGGCCAGACATCTCCTTACGCAGGAGTCCCTACAGCGTCAGAGTTCGTGTAGCTTGACTGAATGTGAAGAATACAGGAAATAACCGAATTTCCAAACTCTTTTTAATTAAACCAGACCTACCTCAATGTCCTTGAGAAACTCAAACTGAAAAAAGCTCAAGATGATGAAGACAAGAAAACGTAAGACATTGTTGCTGTTGTTTTTTCTATCATTTTCAAATTCTGTATAGAACATCTTAGTTTCTTTTCTATTGCTGTGAAGAGAAGCCATGACCAAGGTAATGTTTAGAAAGACTTTGAGGCTTTCAGTTCCAGAGGGTTAGGGTCCATGACGGTCACGGCAGCGAGCACGGCAGCAGGCAGGCGTCGCACTTAATAGATGAAAGCCCACATCTGATCCACAGGCACTAGGCAAGGAGCTAACTAGGAATGGTATGGGTTTTTTAAAACCTTCATTTTAAACCTTAAAACCTATCCCAGTGACATCTCCTTCAACAAGGCCACACCTCCTAATCCTTCCCAAACACTTCCACCAACTGGGAATCAGCATTTAATTGTAGGAGCCAATGGTGACACTCTCATTCAAATCACCACACAGATGTTCAACTCAGGATGGGTCACTATCCACGCACAGACAGAATCCCCACGTTCCATGTGTTGATTATCATGTAATTGATTGGCTTTGTACGTCTGAGATCCACGAGCAACACTGTAAACCGTAGGGTGTTGACTGTTCCCCTCATGGCCACATCCATGGCTGGGAGCTCAGCATACTGAGTATCCTTCCACATTTTACCACCCTGGGAAAAGATCAAAATTCAAATTTTAAAGTGTTGTTTCTGCACTGGGTTGTGGTGGTGCACACCTTTAATCCCAGTACTCAGGAGGCAGAGGCAAGTGGATCTCTGTAAGTTTAAGGCTAGCCCAGTCTACAGTGTGAGTTCCAAGGCTACACAGAAAAAAAAGTATGGTTTCTGCTTTTGCATTATTATAAAGTCAAGAAAGCAGGAACCTCTGCTTTTATTACAGAAGAAAATGAGCTTAGGTTGACTGTGAGTCTAAACACATCGTCTTTCTACTATCCAGTAAGGCTTTTTATTTCTGAGGCTGCTGTGGAACTCATTTCAAGCTAACGTGGAGCTGATAGGTGGTCTAGCCCTGCCTGTGGGGCTCTGGGCATGTCGGGGGCACTGGGTCCCGCTGTGAAAAAACAGCACAGCACATGTGCTGCCACTCAGCAAGGGCCGGCAGGACGTTAGGAGAGCAATGCTGCACAAGTTTAAGTAACTTCTTTACGTGCAGTGCACAGGTTATTCAACCACGGAAATAAAAACATTCTACAGTAACTTGGGCTTGACATGACGCCTATCCGCTAGTGGAAAGAGCGTGGTTTGTTTTCGCAGCTCCCACCACGTTAATTACATCTTAAGGAGCAGCGTCTGTCATGGGCGCGGTCCAGCTCCTCACTGTAGACCTGATTGTGTTCATGGTTGCACTCTTTTTGACTCTCATGTTTATTTTGCCTTTCCAGTAGGAAAACGACTGAAGAGTTGGCCCAACAAGCCAGAAAAGAAGGCTTTAGTGAAAACGTAAGATTTTAATTCATTTCTCTAAACTTTAAAAAAAGTTCTGATTAATAGAAGTAATTTATATCCACAGTTGTCACCTCTAATACATCTCTCAGAATTGGGAGCCTTTCCCATTCACCACAGTAAACTGCTTAAAGAACGATGGAGATTTACAGAATTTATTTAATATAGATCATTTATGCATGTATGTATATGTTTATGCATGTGGGTATGTTGTGCACAGACCAGAGGAGTTACCTCAGGAAGGCCACCCACTCCCTTTAAAACAGGGTCTCTCATTGGCCTGAAGTTCTCCAAGACTAGCCTGGCTTGACAGTGAACTCCAAAAGTCCTTCTGTGTCTGCCTCCCTAGTCCTGAGGTTGTAAGGGTACACTACCACAGCCAGCATCTGAAAAAGATTTGTGTTTATGTCCAAGTATATGTACATATACTTATTTGTATATGTACATACGTATATATGGGTGCACATGGTGGTGCATGTACTTTGAGGCCAGAAGAGAATGCTGGGGTATCCTCTTGTAACATTTTTCACAACTTGAGTCTAAAATTAAATCTATAATTAATTCAATGAATCATTCCTGAAATAAATGTGAGAATGAAGAGATACTGTATGTTTGAGAAACTTTACCTAGCAATGTCAACATGAGACTTATCCAAATATAGTTTGCATGTACTTAAAAGGAAAAAAAAATCACGTTAGCATGAAAATGTTCAACAGAATAGCAGCTAGAATATGTTCATGAAAAGATGTTAGCCAAGAATTTTTACAACCAACAACACTGTACTTCAAATATAAAGGTCAAAACCCCATGAACTTGAGAATGCTTCAGCTTTTCTGCACTCTTACTAATGGGTGAATGTGAGCCAACCAAGAGATGGCAGAAAAACACAAGGGAAAGGAGGGAGAGGGCAGCTACGAAGCTAGAGGAGGCTCGCTGGAACCCAGGTGCAGGATCTCACACACCTGTAATCCTAGCATTTGGGAGATGGAGGCAGGAAGATCAGGAGTTCAAGACCACCTTCGGCTACACAGTAAATGGGAGATGGCCCAATGGGTAAGAGCACTTGCTTCCCACACATGAGGGCTCGAGTTCAAATCCCACACCCATATGAAAATCTGGGCATATGAAGTTGTAACTATGCACTGGACAGGCAGATCCTGAGAGCTTGCCAACTGGGTCAATGGACAAGGAGATAAGGCAGAGAGTGATAAGACACCTGAAGTCCTGGCATGGCCTCTGCATGTGTTCACACATCATTGTATGCACCAAACACATAAACACAAAAGGTTTGAAAATGAGGTAGGCCCATGTACTAATGCACCCACAATATAATCGACCTGGTCATTTTAGTCATTAACAGTCTTAGCGCAAAAACTGCAGCTACCAAGTTTCCCTGCCAGCACAGTGGAGCTTCACCTAACAAGGGGATCCAGGACCATCTTGAAGGTGATCAGAAACACCAGGCAGGGATCTCCTCTGCTGCCTTGCCTTACCTCTGGACTAAACACACTTGGTGAATTCTTATGAAGCCGCCCTAATACGAAGTGTTTGTCTTCTAAATCATCTTTGAGGGCTGTATTTGGGTGTACACGTTCCTATGTGTGGATGGAGGGCAAAGTCAGCACTGGGGATCTTTCTCAACTGAGACAGGGTTTCATTGAACCTGGTGGAAAAAGTTCATCCATCTGTGTAGACTAGCTGGCCAGCAAGCTCCAGCCCCGGCCGCTGCCAGGCCGAGATGATGATACATGATGCCACTTGGCTTTTGATCTGGTGCTTTCCTGGTAGGTGCTTTACCAAGCCAACTCTAGCTCCTTCTGAGAGATGCTTGCTACATAGGCCAGGGTGGTCCCAATTTCTCCATCCCTGGCTCCAGCTTCTTTAAGGTCAGTGGCCAAGTGCATGCACCACACCTGGCTTACTGAAACACTTTTCAGTCACACCCGGGGAACACTCCTTTCTCCTTTCCTAGGGCTATTCTGGATTCCCATAATATTCCTTTTTGCCACTCTAAATTTGAGAAAAACTGAGGCAGGAGAAATGGCTTGAGCAATCAAAGGCACCTTGCTACCAAGCCTGATGACCAGAGGTTGAGCTCCAGGACCCACACGGCATGCGCGACACACGCCACACACATGAAATAAACAATGAAATGCAATAGTGTGAAATAACACGGACACAGGTCAAGCTGGTGGTGGTGAGGACAGTTCACAGGAGGACTGCAGATCAGGAAAGGGCAGTAACACTTGTTTCCTAGTGAGTCTTGTGCTGTGGTACACGACACTGGTGCAAGGCAGGGATTGTTTAAAAGGGACCGAGTCACATCTGTGAAGGTCTGGCAGAAAAGCCGCTGGGAGAGTAAAGAATGCCACTGATGTATTCTCAAGGACACTTGCTACATTTAAGGGGCTGGAGGCTCATGGCAGAGCACTGCACAGCATGTATGAGACCCTGGGCTTGAAATTCAGCTCTGAAAAAGAGGGTCAAAAGAATATTAGCCTAGATACATTAATTAAAACCAGGAAGAGACTCTGAGATGCAAGCCCTTCCCATTTGGGCTGCACAACTCAACAGCCCAGGCTTCGGTGTAACTGCTATGTAGACCAAGCACCAGACTATCATCTTTAGCAGTCTACTTTCTTTTTCTTTTTTAAGATTTATTTATTATGTATACAATATTCTGTCTGAATGTATGTCTGCACACCAGAAGGCGGCACCAGATCTCATTATACATGGTTATAAGTCACCATGTGGTTGCTGGGAATTAAACTCAGGACCTTTAGAAGAATAGCCAGTGCTCTTAACCTCTGAGCCATCTCTCCAGCCCCTAGCAGTCTACTTTCTACTTGTTTTTTTGAGACAGGGTTGCTTTGTGTAGCCCTGGATGTCCTGGAACTCACTATGTAGACCAGGCTGGCCTCAAACTCAGAGATCCTGCCTCTGCCTCCAGAATGCTGAGTAGTAGTCTACTAAAAGTCTTTGGCACATACAGACTGCAGCCTGTACTTGTCTTCTAAATTTACAGGAGATCCAAGGGGCAGAGCACATGAAAGTGTGGAAAGAAAGGCTTGAGAAAAAGTATTATTCTACAGAAATTCGAGATGACTACCAGCCTGTCACTCAGCAAGAATTTCGAGAGTAAGCACTTCTTATAGGTACCAACTGGGATACATGGGACACCAAGATATGCAGACCAAGGACACAGTTACATGTTATTTTCTTGAGCCAGACTCATATGTACTATGGCTGATTTTTCATTTTCTGTAGTTTCAAAATTAAAGCACACAATTCCATTTGCTTAGAAAGTGAGACCAGGGGGCTGGAGAGACGGCTCAGAGGTTAAGAGTACCAGCTGCTTTTCCTGAGGACCCAGATTCAACTTCCAGCATCCAGTCCCAGGAGATCAGATGTCCTCTTCTGACTTCTCTAGCACTAGGCATGCATGTGATGTAGACATACATTCTTGCAGGCAAAACATACACGCTTTTTTTTTTTAAGTGAAACAGATGTCCCACCTCTAGATGAAAGGGTGGGGCAGGGCTGTTCTCACAGCTTTCTGACCGCTCTACAGCTGCCCCATGGAATGCGCTTTAGGAGCCTGCCAGCCCCTCTCCCCATGAAAGCAACACAACAGACATTAGTAAGCCACTGTCTGCTTCCCGGAAGTCTCACACATACCTCTAACTCCTAAACTTTCCTCCTAGACTCTTTTTATATGCTGTGGAGCTTGAGAAGGAATTACACTACATTAGTTTAAAACTAAACCAAGTGATGAGAAAGCTACAGTAGCAAAACTGAGAGAAGCAGAGGTAAGTGAGCTCCAGCAAAGACATTAAGTATTTATTGTATTGTCTCCTAAAGCATCTCTGTACACTTCCTTCTTTCACATGCTGGCAACTGAGTACAGAGGGCTGCAATGCTAGGCACTCTGAAAGCACTCAGTTGTAACAGGATGATCTCCATGAATCAAGTGCAGCTGAACAGAACCCACTGTACACTCCACAAGTTTACCAAGTACTTCCTGGAACATGCACATGAGCACACACACACAGAATTTTCGTGACAAGATTATTAAATTCTGGGAGTGTAAAAGGGAAAGTAGAGGTTAGTCCTTCTCATTCATGGGGGCAGATCTCAGACAGCTGGATGAGAGGCATAGACAGATGGTGGAGCATAAGAACTGTTGGTAGTTTCAACCATATCATGTCCCAAGATCTCACTTCCTTTGGTAAATCAAGTTATAAGATTCTGAGAAAGTATTCTATATCATCAGAATTGAATAATCTCCATCGGGTGGAGAGATGGCTCAGAGGTTAAGAGCACTGGCAGCTCTTCCAAAGGTCCTAAGTTCAGTTCCCAGCAACCACATGGTGGCTCACAACCATCAAATGAGATGTGGTGTCCTCTTCTGGCGAGCAGGTGTACATGCAGGCAGCATACTGTATATATACATACAGAACAAAGTCTGCAGCTAAATACAGAAATCTGACTACCATCTTCAAACTCAAAATTCATCTGTTTCTAAAGAACAGCATGTTTCCTAAAAACAGAATATAGGCTGGCATATTAAGGCCATAAGAAGTTATGTTTGGAAATTATAGATGAGGGTGCTTTGAGAGCCTTCTTGTTAGAAAGGTATATATTACTGGTATTTTAGAAACTGGAGAGAAATGTCATTTTTCTAAGCTATATAAGCCCTTCCACAACAGCCATGTTCTCTTCTGTGGACCGAAGCAACACCACATTCAGCCATAGCACTCAATTTACACATTACCAATCAGTGTATATATTTAGAATATGAATAAAAGCAAATACTTTAAAACTTTTTTTGAGGCGAATAAGTAAATAAAAGTTCAAGGCTGGCTAGCCTTGAACTACCAGGCTCAGGGGCTCTTTTTGCTGTGGTCTCTAGAGTAGCTAGTGCATTTAAAAATTACTACCCACCCTCCTCAAAGTAGGTTAGGTTTTGTTTTGTTTTTGCAGTAATTCCCTGCAACAGAAACAACTGACTCGGGCAGTAGGAGGGAGAAGCAGGAGTTCAAGGTCCAAGATCCATGAAACCTTGTCTGGAAAATAAAAATGAAGTCTGCCTATTCTCTGCAGCTTCTCCCTAAACAGCTCTGGGCTTCTCTCCAGAACTGCGCTGGCCAAATTGTTGAGCAACCTGGGTGTGTTCCCCTCACATCAACACTGGGTAATTTAAATAAGCCTAAAACAATCAATACCTCCTAGAAAAACAAACATACATTTACAAGGACTTAGAACAGTGAAGTTCTTTTATTACAAAAGTCTGTACAATGAAATGCCAAACAAACACAGCAATGTAATTATACTGGTGGACATATATATATATCTATATAGTATTTATATATAGATATAACTCATATTTGTACCAAAGTAAAACTCTCGCAAGTTGCCTAATTCTATGCACACTGCTAACCATGGTCAGTACGAGCACATGAGGTGTGTCCAGTCACTTCACTACCCTACTCAGCCAAAACTAATACTGAACGACCAAATCATGAAGCAGTTGTAACTCAATGAAACCAGTCGGGCTACAGACTTATAAAAATATTGTACTCAAATAGATTTAGCGTTATAGAGAAGGAATATATTATTTAAAACATTTAAATAGTGCACATGGACATTTTTGCATGTGGTATACAAAATAAAACATTCATAAAAATATACAGTGCACATAAAATTACATGTAGCAATCCTGTCTGGAGACCAAAAGAAACTAAAAAGTACACCACATGATGGGCTCAAATCAAATGATACATTTTTTGGCATTCTTAATTACTTTTCTAAAAATACATTATGAATGACTTAGCAGTATCAAAAGGAAACCACACAAAAAAGGCTGGATGATTTAGTGCTTTAAAAAAAAAAAATCTCCAACTACACATTCACTACCGCTAGGTTTTTCCCTTTCCCCCCAAAAGGCATTGCACACACAAGTGAAATGTGAAGCACTAAACACACTATTTATTATCAAACTACCTCCTGTTCTTACTGTGTAATAATAATGCCAGAAGTTCGAGGTTCATGCTTTCCTCACCTTATTAACGTTGTTGTAGGATTCCATTTGTATGAAACAAACTATTAAGAAAATCATGCATGAAGTCATTGCATGCAAAGCATGGGCAAAGTGAGACATTTATCAATTCAAAAAAGCACCAAGGGTAGGGGGTGGGGGTGGGAGGGACAACCCACTTAGATTAAGCCTGACCCACATCTGTTGTATTAACACAAGTTACTAGTCCATAAAAATGATTAGCAGATTACCTAAAGAAAGGCCATGCAAAGCCAAAGGAAAAAAGATGCTAAGAGTCTATGAAGAGGCATACCACTACACATCCTGTACGTATCTGGGTGAGGGGTGGCCACTGAGAGGGGCTGCAGCTCCTGAATGGACATGGAAAGCCGCAGTGGTATAGCCCTTGTAGAGAACAGACTTACTTAGGTGTAGTCAATCATTCTTTGGAGGCCCACATATGACACAAACAAACCTGAGCACCACCCAAGTCCCTCCACACTGGCACAGCTATTTCCTTACATTATCTGGAAGTGGGTGGGGGACAGCGCAGGATCTGATCCAGACCAGTCATCATTGCCAGCTGGTGACAGTAACTCAAGTCCTGTAGGCAGCGTGTGATGTGTTTCAGCTCTGTGAGTGATGTGTGTAATGTTGCAAATGACTAAGCAAGGCTGCTGTGTGGTCTACCCACTGTTCTCTTCCTTCAGGAGCTGTGACCACTCAATTGCAAATTCTGCCTAGGTACTATCTGTGCAGGTATCACTCCGGGAACTACACAGAAAGGTGTTCCAAACTAGGATCTGAAAATTCAGTTGTTTTCTAAGAAAAACAGAGTACAGTTGCATATGTCACATTTATAGGCTTTTCTTTTAAATTCTCAGTCATTCTGTAAGAAAAAGGCAACCGAAGAATTTCAGTGTGAAGATTTTCCTCTCAATTTTCTTCAGTAATGAAAAAGGAAAAAAATAGTAAACAACAAAAAAGCTTTGTATTTCCAAAGTTCTTGAAAAGAATAAATTCTTGTCCTTTGCTAACAGATGTGTCTGTAGTAAAGCAGTGAAGGAACATGCATGTTTGCTAACTGTGGAGAAGTGATGTGGAACAGCCTTCCTTTCCCTACTGAGCCACAAACAAGGACAACATGGGATTCTCGAGTGCCTGACAGAGTGAACGTATGTACAAGCCAAGTACACGTGGTGCACCTTCAGGGAACACAGCGACTTTATGATGTCAAATTTTCAAGGAACATGTTTATATGGATTTTGAAGAGTCTTGTTTGCTGATAAGAACTTCAAGAAGTCGGAGCTTGGCTTTAATTTTCTTGTACTCCTTATATTCCTCAAGCACTGGAACACGATCCTCCTTCTGGGCATTCCTAGGCAAGATAAAACATTGTAAAATACTCCAAGTTTGTCCTAATATGAAGTATAACATTACAAATTTAAGCTGTTCTGCAGGGCACGAGGCTAATTCACACACAAAGAACATTAGTAGATCTCTCTACTAATTGCTTAAATAATGAGGATACTGCAGTTTAATTACATCCTACAACATCAAATCCCCTCAGTATAATTTTTAATACAAAGGTGAATGGAAAATACCTTTATATTCATATTTCCTTACACTTCTTTGTGTGTATGTGTTGTGAGAGAAAGCAGAGGGAAAGCTTGGGTGTCTTGTCGACCTTGTTTTTTGAGGCAGGCTCTCCCACTGCCTGAAGCTGGCTGCGGAGCCCAGTGATAAAGCACTTGCTCACCTCCTATCTGCTCGGGTTCTGAGGGTCACAGTCTGGCCCACCTATCTGCACAGCAGGCTCTTCACTGACTGACCCATTTCCCCAGAACTCATATATAAAAATCTATATGCTAACCCATATGGGTATGAAACTCTACAAAACAACAGGGGCCAGGAATACTTTGGAATTTTTAACAGCTACTGGTTTGATAGGGCCACTCAGTTACTCAAAAACTTTTCTGAGAGTTAATTTACCTCCTCTACCCACCCACTACTCCTTCTTTAACAGTGTGTGTGTGCACAGGAGCCTGCAGAGGCCACAGGAGGACATTCAGCGCCCTCCATCACTCTTCACTGAAGAGCCTGAAGCTTGCTAGTTTTTATTAGACTGGCTGCTCAGTGGGCCCCAGGGAAGCCAACTCTGGGTGTACAGGTCAACTGCACATACCAGTTAGATAAAGATACATGGCACACTAGTCTATAGGAGCCACAAACCTACACACCTCTAGAATGAGTAACCTGGGTAAGCCAACAAGCAGCCTAAGCACAATGACAACTTAAGCTTATCTCAGGATAGAAATCCAGCTGGGAGTAATTAATTCCTGAACTCAGAATTAAGAGGATCGCTGAGTTTAAGGCCAGCCTGGTCTACATAGTCCAGGACAGCCAGGGCTACATAAAGAGACTCTTTAAAAACCAACAACAACAACAAAATCCCAGTCAAAAATTTCATGACGGTGGGCTCTTTCCTAAGAGATATCTTGTACCACAGGGTGGCTCACAATACCGATATTTTAATTCTGCAGGAAAATGTGAGTTCCAGGCCAATCTGGTCTACACAGCAAGTTATAAACTAGCCACGGCTGCAGAATGAGATCCTATCAGAAAAAGCTAATTTTATAATCATTTCTAAACAACATAAAGTCACTGTGGGCTGGGGATGCAGCTCAGTGGCAGAGTGTTTACCGCATATGACCATGGTGAGGTTTTGAGCTGCAGCACTGCAGACAAACAGAAAACTGCCGCAGGAAACACTTCAAATATTTACAGGATGTTTACTCCAGTTAGGATTTTCCTTCATTTAGTAACAACAGGTCTTAAAAGCATAAAAGAATGTTATAAAATTGGCCAAGAAAGATGGTGCACGCCTTTAAACCCAGTACTTAGGAGGCAGAAGCAGGCATATCTCTGCATTTGAGGTCAGCCTGGTCTATAGAATGAGTTCCCAGAACAAACCTTGCCTCGAAAACAAAAACAAGGAAGTTTAAAATTTTCTTTTTCTATCTTTTGCAGTGCTGGGGATTAAGCCCAAGGGCTTTTGCACATGCACCAACCTGTAGCTTTAGCCCCGAAAAGCTTCTATGCTACCATGCTGTAAGCAATGTGTAATTTCTTAGTGTGGGAGAGCACAAGGGCACGTAAGCTATGACATACATGTGGAGATCAGAAGATGCCTCTTAGGAGTTGTGCTTTTCCTCCCTTATGTAGGTCTTGGGATCAAGCTGGCAGCAAGCATCTGTACCTGTGTTTCTAACCCCATGTATTCCACACTTCTTGAGTTAAAAGAGAAAGATGTCAACATCTACAATACTTCACAAACCTTCCATTTTGTTGATAAAACGCTTCTTCAAATTCTCGTAACGTTTTACGTAGTTTCTTTTTCTCAGCTCTGGCTTTCCAAAGCTGTTCCAGTAATTCAGGCCTAAAATTTAAATGGAAAGAAAACATTAGTAAACAGTACAGTTTCTTCATTAGAGTTAGTTATAGCCCTGGCTGCAGCTGACTTTTAGAAACATACCAATGCCTACTCTCCATTACAAACCAATCAAATCAAAGTAGCTAGAATTAAGGTTCCAGTCTCACTACTTATATGGGGGGGGGGGGTGCTGTGTGGGGATTGCTCGGCTGATGAAGTGCTTGCTAAGCAACCTTGAGGAACTTAGAAGAGCCACATAATGACGCTGGCTGCAGTGGTGCACCTATAACCCAGCTCCTGGAGCATCCTGTGAGCCAGCAATTGGCAAGCCCCAGCCAGTGACAGCTCTTGCCTCAAAAAGGGCTGAGGGTGGGGGAAATGAGGAGGCAGCAAGCTCAGAGTTAAAAGCACTGGCTGCTCTCCCAGAGGACCCTGGTTCAATTCTTAGTATCCACACGGTGGCTCACAACTATAATCCCAGGGACCCGAAAAGTCCCCTCCTGGCCTTCAGGGGGCACCAGGCACAAACAATGCAGAACCATACGTACATGCAGAGCACCCATACACATAAAAATAAGTAAAAATGAATGGGTGCTGGAGGAATGGCTCAGCAGGTACAAATGCGCACTACTCTCGCAGAGGACCTCAGCTTGGTTTCCAGCACCTATGTGTCAGGCAGCTCAATAGAGTTCCACATTCTACATCAAGGGACTCACAATCACTGCTCTGACCTCTACAGGCGCTCAGCACATATACACAAATCCACACAAACACATAATTAAAATTAAATCTTAAAAAAAGTACAAAAAACTGATTAAGAGTATTTTTCAAAAAGGGGAACAATATCCAAGTTTGTCTTCTGACTTCTCACACACACAAGTGGACACACATAAAATGCTCACAAACACACACACACACCTTCCTGGTTAATTTTAAAGTGAAGTAAGGGCTGAGAACCATTGGTATAAATCAATCTAAAGATAAACAGGCCAATACAGGACAAATTCTCAGTTGGTTCCTATACCTTTGTTATGAATTTAATATAATTTTTTACAATTAATATACATTATTTTATTATAAATTTAAAAAAATTCAACATCCTAAATAAAAATTACAAATTCCTATAAAGCTTTGTTTTTGCTATTATAAGAAATTAAACCATTAAATATTTAGGAACGTTCAACATCAAAAGCTTTAAATCTAACTGTACTTTGTAGCCCCTGAAAAAGCTACAAACTCTTTTTAAAAAAGTATTTTTCTACAAAGAATTGCATCAGCTATACAAAAATCTGTACAGTTTTTATACTGAAGCTAATGTTGAGCTGCACTTGAATTTTACATTCTTAGCAAAATAGTTTCCTGAGCACATAAACACTCCACACATTTTAGGACAGCCATTTATTCTTCCTCATCTTCCTCTTCTTCCTCTTCCTCATCTTTTGGTTCATTCTTCTTCTTTGAGCCTGTTGGCCTCCCAGGCCCCTCCTTTCTGGCTTCACTTTTACCCTTGGCGCGGTATGCAGCAATATCCTCTCCATACTTCTT
>CM053764.1:10039905-10119791 GCA_028658305.1 Pachyuromys duprasi
CCCGCCCAGGCCCCGCCCCGCCCGCCCAGGCCCCGCCCCGCCCGCCCCGGTCAGCTGGGTTTCGCGTCCAGCCGGCTGCGGAGCATCCCGGGCGGCGCGAACGGCCCCAGCCATGTCCGCAGCCATGAGGGAGAGGTTCGACCGGTTCCTGCACGAGAAGAACTGCATGACCGACCTCCTGGCCAAGCTCGAGGCCAAGACCGGAGTGAACCGGAGCTTCATCGCGCTCGGTGGGCGGCGGGTCCCCGGGAGCGGCGCGGGGCGCGGACGGGCGGGAGGGCCGCCCTGGCGCGCGGAGCGGGGCCCGGGAGCCGCGGGCTGCGGGACGCGCGGGCGCTGACGTGTCGCCTCCGCCGAGCGTCCGAAGAGCCGGGCCTCGCGTGGGCTGTTGGCGCCCGGGAGCCCCGGGGCTAGCCGAGCAAGCCGGCCGGTGCACCGCGGACCAGCCTGGAGGGAGGAGAGGCAGGGGACCGCCGGGTGTGCCTCGAGGCGGGCCCTCCACAGGGAGCTGAGGCAGGGGACTGCCCGCAGTGATCCTGGAGCTCGGGAAGGTCCTGCCCAGGGAGGAGGGACAGAGGACTCCCTCGCGTCCCCTACCCGAACGGCGCCCGGCGGAGGGGCAGGCCCAGCCTTTGGTTTCTCTCCTTTCTTCGGGGCGGGAGGAAGCCGCCGGGGAAAGGCCTAGCCTCGGAGTGTGGGCGTGGGCGGGGACTGGCTCCTTAGGACGTCGGCCCGGCCACCCAACCCGCTTCTTTCCGCTCTCCAGGTGTCATCGGACTGGTGGCCTTGTATCTGGTGTTCGGCTACGGAGCCTCTCTCCTCTGCAACCTGATAGGTTTCGGATACCCAGCGTACGTCTCGTAAGTGGCCCTTCCCGCAGCTGAGCCTCGCCCTCCGCAGCCCTCTCCCCGCCCAGGGCTTGTTTTGGGCTTCTTTAGCTCCCGTTCCCAAGAAAGAAGTCGGTGCACCTTAAGGTTTACGTTGTACTGACTGCCTGAAGCCACACATTTGGGAGCCTTAGCGTGTTCGCCGATCTCCTGTTGGCTAGCCAAAAGGTCTTTTATTTTTTATCAGATTATACTGACCTCATCCAGGGAGCACATGGACCTCAGCAGCTATTGGGAGTGAATTGCATCCCATGGATGACGTATGGTTATTGCCACCATATGTTTTTGTACACAGTAAAACCCTATTAAGAATGTTGTTATACTCAGGGCAGGTGAAGACTTGATGTATTGATTTGAGCCCTGGTCTCACACTTGTAGCCCTCACTGGCCTGGAACTTGTTTTGTAGCAAAGGCTGACTTCACCTTAGCCTTTCTAGTGTTGAGATTACAGACATGAGTCACCAGCCTGGCTTCATTTGTTTTTAATTTTTAAAAGGCTAATGGCCCAATGGTTTGATGTTTGCCACCAAGTCTGACAACCTGAGCTTACTTCCCGGCCACCCACATGGCAAGAGAGAGAACTGACTCTGACAAGTTGTCCTCTGAACTCTTAAGTGCCTCCATTCCACTTGCTTTGCAGCTTCCCACAACAGATGAATAAAGGAAAAGACAAAAATTCAAGGCTGTTTTTCATTTTTAAAATTTTATTTTTTAAGATTATTTATACAGTACACTCTGGCATGAAGAGGAGAGAGCACCAGATCTCATTATAGATGGTTGTGAGCCACCATGTGGTTGCCGGGAGTTGAACTCAGGACCTCTGGAAGAGTACTCTTAACTGCTGAGCCATCTCTCCAGCCCTAAAATTTTATATTTTGTGTGGTGGTGTTATGCCGCGGTCTGGGCACCATATGTGTGCCTGGAGCTGGAGGAGGCCAGAAGAGGGCGTTGGATCCCTGGAACTGGGTTATACACAGTTGTGAGTCATCACGTGGGTGCTGGGCGTCAGTCCTGGATGCTCTGGAAAAGCTGCAAGCCTCCTAAACTGAGCCATCTCTCCCGCCCCAAGGCTAAATATCAAAGGCAAATTTGGAAGCACCTTGATACATTCATAACATAGCTCCACAGTTATATAAATTAATCATGTAATTATATTTTTAAAATGTATCATAAGATTAGGATCTAATGAGTCTTTATAACTTAATGTTTATTTTTGAAGATATTTTATCATTTATTATTTCTCTGTTCAAATCAGAATTGTTCCTCTCCACAAATGAATTTTGTTTTATATTACAACAAAGTTGCTGGGTTTCATTCATTTGATTTCTGAAACTTCTTTACCATAGTGATAAAAATAAAGGGTAAGAAACATTTCAGTTGGAGGTCAAGACACAGCTAATATTATCAAGTGACTCTCATTGGACAGGTTGGAATTTAACTTATGCTGAAAGAGAAAATGGTTTGTAGCTGTTTTGTTTCATTTTTGAGACAGTCTCAAGTAGCCCAGGCTGACCTTAAACTTTCTGTGTAGCCAAGGATGCCCTTCACTTCTGATCCCTCCGTCTCTATCTCTTTAGTGCTAGGGCTATAGGCAGGGTTGCCCTGGCTAGTTTTGCAAACTTGTTTTAAGAAGTTAGTTGTTCCTGACAGAGGCCAGATACTGATATGACATGCTTGCTTGTGAAGTTGGAGATCCCTCAGGCTTCAAGTTGAGAAGGACTTTTGCTTGGCCAGCATTACCTGCATCATCGGGCTTTTGTACCGGGGATCACTAAGAAGGACTAGGAAAACTGGTTTGGCTATCACTGCAGCTAAAGGTAGAGGGAAGCACTTTTAGTGATATTTAATGTTAATGCAATATCAACCTTGTTTCAAAATAGCTAGTATATCACTGTATGTGGTAACAAAATTACCCCATAGTAACTCCTTTACCTGACTCTGCCTTATATTTTCACTTGTAATTCTATCTTATTTTATTTTTCAAGACAAGGTTTCTCTGTGTAGCATTGGCTGTCCTGGACTCGCTTTGTAGACCAGGCTGGCCTCAAACTTACAGAGATCCACCTGCTTCTGTCTCCCTGAGTGCTGGGGTTAGAGACACACACCATACTTGTAATTCTTTTAAAAGACAGCTTTTGAAGCATTTTCAGGTGTGTGGTTTAGAATTGTTTCTCTTTCACCATGTGGGTTCTGGGTATTGAACCGGGGTTATCAGGTTCAGCAGCAAGTCTTCTTCCCATTGAGTCCTCAAGAATGTGGATTTTTAAAGACATTGCATAACATAATACCTTCCTACATCTACATAATTGTATGAGAAACAGAACTCCTTTGTTGGCACAGATACATTCTGTGTGAGCTGTAGAGAGTTAAGTCTTGTTTCTTGCCTGGGGAGATGGCTCAGCAGTAAAGAGCACTTGCTGCTCTTACAGAGGACCCAGGTTTGCTTCCCAGCACTCTGATGACTCTCATGCATCTCATAACTGCCTGTAACTTCAGTTCCAGGGGACCAATTGCTCTTTTCTGGCCTCCACAGACACCAGGCATGGATACGGTGCACATGCGTACATCACGTACATATATGCAGGCAAAATATTTTAACACACACACAAAATAAAATCTTAAAAAATATTTTTAAAAATTGTCTGTTTCTAAGCTGGGTGTGGTGCATAACTTTAATCCCGGCACTTAGAAGGCAGAAGCAGGAGGAGAATCAAGGCCATTCTGGTCTACTAACTACAGTTAATTCCACACTACATACAGACCCTGTCTCAAAAAAAAAAATCTGCTCTGGATGGAACATGTAGGCCCATGTACATGTGCAAGTGTGTCTGACTAAAAGTGGGGACAGAACTAGGTTGTGTTTTTCCTTGACTAGAAGTGGGCTTACGCTGGGCTATTTTCAGTCATATGATTTTAAATTGCCAATTTCAGCCTTATTTTTGTTTATTCATTTATTGTCTGTATAATCAGCTGCATATTATTGACTCTACTTACAAGATGTTAACTGTTTCTGTCTGCTGCTAGAAGTTCAAACAGCTGGCTATTTCTAAGTAGAAGAGGGAGGTGGATTTTCCAGGTTTTAGAATTTAGTCAAAAAAGTGAATATGCTTTGTTTTCTTTTCAGTTTTGATACTGGGAGACAAAGGGACATTTGTAGTGCCCTTTGGTAAGAGTTAGAGAGACACTAACGGACATTTAATGACCTAAGCCCCTGGGGTGTGTTCGTGTGGCTGCCGCCCTGTAGCTCCAGCTTTTTTGCCTTTAAAGTCGGCATAAGACTTTGTGACTGGGGTAACCTCTGGAGTCATTTATGAGGCTTAAAAATACTAATGTCTGTTTGGGTCTTTACTCCTTAAGTTCTGATCTAAGTGGTCTGGGATATGGCCTGGGCTTGGGGGTTTCGAAAGGCTTATCAGAAAATGTTGAGAGCCTCTGGTATATAATAAACACTACACAAGTGCTCTGTAAGTGGGAAGATCGGGCAAGAGGGAGAAAAATAGCCTTCTGTTCCCCAGAACAGTCCAGAGACCTCCTCAGCGATTCTGTGTAGAGGTTCAAGAAAAAAAAAGGGGGATTTGTACACAGTAAAAAGCATACAGACCCCAGTTAGTAAACATTCAAGCAGCCAATGTTAAGTTAATAAGTCTGTTCATTGTGTAGTTGTTGTTTTTTTGTGATTGTACAGTTTTTCAGAAGAAAATCCTTAACAAGGGTGATTTTGAGTAGTGCTCACTCAGATCATTGTAAGGGTTGGGGGAGGGGGAGGGGATGGCCCAGTAGGTTAGAGTGCTTGCTGTTCCACCCAGCCCCCACATAAAAAGCTGGCATGTGTGCGTGTGCCTGTGTCTCCAGCATTGCAGGGTACCTCAGGAGCCCACTCCAGTCAGTCAGCTGACACAGCAAGCTTCTGGTTCACTCCGGGGCATTGTTTCAAGGAAGGAGCGTGGAGGAGGACGTTGGAAGCCCTTCTCTGGCCTCTGCATGGCATACACAAACCACACACTCATGAGTATACACCTCACACCCATATCTACACCACGTTTCTTTGAGTCTCAGTCTAGTTGGGCTAGTATAACAGCAGACAGTTTATGAGTGAGGGCATTTTTGTTCTGACTTCTGAGGGCTGAAAATTCCAAGACTACAAGCCACCAGCTGATTTGGTGATCTGATGACTGTTAATCTGTTTCAGAAATGTCCCAGCCTGTGGTGTAGTCATGCGGGAGAAGGGGGCCTGCTTACACCAGGCAGAGCCCGTATCACCTAGTGACCTTCTAAAGGTCCCCATCTCTCAGAACTGTCACTTTGAGTGTTAGGTTCCATCAGACTAGCTTGTAGAGTACCGAAATTCAGACCCTAGTAGTTATTTTCACCCAGGTGCTCATTTTAAACTGTTCTGTTCAAAGCGGAGGTTCATCTGCTTAGCAACTGTCAGGGCCAGCCATATACCAGGTGCTGGAGCAGCCCTTTAGATACGTCAAGGAATAAGATCGACACTCCTTTTTGCATCAACAGTCTGCCGGTGAGCAGGCAAGAAATGGGACAGAAGAGAGTCAGGAAGCCCTGTGGTAAAACGTGACAGGAGGGGCACTTTGCATATTTAGCTGCAATGCTATTTAAGCTCTGAGGAATGAGCTGGAACCAAAGTGGCAGAAGCAGCGGAGTGGGCCTTGGCCTGAGGGGGCAGCAGCCTGGTCTGTGACAGGGAAGAGTGCTGGGGGAGGGGGACTAGGTCTGCAGAGGGCAAGGCTGACCATGAGTGAAGCGTACCTTTCACACCAGATGCTTGTATTTTTTCTGATTGCATCAGAGAGGGTCACATGATAGGACTTCCCAGATGAAATGTAAATGGCTGCCGAGACCTCTGAAAGGGATCAGTGATCTTGTTAAAAAGTCTGCCAGAATTTCTTCTTTCCTTGACTTTCAGCTTCTGTTCTTGCTATTTCCTCCCCTTGTACCATCATAGGAAGGGGCATACAGATTACATCTAAAGGTCAGTTTTGGGCCTAGAGATTGCAGGGTGTGGAAATGAAATTTGGAAAAGCCTATTTGGCCTCCTGCCTTTTTCCATTACTCACCCCCTTGAGAAATCCATGGGTGAGGCTCAGGTGCATTTGGCCCTAGTTGGGACTCTGAACGCTGGAGCGCGGAGACAGTGATGGGGGAGGGGCTGCCGCCTTCCCGCAGGCCGCCTTCCCAGTGGCCAGTCTTTCTTCCTTTTTTTCCCTATGCACATACTTTGAGCTCCCCAACCTCCATGTGTCTAGGCATTTTGGCTGTCCTGTATAGGCAGTCTGAAAGCTAATTCTAGCTTTTTTGTTACCAAGAACTGTTGACAGGTTTACCTTAATTTCCCTGGTAAGAAAAGGCTGGATTACAATAAAAACAGACTCACCTCTTCCCCCGTGGCCCAGTGTACACGACGGTGGGCAGCATGTTCACAAACCTGTGCAAATGTCTCCACTGTCTTAATTCAAAACATTTTTGTCATATCCGCCCCTCCCCCACAGGGAGTCATTAACAGTTATTCCGATTTCTGCCCCCTCAGCTCCTGGACCCCTCAGCTAACATTGGCTCAATGACTCTGCCTTGGCATTTCTCATAGGTGGAATCATGGGTTCTTGTGACTCTGCAGCCCTGCTTTAAAGGCTGTGCTCCACTAGGAGCCCTGAGACCAGCAGAGGCTGGGACGCTGTGCCTGAGACCCACAAGGGCCCCTCAGCAGTGTGGTCACTCTGGTGCTAGTTCACCCAGGGCGTGAGTCCTGGCCCTGCCTCTTTGTTCAAGTGGGCTCATGATGCAAAGTCTAATGACTTGACCTTCTGTTTTTATTATTTCCCTGCATCGAGGAGGAGGAGGGAGGGTTGGTTTCTGTCCTTTTGAAACTCTTCAGACATCTGTGTCTTTCTCTTTATCTCATATGTGCTTAGAAAAATCAGGCTGCCACCTTCCTGGCCTTGCCAGAATTCAGCCTTAGAGGTCGGATACATACCAAGTTCCTTTAGTGTTAAGTGTCTTTTGGTTTTGTTTGCTGTAGTGTAGGGAGTTGTACACAGGCCCAGCGGGTCCTACTAAAGCACTCTACTGCTCAGCTACTCCACAGTCGTTTTTGGTTTGAAGTGATTTTGTATGGTCAGGCATGGTGAGCACACACCTATAATCCTAGCACTTAGAAACAGCAGGAGTTCAAGGCTAAGTTTAGCTTCCCGGCGAGTGTGAGGCCAGCCTGAGAATCTGCACCCTCCAAGGGAAACAGAAGTCTAGGAGAAAGAAATGATAGTCCAGGGAGACACACACACACGCACACACGGAAGGAAGGAAGGAAGCAGGGAGAGGAGATAGAGGGAGATGATGTGCTTGCCAAGGTTATGCAGAGGCCAGGCTTGCTCTGGAGCCCTCAGTTCTACACGGGAACGTGACGGCACCTTCAGACATGTCAGTGCTGATCTTCAGCCCATAAACATGTTTAGAGCTCATCAAGATGGCATCTGTATTTAACAGTTTTGAAATCTTACTTCCACTCCAGGGACTAGTTATTTTGTTTTCTTAATGTTCTCCAGCCCAGTTTAAACTCTGTCCTGAACTTGATTTGTAGATCAGGCTGGCCTCCAACTCACAGATATCCACCTGCCTCTGCCTCCCTGAGTGCTGGGGTTACAGGTGTGTACCACCGTGCCTGGCTTATTTTTGTTATTTTAAGTGTGTGTGTGTGTGTGTGTGTGTGTGTGTGTGTGTGTGAGTGAGTGTGTGAGTGAACTGGGATGGGTGTCTGAAGAGGCCTGAGGTATTAGACTCCCTGAAGCTGGGGTTTTAGGTGGGGGCAAGCCACCTGAGGGGGCTACAAATTGAACTCTGATCTAGACCAAAGAATTTAATTTTACACAGCTACTGGATACCGAGTAGCATTTTATTTAGCTACATTACATATATGTTGATCTAAGGCCTTCACAGATATAGTTCAAAACAATCCTGTTAGGAATTGCTATGGTAATTCCCACTTTTACACATTGGGAGCCAAAGTTACAGTAGCCTAATCAAGGCTTGCAGTCAGTGGGTAGGAACTGGTATGCAAGCCCCAAGGAGCCTGGTCCCTGACCTGGATTTCAGGTAGGTGCTTCCCGTGTGGCCTTTTGTGTGCACTGTAGATGCATGCAGTAACCTTACAGAGTGAAGAAAATCTGGTGTTAACCTTTTCTTTATTGACTCAGCTCTGTGAACACAGCTTTGAGCAGAAAGTCCCTTATCTTTCAGATAAGGTCCCTCCCTGCCCTGGTGTACCTCCACATGGAGGCATTTGCTGTGTTTTGTGAACATGAGCTAAACTACTATGTGTGAAAACACATACTCTTCACTGAAAACAGATCTCAACAAAAAACCCAACAACAAAAAGAGGAGACCTGGGCATGATGGCACATGCGTTTAGTTCTAGCACTCAGGAGGCAGAGGCAGGCGGATCTCTGTGAGCTAGAGGCCAGCCTGGGCTACATAACTAGTTCCAGGTAGTTGCAGACCAGTCAGGACAGGGCTACATAGATACATAGAGAGACCCTGTGACCAAAAAAAAAAGTGCAGCCTGTGGCCACTCCTTATTTTTCTAGGAAGAAGAAAACAATTTCCTCTTATTTGCATAGGAACAAAATAGTTCATCAAAATGTCCTTTTTTTTGGAAAATCATTTTTGTTTTGTGTATATACTCATTTTTGTTTTATATATATACTGCATGTATGCACGTATGTGTACAACATGTGTGCGTATATGCTTGATGCCCGAAGAAACCAGAAGAGGGTGCCAGGTCCCCAAGACTGGAGTGCAGACTGTCTTGGTTCCTCATGTAGGTGCTGGTGTCAAACCGGGTCCTCTGCAGGAGACCACTGCCCTCCGCCACCTCTCCAGACTCCTGAGCTGCCTTCTTATGTGAATCCTAGGAGAACGCTGTTGTTTTAGGAAATCTTGTGTCTGTTCAAGCATCCAGGGATCTACCCTGAAGTCCTGTTTTCTGCGTTTATTTGTGTGTTACGTGTGTTTATGTGTTACGTTTGCTGTGAGGAGTTACTCACTTCGAACAGAAACAGGTGTCCTCTGGTTCTTCACCAGCTCTGCATTTTCATCTTGTTTGTTTGTTGTTGTTTAATAGACACACTTGTCAGTTTGTTAATATAATTGCCTTGTTAAGATCTTAATCATGGGTGTGACTGACTTTAATGGTAAAGTCTGTGCTTTGAAGATAGACTGCTACTCCATTTTACATGGCTTGTAAGTGAGTGGCACATGGACCATCTACAGTAGTATGTGTCTAATGTTAATTACCAGGTGTGTTACTCCTGGGCAGAGAGCCCAACTTAAAAAAAAATGTATTTAGTGAAGGTGTAGAGAAAGCAAATGAACATGTGTGGAGCTTGAGGATATTTCTGTCATCTGTTTGCTGCTTAGACGTTGTTGGTATTTTAAAAATATATTTTCTTTTAAATTGTGTGTGTGTGTACATGTGAGAAAGTATATGTGTGTGTGCAGGTTAAGTGCATGAGGACTCTAGAGGTGAGTTACAAGCAGTTGCGGGTCACCTGGTATAGGTGCTGGGAACTGAATCCGGCTCCTCAAGAGCAGGAAGAGCTCTTGGCCTCTGGGCTGTCTCTGCAGCCCCTGTCCTCAGACCTTGTTTTGTGGCAGTTTCGCTTGTTTCAGATAGGGTGCTGTGTGTGAGTGGCCTCTTGATTGGGTGTTTTCCCTCCCAGCCTAGGTAGGGTGCTGGGGCTGTGATGATGGACACGAGCACTCTGTTTCACATGAGGCATGGGCTGGAACTCTTGGCCAGAAGTTAAGCATGTTCTACAGGTGCCTCCATGTTTTCCTTAGTGCGTTGTGTTCAGAGTAACATGTCCACGTTTGTGTTGCAGGACCATATTGGCAGACATCATCTTCTTTAGAGAGATTGAAAGTTTGCAGCTTCTGCCAGCTCTTTGGGGCCCCAACTAGCAAAGCACGGATACCTGTCAATCCAAGAATCCCCTGACCCTGTCTCTGTCTTTTGTGATAACCAAGCTTAGAACACTCAGATCGGCACCCACAGTGTGTCCTTGGACAGACTTGGGCTCCGTCTCTCCAGTTCTCCTGGTCTATTAACAAGAATGCCCCTGACTCCAGCAGGCACACTCCGGCTCAGTCCAGAGGCCTTGTTTGTCGTTCGCTACTTTGGACCACATATCAGTTCCCCTCTTCACCCCCGGCAGCAGCACTACTCTGTTGCCATGGCGTCTCACAGGAAGTAAGCTTTGCCCTACAGGACAAAGCTTCGTCTTCATCTTGATGCAGCCATCCAGGAGGTGCAGCAAGAAGAGCTTGAGTCCACTCTTGTAAACCCAGTTTCTATTTCCATTGACTTGTTTTCTGTAGCCTTGCCGCTCTGTGGTAGACCCCTCTCCCGCACGCGCACCTACGGGCTAATTAGGAAGAGCTTTGTCTTTACTCTGGTTGTCACTACACAGTCTAGACTGGCTTTAAACTCGGGATCTTCTCATTCCAGCCTCCCGGGTGCTGCATGCTTGTGGCTTGGTGGCTAAGAGCACTGGCTGCTCCTGCAGAGGACCAGGTTTGACACCAGCTCTGACCCTTACTTTTAAAGTTTTATTGTAGGTCACTGAGATGGTTTAGGACCTTGGCCCACTGTCAAGTGTACTGAGGTGCACCTATGCTGTAGCTGGTAGTCTGTGGTGGGCTGTCCAGTTCTCATTATCTATACCAGCACAGATTTAATGGAGGGAAAAACCAAACTGCAAATCTTACTCACTTCATTTATTTCTGTATTATTCTATGAAAAATTATATCAAAGTAAAGAAAATTAAGCCATTAGTGTTGCCTGTTGATAAATACTTCTCAAGCGTATTATTTGGCTTCTAGGATGTAGAAAGGACAACACTAAACTACAGGAGTTGTATGTTATATGTTGTGTTTACCTTTCATCGTATACAATGATACCATTCCATAGGTGTGACATACTTGATCGTACCTATTCCATTGAGTATAGGGAGCCGAGATCTTTCAGTTTAATGACGAGAGAGAGTGCGGAGATACACATGGGGCAAGAAGAGCCTTTAAGTCTGAAAGAGCTAATGTACTGTTAGGCGTGTGTAATTAGGGGGACATGGAAAGGTATGCCTCCAAGCCTGTTGATCTGAGTTCAAGCCCCAGCACCAATGTGGGAGGAGGAGAAAGCCGACTCCTGTAGATTGTCCTCCGCCCTTCACGGGTGTGCTGTGGCACGTGTGCACACTATATATAATGAATAAATTGTAGAAGAAAGAAAATAAACATTTGAAGTGCCAAAGTGATAGCTATATTTAAGTAAGAGATTGTAATGTCTGTCCCAAGGAAACTGAATTAAAATTGGTGGATGAAGAAAGTTTCAATAGTTACAACTATAGCACATACTTAAGACTTTCCCATAGCTTCTTTTTCTGTTTGCTAGTTTTAATTTGTTAATGATATAAATAATAGCATATTTGTAATCCAATAAATGAGATAAAAGTTGAGTAGCATTAACTCATGTATTATTTCTTATATTTTTCAGTTGTTTAAACTTCTGTTTTTGTGGTACCGGGATTGAACCAGGGCCTGTGTGTGCAAGGCAAGGGTGATAACGCTAAACTACAGCTCTGGCTCCTGCTTACACTTCCAAGTGCTGTTGTCGGGTTAGTCTCTAGAGAGACTCTGTCCTGAAGAAAAGAACTCAACATGGAGGAACTGACTAGGCTGGACGGTGGAGATGCAAACACTGAGAATCTATTGTCTCACTGAGAACAAAATGACTGTGTGTTGAGAGCACATGGGAGGCGGGTGCAGGCTTCCTCCTCACTGCTTCTGGTCTGTCCTCCGACGTGGTTGGCATTTGTGGCTCTGGGGTTGACTGCAGAGCCTTGCACGTGCTAGGCAAATGCTGCGCCCCCAAGCAGCTTCTGCTCAGGAGGCTGGAAGGAAAGAGTAGGAAATGAGTTTTAGTTGTAAGGCTGTCTCGTTTTATAGCAATAGCAGATGTTTGTCCTTAAGCTGTCAGGATATTTCCTCCCCGTGTCACTACCCACAGCTCTGCTGCATGAACAGCTCTGACTGTTAGGAGTTAGGGCACTGGGGTTGCCACAGTGGGTGGAGGCCCCCATTCGTCTCCTGGACCCGGCTTCCCCAATTCAAGGTACCTCTGCCAGTTGCTCTACCCAAACCATTGCTGTGTGTCAGGAAGGAATGTTGCCAGGTAGTAAGGAGCAGGGTCTGCCCTGCCTGTGGAGCGAGTGTTCACTGGGCCAGGAGGGGCCATGAACCTCTGCTGGGATTTGTTATATGGCATATTGCTGTGAATGTTTAGTGGGGCCAGGGACCGCCGCCGCACAGACGCCTCCCTCGTGCTTGGTAGACATCTGCCTGCAGGGTATATAAACATGGATGCTATGAGCACATATGTAGTTGCAGATAGGAAAGGACAGTTGTGATAGCAATTAGGTGATCCCAACACCTAATTGATGGGGCTCGGCCCAAGGATCAGGTCAGAGACCCCATCTTAAAATGGATTGCTGGAACACTCGCCTTTAGTCCCGCACATGGGAGGCAGGCCAGGCAGTTTCTCCGTTCCAGTCCAGCCTGGTCTACAGAGTATGTTCCAGGGTAGCCAGGGCTACACAGAGAAATCCTGTCTCAGAAAAGGGAGCAACACCCACCCCCAAGATCCCAAACTAAAATGGCAAGATGGTAATATAAGAGTTTTAGAAATATTATAAAATGTCCAGTTTATAAGCAGAATTTTCTTTTTTTTTAAGAAGCCTGTTTTTAAGAGGGATTGTAGATTCACAGTAAAATTGAGGAAGGAACCAGAAGTTCCTGTACACGCCTGGCCCCTCTGCAGAGCTGGTCCACTGTCAGCATCCCCACCAGAGAGCATCGGGTCACAGCTGAGCGCAGAGGGACACGTCTTTATCTCCCGAATACTGACAAGATTTGCAGCATTCCGTATGGATCATGGAATGTTTTCTGCTCTCTCTAATGACGTTTGGTTTGGGAGGGAGAGGGGACTGGATCAGCGCAGCTCTGGTTTTCTTCATAGGTGTTTGATGCTATCCTAGAACATCCTCAGTTCTTGGCTTTGTTTTAACAAGTGCAGCTGCAGAGGTGTGAACAAGTAGGTGGGCCAACAAGCATGGAGTCGGCCAGCACCATGGGAGCCCCAGTGGGCTGGGCGAGGCCCATTAGTGTCCTTGTGTGTGCGTTAGTACCAGTCCAATACTAAAGAAAATAATTTCTCGCAGTATATCTTTCCAAGGTTTCCCAGAGAGCGTTTCATCAGGATCTAAAAATTCTCTACTCTGGGACTTTGGGGCTTCAGCTAACTCTCCTCTTGTGGCACATCGGATTTGGGTGTGATTAAAGTCCATCCTCTATTCTCCTTTTAGCCTATTACGAATAACATTTCTTCTACCAGCTCTTAGAGTGACTGTTGGTCCTTTTCTCTCTGAAGTGGCTCACGTCCTTATGAGTGCTAATGAAAATTACCATACGAGGGGGCTGTAGAGACTACTCAGCATTTAAGCGCCCCGCCTGCTCTTCCAGAAGTCCTGGGCTCAATTCCCAGCAACCAATGGAGGCTCACAACCATCCATAGTGGAATCTGATTCCCTTTTCTGGTGTGCATGAAAACAGAGCACTCATATACATTAAATAAATAAATAAATCTTTAAAAATTACCATACTGTCACTATTACCTGCTGTGGACTATTCACTCTGTGCCGGTCAGTGTTTGCAAATACATTATGTACACTAAGTGCTATAGTTGTCATAGCAGTACAGTAAGATTTATCCCATCGCTTGGCCGACAGCAAGCTAAGCCCAGAGACGTAGGCTCCCCACTCAGGCCTGCAGAAGTGGTGCCAGTATGTGGTGTGCCTGGGTATCTCGACTAGAGCAGTTGGTTTTTGATAGTTTATTTTAAGTAGAAAGTTCAAATGAGTTCATTTCATCCTGTGGGCTGTATTTACCCTCTCTCTCCTGTTTCTCTATGTGTATATATCAAAAGCCTTTTAATCCCTAAAGCACAGACTGTGTCATTGTTAGAGAGGAAATCTATTAGCCATTCCCTCGAGAGAGAAGGTAAATGATTATGTTCACTTTAGTGTTTGTTTCTAACAAAACCTCAGAGAGAACTAGCTTCACAGGAAGTAGGAGTTACAGCCTGGAGCTCAGTGGTTCCAAATAGAACTTTTTTTCTGCCCCCTTCATTGCTAAAAAGAACCATGCTAAGCCAGGTGGTGGTGGTACACACCTTCAGTCTCAGCATCAGGAGGCAGAGGCCAGCCTGGTCTACAGAGTGAGTTCCAAGACTGCCAGAGCTACACAGAGAAACCCTGTCTCTGAACACCACCATCCCACTTCTGCCAAAAAGAAACTCCACTATGCTCATTACTAAGACCTTAAAGAAGTAAAATTCTGTTATCCCAATGCTCAGGACTGATTTTTAAAAATTATTTATTATTTATACAGTATTTGGCCATATACAGTATTCTGCCTGCATGTACACCTGCATACCAGAAGAGGGTACCAGATTGCATTTTGGATGGTTGTGAGCCACCATGTGGTTGCTGGGAATTGAACTCAGGACCTTTGGAAGAGCAGCCTCTGAGCCATCTCTCCAGCCCCAGAACTGATTTTATACTCTGGAATCTTTCTGGATGCCTGTCTTGTCTGTCAGCACACAGACACATCTTTTGTTTGTTTACTTGTTTTGTTTTCTAACTCACAATTAGACTATGTTTTGATACTCAGCAATGTATCTGGGACATCTTTGTTGTTACCCTTTACAAAGGCTTCAGAATATTTAAAATGTGTTTAAGCAGTCCATTCCCCATTTTAAAGTGTGTTAAGTATGGAGCTTCTATAATCTTTTAATATAATGAAGTAGAATTCGTTTTGATACCACTCTGGCCTCTTTGACCTTCATTTTCTCTCTCTCTCTCTGTCTTTCTCTCTTATTCTCTGTCTCTCTCTCTGTCTCTCTCTCTCTCTCACACACACACATACACACACACACACACACACGTATGCAGGTGTTCATGCATGTTAGCATGGCCAGGTGTCCCAACACTTGGGAGGCAGAGCAGGAGGATGAAGAGCTAAAGGCCAGGCTCAGCTGGCTAGCTGACTTGAAGCCAGCCTGGACTACCTGAGAACCTGTCAGAAAATATATACATACGTACGTGAGAATTTTTAACTAGTTCATCTCTAAGATGCCTCCAACCCAACTTTCTGTGGTTCTGATTTCTGCTCAATGAATTTGTAGAATTGCTGGCTCCCCCAGAGCTGCCAACCATCTCCTTCACCTTAGCTTTGTCTGTCACTCACCCAGCCCAGCTTCTTTCTCAACATCTGCTCCGGGGAAGTGGAGAGCCATTGCTAGGCAAGTGGCTCAGGACTGAGGGAAAGGAGGCCACGGTGCAGAGCATAGGTGGTCAGGCTTTGGGTCAGCGGTGAGAATACGCAATGTTCTCTGCAGAGAGTAATGAGCTTAAAAACCACGGTGTGGCCAGAGGAGCTGTGAGCGTGGACCTCAGGAGTTCAGAGCTTAGGGTCAGTGTCTGCCACTAATGGTGAAGCCAGGCCTTTGCAGAGAGCCGTGGGCATAACCAGCTGCTGCCGGGATTGCTCCAGAATGCCTCTGGAGTTTCGCCGGAGACAGGAAAAGAACCAGAGATACTGGTCCAGTAAAGCAAGCAGAAGGCTTTTAGATGTAGTTCTCACGGTCTCGGTAATGGATTTTAAATGAATCCATTGAGGTGTGCATTCTAGGCCTGGTGGAGCGGGCTTCCTGCAGCTTTAAGTTCTCTTCAGTGACTCTTCTCTGCCCCTTTTTCTCTCTTCAGGCTCCTACTCAGTGCTGGGACTCTGCGGCTGTCCTTCAGCTGCAGCCCGTGGGAAGCACGCTGGCTCCTGGGGTGTTCTTTCTTAGAAATGAGTAGGGTAGTGCTGCAAAGTCTAGAAGTCTGACGTGATGCTTGTCAAGTTTGAATCTTCGTGAGGATCAACTGCCCAACTTTTATTTTAATGTGTTTGGGGGGTGTGTGTGTGTGTTGGGCGGCTGGCACCCCTGTGGGGTCAGGGACAACATCAGCTATGGCAGGGTCTCTGGTTTAATGCCGAGTCCTAGCTGTCCAGTCTGGTGGTGAATTGTTTCTAATGAAGAAAACGACACGCTTTGGAGGTAGTCCTAGGTCGAAACCCATCTCTGTGGCTTGTAGCAGTGCTGTTTTGTTTCTCTTCTCTAAAAACAAAAACCTACCACCACCAACAAAAACCACGATCTTATCGCACAGGTATGAAGTTTTTTTTTTTTTCCAGTGTTTCTGACAGGGTCTCGTTATGTAAGCCCTGGCTGGTCTGGAACTCACAGAGATCCCCCTGCCTCTGCCTCTTGCGAGCTGCAGTTAAAGTGAGCCATAGTCCATAGGTTCGACCGAGTTTGGAGTTGGAGAACGGGCTTTGTAGAGTAATGGGCCGCACTAACTAACGGACGATGTATTTTCTTTTGCTTTTCAGGATGAAAGCCATCGAGAGTCCCAACAAAGATGATGATACCCAGTGGCTGACATACTGGGTAGTATATGGTGTGTTTAGCATTGCTGAATTCTTCTCTGATCTCTTCCTGTCCTGGTTCCCCTTCTACTACATGCTGAAGGTACGGCGGCTTATGAACCGCTTTCGAATTGCCTCTGTCTCTCAGACTCGGCCTCAGGACCTCTGTACCAGGAATAGCAGGAGCAAGGGCTTGAATGTCAGATGCCAGTGGTTCCTCTCTCAGATTACAGCTGAGAAGGCAGGGCAGCTTGTGGCAAAGGCGTGTTTGAGAATTGCAGGGAAAGGAAGCACTGTGATTTGACACAGGTGCTGCTGTTAATCTTCATGCAGTGATGTGTGATGTGATGAGCATTTTCAGCATTGGCAGTGCTGAGTAGGAGTCATTATTTTGGGGAGAAAAACACATAATTCCCATAATAGATTTGGAGAAAAATATCCAGTTGGTTGAGAAAGTCATCTTGGTGACTTTGGCAAAAGCAGTAGTCCGAGCTTAGCTCTGTCAAATCTTGTTTTTGTCACAGGACTAGTCAAAGCTGCCAACATTTGGAGAAAAGGACAAGAAACTGAAATTCATTTATAAGTGGATTGCTGTTGGCTTCTGGCTTGCACCAGAGGAGAATGAGAGGGAGAAAGTTGTCCATTTCATGGGCATGGAGGCTCTTTTTCACTGAATAGACAAGCTGTTCCCAGACACCTGCCCAGGTGTCTTCCCCAGGAAAGGCCAGTGGGTGTGATGTAACATCACCTTCGCTGCTCACATTGTGCAAGCTAGAGAACGTGTGTGTCCAGCCATGGGGACTGCAGACTCTCCTCTCTCCTTTTTTAGTAGTAGTCTCTTTAATACAAAGTGCATATGATGTGGTTAAATATTCAAGTCATTCTGAAAGATTTTTGGAAAAAAATCTATTCTGTACTTTCCTTTAAAAATAACCATTGTTAGCCAGACTTGGTGGCACACACCTTTAATCCCAGCACTCAAAAGGTAGAAGCAGGCAGATCTCTGTGAGTTGGAGGCCAGCCTGGTCCACAAAGTGAGTCCAGGACAGCCAAGACTACACAGAGAAACCCTGACTCGAAAAACCAAAGCAAGCAAACAAAACACCCAACCAAACAAAAACCCCAAAACAAATAAAACTTCTAAAACCCATTGTTGGGGCTGGAGAGATGGCTCAGAGGTTGAGAGCACTTGCTGCTGTTGAAGAGGTGCCAGGTTCAGTTCTCAGCACCCAGATGGCCACCCACAACTGTCTGTAACTTCAGTACTGGGGAGTCTGCTGCATCTTCTGACCTCCATGGACACCAGGCACACAGAAGCTGAACACTCATACACATAAAATAAGAACAAATCTTTAAAAAAGAACAAGCAAAAGAGCTCATTTTCACTTTATTTATGACAATTTAATCATTTATTTCTGTCTCTAATGTTTGGCAATTAATTTTTTTCTATTTTGTATGTTATTTTGAATGATGACTTGGCTTTTTCCTCCCCACGTCCAACCGGGTCCTTCCAGCCTTTCCATGACCCCATCATTCTCATTTACAAAGTTATGACTTGAAAATGCTGTTCAGTCTGATCATACAGTTGGCATGTAGCACACCTGAAGGTTTAACAGCTGGTAATTGTTACTTGCGTATCTTATGACCCTTTTTCAGTTATTTTTATTTCAATACATTTGTGTACTTAAATGCTTTTAATCTAAGGAAGATGGGTGCAGAGGATTAGATAATAGCATGCTGCCTCCTTTAGCTTTTGGGGTTTTTTTGTTTTTTTGTTTTCTGGGCAGAGAGTCAAACCAGGGCTTTGCATGGTCTAGGCAAGTGCTCGACCTCAGATCTACTTCAGCAACTCCTTTATCTTGATTTTTAGTTTTGAGATATAATAGATGTAGTTTTCTTTGCTTTTTGATTAGCCTTTATTTTTAAAAATCTGTCCATATGTCCCTTTTTCCTTTTAGTCTGACTGTCCAGTGCTTACATTTGCTCATAGTGACAACCATTCTACAATAATGCCATGTGCTGTGATTTTTATTTCAACCATCATAATTTTCAAGCGTATTTTTGCTAGGCTCTTATTTTAATTTTACTTTGTGTGTGTGTGTTTGTGTGTATGCTCATGAGCGTGCGCTCTTGTGAAGGTCAGAGGACACTTTCAGGAGTTTCCTGTATTATGGGTTCCAGCAATCAGCAGTTGGGCTCTGGCTGCTAGGATTGCCATCTCACTTCTTTGAGCGTAGAAACAATGTGTTGTGAAATTCTACATGATTCAGTTCTGGTTTTGCTCCTGACAGGGCCTGTAGTTGATTATATTGTTTTTCTTTAGAAATAGTGTACTAAGTATCTTTTTGTTTTGGTCTGCAAACCAATTTTCCTCCAAGGGATTCATAAATTCTGTCAGGAAATAAATGACACACCCTTTTATGTCCCAGTTAGTTTTTAAGTGTAGGCTTGATCCAATCTAGAGTGACCAGGGAGGTGGGTCTCAAGTGAAGGACTTCCCCATCAGACTGCCTGTGGGCATCTTTGGGCCTTACCTTTTTTTTGAGAGGGTGGGGTAAACAATTGATTTTATTTTATTTAGTTTTAAACAATTGATTTTAAACTGTCACCTTTCTTTGGCTATATTATAAAGGCTTTCTAATATCTAGGTCTAGAACTATCTATCTCCTTTTTTTTAATTATACAAGTTTATGTAAGGCCATTTTATACATTTTGAGCATAATTTTCCTTATTTTATTTTCCTGACAGTTTTTCTTCTACTTTCATGTCATCAGAACATAAATGAGATTTTTGTATCTCAGACTTAGCTTTTTGACTAATTCATTGTAGTGTATTAGGAGAAGTGGATACATAAAATCAGTCTCTGTGTGGTGGTACACACCTTTAATACCATCCCTCTGGAGGCAGATCTCTGTAGACGGGGTCAGCCTGGTCTACAGAACCAGTTCTAGGACAGCCAGAACTACACAAAGAAACCCTGTCTCAAAAAACCAATACAATAAAATCAGTCTTTCTCTCTTCGCGTGTGTGTGTGTGTGTATGTGTGTGTGTGTTGCTAGGGGTTGACGCCTGGGCCTGCTGCATTTTAGGGAAACACTTTATCATTTAGCTGCATCTCTAGCCCTTTAAACACATTTTCTCTGGCATTAGCTTTACATTCTGAGCAGGCTGGTCCCTGGATGGTTATAACATTGGAGCCGCAGAGGTGTCTGGTGTGTTGTACATGGATTCACTGTGTGCCGCTGTCACCGAAGTCGAGTCAAGCGATGAGTGCCTTTTGTCTGAACTGTCAGTAAGAGTGGACTTGTGTGGTGGTTGTCTTTAGAGAATTATCAGCTGGCACTTGCAGGAGCTTGATGAAAAACGTGGTCAAATCTGTGTAAAAAATAGTTCTATAGACTGAGGTGGAGTTTTGAAAGCTGATGGCTGGCTATTGCCTTGAGAGTTGAACAGTAATTAACCTTATTTTTAATATGAGAGCTGGAAAATGCTGAGGATGTAGGTAGAGAGCACTAATTATTTTACCATCCCAAGACAGTAGCTAGAGGGTAACGGGAGTACAAAGTAGATAGTCAGCTGTATATTCTAGAGTAATCACACCGAAGACAGAACTGGGGACGCTTGACTCTGGTCTGGTTTGTTAGTCTTAACTCATCCAGAAAAGAGAACCAGCCTGGCTGGATTTCTCAAGGGTGGTGTCTCTGTGGGCGGATGGCATTTCAGAGGGTTCCACCAATGCTGAGAACTTTAGATGATACTGTTGTCCTGCTGCTAGCTGATAAAAAACCGTCAGTGGGGCTGGAGAGACGGCTCAACAGCCGAGAGCAGTGGCTGCTCTTGCAGAGGACCCAGGTTCAGTTCCCAGCACCCACATGGTGGCTCACAACCATCTAATGCCAACCATCTAACTCCAGTTCCAGAGGGATCTAATGCCCTCTCCTGACCTCTCCTGACCTCTGCAAGCATTGTGTGCACTTTCAGTGCATACACATATTTGCAGGCAAAGCATTTGTGGACATAAATAGATGTAAAAAAAAAAAAAAGGAAAAAGAAAAGATTTTGCTAGTACCCTACAAAAGGTACTCTCAGACATGATGACATGCTTAAACTCATAAACAGACACCTTTTGGTTTTTATTTTGCTAAGTCATTTGCATTTCACCTTGATGCCTTCTTTTGAAATGAATAATTTGTTCTTGAAAATGAGACATTCTATGTAAAAGTGCTAGCCAGAAACACATCCCTCTCTGTTCTTGGAAGTGTGCTGGCCCGGAAGCGTGTCACGTCGGCCCTTGGCCTGCTGCTGAGTGGCTGGGCCTGTCGTCCTGCTACAGGCGGCTGTGTATAGGGTGTGTTCACCCAAATGCATTCACCCAGCAGCCTTTGACACGGTGCTGGGGTGTGAACTCAGAGCCTCTTGCTTAGGAGGCAAGCTGTCTCTCAGCCCTTTGTTCTTTACTTTTTATTAGTAGGTATTTATTTTAAGAAAAGGGGTTCAGGAGGACAGGACAGTACAGTGGGTAACAGTAATTGCTGTGCAAGTCTGGCAGCCTGAACTTGATCCCCAGAGCCACAGTAGAGGGGGAGAGCTGATTCCTGAATGTTAGCCTTTGACCTTCACGTGTGTACCTGCACTCACACACATGCACTGTATTTCAAATCATACACAATAGACACGAAAGTGTTAAAACACAATGGGTTTTGTTGTGACATTATATTCCCTATATTTTCCTGTCTCCCATTATTATTATTTGTTGTATTTCTCTATTTACTTCAGGCATGGTCTTAACATATCCCAGGCTGGTCTCAGCTTTTCTCTGTGGCTGAGGATGACCTTCAACGATGCTCCACTTACACAGAATGTAGGATTGTGGGCTGGTGCCACCATGCCTAGGTTTTGTGGTGCTGGGGATTGAACCCATGGTTTTGGCTGTTACAGCTGAGCCCAGCTCCTCTTCCTTGTCTTTCTTTTGAAACACTGTCTCTTTGTGTAGCTCAGGCTGGTTCATTACTGGTTGTGTTTTTTCCATCTAAGAATGGGTCCCACCAGCCTACAGAAATCACTGGGAATGCCAGGGGATACGCCAGTCGCAGCAGCTGCCCCGGGCAGCGGAGGGGGTGAGTGTAGTCAGAGTGTCCAAGGCTCCTCCTCACCAGTGCCTGTCCCTGCAGTGTGGCTTCCTCTTGTGGTGCATGGCCCCCAGCCCGTCCAACGGGGCCGAGCTGCTCTACAGGCGCGTCATCCGCCCTGTCTTCCTGAAGCACGAGTCCCGGGTGGACAGTGTGGTGAAGGACGTGAAAGACAAGGCCAAAGAGACTGCAGATGCCATCACCAAAGAAGGTAAGGCTTAGTGACCACCTGGTGCACTATGTGCAGGAGACGGCATGCCGGAGGCTCCAATAGCAGGCTTATGGGCCACCGTGTGCTCCCCGATGACTTCTGCTTCTGTCTCAGGGGCAGATTCAGCACAGCCTTCAGTCAGCATCTTAGAAAAGTGACTTCCCCATTGCAGGCACAGTGTTTAGAGTACCGTTTCTGGTTAGGTAGATATCTATATAGTCAGTTCAGGTTGCAGTGTGGCATTCTGATTGTTTTGTTGCTGGGTGTGGTGGTACATGCCTACTATCTCAGCATTTGGGAGGCAGAATGATGGATGAGCAATTTTCAAAAACGAGACATCAGGAAATCATCGCCAGGAAGGCCGTGTGCCAGTTTGCCTTTCTGTTACGGTGATAAAACCTTTTCACCAAAAACCAGCTTGGGAAGAAAGGGGCTTGTTTCTTCCCGGCAGGTTATAGTCCTTCACTGAGGGATGTCAGAGCAGGAGCTGGCTGCAGAAGGCAGGGGTTGCGCTGGCTGCCTGCCGGCTTCCAGGCTTGTGTTTGGCCCCACCTTTCCCATATACTGCAGGCCCACAGTGGTGCCCCGCCCCATCAATTAGCAATCAGGAAAACAGAGACATGCCCGAAGGCCAGTCTGATGGAGGTGATTCTTCAACTGAAGTTCCTTCCTCTCAGGTGTGTCAGGTTGAAAATCAAGATCAGTGGCCATGAAGGATGTCCTGAATCAGACTTGAAAATCCACTCAAGGGTAGAATGTTCAGAGCTTCTTGTGAAAAAGCTTGGAGGTAGAAGCAATAGAAGAAACAGAAGGATGACAGGAGACAGGGTCAGACCATGGGCAGGCTGGATCTGGGGCTGACTACGGGCCATGGGAAGGGAATTGGCTTAGACTGTTGGGGATGCCGAGAGGTTTGAGCAGAGGAGCAGTGGGAGGTGGCCGCCGCCTTAAGGGTCGAACATTTGCCCACTGAGCACAAAATGCCCTGGGTGGTTCATCCTTAGATGGGGCAGGGGATACGGACTGGAGATGGAAGGGCCTGACTGGAGGTGATGCTTTATGATTTGTAGCAGTGACAATGAAGCAGCAGTAGTAAGGAGGAGGAAACTGGTGTTTTAAGGCAGAGAGAGCAGACTTTGCTTATGAATTATGGCAGGAGTTTGAAAGAGAAAGAAGCCAAGGCCAGGCTTTACAGCCTGAGCGATTAAAAGAGTAGACTTGCCATTGCGGTGGGAAGACTGGGTAGCATGAAATAGAAAATCCAGCCTTGGGCGGATGTCTGACATGTCTGTTAGATAGAGATCGCATGGGGCAGGCAGAGAGCCACTGGATACAGATGTTGAGCCCCAGCCAGCAGGTTTACACTGAGGCTGTAAGAAAGGAACGTGCACCACCAGCCAGGTGCACTGGCGGGGAGGAGCTGATTAGGAGAACAGGAAAGCCAGAGAGTGTGGTCCAACAAAGTGTCCATTATGCCACCTTCTATGAAGGTTAGATAAGACGATGAAGACCAAGAGACAACCCATCAGCAATGAGGAAGGATTAGTAACCTGAAAAAAAAAACACTTTACAGGTGGTGGGAACAAGCATCTGATTGGAGACAATTGAGACAGTGGGGCATTATCTGTGGGGAGGAAATGGGGTCTTGAGGCTTGAGACACTTTTTTTTTAAAGATTTATTTCATTATTATGTATATAATGTTCTGCCTGCACACCAGAAGAGGGCAGCAGATCTCATTATAGATGGCTGTGAGCCACCATGTGGTTGCTGGGAATTGAACTCAGGACCTTTGGAAGAACAGCCAGTGCTCTTAACCTCTGAGCCATCTCTCCAGCCCCAAGAGACCTTTCTTAAGGCCAGAGAAGCAAAGCATGCTTGAAGCTGAGAGGGAATGATCAGTAGAGAACATAAGGTAACGGTCAGAAAGGGGGTGAGCTGCTTCCCACAATGATGTCCTTAAGCAGACCAAAGATGGCATCTTCATGTGCCGCAGAGGGAATGGCCAGGGCTGGAACATTGTGAACAGGAGGAAAATGGAGGGTGGTGCTGGAGAAGCTGGTGGTGTGTGGGTGTGACTGGTAGCTTCAAGAAGTGATCTTCTTATTATTTCAGATTTCTCAGTTAGGTAGAAGAAAAGAGAGACGAGAGAAGGGTGGGTGGAACAGGAAGAGGCATGGATAGCTGTCTGGAAAGAGGCTGGGACATCGGGACATACAGTGAATAATTCAGGTGTCATGGGCCGTTAAATCTGCCTCAGCTGCGCAGTCTGAAAGCCCCAACTAGGGGTGTGGGAACTGGAAAGTAGGGCAGGAGAGATGGCTCAGTGGTTCACTAGATAGCTCACATTCCTTAGGAGTTCCTTGCACAGCTGGCTGAGAAAGGAAGACTGTTTCCTTCCTTGTTGTCAACTTTGCCTGGTGACTTTGAGTGAGTGAAGGGAAAGCAGCTGTCGGGAAGCTGTGTTCAAAGGGATTCCATGGCTCTCGTGAGGAGACGATGGCCTGCATCAAAAACAGTGCCATCTGTGGAGTCTCCCTGCAGGCTTCCGGAAGTCTCCGCCCTCCATATCACTTCCTGTCTGGGGGGCCAGGCACAGTGAGCAAGCCTAGGTGTCTGTGGTGCTGGCCTGGGTTCTTTCCCTGAGTCTGGTCACCATGACAGTCCGTGCTGAAGGAGACAGGTGCTGCTGTTGTATGAGCTCTGGGACCAGAGGACAACGCTGCTTACGGCTTGAGGATGGGTGCACTCTGTCCATTTCCTGGAAGCCCTCTTAGCCTTGACCACAAGCCTCAGGGGGTGCTCATCTGCGCATGAGTCACCCACTGAGTCACCACATTGTATCCTGGCCAGGGAGGCAAGGGCTTTCCATTATAAAAGCTTTTGATACTGTTTTCTTTTCCCCCAACAGTCAAGAAAGCGACGGTGAACTTACTCGGTGATGAAAAGAAGAGCACCTGAGCTCTGCCTGGCTGGCCCATCCCCACGCTCGCTCCCTTAGAGCTCTGTGTTACGCTAGGGACAGTGGCGAATTACGTTGCCTTGGAAACTTTCCGATGTATTAAACATGGACTGTGTTGTAAGCTGCTTTGCTTTTATTGTCGTATACGTAGAGAGCATTTTCATTTAAATCTGACTCAGTGGGCAATATCTAAAATTTTTAAAATGTTTTGCTGAGTAGAAAGACATGTCACTATAGTCCAGAAACCTAGCCCATAGGCCTGTGCTCTGTGGGGCTCACCCTGCCTGCATATTCTTGTACTTAGTTAGGGAATCCTCCTGCTTCTGCTTCACGTGGCTTATGAGTGATGTAGTTCTGTGCGTTACTGTGTCCGTGTGTATATGTAAATGGGAAATGTTATTGTTTGACTAGAATGTGCATTGTGCTTGTGAGGAGAAGGCTGTAGTTGCTGCCTGTGGCCTGTGAGACGGCCAGCTGCCGAGGAGTGCTGCTCTGCCGGGGTGAGCTTCACAAGAGAAGCGAACCCAGTGAGACACGCTGCAGACAGGACATTCGCTGCGCTGTGTTCTTAGCAGCAGGCTGAGTACCAGGACAGTTTGTAGAGCAGGTAGCCACACAAGTGATAAACAGGAAAATACACACACACACCATGATCAACTCCATTCCCTAAAGAAATAGTAATATCATCTCACTTGCTCTAGAGTTACCTGGTTTTGAGATGCTGAAGTGTCAGCCATTCCTGTCTTACCTTCAGAGCTGGGTAACAAGTTGCTTTAGTCCCTTCCTCTCCACACTCTTTTAAAGCCAAGGTACCTCCCGAGACATGCCGCCTCCCATGACATAGGAAACTTGAACAAGTAAGACATGATCCCAAGTAGCCCAGATACCTCTGATGGTCCCGCTGCCTCCCTGAGTCGCAGTTGCTGGCTACTGCAGGCTTGTGCCCCACGCCTGGCTCACGTGTGTGTCCTTGTTCCTGTCAGCAGCTCATTGTGCACTGGTAACACCTGGCTCTAAGAGCCACTCTGGGAGAGGGCAAGGCGGCGGATGACACCTCTAATCCATCCAGCCATGGCTAGGTTAAACTTCCCACTTTTTTTCTGTCTGTGTGGCCATCCTCAAGAGGTCTCCTTACTTTACAATTCGTAACTATTAGCATCTCCTTAAAAACGCTTCATTTTTTGGTTTTGTTTTGACAAATAGAATAGGTTTAAAGGACTGCTTGCTGCCTCATCAGTCAAACAGATTTGGATCTAAAAATCTGCACTTTCCACCACATACCAGCTTTCCAGCCTTTGAATTAGACTGAAGTGGACTAAAACAGTTGTCTACCAAAGTGAACAACAGGAGATGCTTTCAAGACAAGTAGACAATGATCAGCTCTCTTTCAGATGATTAAAATCATAATATAAAATATTTAAATTACAAAATACAGGCATTGTCATCCTAACACCGTAATGTGGGTCGCAGTGTTGTTGTCCCTGGGAATAGCAGTAGCCAATAGGCATCATCCGACTAAGGGGTGGGTCAGAGCCAGCCTTTGGAAAAGAACTGTTATTTGGAGAAAACCAATTGTTGGGTTTTTAAAAATGAAAATGTTTAGGTCCTTTTCCCATAAGTAAAAGCATGCTTGTTAGCAGAATGAAAATTAATATCTACTGTACAGAATATAGGAGCAGATTGTTAGTATACAAAATGTGCCGCGTGACATGATGGGTAGGCAGAGAATCTTGCTCACAGCTAGAGACCCATGTTGGTGGAGATGCTGCTAGAGTGAATCAACTCCACATGTCAGTCTGCTACATCAACACCACAGCTTGCTTCACCGAGCAGTCGGTCTGTGCCCTGCAGTTGTTAGTGGGAGAAGTTCTGCCTGCCTGTCCTTCCCAAATAAAATAGTGTCATGACTTAAGTGTTGAAATGGGCGGAGCTTGTGTCTGTCTGGAAACAGCATTTGTGTGTACTGGGTGGGATTTCACAGGTGCATGATGTTACGGAATTCCTACTAAACTTTGAATGTTCCAAAACGCCTGTGCAGCAGTTATTTCCCGACATGAGGGTTATAGGAGGAAGGGTCCTCCCTCCACACCCAAACAATCGAAGCCTTAAGGTAAACTCCTGTCTGCTCTCTGATGTGATCTACCGAGTAGGAATGGCTGTGCAGCAGCCCTTGTGTTCCAGATGTCCCCAGACTGAACCTGGAGAGAGTGCCGAGCTCTCTGAGGACTGTTCTTTCTTGTGTGTGTTCATCTGACAGAGCTCACTGATTAGACAAAGCAAGAATTAGGATAAGACAGAAGAATCACAGCAGCACACTCTAAAGATTGTGTGGCCTCTCAAATATCTTAAATGTTTTTTAAAAATTACTTTTAGTGTGTGTTGTATGTGAGGCCGTACACACCACAATGTGCTTATGGAGGTCAGAGGACAATTTGGGTTCTCTCCTTCAACCATATGCTGGGACCGAACTCAGACTGACAGACGTGATGGTTAGTGCCTTTACCCCAGAAAGCACTGTGCTGCGTCTCAGAGTGGCTGACTTCTCATAACTGAAACCACAGATAGGTATGACTGTATGTGACTAGCCATATTCAATGTTCGTTTATTGTATTTATTTGAAATTTTGCTAAAATCTGGGTTAGGAAAAGAAAATTCCCACAAAATAAAACGAAATCTGATAGTTAAGTGAGAATTGCATTTTATTAAGCCCATTCCTCACTTGGTTTGTACTTTACCCCTAGTGATTAGTTTGTTGAAGGAGGGCTTGTGAAAAGAATTATTTTGTATATATTAACCAATTAGGAAATTATTATAGCAGCAGTTATTCATAAACCAGCTATTTTCCAAATAAAAGACACAGAAACTTTTTAGATCTATAATAAGCCTTAAAGCACTAAGGCTAGGCAGATATCGATCCTCTAAGCTATCTTGTCTGGTTCCCATCCAAAATCCCAAATACTTGCACATGTTCCATCTGGGCTGCTTCTCCATCAGGCCAGTCCTCAGAGCAAGATGCTCTTGACCGCGTGCTCCTGGTTACCTCATTGCATCCTGTCTCCTCTCCAACTCTGTCGTCCTCTCCTTCTTGTGGTCCCCCTGAGGCCCCAAACCCAGGAACCTTAGCTCCGCCTCCCTTCTGCCCAGCCCATGCTGTCAGCAACTTTATTCGTCAGTCGGCGATAATGGGGAGCATTCCTTACATCCCATGGACCCAGGAGACGATTCAACATACACAACGACCCCCTGTGGTAGGGCAGCAGCCAGAACTCTGGGTACTGACATCAGCATTTGAAAACTCAGTACCCAGGACCCTCCTCCAACAAGGGGTTTCTAAGGAAAGCATGCCAGCCACTCACATCTACCAATGATTGGCCTAGACTGGAAGGAAATACAACTCACTGCTTTCTGCCTGCGCAGAGCACTGTGACAAAGAGCTCTCACCGGTGTGCAGCACAAATGCACGGGACAGTCCAGGCTGGCCTTGCAATCACTGTCCTCCCCACCCTCCTCCCCACCCTCCCCAGGGCTGGGATCACAGGCACGTGGCACCCCAGCACCTCCTCCATGGGCCTCTAAATAATTCTGTACCTTCTGTTCTAAGAGACCAACACTGAAAAGGGAAAAAAGGCAGAAAATCACAGCTTGTGACAGCTTCTGTGGTGGGGTAGGAGTTTAGCGTCTGCAAGGCCTAGTACCAGAGCCAAGCAGTAGTGCACTAGAGTGTGTGTGCTCGTCAGGGTTTGGTTTGGTGTGGTTTTTTTTTGTTTTTTGTTTTGGTTGACACAGGGTTTCTCGGTGTAGCCTTGGCTGACCTGGACTGGCTTTGTAGACCAGGCTGGCCTCGAACTCACAGAGATCTGCCTGCCTCTGTCTCCCTGAGTGCTGGGATTAAAGGCGTGCGCCACTACCGCCCAGCTTCAGCGTTTTCTCACCCCTGCTTTTCTTGTGTGCCTGTAAGCATGGTGTTCAGTGGGACAGGCAGAGTTCAGGTCCTGAACGAACATTATGGTTCTGTATGGTAGGACGGATAATATATTTGAAAATTACCTTAGAGACTTTTCTGGCTTCCAACTATAATATTAACTCTTGATCTCTTAGAACACAAAAGACCAGAAAACAAAACGGTTGGCAGAGGCATGCAGCCCTCACCTCCACAGAGACAGAAGCATCAGGGTATGCTGCTACACTGAGGTGGGAGACAGACACGGGGACCGTGTTAGATGTAGTGATCTGGAGCCACACAGAAAAGACTCCAACACCCACTGCCTAGGCCTGGAGACAGGCCCCAGTGAAAAGTCCCAGCGCTGGTGCTGACAGCCACAGCAGCTGGGAAGCATCTTGGCCCTCCGGGTTGCAGGAGCTTTGGGCAAAAAACGGCACAGTAGCCCGACTTTGGAGAGCGGTTTATTGTCATCTCCCAGAAAGTGCAGTGTAACGGACATACTGGTTTCTTTGTGAATTCAGTTATATTATATAAATGTTTTTTTTTTAATCCCAAGTATGGAATTTTAACTGGGCTATACTTTCTCCACAGCTGTTAATTGTCTCGTGAGAGGCGTTCATCAGCTGGTAATGGCCTGCCTCATGCCGTACAGAGAGGGGCTTGGTCTAGGACTCCGAGGATATAAATACAGGAGCTTGGAGAGAGTTGATTTGTGGTGGTGGCCAGTAGCAGTGCGAAGAGAAGAGATGGTGTGGCGGTTTGGAGCAGGCAGATGGAGAGACAGGCTTGGAGGCGACTGCTGGTTGCATTTGCATTTGTTTCTTCCTAAACAGCTGGGAGAAATAAAGGGGTCAGAGCCCTCTCTCCCCAATAGCCTTCTCTCTCCTAGCTAGGTTTGGGGTTAATATCCCAAATAAAGTAGAGTTTTAAAAATGAGCACACCCCATCACTGGTACGCCACAGGCCTCACACTGCACTGCTGTGAATCCAACTTGGTCATCAGAGTAGCCGACCCAAGCCCACTAGATAGATGGTCTGAGTACAGGGAACGGGTATTGGCAAAGGTGGAAGGTGCCGCTTTCCTGAACCGCATCAGGGCCACCAGAGAGCTGAGGCTGGTGTCCCTCCCTGATCCTCCCGTTGCACGGAGCATGGGCACTGTGAGTGCAGGAGTGAGGAGCGTGCCGAGCCTCTCACTGGTGTCCCACTGCAGGAGCACGCTGGAAGAATTCCTCGCCTTAGGCAGTTCTGGCCTCCTAGTGTGCAAGCTTCTGGGCTTCTGAGAGGAGGTTGGCCCAGTGAAGCCCAACTCCCAGGTAGGAATTTCCACCAAAGCAGAAGAGGAACAGGAGTTCCTGGTGCTCACCTCCAAGGACCCCACCTCGACCCCGCCTCTGCACCTTGTGTCTTGTTAGGACTGTGAGGGCCACGTGGGGTGCCGAGGCTCCTGTGGCCACCTCTCTCTGGCCCACACTATTGGCTACTGCGGAGCTTGGGCTAGGGGAATTTGCTAGTTGCACAGATGGCTTTGAACTCATGGTGACCCTCTTGCTGGGATCAGGATGTGAGAGCCACTACTCTTGACTGTGAAGTAGGCCTTTTGAATTACATTGTTTGTGTGTGTGCGTGTGTGTTCACTTGCACATGCATAAAGGTGCATGTGTAGATAACACAATGGGAGTCCGTTTTTTCCTTCCAACCTGTGGGTTCCAGGAATCAAACTCAGATCATCATACCTACACAGCAAGTACTGAGTCTTCTCTTTGGCCCTGAGAGAACATTTTGACAACTGATAATTTGTAGTTGACCTAGGGACATATTCTTAAAATTAAGCAAATGAAAGTGCAGAATATTCAATTTCCAAGAAAGCACCAGGTTTCAATTTAATATAACAAATGTTTAATTATAAGAAACCAATACATTAAGAAAATAACTAAACACAACAGGCTTCGCAGTGTCTCCAACTTGAATACATGTAAGAATTGCCCAGGGACTCTCTCAGATGCATTTGGATCTAGGCTGGGGAAGCACTAGTGCGTTTTTCACAAGTTCCCAAGAGAGGTGCTAATGGATCCTCCTATCTCTGTCTCTGACATCTCTGTTGTCTCTCCCTCCTATTTTCGCTGTCCTTGGTGTTCCACCGTGAGCCTTGTGCCTGTCAGCTGAGAACTTCACCACACTTGTGACTCAGCCATGGATTGACTGGTAATAGTCATTACGTTAGGAAATGTATTGGTAGGACAGGAAGATGGTATACCTGCGGGTGATGTGTTGGGGGAGGAAGCAGAATGAAACCCTCCTTCTCTCAGGATGAAGGTGAACCGCCTCACTTGCCAAGGGTGCTGGGCAGGGCCAGCTGATCTCAGGACAGAGCAGCTAGGAGGGAAAATGCAGCAAGGTCCACCAAGCGTGAGGCCATTCCACAGCTGTAGTAACTTTTCTCAGTGTGGATGTTGAACACAGCCGTGTTGGAGGGACACACCTTCCCAGCCTCCCCATCACAGTCATTCTCCATGAGCCATCCTGCCTCTTCATCCCGGGGTGTGGCCGGAGGGCTCCACCCCCTCTCCTCCCCCCCCCCCCCCCAGGTTCAGTGGGGACAGGGCTGCCTCTCACTGCTCCAGCTAAGGCCAACAGGGACTGTGGCTGTGGCTTGTGCGGCTCTGCTTCTGCCCTGCCGCCTTCCCAAGGCTCAGCACTGCGCTTGGCATCCGTCCAGTTTTCCTGAGGACTTTCTCACATATTTTGCCGCGTGCTGTCCAGTCACCCAGACGGGCCCCTTTTCTTTCCCTCATCCTCTCCTGGTTGTTTCTGCGCTGAGGGCACTTTCCATGCCAGTCCGCAGGCGCGTCTCCTACCTCATAAAGGTCACGTTGCACTGTGGGTTCAGCAAAGTCACTAACACCCCACACCAGTCCCCAGGTCTCTAATGAATCAAGCTTTAAAGAAATTACCATTTGCGTTTTCTGTGTGTGGGTGTTTTGCCTACAGGGATGCCTGTGTACCACAGGTGTGCCTGGTGCCCGAGGAAGCCAAGAGAGGGCAATGATCCCTAGGAACGAGAGTTTAGATGGCTGTGAGCCACCGTGTGCTGGGAAGAGCAGCCAGCGCTCTTGACTGCTGAGCCATCTCTTGAGCCCATCAAACGCTTTGCCTCTCCTGTAAATAGTCCGACACTTCCTCCCACACACCCGTTCTTTTAGTGCTGCTGGCTCTTTCCCTACTGTCCTCCAGTCCCTGATGTCGATGGGGACCTCAGCTTTGGATAACCAACTGTAATGGCTCATATGTGCCAACCCATCAGGGTCGGGTTTTCCTCAGATTTCCTCAGATTATGTACTTTGTGTTGATGTTGTCATCTTGAGAGGATGGCGAATCACCGAGGAGACAAGCTTGGGCACCCCTGTGAGGAGGGTTAGCTGCTGGGGATCACATGGGCTGGGAGGCTGGACTAAGGAAAAGGAAGAGGGACAGGCAGCCAGCACTTCCTGGCTGGGGTGTGAAACAAGGTGCCTCAAGCTTCTCTGCCAGGACCTCCTACCAGGATGGACTGTATGTGGCCTCCAACTGTGGGCTAAAACAAACCCTCCCCCCTCATTCCCTTCCTCCTCCCCTCTCCATTACTCTTCCTTCCCCTCCATCACCGGCCCTCCCTCTCTCCCTCGGCCCTCCCTCTCTCCTTCCCTTGCTATCACTCTTCCTCCCTCTCCAGCACTCCCTCCCTCCTTTCCTTCTTTCTGTTGCTTTGCCAGGTACTCTGCTGCAGCAACAAGACAACTCCTGTGGTTGTGGCCTTCAGTTTCTCTGCCCTCAGCTCTCCTCTGCATCTGTATCCCACTGTCTTGAGAGCCATGCCGTGACAGGCTTTCATTTTTCTATTGTCAGGGTCTGAGAATCACTGAAGAAAGACTCCAGACTCAAGCACTATGCAAGAGCAAGGAGTGTTTATGCTGCAGAAATTTACCAGCAGGCTGGGGTCACCGTTCCTTAGAATGGGACCACGAAGTGAGCACACAGGCTCAATTTAAAGGTGATTAGGGAGACTGCCAGGAGTGAGGTAACCTTTCATTTGATTGGTTGACCCAGGAGTATGGGGGATTTAGGATTGGCTGAACATTTAGGAACTTTCCAGAGTTGCTAAGGGCTTTTCCTCAGGTTTGCTGAATCATTATACTTAGCTCAAGTCCATGTGTTAACCTTTAAGCAGATTGGCTGACCACGAGCTGCAGGTTTTAGTCAGATTTGTCAAACAGATTGGGGCCTTCTGGGGGTCTCTCAGGGGCTTTGGAGTTATTAGACCTCTCATTATTTATGTCTTAGGCTAGTGAGATGTCTCCGTGGGTAAAGGCACTTGCCATCAAGCCCCTGGGACCCACATAGTGGAAGCAGAGACCCAACCTCTGTATGTTTTCCCTGACTTTTACAAGTGTACATTATACCCACGCACATACACATACATTCACACAACAAATAAATGTAATAAAAGTCTTTCTTGGGGCTGATCACATAGCCCAGTGACTAGGTACTTGCTACCCACCCTGACAACAGGAGTTTGGGCCCCACAACCCACCTGGTAGGAGAGAGCTGGTTCTTGCAGGTCATTCGCGGAGTTCCATATATATGCCCTGCATGCATAGGAGTGAGTGTGTATAATTACGGTTTGTTTGTTTAAAACTTTGTGTGACCCAGGCACGTTGGTGTATGTCTGTAGTCCCAGCATTCAGGGAAGCAGAGGCAGACAGATCTCTGAGTTTTGAGGCCAGCCAGGTCTACAAAGTGAGTCCAGGACAGCCAACGCTTCACGGTGAAACCCTGTCTTGGAAAAAACAAATGGTGTGAATGCCTGCATCTATGTCCCTGCACCATATATGTGCTTGATGCCCACAGAGGCCAGAAGAGGGCATTGGATTACCATGGAAAGTTAAGATGGTTACGACCTGCCAGGTGTTGTTGGGATTGAATTGTGGATCTTCTGCCAAGGTACTCTTCATTGCTGAGCCAGCTCTCCAGCCCCTGGAATATATTCTTTAGCCCATCAGCCATTTGGGGCAGCCCTGTGCTCACAGGTGAACCCATTCAGGGAGGTGTTCCACTTAACACAACAAAGAAGAGTATGACTGCCCTCTGATTCTTCCCAGGGACACTTCACCCTCGTGAGGGTTGCTTCGTTGCATGCCTTACCCACGGCAGAGGAAATGCCAAAAGGATTTACCTTGCAAGCAGCCTACCTTCAGAAAACTTCAGCTGCATGGCTTTTCACTAACGGAAGAGACAATCTAACTCTAATTTACCCTCGTTCTGTTGCGCTCCGCTTTCAGGCAGCAAGCATTACGTGAACTTTTCTTGGGGAGATGAGCCGTCTGTTCATTTATTCTTAACAGTCCAAAGAAATGATTACATTTGTCTGGTTTGATGGGCTACTGAGCTTAATTAGTGTCTTAGTCTTTGTTCTTTTGCTGTGAGGAGACAGGACCGTGGCAACTTTTTATAAGAGAAAGCATTTAAGTGCCACTTGCTTATTTTCAGAGGCTTAGTCCGTTATCATCGGGGATAGGAAGCATGGTGGCAGATACCCTGGAGATGTAGCTGAGAGTTCTGTATGTGGATCCACAGGCAGTGGGAGAGACACTGGGCCTGCTTGAGCCCACCCTCAGTGTCACACTTCGTTCAACAAGGCCACACCTCCTAATCCTTATCAAGTAGTGCCACTTCCTGATGACTAAGCATTCAAATATATGAGCCTCTGGGGGCCATTCCTATTCAAACCACAATTATTTACAGGAACATGGGCAACATATGACTGACTCTACCACTAAAGGGAACATTGCCTGCAGCTCCCACCCTTCCCAGGAGGGCTGGGGCCCTCACATTCCTGCTGGTCCTCATTGGCTCAAGTTCAAGAAGGCAACACAACAGTCATGCCGTACCAGAGGACAGGTGTCCCAGCGGCTCAAAGCCACCAACTCCAGGAAGTGCTTTGAAACCAACTTAGAACCTTTCCAAGTTATTTCTTCAGGGAAAGAGGACTTCCAGGTGCTAAAGCACAGACCGTTTTTAGAACTCTGGTGGTAACAATGCCTGTTTTGTTTTGTGACAGTTTTTCGTGTAGTCCAGGCTGGCCTGGAACTGGCTATGGAGCTGAGGCCAACTTTGAATTTCTGATCCTCCACCTCCAGGATGCTAGATTGACTATAGGTGTGTAACACCACATTGGCTTGGAAATGCTCTGTGTGATGTGTTCATATATGTGTGGCAGCCAGAGGATGACATTAGTGTCTCTGCATCATTCTCCACACCACTGTGCCTGGCTTCCTCCTTGTGAAGTGAGCTCTTCACACACTGAGCATCTCTGCAGCCCAGAGCCTGGTTGTGAGACTTACAACTGAACTGCTGGTCGTGACAGCAGATTAGTGGACACAGATTCCACGGCCTCCCCGGTTTCCTTCTGCTCTACACTAGCCACACTTCAACTAGTTTGATTCTCATTAATTTCTTCCACTGGTATTAATTGCTCTGTAAGTGAAAGCTACAAAAGTCAGTTTAAATTTTTTATTTCATTAACTTAAAAGGTGAACAAAATGTGTATTTCAATTTTATTAAACTTATTTAGCTGAAATATGTTTACATATAAGACAAACAGATACAGGATTTCAAGTAACTTATGGGACAGTCATTATCTTGAAAATATCCTTTCTTCCCCACACACAGTCTTTCCCCTGTACAGTATAAAGCTAGATGCAGACTTCACTGTAAACTGCTGAAGTGGGGGACGCACTTGTTTACTGTTCAGTTACCTGACACAGGCAAAGCTGTCCCCTCAGACTCGAGGACGCCGCGTGCTCACAGCAGGACTGTGGCCTGCTCACACCACATTATTTCTTCTTCTTTCCCTTCCCCTTTTTACTCCCCTCTCCTTGCTGGAGACTTGGGTCAGCACCTCCTGTTTTTTGTGTCCTTGTTTTTAGTTTGGGGATCATTTCTGCTACATAGAGCATCACGGCTTTACCTAGAAATCAGAAGGTAGGTTTAGAAATCAGAAGGTAGGTTTAGAAATCAGAAGGTAGGTTTAAAAATCAGAAGGTAGGTTTAGAAATCAGAAGGTAGGTTTAGAAATCAGAAGGTAGGTTTAGAAATCAGAAGGTAGGTTTAGCATAACAACCTTAGAAATAAGACACAGCATGTCACTGACTGAACATCACAGGGTAAGAAACTGGGCAGTGGTTTTAAAAATCAGGTGACTGTGAGGGCTGTAATCTGCTCAAGGGCACCTCCTGAACAAGTGTAAGTGGGAACCACACTAAAATGCTTCCATGAGCAAAACAGAACTATAAAACACTAAGTTTGAGACATGACTTCTGGTCTTGGTCCTAGCAACTGGCATGAAGCTCACCCGAGAGGAACCACAGCAAATTAGAAATTGAGCATCATTGCTCCTTACGCTGAAACCCAGGCCTCTTAGCCTGGAAACCCAAACTGCAGTAAGCAACAGGGAATGTCACTCCTAGGCATAGATCTCCAATAACCGCCCCCCCCCCCACACACACAGAGGGGTGGGTGGGGGAAAGGTCGTTAAGCAACAAACATCGGACCTCACTCCTAAACCCAGATGACGCCGACACACACATCCCCACTCCTGCTCTGACTACACAAGCCACTTTTTTGGCTTCAACATACCAATCTCCATGGCTTTGAAAACTGTTTAGAAACAGGAAGTATTAACAATTTTTAACTGCTTTTCAAGTCACTATCTTTCTTTATGTGTCTATTTTGTGTCCTTTGAGGCAGTAAGGGAAAACACTCAGAGAAAACACAAATTAGAAAAGTTTCCTGTGTGTTGCTCGACAAGTGCCCACCACCTAGCCACGTTCACAGCCCTAGCTGCCATTGAATCAGAACCTTACATTTCTGGCAATAATTGATGTACAAAACCCAATTGTTTGTATTTTACTAAAAAAACAAACAGTCAATTAGCCTGACAATGTAATTGCTTTTACTTTAATAAATTCGAAAAGGTTAAACTAAAGGGGAAAAAATTAAGCAAACATCTCTAAATTAAAATATATACATTAAAAAGTTAAAAAAAAAAGAAAATATAAACAATATGTGACTCTCTTTGTTTTTGAGGTAAAACCATCATTCTGTGTGTGTATTCATTCACATACTCTGTGTGCAGGCATGCATCCCAAAGTGCACATGTAAAGGTCAAAAAACAACTTGGTGGCATCTGCTCTTTGTTTTCACATTTACATGAGCTTCAGGGATTGAATGCCTTTACCCTCTGGGCCATCATTCTAGTTCTCTATTGGTCTCTGATCTCCACTCACTACCATACTTTACTAATCATTAGGTAATTCGGCCTTAGCTTCTTGTCCATGTAAAAAGCCATTTCTATCAATATGAATATGTTCATCAATAAACAATATTGTTAGTATTTAAGTTTACGTAAGTGGTACTACACTGTGAGCATTTCTTTTTTCATTCAATATTGCTCCTTAGGACCCTGTGCATGCTGGGTACAGTCTACCACTGAGCCATATCCTTAGACTTCCTAAGTTTTCTACTTTGAGACAAGGCCTTATAAAGTTGCTCAGGTTAGTCTTGAACTCATGCTGTAGCCCACACAGGTACTGAACCTGCAACAATCCTTCTGCCTCAGTGTCCTGTGTTAGGGTACAGATGTGTGGCATTTATACCCTTTGTACAAGATAATCTACCCCAGAACCCTATGTATTCATTTTAAAAAGCTTACGTGATGGGAACTGTACGAGACAGAGGCTGCCATCTTCCTGTTTGAGCTGTACGCGGACCCTGCCTCTGTATTGAACATCACGATTCCATTCTCTGGAGTACATTTTGTTTTTCTAACACAAATAAAACAAAACAAAAACAGGCTTTCAGAGAGTTATTACATCAATGAGGTGGGTCTAAAACACAGTGACGAGATTTACATCATACCTCCAGAAATGCATTCAGTCCAACTGCTGAGCACACATCCTGAATCTCAGTAGCGGTGGGGTTTTCTACAGCCTAACAGGTAAAAACAAAAATTGCTCAACAACTCAACAACTGAGTTTTAAGTAGTTATTACTATATTGTTGTGTAAATCATTTCTAATATTATGACCAAAACAGACTAAACCCTAGTGTCCTTTTTTACTGTTAAATACTACCACTTATTTCTACTGTAAATTAAAAAAAAAAATCCTTAAGAATAACATAGTTGTGTGTTTCTCTTCCAACTGTGTGAGAAAGGACTTCATTGGTGCATACCCTAGCACCTAGAATGATATTCTGAACACAGGAGGCGCTTAATGCAAACCTACTGGTTAAATGATTACACATACAACCATTTTTGAATACTGTCATCTACTAAAGCTCAACACGAGTCCCTATGGCCCTGCAATTCAAGTGCAGAAGCCAAGCTCAGGCATGCTCATAATAGCTCTGTGTCTGTCTTCTTTACTTTTAGTATTTATTGTACATGTTTCTGGGCACCATGTTTGTACAGTGCGCAGAGTCAGAGAAGCCTGGAACTGGAGTTACACATGGCTGTGAGCCAGCATGATTTCCTGCCATCTCTCTAGCTCCACAGCACTATCTATAAAAGCCTCAACTAGAAACAACCAACTTTACTCCATAAACAGAAGGAAGGAGTGTAGGAATCACACAATACAGTTCTGCGAAGCAGTACTCTGGATCAGGGAAAGTTTACACCCTTTATCCCAGGAACATTTGTTCATGCTGGTAGGCAGATTAAAGAAGAAAAAGAACTATTATATAGTGGTAGAGGCCAGGGATGTTTTCCTGCTTCTCAAAATGCACAGAACAGTCACCTACAGCAAACAACTGACTCAGAACTGTCAGTGGGGGCTGGAGAGACAGCTCAGTGGCTGAGAACTCGTACTGCTCTTGCAGAGGACCCAAGTTCAGTCCCTAACACCTGTATCAGGCAGCTCAGCTCCATGGGATCTGACACTTCCTTCTGGCCTCCACAGTGCCTGCATTCACATGTATACATTCCCACAAGCAGACACTTACAGATACACAACAATAAAAATAGAGTAAATCTTTAAAACAAACAAAAACTGTCAATGGTGTTGCTGCTAAGAAACTCTTTCTTGGAGCAATTAAGAGTTAAACTACACTCCAAGGGCTGGAGGTGTTGCTTAGGGACAGAGAACTTACTTGCCCTATTTGAAGCCCCAAATTCATTCCCAAGCATCAACATATAAAAAAAATTCCAATAAGAATATGAATAAGGGGAGCTGGAGAGATGGCTCAGTGGTTAAGAGCACAGTCTTAATGTAAAAGGGTCCGGGTTCAATTCCCAGCAACCACATGGCAGCTCACAACTGTCTGTAACCTCAATTCCAAGAGACCTGACACCTCCACACTAATGCACATAAAATTAATTATATTTTAAAAATATGAATAAACCTCACAGATTTAAAAATTTGTGAAATAGAAAAGTACACAATGAATAACCCCAACATATAAAATGAAAAACCAGCCCAAGGTAACTATGGTGTTAGAAATCAGAACAACATTCCCTTGTATGAGTGAGCACAAGGAAGAGAGAGAGAAGGAGACAGAAGGAATCTTCCTGCAGGCAGTCTGGTAATGTTTCTTAAATCTGGGTGCTGTATCCAGCTCTACTCCCTATATAAAAATTATTCAGTTTATACATTTAAAGACTTTTCTGAGTTTGTTAGCTATGCATGAATGAATTTTTCTAAAACTAAAGTTTTCAGAGAGCATGTGGGAGCTGTTATCAAAGCCTGTCCTGGTGCCTTGATGTTGGGTACTATTGTAAACAAAGCCTGGAAGGAGGCAAGTAGACTTTACTCTTCGAAGTAACTGGCCAATGAAAGACACTAATATAAAAATAGCTAATACTTTGCTTCAGACCTCATTTGATTACAAAATGTAAAAGTAGAATATGATACAAAAATTCTGTCTCATTTACCATTGGGCATTTTCTATGCCTAACTCACCAGACCAGCACCAAAGTAGGGTTTTCCTTTCCAAAGATCACATCTCTCGGAACTGTAAATCCCTTAGGGCCTTCCACATGTTGTAGCTCTACGCCCATCCCCTACATCTACTTTGCAAAAGTCTAACTTTAAAGTGATTGTATATTCCTCTAAAAAAAAAAAAAAGTAATAAAGACAAAACTCAACAAGCTGCACTTTGTACAAACCTTTATTCCTATACTTAAAAAAAAATTGAGTCTGCATCCCATCCGTTGTACTATGATGTATCACTTTGCTTTTCTTGAGATGACCATTGTCGTAATTTTGGTTTTAAAATACGAAAACACTACAAACAGGCCATTAAAAATCCTCTCTCGTTTTGCAAGTGTTTTCTTCAGTCTCAAAGAAAAAAAAGCAGTCGTGGCCATAACAAGCCCACCTTCCCCAAGCCTTCAGCGGCCTAGGTATCAGACACTCACCTTACTTATGGGAATCCGCCTCCCCTCCGCTATGGTCTTCTTATTATTTAAGTAAGCGGGGTAGATACAAATAAACCTGCCACAAACACACAAAAGAAGCACAGCTAGGTAACTTAAGTGGTAACTTAAAGGGGATAATTTATCGTCATGGCAGACACATCTTATACCATAATGTATTTAATATATTTTTAAATGCTGAAGCAAAACGATGTGCAACTGTTACTTTGACACGCCAGCCTGACAAGAGTCCGTGAGGCAGGAGCGCGCTTTAAACACCAAGAGGAAAAACTCAGGAGACAAGAGGCGAGCCTCTTTGAAAGCAACACCAATGCAGCACGCTGTTCTCGCGGAGTGACTGTTCTCGACCGTCAAGTCCTCCCTGCACCGCACAGCCCGCCACTGCTCCAGGGGAACTCGGTGCCCCCGGCGCTCGGAAGCTGCGGAATGCCGGGCTTCCGGCGGGAAGAAAGCCCCGAGCCCCGCGACGCCGCGGCCAGCCTTCCCGGGGACCCACCTGTCCTGGTCGGCCGGGGACCGTGCGGCTGCGCAGGCCATCTCCGCGGGAGCCCCGCGGCCGCGCCAGCCCAGCAGGACGAACACCAGCTGGAAGTTGAGTCGGAGCGCGGAGGCCGCCCGCCCTTCCGGCGGAAGTCCTACCCCGAAAGCGGCCGGCCTGGCGGTTTTCCTTCTCAAGTTGGTTCCGGCGTAGAGTGACGTGGCTTGCGAAGTCGTCTTCTCGCGAGAAGAGCGCCCGGTTGTTCAGGTGTGGGTACTCTTCCAGCTGTCTGGGGTTGCCTCAGCGTGCTGTACACCCGGCTGTGTGTGCTCTCCTGCTGCGGCGGAGCCGTTCACCCCAGGGCGTCTCTAGTTTGGAGCAAGATACCGTTAGGTCTGGCAGGGAAATGCCTTTTCTATGTTCATCTATATATTCTCGGTTCTCTCAGCTTGCTTTCGACTTAGTAAGGTAAATTTTCAGGGCGGAACCCTTAGCAGTATTTTTGGCACTGTGCTGTATAAATAGAAATGTTTGACACGTAACTATACACATCTTTAAACTCCTAAAGCACATACCCTGAAATTCATTTTTGCATACTTTGTTCAGTTGATGTGCAGGTGAAGGGAAAACACCACCTCTATTCTTTTTTTGACACGTAGGCCAATGGCGATTTATAAAGGTACCAGGGGAAACCCAGTGTTAGGACGAGGTGTTTAATTTTGATTGGGCATGGTAATGAGGTGAGCCAAAGGGTCTTTTGTTCGCTGGGCTTCAAGACTTTGATAGCTGGACCTTGGTAGTCAGCCCCAGGAGGAGTAATTAGCCAAATAAGGGAATAGACCTTGGTGGTTAGCTTTAGAAATGCAATCTAGGGGTTTTGACAAAGCTGAGAGAATGAGCAAGGCCTGCTAGAGCCATGCTCATCATGCTTGAGCTGGCCAGAGTCCCTCCAACCCTTGTAGGATAATGGGGTCTGGAAAGATGGCTCAGAATGTTTGCTGCTTTAGTAGAGGACCAGCTCTTTAGTTCAAAACGCTGAGTTCCACCACCAAGCTTCGCACGCTCATTTTGCAGACCTACGTGCAAGTGAAACACTCACAACAATAATAAATCAGTACAAAAGTGGGAGAAGGAATCTGTTTTTCCAAGAACGTTAGCTTAAGTGTGTCAGGATTGCAGAAAAGCTTTTTGTTGTTGTTGGTTTGTTTGTTTTTGAGATGAGGTGTTAATAAGTTGCCCATTGTTCAGGCTGGTCTTGGAACTTTTGCTTAGAGTCTTCGGGGCCCAATCTCACAAGTAGCTTGGATTACAGGATGTAATGGGAAATTAAACTTACAAATTGATTTTGCCAAAGGGTGTTGATTCACTTAGGTATATTAGGGATCTAGAAACACAATAAAAGCCTGACATCTTAGGTTGTGAGTGTTCCAGACACCCCCACCGATGGATCAGAAAGCCTCCAGCCAGTGTCCTAAATCTTCAGTCACCTTGGAGTCCAAGAATAGGACAGTCTTGTAGTCAGATCACCCAATTATGAGGTGGCAGGGCTAGTCATCTCATGGGAACTGGTGTGACCCCTCAAGTAGTGAGTACTTCTCTGAAGAACCTTGCTAAGATAATTAATCGAACTTCTCACATGACCACATTAATCAGGCCAATAGTCTATTTAATTGAAATGTTAGAACCCATAGCTTAGCCTGATCATTCATACTCCTGGAGCTGAACTTTGCTAAAAAACAAAAACCCAAAAAACTGAGAACACAGGCTTGGGTTCAAGGGTACTTGGAATAGTATTTTAACCTCTTCAATTGCAGAGCAGTTTTTAGCATTTAAAACTTTTTTTGTGTGTGTAGAGGTGACACACATTGTATTAAGGTGTGTCTCTGTATATTTGATTGTTAATTGCTGAATGGGCAATGAGGTAAATGCTAACAGATTCTGGTATTGCCACTGCTATTGAGGAATCTCCTGTCTCATATAAAAATTATTTCCCAGTTATCTTTGATTGGTTAATAAAGAAGCTGAAGAGCCTATGACTGGTCAGAGGAGACAGAGGTGGGACTTCCGTTCCCAGGCTGGGGGGTCCCAGGTAGAGAGGGAAAGAAGAAGGTTGCTGGGCCTTGAGGAGTTGCTATGAGGATAAAGATTGAGCAGGAGAAGCTGGGGCGAGACTAGATGACAGGTACCAAGGGATGTGTGGCTGGGAAGTAGGCCAGGCTAGCACGCTCAAGTTAGAATAGATCAGTATCTGCCCAGTTATGGTGCTTGAAGCTTATTGTAAAGGTAACAGGCCTCTGTGTCATATTTGGGAGCTAGAGAGGGCATAGAAAAGAACTTAATTCCAATGTGTGTGTGTGTGTTTTATAGGCACACCCATGTCTACTGAAGGACAGAGAACAACACTTGGGGGCTGGTTCTCTCTTGCTACATTGTATGTTCTGGGAATGAAACTCTGGACATCAGGCCTGAGCATCAGCACTTTACCCACTGAACCAGCTTGCTGGTTCTATTTCAGCATTTTGGTAAACACACCATCCCTACGTTAGTAGTGGTTGGTTATTCCACACCTACAAAGACATATTATTATATGTAGGCACAGATGCTATAACATGCCTTTATTTTCTGCTCCCACCCCTTTTTTATTTTTTGCAATAGGGGTCTCATATTGCACAGGTTGGCCAGGAACTTAATATATAGCCAGTGATGACCTCCTGCTTCCATGTCCCAAGTGCTGGATTAATAGGCATTGTGGGCCTCTATGCCTGGATTTTGATGTTCACTTTTACAAATGAAAAAACAACTAAAATAAAAGACCCTCCAAAAGTTTAAGCTGCAATAAGCTCAGATAGTTCACCTCCTTACACCAAGTACAGATGACAGAGTGCAAATGCTCAGCTAGTCCTGAACCTATCTCCATCATTTTACTTCCTGCTACTAATTAATTAGTTCTGATAAAAAAATATACAAATAAGAGCTTTTACTCCTCTTTCTTTTTCTTTCTCTCTGTGTTTGTCTGTGTATAACAGAGTTTTACTGTATATCCCAAGTTGGTATCAGGTTCAAAATCATCCTGCCTCAATCTCCTTCCCACAAGTGCTAGGATTATAGCAACCACACTGTACTTCTTAGTTCTTCTTAAAGCATACACATTTCCTGGAAAGGAGTGTCATTCTCGGCAAGGAGGTGACTTCCCATCCAGCACCCATTCTTCCTAATTTAATACCCAGCGTCAGCCTGGCACTCCAGCTCTCACCCAATGAGTTCAGTCTCTGAAACCTACATAGTGGAAGGGAAAGAGCCAGTTTCTCCTAATTGTCCTCAGATCATACATGTGCTGTGACACAGCTGCATGCAAATACACATGTAATAAATGTGAAAATAAATTTATGAACAGGATCCGTTGTTCATTGTTTTCTCCAAGACACATGCCTGCCTCATCACCAAGGACAGAGCCCCCCACCCCCCAGGTGAAAGGGCAGGAAAGCTGCCTCCATCAAAGGAAACTAAGGAAGAAGCAGGCCTCACTATTCTGGTAGTATTCAAAAGAGACTTGAAACCAAAGTTAGGACTTCATCCTCCTAAAGGAAAAAGTCTACCCAGAGGGCATAGCAATTTTAAGCAGATATACACTGAACACTAGTACATCCAATTTCATAAAACAAATTCTAGTTCCAGAAATATATGTTAGAGAAAAGACAGCCTCTTTAACACATGGTGGTGGGAAAAGAAACTAGATCGCTATCCCTCCTCAAAAATCAGCTCCAGATGGATCATGCACAAGATGTGAAATCTGAAAAAGAATATAGGCACAGGTGAGAATTTTCTAAGTGGGACTTTGGTCATCCAGAAAGTAACATCAACAACTGACAAATGGAACCTCAAGATATTAGAAGACTTTACATAGCAAAGCAAACAGTTGATCAGATAAAGTGGGGCTTTCTCAGACCCACGAGTGGTAAAAACAGTGACACAGAGGCTTTTTAATATTTTAAAGTTTAGGCCTTTAGCTTGGGCAATCTTCCAGCTTAACCCATCTATGTTGCCATGACCTGCCATGTGGCTAGCTCTCCATCTTTCTCTCTGCTTTGCTGCAGTCCATCCTTTTCCCTCTGTGTCTGTCTTCTGAATCTCCTGCATATTGTTCTTCCAGCATCCCTCTCTCTCTCTCTGCCTGGAAATTCTGCCCCCCCCCTTCCTGCCCAGATATTGGCCACCAGATCTTTATTAGAACCAATGGGCAAGTGAGGAAGGATGGATATTTACAAACTGTAAGACTGGTGATGGGCCAAGGAAATAACAATACCAAGATCTGGCTGGTACTTAGCGCCCTGCCTGTTTAACCATCAACAAGTGAATATACAGAGACACACCTTTACACAGTGTATCCCAACAGAGAAAGCCTAAAGAATAGGAGAAAAATCTTTGCTAGTTGTACATCTGCCAGGATTAAAACCTACAATACAAAACTCAAAAACTAAATGATAAACCAAGCAACCCAATAGGTAGATTAATGGAATGGATAGTTTTTAGAAGATGAAGTGCAAATGGCATTGCATATATGAATAAGTATTCAACCCTACAAGCAAACAGAAACATGTAAGGTAACGCTATGCCAAGATTCCATCTCACCTCTGTCAGAGCTGCAGTTGTTAAAAACACCAGAGGCTGAGGCTGAGGGTAAAGCACCTGCCCCTCATACATTAGGTCCTGGGCTTAATCCCTAGCTAAGAGAAAGAACAAACAACAAAACCAAATGTGGCAAGGATGTAGACAAAAGAGGACTCTACACACTGCTAGTGGGGAAGTCCAGCCACTGAAAAGGTGGAGCTAACACAGGACCTAGGCAGACCACTCCTGGATATTTACTTATCCAAAGGAGTCTAAGTCAGGGTATTAGATATCCTACACATCAGTGGTTATTGTAGCAGTATTCAAACTAAGTTATGGAACTGTGTAGTGTTCAGTGACAGGGCACTGAATAAAGAAAATGTGGTTGATATACACAGTGGTTTTGTTTCAGCTATTAAAAAAAATGAACTTAGCCAGATGTGGTGGTGCGGCCTGCCTATGATCCCAGCAGTTGGGGAGGCAGAGGCAGGCAGATCTCTTGTGTGTTTGAGGCCATCCTGGTCTACAGAGTGAGTCCAAGACAGCCAAGGCCACACAGAGAAACCCTGTCTTGAAAAAACCCAAACCAACCAACCAACCAACCAAAGAACAAAAACAAAAGAAGTTATCATTTGCATTCAAATGGATGCAACTGGAAATCATATAAGGCATATGAAAACAGTTTCAGAAAAAAAATGATCGCTCTTGTGGCTCTGGACGCTTTTCTATAAGATGCATAAATCACATATATATATGTGTATATATATATATATATATATATATATTATGACATGAGAGGAAGAGCAATACTAACTAGGACAGAGTTTCTCAACCTTCCATCAGGTTGTGATGCTTTCATTTCCTAATGTTGTAATGCTTTCAGTTCCTAATGACCCGAAACCATAAAATTAGTTTTATTGTTACTTCATAACTGTAATTTAGCTACAGTTATGAATTATAATGTAAATATCTGATATGTGACCCCTGTGAAGTTGCAACCAACAGGGTGAGAACCTTTTATCTAGGGATTTCCCACTAGTGGAGGTGGGAAGTAGGGGCAACCAAAGGGAGGTTAAAGGGATTTGGGGGAATATGTTCAACATGCAATATACACATGTATGAAATTGTTTGCAACATGTATAGTGAATATACACAATGGAAAAAAGGTGTTACACAAAGACTAAAAATAGATGAATACACTGAGGGGTGAAGTCAACCCAAACTTTAAAAGTAATCGTACCTTCCAAAAGTTTTGTCTATTTTAGGATATATTTATATGTTTGTGAAAATGTGGAAAATGAGCAAGATAGTCAGAAGGCTAATGACGCAATAGCCCACTCACCATGGCTTTCTTAGTACCAAGTATGTAAATGGAGACAATGAGGCCAGTAACTGGTGACTCCATTTTCTAGTGCATAGGAGACTTAATGTCAGAGATAGAGCTAATACTGAGTACCTTTCTCAGCCAGATCCATGCCCTTGTCCAGCTGAATCATTGCTGAAATACCGCAGAAGGGAGAGAGGCCTGATTTGTAGTGGTGCTGCTAGGTCTGGTGCTGCATGCCTACAATTCCAGCACTCAGGAGATGAAGGCAGGAGGTTCAGAAACTCAAGGCCAGCCTTGCTTACTTACAAAGTCTGAGGCCAGCTGGGCTTTTTAACATCCTTGTCTCCCTCACCACCTCCCCAAAGCCAGTAGAGAAGGGCAAAAAGAGGGCAGGAAATATAGGAATGCTTCTGAAAACTCAAGGTTAGGAAGATTCAAAATGAAAAACAGAATTATGAGGGAAAAACAACCAGCTATGCATATGCCACAAAAACTGTTTTTTTTTTTCCTTTATCAAAGTATAAATTAAAGCCTATCGGCCAGTGAGATGGCTCAGGGGCTAAGGGTGCTTGCCACCAAGGCTGACAACCTGCGTTCAATTCCTGGGACCCACATAGTGGAAGGAGAGAGCTAGCTCCCACAGATTGTTCTGATCTCCGATCTGCACACAGGCATTGGCATACGGACCCCCACACAATATGCACATACACATCCATAATAAAACAAACATAACAAATGACTCCTATAAAGATGCAGGCAGTGCAAAGCCCACTATGAACTTACTGAACTTAGCAATAGTAAATGCTAGAAATAAGAGCTCTGAGGAGGAAAAGAAAAATGACCAAAATTGTGATCCAAATTATTCTTGTGTGAGGGTAATTTTAAACCAAGTGTAGATTTAGAGAGAATATTCATAATTTAGCTTTTCTAAAACAAAAAATAATTACTTGAGGAAATTCTCCAATTGCTCAAAATCAATTGAAGAAAACCAAGGTCATGTGCTGAAGGGAAAACATGATGAATATTGAAATTTAGTACACAGGTAGAGTTAGGAACTATTATTGACAACATGAGGAGCTAACATTATTAGCTAAGGACACACCCTGAAACCTAAGGACCAGAGGATAAAGAGGAAGGGTGTACACCTTTAATTCCTGCAGTGAGAGTGAGGCCGGGGGGTGGGGGGGTGGGGGGGAGGGCTGGGAGAGTTCAGCGCCAACCTGGGCCACACAGTTCCAACTTGTCTCTAAACAGCAACAAAAGATACTCCACCCACAATTACACAAAACAAGTGACAATGACAAAAACTCACAAGCAGGGACAGATTTTAAAAAAATAAAAATAAAGATCTGGTCCGGCCGTAAAGGTGGCAAAAGCTCCTGAAACAGCCCAAGAAGCAGGCCAAGGAGATGGAGGAGGAGGATAAGGCTTTCAAGCAGACACAGGAAGAGGAGAAGAAACTCGAGAAACTAAAAGCCAAGGCCGAGGGGAAGGGGCCCCTGGCCACAGGTGGAATTAAGAAATCTGGCAAAAAGTAAGCTTTGCTTGTATCTGAGGTGATGGTGATCCTCTTCCATTCCTACTTAAACATCTGGATCCCCTGATATAACATCTTTGCCACCTACAGCTAGAATGAAGTGTTATCCTGAGCCTATTGTACATTGTAATAAACTTTTGTAGTAAAACAAAAGATCTGTGGTTCTGAGTGTGTATTTGTTTCCAACACTTTAGCTCCCTATCCTGCCTAGGGCTCTGGACCATCACAAACCCACAGCCTTCCACTTCCTTTTGCTTTCTCCCATTTGCGGGCACCCATTCCTGGACTACCCCCAAGAATTCCAAATTATGTTTACCATAAGCAAAACTTGTAACTTTTCTCTAATCTCCACATCCAAACTTCACGGTTAGCTGTATGGAGACCAAATCCATCAAGGTTGTCATGAATAATGAACTTTCTGAGGAAGTCATTTAACAGGAGCCATTCTTTCAAAACCAAGTTGTATGCAACTTTTTCTTTCAAGAACTCATTATGTAGACCAAGCTGCTTACCTCTGTCTTTTGAGTGCTGGGGTTATAGGTGCATATAATCATGTCCAAATCAGTTTCTCATTGACTGTCATTTGGCACTTGTGAAGTGCTTCATAACTAATACATTTGGTTTTATTCATATTTAATGCCTTTCCTCCAGAAGTGTACATAGTTGTACATAGATCAGCCATTGCTGCTTTCTCTGTGCTTGAAGTGTAGGTGCTGAGGTTTTGTTTTTTTTACTCATTCTGGATCATTTATTGTCTTTTGTTAATGGAGGATTTTATCCAGTTTGGTAAACCATATGCTTAATACGTATGTTATTACTCTACCACTTTATGCACTGTAACTAATTCTCCCTCTCTCACCTGTTCTTACTATCTGAAAGATGAAATAATTATTTTTAAATGTTTTATTAGCATATTTATGTCAGTGAAACCCATTGTTTGTATAGTTAACACAATTCCATACACATGCGTAATGTATCTGGATCCTAACTTTTCACTACCCTGACCCCCTCCCATTCCCGCTAAGGCCCTTCCTCTTCCCAGCTGGCCCCCTCTACTTCCTGGCTTTCTGTCTTGATGATCCAGTGAGTCTCACTAGGGCTGTGCACGGGTGCCGGGGGGCTTGTTTATAACAGCACAGCCTCTTACCGGTGTGCTCCACCCCAACACTGTTACACATGGACAAATCCTCAGGAGTTTGCAAGCTTTTCTACTTCACTTCAAACCCTTGTTTCTCAGTTTGGGTTTGGAATTATCTAAAGTGTAAGATTAAGATTACTAAGCATTTTATCATTTCTGTTTTGAGTTATTTGGCTTGAGATTCACAATTATTTACCTAATTGTGTTTTTTTTTTTAAAATCCTAAACCCACTCATCTTCCCATCCCCTCATATCCTTAAAACCCTCCACCCTTCCTCCCTTCCCTCCACCTTTAAAACCTCCCCCCAAAAGAAAAAATTGTCGTGTGTCCCACGATATACCCTTGTCCACACTTTACTTGCCAATGTTCATTGCAATGAGTCCTTGGTCTGGTTGCAGGCCTCTAGCTTCTGCTACACAATACTGGGTCCTCACCAGGATTCCTCATGGATATCCTGTTGTTGCCCTGTGTCGTGGAGATCCTGCAACTTTGGATCTGTAGGACTGGCCCCTTCACGAATTCCAGCAGTTCTTCCATGGGGTAAATATTGGGGTGGGCCAATTTAAAGCCCTAGGTCTGGGCCTGAGAGGTACCTGAGCGGGCTTGCCCACACACCATGGCAAGCTCTCCAGCACTCCATCCAGTGTCCGAAGCTGGCAAGGGGAGGAGCCAGCTCCTGCTCTGATGCCCTTGGGGCAGCTCACCTCTGCCCTCACCAGCAGAACCGGCTCTACTGTGCTGCCCAGGAGGTGCAGGGCCTGTTGGCTCGCTTCCCTTCTCCCCCAAGCCCCACCAGGGCCAGTATTACTGTGCCCCCCAGGAAAGGTGCAGGGCCCTACTGCCCTGTGGTGGTAGCAGTGGAGCATCTTTCCCTCACCAGCACCACCTCATGCAGGGCAGACAAGCGGCAGGGCCACTCTCCCACACTCAAGCCCTCTTGTTTGCGTTTAAGTTCTAGTTCCAGATGCGAACAATGTTAACTGCTGCTGGGAGGCAGCCGGGTCACGGTCTCTGTGCTTTTTTAATGCTCCCAGGAGATTCAGACAATCCGTGACTTAGGAAGTTGGTCTCCTCCATGGAGAAATAAGTGTGCAACCTGTCCTCACTGAAGCCACACTCAGTGGGGAGCAGCATGCCGTGAGTGCCACACCCACTTCATGCTGGTGGCAGGAGCCCAGTGTTCAGGAGCAGCAGCCAGGTCTCCACTGTAGTATGTCTGCTCTGGAAACTCCTTCTGTTGTACTTCTCAAGACTTACTTTTCTAGCCCTCAGATTCTGTGAGCTATCTTATATTCTAAACATACACCTTCTATGCTGGTCAGCTGACACAAGCTAAAGTAATCCAAGAAGAGAGGCTCTCACGTGAGAAAATGCTTCCCTAAGGTGAGGCAGTAGGCAAGCCTATACAGCATTTTCGTAATTAGTGATTGATGGAGGGGGACACAGCCCATTGTAGGTGGGGCCACCCCTGGCTGCTGGTACTGGGTTCTATGAGGCAGGCTGAGGAAGCCAGGGAGAGCAAGCCAGCAAGCAGCACCCCTCCATGGCTACAGCTCCTGCCCTCACCGCTTTTGATGATGCACTGTTACATAGAATTGTGGGTGAAATAAACCCTTTCTTCCCCAGGTTGCTTTTGGTCATGGTGTTTCATCGCAGCGATAGGACCCCTAACTAAAAACAGCTCGCCACTTAAAAAAACAAACAAAAAACAATCCAAAAACCTTTAAAGAATCCCAAATGATAAAAGTACTTTAGACAAATGGAATGTTTTTCAAGGGCTGCATATATTGTGGTAAACTTATCACTTAGTGTTGTGGAAGTCTGGTGTCAGTCTGTTCTTCTGGAGGTGACCCATTCCTTTTTTCCTTCTAGTTTTAGAATTAAACCACCAGGATGGGAGTGTGGCTCACTGGTGGAAGTGCTTGCCTTGCACACCAGTTCCTCAGCATTGCCAAACCAAACCAAAAAAAAACTAACCATGATGTGTCTAAGTGTGGCTTTATTGGCCTCAGGTTACTTCAGGAGTTGGGGTTGGCTCACAAATGCCACGTCAGGAGAAGCAGAAGCAGGAATGACTCTCTTAGTGGCCGTCCCCACGCCTTCCTGAGTCTGCTCCCTTCTCTCTCCCCTGGCTTGTTACACTGAGCCAGTCACAGCAGTCAGCTTTGTCTACACTCAGCACAGCTCTCAGCAAAACTTGTGCGTGTGGTGTGCCTGTGGTCAGACCATGCACGCCTGGAGGGCAGTGACTTTTATCACTCTGCAGGATCTCTCATTGAACCTGGAGGTAGGCTGGCTTCCACCCTTCTAACTAAAGATGACCTTAAACTCCTGATCCTCCTACCTCTGGGTGGAGGATCCGCTGGAGTCAGCTAGCCTAGTCAAGTTAGTTTTCAGCTAAGCCAGGTCATAGAAGTCTTCATAGTGGTTCATCAGAGGAATAGTGTTTAGGTCCTAAAAGAATGCAGAAATGGGCAGACAATGCTGGCGCTTCTGTCAACAGATATTTCTAGTGTTGCTTATATTCAATGGCAACCTTCACTAGTATACATTAAGTATTTTTAATTAAAAATAACAATCAGATAACTTCAAGAAAACAAGTGAACAGAAATAGAGAGAAAAATTATCCTGAATATCAGAGGAAAGAAAGTCTATTTAGCACCAAGAACAGTATTACACATATAGAACATACAGTTTAAAAGAAGCATCAATGGCCTAACAAAAAGCAGAACATATCTTTATAGACCAGAGTTAGAACAGGAGGAAAATGAGCGGGGTTTACAGAAGTCACAGTTCATAGAGTTCCACATTACAAGTAGTGTTCTAAGATCAGGATGCGAGGGAAATAGGCTTACTAGAGAATGGAAAGAATATATACTCTATCTCAGCTTCCTCTACTCTTGAAATAGTTTGGTTTCTGACCATGGGAACCCTTCTTTAGCTTTGGGTAGTTTAATTTTTTCATTTCTGATATTCTCTTAGCTGCAAAGAAACCCTGGCAACTGCTTCCTATCTTCAGCAACAAACTCATTTTTCAATTGCTGATTGGTACCTACAGGGCTTATCTTTTATTTCATTATTTACCTAGTTAGTGCCCTGGTAACTTGTAAAGTTTTTTAAAATCAATTATTTCTATTGTGTACTAAATTTGATTATTTTCCTTTCACTTACAACTAATCTTCCCTCATCTCAAATTTCCCTTTTCATAATCTCTTACTTCATATTAGAATTAAATAATATTAAGGCTTTTTTTTTTAACAGCTGTTTCAAAGGGAACAAGCACTGATCTTCAGACACAGTGGACATCTTGAAACTTTTGTGTTCATTAGTCAGGCGAATTTACTTCCTACTGTGACTGGACAACTCAGTATTCAAATCTTTTATGCCAAAGAGTTTACATGGTAGATTAAAAATCCAGTCGTTTCTGTGCTGTGCCTTAGGACAGTAGTTCTCTGCGTAAGGTCCCTACACCATAAGCCCATGTGCCACCCCTCAACTCATTAGAGATGCAAATTCTTGTAGTCCTCTCCAGTTCAGCTCTGTCAGACCGGGAGTTATGTGGCCCAGCTATGCCTTAGTGAACACTTCTGGTGATAAAAACACACCTGTCTGAACCACTCCCTTAGGTTTTCTTTGCTGCAGTCCAAAGCTATATAGATAGGCTCCTGTGCTTTTAATAGCATCCTGACTAGTAACTACCCTCAGCACTGGGCTTAGCATGCCGTCTGACACAAGCAGAAGCCGGAAGTACTTGGCTTGCTGTCAGTTAAGGCACCGTCCAGCGAGCTTCTCAAAGCAGAACGGAGGCAAGCCTCTTCACTTTCACAGTCAACAACTTCACCTTCAAGAGCCAACACAGACAGACCCTTCCCAGCAGGGCTATCCATGCAAATTTTAGTCTCCAATGTGTGGGATGAACTCTTCTTTTACTTCAAACATTAATTTCTTAAAACATGAACTAAAAGGCAATCTTATTCTAATACTTCATCTCTTTCCACGAAAATACTTGACGTGGCTTATAAACATTGGCGTGCAGCAATTCTAACAGAAAACTAGGAATGAAAGGACAGGTATGACCTACAGTCCCATCTCCCACTGCTTATGGCAGCCGTGGAGAACACTAGGGGGTATGGTTAAGAAACAACTTCAGATAGTCTGACAGAAACTGAAACTTGGCTAATTAAGTATATCAGTGTATTGTCATTCATGGAGAATTTCCTCCACCATATGGGAAGTGGGCCCTTAATAATAAATACCCCACCTCTGTACCCATTAAAATAAAGTTATCCTTAGCAGGTAGGAATTTAAAAAAAAATCTTGACTTTCTATTTCCTAATGATAGTGCATGTGTGCAGTTAGAGACCTCAGGTCACCAGGCTTTACCAGGCTTTTATTTTGTTAGCCCTAAATATTCCTTTGAATAGCTTACAAAGCTTGTGTGTGCACACATGCTAATGTGCCAAGACAGGCATGTGGAGGTCGCCATGTGTCCCTGTGAATTGAACTGGGTCGTCAGGCTTGGGGCAATCACCTTTACCCACTGGGCCATCTCACTGGCCCTTTAAAAAGATCTTTCTTAAAAAGATTATCACAACAGCATTAAATTTATCTCTGCAATTTCACTGACTTGTATTTTTTCTGGGTTTGAGAAAACACTGATTATACCCAGTTGCAAAAATATCTGCCTTAATATACAGGGTAGTAGCAGGCATTACCTTCAGACCCACTGTCAACTGGAGAAGATGGCAGGGGAAGACGGTCACACGGCAGAGCCTCAAAGACAAAACTGGTACCTGTCAAGAATCAATGTTTTTCAAGTATGAATTCTGTGAAGGAAAAGGAGTTATTCTAGATGGGCCTATGTGTCCAGTGCCTCGTCTTGTGCTATTATAGGCATTTGTTTTAACTAAACTCCGAAGGAGTAAGAAAAAAAAAGTGGAAAAATACCAAACATTGAGAGGAGATAATTACATAAAAATAAATTTTAGGAATGGTTAAGTGTCAACAATCTTCTTCAATTGTCTTTATTACAGTAAGAGGAAATTTTACTCTTAATGCATAGAATCTGAAGAAAAAAAATTTACATTTAGCTTTTAAAAGAGGCCCTTTTGACAATTATTAATACAAATGTGAAATAAGACCCTTCAAACAAATACCAATTTCAGTAATAGTTTACATACAGCAATAATTTATTCTGAAATGTTCATTTAGTTTGAGACACAGTTCATGTCTCGTTAATAAAAGAGCAGCCATCTTACCTCAAATACCAGAATATACAACAGTTACAGCATAGCAAAAATCCTACCTACTTTCAATAAAATCTAGTTCAGTTAAAATAGTTTCATTCAATGTTTTACAGTTACACAGATCTGAGCACAAAATAGTGTGAATTGTTACACTGTATCTATCTCTATGCACACCATGTGATCACAGAATCATTAATCGTTACTTCTGAAATTGAACCATCAGTTTCATTCATGCAGTAAAGCAAAGCAGGCTGAGTAAACATATTCATTGGGAACCATATTACTGTGAATTTCACAGCCACATGATTAATCATGACATTAGATGGACTCACGAAGACTATTATTATTTTTTGCATAAATACCAATTCTCCCTGATGTAAGTTTATTTTATAATCTAGAAATGATTGATAATAGCAATATATCATATAGTTTCTATCTGTAGTGTTGTTTTAGGACACATGATAATTAAAGGACAGTGGGATGGATGCTATTTAAATACATGTAAAACATACTGTACAAATATACTTGGCTTTACCATTTTTTCCTACCTAACAAGAGTGCCTCCCAAAATGACCAGTGAGGACAAAGTGTACTATCAAATATGGTTTCCAGAACAAAACCCTTCTAACAAGAACCAAACCTATTTACAAAAAGTCTCAACCTTTCGAGGTTTTTTTGAAATAAAGTCTCTATACAGCAGTTGTGATTAACATCAGCTTTTCCTATGTTTGTCCTTCTAGCTCTTCTTAAACAGATGTCACCAGGTAAGACCCAGAATGGCGCTTAGGACTTTGGGCTCCACTGGATTCCGTGCTGTCAGTCTTTGAGTCTCGCTTCTTCGTGCTGCTGCTCACCGGCGTTGGGATCTGGGACGGCCGGGCCGCGGTGCTGTCGGCGCTGCTCTTCCTGGGGCTCGGGTTGTAATTAAAAGGTGTCACTCTGGCGGCAACAGCCCCACTGGGCGAGCTGTGTTTACTGGAGCTACTTGAACTGAAAGGGGTGCGCTCTGCTATGGAGATCTCCGCAGTCTCTGCTGCAGGGGCAGGGCTGCTCTGCCCTGGCTTTGTCTCAGTTCCCCTCTGTTCTGGGGCATCTACCTGAATAAAGGAGTTCAGGCGGTTCTCCAGACCCATGGTCGGCACAGGACTGCCACTGCCCACACTTTGTTTTCCCTGCACCTCTTTTGAATCTTTACTGCTTGGATTTCCCTTTTCCGAAACACTGTCAATCACTGGGGGGGTGTTACCTGTGGGAGATCTTCCAGATCTCGGGTTGTTAATGGGGCAGTCCTCAATTCTCACCCAAACATCCTCTGTTTTAGAAACAGCAGGTGCCATCTGATAAATCAGAGTCTTTGATTCAGCACCATTGGTAGCACCTGAGGACGTGGTCTGAGAAACCATGTTTGTGGGAGAAATTTCATTCTCTTTTATTTTCCTCCATGTTCCTTTTGTGGGCACTAGGTTTTCTTTCATCTGTCGGGGTGCTGGCATGGAGTTCACATGCTTTTCATCCTCACTTTTTGCTTTTTCACTGGACTCTGATGAAGCAGACAGAATAGAAGATGAGCTTCCAGTTCTTCTCCAAGTGCTCACTCGAGGCAGGGACGAGGAGTGCTTGCTGTGCTCACGCTTCCAGGTTCCTGCCCGGTTGATGGGCAGTCTGGAAGGACTTTCAGAATGGGAACGTGCGATATCGTGCCGCTTTGCTGGTCTCCCATCATTATACTCAATAGTGGGGCTGAGACTAGGTGGGAGCTTTCGCCACCCACCTGCCTGGACAGACGGATGTGTGGACAGAGACATATCAGGAAGGGAAGGGCTTAAAACTGGGGTTTGTGTCTGGGACCTGGTGGGAGAATCTGGTCTGGAAGATGGAGAAAGGGATTCAAATGAGGCAGATTCCTCCAGTTTCCTCCTGAGGGTTGGGCTTGGGGCTTCTTTGATGAAAGTAGACTGACGTACTAATGCAGGTCTTTCTGATCTGTCCGATTCACTTCCACTTGACTTTGTTGAAGACATTCTAGAAAGTTCTACCTTTTTATTAGACCCATTGCCATTATTCATCTGATTCAGTCCTTTAGATGCAGACTCACTTCTGGGGATACTACTGGCATTCTTGGATAAACCTGCTTGCTTGGTAAGATTTTGTTGGCTCAGCTGCCTGCCTGGGGATGTATACGACATTTTCCCAGAACCTGAGGACTTGGTTGAGGCAGTGCTGGGGGATGATGTTCTGGGCAGCTGAGACAGTTTGTTAGGAGGGCTTATTCCATTTCTGCCAGGGGAAATTGAGTTTCGTCCTGGAGACTGCATTGGCCTACTTAATGGTTGCTGTGTAGGTCTTGAGGGCGTGGAGTCTCTAGATCCTGACCTAGAAGGTCCCTTATTTGACCCACTAATTTGAGAAGTTTGCCTGGTAAGAGGGCTCAGCTCTGATTTCACTGATGGCTTGGTTCCTCTTGGAGAAGTAGTGATTACCGGACCTTCACTAGGGCTTTTGCAGGCTGGAGTCTTGAGGGGTGGACCTTTTTTAGAGACAGGACTTGTACTTGAGGAGCTGTTGCGAACCCCTGGGATGTGAATCATTGTCCTGCCTCTGGAGATTGAAGGCATGTTTGTCTGAAGGGGTTGTTTCATTTGGCTGGAAATTTCTGAATTAGATCTAATCTTTCCAGTAATCAAACTTTTATAAACTTTTTTCCCACCTTTAATTCCTTTATTTTCAGATTCTATCTTTTTTGCTTCTAATGTGCTTTTCTCCCCAGGTTTGAGAATTCTTGGGCCTTTATTACTTGTGAATGGTTTTTCCTCTTGGTCAGGTGTAAGATGAAAAGGCGATCCCAGGGAAATGCCTGATTTCAGTGACAGGATGGAATCTGAATCAGATGATGCTTGTCTGGACAAACATGCAGCGGCAGCCTGATGCAAACTACTCACAATGGAGTTTGCACCTTCCTGAATAGCTTTCCAGTCAAAATTTTCCGAATCAGGGGATAAACCGTGCTCTGAATCTGGCCTCTGCACATCTTTCAGATCAAGTGTCAGATCTTCAGCTAATATGCCACCCATGTTTCCGGGGCTCTGCTTTTCACTATCACCCTTGAGTCTCGAAGGCCTCTTCTTCTTTGGCATCGCGGAGCTTATACACTCCTGCAGCAGGTCATCCTCAGAGTCAATGCTGAGAGAGCTGAGAGAGCTGTTCCGTGAGAAACACACAGGGGTGTCTTCAACATGAAAGGACTTGGGTGCATAACCAGATGCTTGAGGCTTACTCGGTTCTCCCTGTGAGTCAATAGGTTCAGCTTCTTTGATTGGTTCATTTTCTTTGTTATTGTTTTCTTGGTCGATGTCACTCAGGGAACTCAGAGAAGAATTTCGAGAAAAGCAAACCGGAGTATTCTCAATAGCAAAATTGTGCAGTTTTTCATCAGTTGCTGCCCCTCTATCTGGCAAGTCTTTGGAGGACTTGGGGAAAGTGGGTTGTCTCTGCAGCACTGGTTCCGACTGTCCTCTACTTACTGGATGTTTTGTACCAGCTTGTGACTTACCAGCTGACTGCTGGCTTGAGGTGGGTTCTGTGTGGCACGTAACTTTGGCTTCTGAATCTTTACTTTCTTTTCCTTTTCTTAACTCAGCCTTTTCCCTAGAAAGGTCAACATCATCATCATCAAAATCTAGAGAACTCAAAGAATCATTTCGTGAAAAACAGTAAGGGGTTCCTTCAATGGGGGTGTAATGATGCGGTGAATCAAAAGTGAAGCTTCCTCGGACTCTGTCTTCATTGTTTGGTAGCTTATCATTGAAGTCCTTGGGATTGTTTTTCAAGCTTTGTTTCTTTGAGTCTTTATTGTCTGAGAAAGTTTCTTCAGCATTCACATTGACTTTTGAGTCTGTATTCTTTCTCACACGTGTTTTATATTCAGTATTTTGTGGCATGGGCTTTACTGGTGAAGTAGGCTTCTTTTTCTTAGTTTCTACTTGATTTTTGTTAGTTCCAGATGAAGTCACAGATGCTTGTTGGACCTGGTCCATTATCTTTTTCACTCGGAAAGGCTTGTGGCTTTTTCCTTTGGGCATAGCAGAATTGATACATTCTGCAAGAATATCTCCTTCCTCTGCTTTACTATCATCCAGGTCTGGTGTAACTACAGACGAGATTTTTCCTCTCTGAGTCTCCTCTGTACTTCTGCCTTCTGTAGGAATGGTATCTCGCTTTTCAAATTCGCCTACCTGGGTGCCTGCTCTCAGCCCATCTCCAGAAGCCAGCTCATTTGGAGGGGATTCTATTGTCAGGTCACTGAGAGATGTCGCCGTGGAGAAGTTGATCGGTGTCCCTTCCACGCAGTACACCCGGGGCATATCATCACCTGGGGTAAAGCTAACATGCTTTTGCGCCTGCAGTCTGTTCTGTGACGGCAGAAGCTTGTACACAGGAAGCTGACTTGGTTTCCTTGCCACAGGTGGAGGTAATTTTGAAGCAGTTTGGGCTAGCTTTTTGGCTTTGCGTGAAGACTTTGTTGGCATGGCTGAAATAATACATTCTTCTAGTATTTCAATATCATCATCATCAGAATCCTCTAATAAGTCTTTTTCAGAATCAGGTTTTTCTACCTCTTTTTCCTGGTTTTCATTTGATTCTTCAGGCTGCTCTGGTTCAGTCTCATTCCCATTGTCATTTTCCTGCACTGGAGGCATTATTCTCAATTCCACATCTTTCTGTATAAATGGCTCATCCAGGCTCAGAGCACTCAGGCTAGACGAACAAGAAAAGCCATCTGGGGTACTTTCTGTGGCGAAGTGTAACAGAGTATCGGCATCTGGAAGGCCCTGGACCCTCTGCACCGCGGCGTTCACCGCAGTCTGCTTAGGGCCACTCTCCCTCTTCTCGGCAGCAGGGGCTTTAGTTTTCGGAGCCTCTCTCTTGGTCTGGGCTGTCTGGGGAGGAGGCGGAGGGGTTTTGCTTCTGCTTGGTGGCATGGTCTGCCCAGGGCTATCTGGAAGGTCACTGGGGCTTATGATGCCACTCACCATTCCACTGCATGGCTCACTCTGAACGGAGCTGGCAATGGAGCGACTCTCGAAACTGTCCAGCGAGCTCACAGAGGTACATCTGCTGAACACGAGTGGAGTCTCCTGGACATAATGCTCGGGGGGACTTTTGGGTGTCTGAGCTCCACTTTTAGAGGGAGACTTGGCCCCGGAAGAAAACTCAACAGCTTTATGCCTGGTTGACTCTGAGGATAAGCCAGAAGCCTGAAGTCTGCTGGGTTTGGTTCGAGTACTCTGAGATGCTGCTGGCACTTCACTTGCAGGATCTTCAGATGATCGAGTTACATCATTCTCTTTTACTTCTGCCATCTGCAGAGGATTAGCAGAATCTGCTTCCTGTGTTGTCTGATCACATCCTATCTCATCTTCAGCCGATGATAGTGAGGATAATGAACTGCACCTTGAGAAACATATTGGGGTGTCTTCTACACAGTAAGTCTGTATTGTTTCCTGGTTGATGGAGGAGACTTTGCAAGTGGTCCCCTTTTGAATCTGACCATTTCTCTGTACTGAACTTGGATGCAGCTGACTCTGCCTCTTTGCACTAGATGAAGGTGTGGATGTATTCTCGCCACTTGGAGAGGTATGTTCGGTTTTAGTGCTCTGTGCTGATGAACTCTTCGAGAATGAAAATGATGGTTTCTGTGAGGAGGTAATATCATATTTTAAACTGTAATCAATAGGCTGATCCACATGATGTTTTTCTTCGTTATATTTTATACTATAATTTGTTGGTCTCTCCTCTTCTTCATGCTGTTCTTCCTCAGAATAACGTTCACTGTAGTTGGTGGGCTTATCATCTTCATAGTCATCTTCCTGACACAAAGACTGGTTTACATTTTGATTAATTGCATGACTAGAACCCATTCGATTTGTTTCTGAACCACTGGTTCCCCTAGACCTATATGGGGAAACACACTCTTGCTGTCCAAAATGTGGCTGGAACTTGAGGTGTTTGTCATCAGTGTTCTCAGAATAAACAGGATAATTGGCATTTTGGCTTCTTGATTGTCTTTGCTCATTTTGCTTTATTTCATCTTCTATTACATGCTTTGGCCTTGCCCATCTTTCATTCTGTGAGGGACTCTGCCTTCCAGAGTTCAACTGCTCATCTGAATATTTAAGACTATAATTTATTGGTGTATCCAGTTCTCCGTCATTATCATCCATATGATTTGCACTATGTATCTTATGGGCTAGGTCAGCTGGATACTGACCATAACTGCAAAACTTACTTTCATCATCTTCAGAATAAGATTCAATTGAGGGTTTCATCTGACCTCTTTTACCATATCCATCACTACTATTGACACTATTTAAACTATCATTTGAAGATCTCTTATATTCTACTTTGGCATAAGGCATAGAGCATGTCCTATTTGAATTTTCCGACTTAGTAAAGTTGTATGTGTTTGAATGTGTGTGGGGAGCAGAGCTTCTTCGTGCTGCATTCCTCTCATCTGCCACACAATGGAATTCGGTGGTGGAACCAGAACCCCTGTCTTCCTGGGAGGTATGAATGGCTGATACTTCTTCCATAACTTTGGCAATCTGGGCTGCAGTGGTAGAGATCTGCAAACCCCGTTTTGAAGAGGTTCCTGGATTTTCTGTTGCTGAATGATAAGTGCTGAGACCAATACCTCGTTCTCTCTCCAAACTTCTGTCTTTTTCAGAACGAGAACTGTCTAAACTTCCCCTTGATGAAGAAGAGTTGGGCAATACTGTAGTATTTAAATACGGTGAAAGAACAGTCATGTTTCCAGTATTAAAATTGTCTGACCTATTTTCATCATGTCGATTTGTGTCAAAAACATAGTCACCATAAAGATTTTGCTTGTGTCTCTGCTTAGTACGATGAGATGCCTTGGGACTTAAATTGTCAATATTGTCAAAGGTTTCGGATAAATGCTGAGCATCTAATTCTGCTTCTAGGGCCTTTTGTTTCCTAACATGAAGCGATGGCAAACTCGAACCAGGAGACATAATGTTGGCGTCCTTATACTTTGCAGGTCGGTTTGCCATGAGGTTCCTTAAAGCCGCTGCACTTCCCATGGCAATCATTTTGTGCTTTGAGTGAATGAGGTTCTTGAGCATGCTCACTGCCCCCATGTCCCATAAAGCTTCCTGGTCTTTAGGATTTCTTGCTGAGAGATTCCACAAAGTTCCACATGCATTACTGACTATTGTCAAGCTGTGAGATTTCAGGTGCTGTAATAAAGTTTGTAGGCAATTGTTCTCTCTTAGGATTTGCCTGAATTAAAACAAAAACACATAAGATTAAGGGAAAAATGTGATTAGTGACAACAAATAAAGGGGCAGAAACAATTTTAAACACAAAGATGATTACTATACACAACAGGCATAACGTGAGTATATCAACTATCTTGTGAACTCCAAGCCAGTCACCTCTCCTTTCGTTTTAGTGGTTCATTTAATGTTTATTGTTTCAAAGATCATCTTCCAGGCCAAAAGTAGCAACAGTGTTATGTTTTATTTATTCTGTGTCCTATTCAGATCCACTACAAGAAAAAAAAAATTTTTTTTGAGCAGATACATTTTACTTTCTTTTTTGGTTTTTCGAGACAGGGTTTCTTTGTGTAACCTTGGCTGTCCTAGAACTACTTGAGTAGACTAGGCTGGCCTCCAAGTTATAGGGATCTGCCTGCCTCTGCCTGAGTGCTGGGATTAAAGGTATATGCCACCATTGCCTGGCTGAGCAGGTATGTTTTCTACATTGGCATAGTAATAGTTTTCTAATCTAAGGACTATAAACATATCATGAAATCTTAAACAGGGACTGTGGCAATTTAATATACAGCAACACAACAGTGCTGAATACTGAGGTATCTTGGAAGTAGAAGGCAAGTGACTGACAGATCGTTACGTAGTCAGGGAGCACACTGTATGCTTCTAGGCCAGCAAACTTACCTTCTAGAGTAAGCAAGCTCTGTCTTGGTGACAGCGCCAGGTCCTTTTTAAGTGCTCTTTGGCAGACTGTGTATATAAGCATTAGTTTAAAAAAATGACATGAAGCATAGGTTTTAAAAATACGAAGAGCAGGGCTGGGTGTGGCAGTGCACACCTTTAGTTCCAGCACGTGGGAGGCAGAGGCAGGAGGATCTCTGTGAGTTCAAGGCCAGCCTGGCCTATAAAGTGAGTCCAGGACAGTCATGGCTCTGTCACAGAGAGAACCCTGGTCTCAAAAAACCCGGGAAAAAATAAATAAAAAGAAGAGCCTATAAATATAAGGGCTACAGTAAAAAAATAATGAACTGTGGGTCTTTAAGAGATATGCAGCCTTTTAATCTAAAGTAAACTAACACAGTATATTCTACTTGAGTGGATTTAAAATTGTCAACACTCTCTCTCCCACCGAGAGGATGACGGGGACGATAAAGTAGGCACGAAACCCAATGTTCGTACAAGAGTACACACTAACAACAGCAAGAAGGGAAGAGAACAAAAGAAAAAACCACAGTGGACATTCTTCAGTAGTTCAATATTAACCGAGAACTTGTTCTTTGCATAGCAGAAAGTGACAGGAAACTTCCAGTTTATGCATCAAAACTTAAATTAGTAAGTTGTGAAAGACACCTATATTTTGTTGACATAAAACAGATATATCTTTAAAGCTGAGAATACGTAGCAAATTAACATGCATCATAAAAACATAACCTTTACAGGATATCAACAATGTTATTATGCCCTAATCTAAAGTGAGTTCTGAAGCCTCACAGTTTGGCAGGCTAGGTGAACAGCTGATGATTAAGCAATCTGATTATGTAAATTAAGACTCCATTAGAAAAATGCTGTATCTTTATACCTCCTGCGTCCTACTCAGTTTTCCCTCTGTTTGAAAATTAGCTTTATAACCCAGGTGCAGTGGTGCACTCCCAGCACTCAGGGAGGCAGAGGCAGGAGGATCTCTGTGAGTTCTAGGACAGCCGGACCTACAAAGTGAGCAGTGAGTCTAGGACAGTCAGGGCTACTCACAAAGAAACCCTGTCTCAAAAAAAAAAAAAAAAAAATAGGCCAGGTGTGGTGGTGGTGCACACCTGTAATCCCAGCACTCAGGGAGACAGAGGCAGGAGAATTCCTGCGAGTTTGAGGCCGGCCTGGTCCAGCCAAGGCTACACAGAGAAACCCTGTCAAACAAAATAAAACAATCCAAAAACCAACTCTCATCCCCAAATTAGCTGTATATTCCTCTATGCCATCTAAACAGGTAGAGAAAAACTGACAAAAAACCCCAAATGTTTTGACTTTTATTCCATTTTCTACAGATGGGCTGAATCTCTCAACTACCATTAACTTATTTGTAGATTCCTATAAGCTACTTTGAATTTTATTAGCAACAACATGCAAATGAGTTATTCTACGAGTTATCTTTGCACTATAACAACTACTCTTTGCATAGAGCTTTCATAATGACACAGAACAATTTAGAATTAGGTCTCAGTACAGAAATACTCTATAATAACCCACTTAAAAGTAATATAAAACGAATGTATACCTGTGGTCTTCATTCGTAGCTATCAAGCTGGACACATTACGTAATATCCCACCTCCACTTTCAATAATGGCTAAAGTATTTGTCTGGCTCCGGTAAGTGAGCGTGCCGACCAGAAAGGCAAGTGCTCCATCCACAGCACAAATGTCCGCTTTATTCTCAGTGCAGTGTGCAGACAGGTTCCATAAGGCACTCAGGACACTTTTGAGGGTTGACTCCTATTAATGACGGAAACAGAGTTATGTGTCATTTACTTACAACCTTTTTTTCCTCCCTTCTGACATTCCGTACTCGTAAGTCAGAAACTTTTCATTTACGAACACACATAAAACGAAATTTAGGACAGTGCTGTCCCAATAAATCAACACAGTATTAAACTAATGACAATTTATCTTTAATGAACCCAGAATATGAAGCAGAACTGATATTCACTATCACAAGATAATATTATCAGGATAACAGAAACTCAGTTAAAACACTTTTATACACTACACATGAAAATGGAAAGATCTTTAAGTACTTACTACATAACAGCACACTACATAGCAGGTTATATAATATTCTTTTTGTACTAGAAACAAATGTGTATATTCATGTGCTGATGATTAAGGCTTTCTAACATGCAAAAATTTCAATTGCAGAAACACTATGATATATAATTAATGATATTTGGTTATAATTTATCACACTCTAAACGTCAGTGTTTCTTTTTATGATACCATCAAGGAATATTTATTAAAAATGTATTTGTTCCTATGAGAACAAGAAGCACTCCAGACAATACAGATGCAAAACAGTACTCTGAAGAGAAGGCTATTGAAGTCTGAATTTAAGATGAATACCTCACAAAGGAGACAACACTGTAGGAGGATAATGTAGATGATGTTGAGATAGAACACCAGAAACAAAAGCTAAATCGCTAACAGGGTCACAACTACTTAGGAGTCTGAAATCTAGTGTTTTATACAGATATATAGAGCCTAATTCCCAGTTACTCATGGTGCCTTCCATAGATGGCCAGTTTCATGTCTCTCATTAGCCAAGTGTGGCTACTCAAGCCTGCAATCCAGCACTTGGGAGGCTAAGAGAAGGACTGGGACAAAATCAAGGGCAGCCTTTGTACACAAGACCCAGTCTCAAAACAACAAACAGAACAACAAAACCCCCAAACATACATGCACACAGGCACTCATGCAAATGAGAAGGCCCTGAGTTCAATTCTAACTACAGTGTGACTGAAGTGGAAAGGCAGGACAATGAGCAGGGAAGTCGGAGTGAAGAGATGGCTTGAGAGGCACAGGAAGAAACCGTGAGAGGTGTATCTACACTATTCCCTGTGGGCCATCTGCCCTTATACAAAGAATCCACACACAGGGTTGCAGATAACTGTTGAGCCCATTCAAATGATAACTGGTGGACTGTCGAAATGGTTCAGCTAAAAAGCACCTGCCATACATGTCTGATGATTGGAGTGGAAAGAGAATCAGCTCCTGAGATTATTCCCTGACCTGCTCATGTGCCTATATGGGCATGCACATAGGCACAGACACACATACATTCACAGAAATGAAAACAAGCCAATTCGAGTTTTTAAAAAAAGACATCTTGTTATTTATCTTTCAGTAATTTGCTCTTGGGCTGGGAGATGGTTCATTTAGTAAAATGCTTGCCACACAAATATGAGTACCTGAGTTTGATTTTCCCAAAACCCATGTAAAAAGCTGGGTGTGGCAATGTGCACTGGGAAGGCAAAAAACAAGTAGATGTCTGCAGTGAGTATTTTGCTGTCTTTAAAAGCCCAGTTATTTATTTTTATACACACACACACACACACACATATATGAACATGTTTTTGTTTTAATCCCAGGTGTGGGATATGGGGCTGCTTCAGTTTGTCCACAGCAGCAGACTATTTGCCTGTCCATGCTCCGAGTGTGCTCTGGCAGGGGCATGATTCTGCCAGCTGAAGATGGTTTATTTTAATCTGAGACCACTGGAGAGAATACAAAAAGACCAGCACCCCAAGGCAGGGGCATGTCTGTTCCTCCTGCTGGTTCCTGCTCCTGGTTTGTCAAGTGGTTGAGAGGAAAGAGACAAGAAGAAGTTGGAGATACCCTAATGAGAGGGAGATTGGACTTGGCCTGAGGAACTCAATGCCCCCAGCAGTAGGAAGTCGTCTAAAAAGATCTCAATGGCCCCTTTCTCTACTAACCTGTCTCTCCTATCTAGTGTTGGGGTATCGGAAGGGATTGGGGGAGAAGGGTGGTAGATAGAAGAACCCAAATAATGTAGCATTTAAAAGAATGCCAACAGATGTCCAGTCAGTCCTGCTGACCAGATGAGCTCCAGGTTCATTGAAATGACCCTACCAAAAAGATGGCTCAGCGATTAGGAGTGCTGGGCTGCTCTTCCAGAGGGCCCAACACCCTCTGTCGGGGCTGAGGACACCAGGCATACATTTGATACAGACATACATGCAGAAAAAACCACCCATACATATAAAAGAAATTTAAAAATACAGTGGAGGGCTATAGACATGCCTCAGCAGATAACAGTACCTCCTTAGCAGCATGCACGACACCCGGGGTTTGAACCTGGGACCATGTAAAACTAGGAGAGGCCCTTTCCTGTGATGACAGCACTGGGGAGGTAGAGGCATGAAGAGCAGAAGTTCTAGGTTATCTTTGGCTGCATAGTGAGTTCTAGCCTGGGCTACATGAGACCTGGCAAACAAAAACTAGGCGAAGGGGATTTTGGAAGACATACATTGTACATGTATCTCTACTTTGCACATGTACTCATGAACACACACACAAATGCTCACGCACTCTTTCTCATTTTTTTTTTTTTAAGGCAGAACCCCACTTTGCTGCCCAGGGTGGTCTCTAACTCCCAGGCTTGAGTAATCCTCCTGCAATGCCCTACTGTGTAGGCTGGGGCTATAGGCATGTAATACTTTTAAAATCAGTTCATTCTTTTTATAGCTGTGAGCAATTTCATTGTTCATATACTTTACACTTTGCTGTTTACCTAACAACAGTCATTACAGTTACTTCTGACTTTTGGCCATTATGAAGAACACTCATGTATTAACCTGTGTGAGAACATTAGTTTTTGTTCCTGTGGGTAAATTCTTCAGTGTGACATGGCCTTGAAGTATGGCAGGTGTATGTTTAACATAAAATCCCTTCCAAGTGTTTTCCCACATGCTCATGCAATTTCATATTCCCAGCAACAGCACAGAAACTCTCAGCTGTCCAGCGACCTTGCTGTGCGGTTAACCTTTTACCTTTCAGCCCCGGTGGTGTGGCTAACAGCGCCTCACTGCAGTTTTAATAACATGATGTCCCGTGCCCCTTTAGCACTGAGTGGCTGTTCACAGATTCCCTGAATTGTCAGTCCTAGTCATCTCTTTGGCAGCTGCAAAGGTATCTTCATACAGAGCCCATGTACATTTAAACACGGCTCCGTGTACATGTGTATGACGAGTATGCAAGTGCTTGTGTGAGGAGTGTGAGTACAGCTATGTGCATGCCACTGTGGGGGAATCGACCAGGACAGCCTCCGACACTGGCCCCGCCTCCCACCTGGCCTTGCCCAGGCCTCGCTGGTGGAATTTCTATTACAGTACTGAACACTTTTAAAGTTACCTTTTTAACTTCCAAAGCACATTCCATTAATGCTTTCACACTTCCAACTTCTCTCAACGTCTTTTTGCTATTTACATCTGCTCGCCAAGACAAATTCCTCAAAACACTTGCAATAACCTGCAAATAATCAAGTTTAGAACAATTTGCATACAAAATAAATCATACTACCTGTTTCTAATGCTAGAGGTAAAAGTTAGGACTCTATTGCAGGTTAAATACATCTTATCTAAATGCTTGGCATCATAAATGCTTTGATTTTAAACTTGGCTTTAGAATATTTGTATATATCTGAGATACCCTGGGCATGAGCGCATGCTCCACATATCTATATATCTATGTCACATGTGTAAACTGAAGGTAACTTTATATATTAATAACAGTGCACCAAACAGCTTCATTACACAGATTTTTCCACACGTGGTATCATGTTGGCAGAATGCAAATAATTTCAGGTTTTGGATTTTGGGTCAGGAATGCTCTACCTATAAGATTAAAGCATGGTATTTGCATGTATCAAAAGGTCACAAGTAAAACCCACAGATCTGTACAATAAATATGATTGATTATAAAAATAAATGTTCTGCTTAGAGTAAATTTCTGTTACTAGGGTGAAAAAAGGAATTACTTCCTTTAGTGTTAATGGAACCCTACTTTAACATAAACTAAATACTAAGCCAAAGCTTACTGTAAATCTGTACATTAACCTGTTAATATAAAAACAGAACATTAGAAATTCTAAGTAGTACCTGTTGCAAGTCTTCACTCTCCGATTTTAACTGGGCCACAAGTGCTCTCATGCAACCCTTCATGGAACATAGCGTAGCCTGTAAGGGTAGATGCAGGGCAGTGTCATCAATAGGGCAGCCTGAAATGGAATGGCTTTCTTTCAACCCTGCTTTTTATTTCAATCATCAATGTTTTTTTTTTTTTTAATCTATACAAGCCCCAGAACAAGACTGTCTAAGCAAAAGACAAATGTCTCGTATTTTTGTTATGTATGTCCTCTACCTAACTGGAAAACCCAAGCAAAATCCTGAGCAAGGCTAAGCAAAGGGCAGAGCATGGTGCTCTGTCTGACGGACTCAGTCTGCACGGTTTGTCACAGGGTCTCCCCTCACTCCTGGGAATGGCGATGATCGTGTGGCGGGTGAGGGCACTGTCACCTTGGCCACCTCCTAGGGTGGGGAGCAGAGCTGCCAGTGCAGCGCGCAGCTGCAGCGTCCTGCTCCATCTCCAGCTTTTGCTGTTTTTAGGCACCTCGGTGCTGAGAAAGAGTGCTTTTATCAGTCACTGTTCAACCGGGTGGGAGGTACCGAAAGAAGTTGTAAGTAATTGTTTCTTTACTTCGCAAAGCTGTTTATATGAAAATAAACCAACTCCTGAGCTACCTTAAGAAGTAAATCTTATAAAAGACATACCTTGTTGGCAACATCTCCAAAGGTCAAGTTTGTCAACGCCATCCCAGCATACCGTCTTAAAGTAACACTGTAGTGGTCATTAGTAAGCCCATACATCTCACAGTCCACCTGCAGCAACTCTGCAATGGCCTGCAGTCCCCCTAATTTAACAAGGGCAAAAGGAAACATATAATAATCTAGAATCAAGTAAACTCATGTAATTTGGTAACTTAAAAACCCAGGGGGGAAAAATCTCAAAGAACAAGAATATAGTATAAATCTGCCTGTAGAATTAAAAAGCAAAGAAGTTGCTGTAAATAACTTGTGTGTAATATAAAGTACAACTGACAAAGAGTCCACTTCCTGCCAGTGTCTCTTCCCTCCCACCTCTTGCTTTACTGAATGAGGTAAACATTGTTTTCTATTCAGTGACACCCATTGTACCTTGCCAAGAATGAAGGCTATTTGTTAACACTGGTCTTTCTAAATCCAAACAGAAAAATTAACTTATTGCTGTTATAAGGGTTTTAAAACTACTTTCCATTGCCATAGACTATGGCCTAATGCTTTTTTAATGTGTTGAATAATTATCCCTAGGAATAAGGAAACTTTTAAATGAAATTGTGCTTGAAGCAAAACTTATTCCATGAAAAGAATGATCTGTTCAACCTACAATAAAGTTACATGAAGTTTCTTCTAAAAATAATCTTTTTCCTTTGATAGTATAAAATATCAACCGTATCAGGATTCAGTATTTTCCTTCTTCCTAATACTTGACTAACAGGTATCTCAATAATGAGTGGTCCACACTAGGAAGTTAAGGAGAAAACATAAAGGGAAAGGAAAAGGGAAGACAATGAAAGAAGGGAATTTTAAAAAAGTGAAGCACAATGGTGAGGAGGACAGTAAAAGAAAGATAAAAATGCACGCGGACTATTAAGGGGTTATTCATCAACAGCACCCATCACCTTGGGACTTGGGATATTGGTCTGTTAAACAGAAGTAGCTCAGACATAAAAAAACAAAAAAGACATGCCTATAAAGTCTCAGCAGGTTGTTAACTTGACAGACCAGTGCAATAACATTTTGTGAGCTGCAATAAAAGATTATCAGAAGATTCTGCACATTTACAACATGGAATTCTGTGTTGATCTAAGAACTGTAAGACAAGGTATCTTGATTATAGAAAGATCCACTCAGACCTTTATGACAAGAAGAGATGACAGGCAATTCTCTGAACAAAGGCAAGCAAATTAATTTGTACAAAGAAAATCCAAACCATATTTATGAAGACTTTCCTCCATCTATTTGCAATAATGGGTAAGTACAGTCAGTGAATCAAGCCCAGTCTCTGTCTTCATGAAACACGGATGGTGTGATGCACCAGATCTGGTAGGGGAGGCCCAAGAAGAGGGTCTGAGAGACAAAGTTTAAGGTGAAGTCTAATGGACAGCTAACATCTAACAAGGGTGGGTGAGGAGAAGAAAGAATTATTTTAGTAGAAACAAAACAGTATGTGTAAGGAACTAATAAGGAGGGGGCACCAAGTGAAGCTATCAAAGTGAGTAGATACCAGATCACTTAAGACTTTTATGTCACACTATGATGTCAGACAGGAAAGTGTAACTAGAGACACATTATAAGTCGAGCATGATAGGAGCAATGTACAGAATGGCTTATGACTGAAAGTAGGACAAAATATGCAGAACCAGAGAGACAATGTTGCTTGCCTCAGGATGAGAAGTAACAATTTTATATGTGCACATGTACACAGACACAGAGAAAAAACTGTTGCATCCCTGATTGACTTGGAACTTGCTATGTACACCAGACTGACCTTGAACTCATAGATCAACCTCCAAAGTCCTGGGATTACAGGTGTGTGCCACCATGTCTGGTGGCACATGATTAAACATGATTAAAGTGCTCAGTTACTAAATATAGGAGATACAAATGGAGTCATGGATGATTTCTCTAAGATTTTGATTTGAGCAGTTGGATTATTAGAATGCCAAAAGGAAACCTGGAAGAGCCAGATTTAGGGATGAAGATAACAAATTGTTTCTGAGAGTTCAGTTAGCAGTGTCTAGAATACCATATAAAGGAAGCTGTTAGATAAGCAGTACAAACATGTCCAAGGGTCTGGTGATAGTGTCTGCGTAACACACACAAACTCAGGAGGGAAAAGTTAGATAGAGATGTGGATCTGAAAAACACTAGGTGAACAGTGACTAATACAGTTAGTGAAGCCCTAAGAGTAGATGAGATAGCTCAGGGTCAGAGAGCAAGAGCGTCAGGGAAGGCCGATATTTTGTATGCTCGAGTAAAGGAGGCGCCAGTGGCATGACTACCTTCCGACACAGGACTCTGGCCAGGGAGTCACTGTAGACCTGAAGACTGTGGCCTGCGATGCTGATGTGGAGCGCTGTAAAGTAGGCTCTCAGCACCAAGTAGAATATACTGTGCTTTGTTTTTGCATGAAATCTAGTACAGTATCTGAATTACTTCCTAAGATAAAATGGTCTAAAGGTGCTAGAACAGCATTAAATAGTCAGAGACCTCTTGTATCCAAAAATATCAATTTTAGAATTTAATTTTAAACAAAAAGTAAAGCAGGATATACTGGATGTCAACAATACTATGAAGACTATGACGGATGAAAAAACTAGTAAAACTTGGGAGTGTTAGATAAGAGATCCCTTTATTATTTTAAGCAAGTAGAAAAATCTCTGCATTCTGAGGCGAAGAATATAATCTATACGTTAAAACTGCAAAACGAGTAACTGAAATATTTATGCAAATTCATGGCTGACAGACTAAAAATCTGATTATCCTAAGAAAAATGAAAGGTGAGTTTATCCTTCAGTATTTTTATTAGTGTCTGTTTGGAAATAGTGGTCTAGATGGACTTATTATTGGTATGGTGTTTTATTACCTTACTTATTAAGGAAGGTTCCAGTGCTTTAAATGGTATTAAACAGAACCCCTAGTTTAGACTTTAGTTAAGAGAAGACATTTAATTTTTATCAGGTAGTTTGGATAGCCATCATTAGCATGAGATGTCCTAATGTTCCAAAATGAATATTAGGGGGTCTACATTAGTATTCTGTAGAATGCTATTCCATTTCACAATTCTAAGTATCACACAGGCTGATTATTTAATGGGACGCGTGGGCTGCTGCTCTGGGGACTCTGTTTGCTACAGGCTGGGCAATCTACCTGGCCTGGCAAGCACCTCTGCAGACTATGATCTAGAAATGTCATCAAATATTCATGTAGATAAATCAGGTTTTTACTGGAAGCTAAGGAGTATCTTAATCATTTGAAAACTCCAATGCCTAGCAAACTTTCCCCAGGCTTGGGAACTAACAAATATATACCACTGATGTTATGGAGACGTTTGGTGTTAACAGGTGCAAACTTAAACAGCCGTGATGGTGGTAGAGCCTCACATGCGCACAGGTGACGCTGCTCGTTGACTGGGTTAAGAATCCCTCCTCGCCTCGCGGGGGCTGACGCTTCCTCACTCCTGCTGGGTCCTTGTGCTACATCTACTCTCTCCCCTGACTCACAGACAGTAAGTCTCTTCTGCCCCAGCTTGCATTTGAAGGCGAGGAGTGAGAGGAAGGTAACCCCTGTGGCTATGTCCCCACAGTCACACCCCCAGAGGCCCCATCCTGCTCCTCACCTGAAAGCCCCTGACCTAGCTCCTGTGATGAAATGCCCCGGGTAGCCTTCCTACCTGAGGAAGAAGAGGAACACATACTGAGTCTAAGTTTTATTCTGAAATTCAGATGATTAATGTGTCAGTCCTAGCGTACAGTCCATTGGAACATATGAACATTTATAGAAAAATCTTTGCGATACCTTAAAACTAAGTTTCCCTGGTTGTTAGTTTTATCCCTTTTCATAATTATTGGCATTAGAAAAAAAATCAACAAATGCTTAGACTGCATTGAAGTGGGGCAAACCCGTAAGGTAAGCGAGGTTCCCCAGGACACTGGAAGGAGGATCAGGTGGGCCCGGGGGAAGAAAGCATGGCTGGCGCGCGGGCCTCAGACCACGGAGCGCAGCTTCCTAAGTGCCGACTCTGAAGGACAACACTCACTTCTGCAGTGCAGTCTGTGTCTAAGAGTCTTGTAGCCTAACTTTACAGTAAATGATGAATAACGGTGAGGGTGGTAAGACACAGGGCAGGGGCTGGAATGTAATGTAACATGAACAGCACAAAAGCACGGGCACAGCTATGCTACGACACAACTTGGAGTACGGTTCTTGTGCGTGGCGTGACTAGAGAAATCTAGTTCATAAGGGATGGCTCAGCAGGATGCAATTTCTAAATATATGTGCAAAATAAACCTCAAAATTAAAAGAAAAACATTACATGAAAAAAATGGGTGCTCAATGGGTATACAGGGCTTAGAGGGTGTGATATGTACCTAAAGGAGTGATTTCTACAAAATTAATGAAATGTCTCTAACTTCAATTAGAACATATCTTTTTATATACACTAGTTTCAACCATAGTGAAAATTCAGCAAAATACTGAGAAGTCTTAGTAACTGTTCTTCCTGGTGTTCGTCTAAGGTGACTGACAGACTGCAAGAGCAGTCTTTAGTTAACAACCCACTTCAATGTCCCCTTCATCATAGGTAACACAGGGCTACAGGGACAGGCTGCTTTGCTGGGTAAGTTTTTCAATCTTTAGTTAAGGTTTAAAAAATGAGGTTGGTTTATAGGAGGGCAGACATTTCTGTAATTCAGGGCCCTTTCTCTCAAGGAGACCAGGGTATATCTTACATGGACGGAGCGGATCGAAGTTAAGTAGCTTTACATTATCTTAACTTCTCTACCTAAACTTACAATAAATAATTTCTTTTGTGCTTTGAAAATTCAGCAACATTTATTTGTGGCATTAAGAAACTTCTTTATCTTACCAAGCTCATTCATTGCATGCCTATGCTCTTCATCAAACGACAGTTTCATCAGAACACACACAGCAGGACAGATCTGGTGCTCAACAGGAGCTGGCACTGAAAAGTAAGATTACCGAAGCCGTAACATTTCGTTATCTTAAAAGATGTCATTACACTTTAAAAATATGCAAGGGTTATTAATATGCCTCTAATGTACCGAAGGTTAGCAGATCAACAGATATTTGCTCAACGGATGAACAAATAGCACGGACGTAGACTAGCAACTGCATCATGGCTTTTCTTGGTTCCGTAGCATGTTTACCACTCGTCAGCCTTAACCAAGACTGTAGCTCACATGCATAATTTTAAATGACTACATGAAAGAATAAACACACTGTGGCATAACACTGTTGTATTTTGTTTCTAACTTCAGTGTAACCACCATTATGGTCATGAATTAAAAGCATATGGCTGCTTACACATATGATATCCAGCAGACAGTTTCCTATACACAGGTACATAGTAAAACTTTAAAAGAAAGGGTATCCAAGAAAATACACATACATCTTTTCACACAAAGTGCTTTTCAGAAACAATAATGTGAATTATTAAATAACTGCAGGCACCTTCCCCCCACTGGACTGTTCTCCAAAGTGTCTATCAGCTCTCACCCCGAGGATACCTAAGTGGATTAAGAAAGTCATCCCTGCTCTTTTTCTTACACATTTTTAAAGATTTGAAGCCATCTTTATATTAAGCTTAGGAAATTACTGCTTTTTAGCTTAAGCCTCAGCTTCATTTACAAATGGAGGCAATAACACATTCTCTTTCTTCTATTTCATATGACTACTGTAAGTATCAAAAAACAATAGGTAGTGTGTTCATGAGTGCTGATATGAACATAGAAAATATTATGTTTTTGCTGCTAAGAGCTGAAGGAACTTAGGTGAAATTGCTTTCCTGAGCTGAATTCATCCAAAAGGCAACCTAACTGCTCACACTGACTTTAGCTCTGGTGAGTTTTTTCTTTTTGTGGTTCTCTGCACAGGGTCTCAGGACACAGGCTAATCCTGGACTCTGTAGTTACTTGAACTCTTGTTCCTCATGTTTCTATCTCCCAGATGCGGAGATTACACACAGGGGCCAACAAAGCAGCCCGCTTTAGTTTTAACTACAACTTTCTTTTGGTTTGTTCTTCTTGAAAGCATGCCTAGAAGGTCTAGCAGGGGACTGCTCCTACTCATATGCCCTGACTGGATGGTCCTCCTCTTCTGGGGAAAGCAATGGAGAATCGAGGAAGAAACGCAAGTGATTTGCCCAGCCAGATCAGCTTCACATCTGATTTGCTTGTTCCATTTTGGTTACACAGTAGTACACATAACATTTTCCTTTGCTAAAAACTGTTAAGAAAAATGCAGATTTAAGCCTTAAAAGTATGTTAGCAACACTAGCAACATACTAGTAACATGAATTCCTTCATAAAGACAGCATACTAACTAGAAAGGGTTTCTAACATAAAGCTTTTACATATGCTTTGAAACATGCATTGTAGTGTACATTACAGAGAACATACTTGGATTTTTGTCCTGGTCCATGCCTTGTTCATGGGCTTCCTGCCACTCCCAACAGGTTTCACAGTAAGCTCGGATCTGTTCCAAAAGATGAAGGACTCGGATTTCACGCCTGCCTCTCTTGTCATCAGGCTGTGAGTGAATGATGTTGTGGAGGGCTGCACTGGCCCTGGCCCGAGCCTCTTTACTGCCCCGGGAATTTCCCAACAACACAGAGTCTTTGTCATTGCCATGTAAAAGCTGGATGAGGAGAGGAAGACATCCAGACTGCCGCATGGATATACAGCTGTCCTGGGAGCTAGACATAGCTAGCAAAGTTCGTGACATATCGTCCTTATCATGAGTACCAAGCATTGACAACAATGAATACACCATTTCCACCTGTGGGCCAAATGAGTTTAGAAAAAAAATTATGACCTTAGTACCCAAAAGCCAGATCTAATGAAATGATGAATGGGATTATTTACTATATTCGTTAAAAACTAAAACAAAACAAAACAAAACAAAAAAACCCAACCCCCTTTCTGGATGAAGTGATGAGCTACTGCAAAATAACATCCACAGTTGGTTTATGTGAATTAATAATAATAACTATATTGCAGACTGTTAAAAAAAAGCAAGTTCTTACAGTATTAAAATTGCTATTTGCCTGTATCAGCTAAAGCTAAATGACTACTATGAATGAAAATAATTTTTTTCTCTCACACCCATTCATTCATATTCTTTCTCTCTCTCTGGAATGTATTTAATTTAAATTCTTTACATAACTTAAAACTGTATTTTATTTCTAAGCAATAGAAAACATTTGCAACACTTATAATCTACTAAATTATAATTCTCTGACAATCACTACATATCACCATATTATAATGAAAACATTTAAACTTATATGATCTGTTATCATATAAAATTAGTTTGCCACAAAAAGAAAAATGTCACAATCACATATAGAGTGGCAAAGCCAAGATGTGTCATCATTTTTGTTTTGAAAGGCAACTGGTAAGCATTAGTCGCTTTGGGAAACTGGAAGGATTAACTTGGAAGCAAATAAGAACTACAAAAACAGCACCCAGTTAGCACAAGTTGTCAGCAGCTTCCCTTCAAGGTTAGAGAGTACTCCATGAAAGGAGAGGGTGTGATATACAGAACGCATCCTCTGTGTGAGTCAGAGACCCACAAGAGCACACCTGGCTGTATCCTGGTCTTAACAACAGTGGTGTACCAGCGTTAGGAGCATTTTGTAGGCAGAGGCCAGGGGTGCTGCTTTACATCCTACAGTGTTAACAGGATGACTTAGCCTGTGCTACTGAAGTTGCAAAATGCTGCTCTGTGTGAGTAAACACACCCACTTTCCTGTGGGCAGTGTCAGGACTGTGGAGAAATGTGTTTTCATCAGACCTTGGTTCAAAGTTTGGCTCCATCACTTTTAAGCAAGCTGTATGACACTGGTTAATTTATCTGACTTCTCCTGAATATCAGTTTTCTGAGCTGCAAAATGGAGGAATTTACATTATACAGGAAACTAAAGAACAGGAATCTGCATTCAAATGGCACAGCAAAGTCTAAGTCTAAGTCTAAGTGACGCACACATCACTGCTAAAGGAAACGATCCTGACTTCTAAGGTTCATGTGCCAAGAGCGTCAATGCTGTCCTGATGCTGAAGCAAGCTCATCAGCTCTAGACGCTAATGGCCTAAAGAAGTTTCTTCCTTTACACTTTCTTCTTAGAGGGATGAGAATACAATATGGAGGCACCTCTTTACTGGCACATCTCAGAGAGGCCCCAAACAAACTCATGGTTATTACTAATCACTTGAATTCATTTCTTTAAGCACTATCCCCAGAAGAGGTTTCTTTGTGTAGCACTGGCTGTCCTGGAACTTGCTCTGTAGACCAGGCTGGCCTCGAACTCAGGGAGATCTGCCTGCCTGCCTCCCTAGTGCTGAGATTAAAGGCGTATTCTACTACCAACTGGCCATTTCTTTAATTTTTAATAGTTTCTTTTTGGTAAATTGAGTTGAGAGACTTTGGCATGCCAGGCAAGCACTCTACCAATGATTTATATTCCCAGCCCTAAAATTAATTTCTTAAATTAATATTATTTTAGTGTTTCCTAAGCATTTGCCATAGTATTTAAAGAACACAGAGTACTATTAAGACAACATAATTCTTTAGTTCTGACGTGATTTTCTTCTTACATATTTTCCATAATCTTAATATATTTGCTGTACTGGCTAATGTTCAATTTCAATGATTTTTTCCACCCATTTCAATATTCATTAATACTCATTTGCAGCTACTACGAGATGCTTAAACTAGAAGAAAAAATGTTTTCTAAGAGGAAGTTTCATGCCAACCATAACAAGAAAGATAGAGGAGAATGGCTATGAAGCCTCTAGGAGTTAAGAAACTGTCTTGTGGAGACACAGAGCTCAGAGTCCTTATGGACAGACTGTGGCAGCCCTTCATGGTGTGGTGAAAAGCGCTGCATGCTGCTGCAGGCCAGCAGGGAAGCGGAAAGCACAAGAGTGTTGAAGGGGTGAGTTTGGCTGGAGCTCAGGATGCTTGCAGGTAAACAGAAAACAAGCTGAAAATGAAGTGAACAGGCACCCAATGCGGCAGTTTTATAATTTTCATTTCCTCTTGCTTTTGCGTCTCTGTATAAAAACGTCATTCCCCCCCCAGGAGACTGAGGATTCGTTAGAGAATGTCCACGTATGACTGTCTTAGCCGAGAATCTCCAGCACCCGCAAGAAGGTTTGTAATCTGCTGTTACCTTGGTCCCCAGATGACTCGTCAGCCTTCGAGGAGCAGAGTGTGTGCTGCCAGAACTCAAAACACTGGCTGTTTCATGATCCACACGCGTAGCTGAACTCTAGAAATTAAGCAAATTGCAGAAAGGGCTCACTGAGATTCTATTAGGGAAAAACGAGAAGATGAGTAACTGCAGCATTACATAACATACTCCATAGCGGACTGCACAAGATACCAAAGGAGAACAGGCCGAGACAGTGACCTGCTGTTTTTAATGAAAAGCTACATTAAATTGTTATCTAATTGTTAAGATAGCACTAAGGACATAAACATGGAGAGCACAGTGTTTCTAATGTGGGCACAGGTGGGGTTAAATAAGTATCTGACGGAGCTTTAAAAGGTTCAAGCTGTGGAGTCACTGGATTTTACGTGGCAGATGGGCAAAATCAGAATTATATTTTAAAAAGAACAGAAGATAGGATGGAAAAATTACAGATGGCGAAAGATTACAACAGATTTATATATAAACCAACAAATTCTGATTCATGGCCCTTATCCAGGCCTACAGTCAAATAAAACATATAAACACATTCACGAAACAATATTAAATGAATTGTGATAGGCTTATCCAATCCTACCGAGGAGTCATTTGTTTCTTTGGCGATATAAGAATGACATTAGGTATGCATTCTGAAAAGCAGTCTTACCTTGGAAATGCAGAGTGAGATATTTATGCAACAAATGATGGAATATCTTCAGAAATAAAATGGGGTGGTCAAAGTGGATGTGGCCCACATGGATCATGGTCACTCTCCTTGTGCCATCTACAAGCGCCCACAGTAAGGCACCCTAGAGAGCACCAGCAGCGTATGGCTTCTCCTTTCCTGGCCCACCTTTCCCCAACTTGTGCTTGAACCTCATCATCACCAAAGGTGCCATCAAAGACCTTTGGACAGCAAAGCTGAGGCCCCCTTAAGGAAGGAGTTCCACATATACAAGCAAGGATTTGCCTGCATGATTTACTTCTAGCCTTTCCTACCACTTAACTTCCTGAAGACATTAACCCCAGATCAAGAAATCCTTTTCCTAGCAGGAGATAAGTTCTCCTTTCTAACCACTAGTCAATCACTCAATTATTTAACTATCAACTATTTATCAGAGAAATGGTACATAAACAGGAACAACTACATAGGATTCTTTTTGCTGTTTTTCAGACAGGGTCTTGTCCTCAAACTCAGTCTTCCTGACTCAATCTTCCCAGGCTGTGATTACATGTGTCCCCCGACACTTTCAGCATGACAGAATTCTTGTATTTCTGGAGCTTGCAGTCTAGTGGGGGGAAAACCAACCTATCAATCAAATAATTACACAAGTAAGTGTAAAACTGGAAGTGTGTGAGGTAGCCCATTCCATAAGACCTGAGATGGTCACCTGCGTGCAAGTCATGCTGGCCCACTATTCTTGTTGTTTTCAGCAGACACCTCCTGTTTTGCTCAGTTAAACCTCC
>CM053764.1:10120291-10198111 GCA_028658305.1 Pachyuromys duprasi
TGGGGAGAACAAGAGCTCCACAAAGACCAAATTGATCAGGGCACAGGGGTCTTTTACGAGACAGTTTCTCCAACCAAGGACCACGTATGGATATGGCCTAGAACCCCCGCTCAGATGTGGCCCATGGTAGCTCGGTGTCCAACTGAAGACCCTAGTAAGGGGAACAGGGACTGTTTCTGTCATGAACTCGATGGCTGGCTCTTTGACCTTCCCCCATACAGGCCAGGGAGTAACAGCCTGGCTAGATCCCAGGGGAGGACAATGCAGCCAGCCCTGAGGAGACAAGATGAACTGGGGTCGGATGGAAGGGGAGGAGGTCCTCCCCCGTCAGTGGACTTGGAGGGGGGGCGGGGAGGAGATGAGGGAGGGATGGGGAGAGTGGGAGGGAATGAGGGAAGGGGCTACTCCTGGGATGCAAAGTACCTAACCTGTGATTAATATAAAAATAAATAAATTACATTTAAAAAATACATTTTCTTTTCTGGGGACTAAAAAAAAATAGAAAGAAAAAAAAAAAAGAGTATGTGTGGGTTGTGTGCACACGCAGTCTTTGAGGCCTGAAGCTGTCACCCCTACCTTAGGTACTGAGGCGGGGTACAGGTAGCCTGCTCTGTCTGGGATGCTAACTCTAGTCCTCACACTTGCACACAGGTTCTTTGTCCACTAAGCCATGTCCCCAGTCTTCCAGGGATTGTATAATTGGACTTCTGTGGCTTTACTTAAGCATAATGGGGCTGACTTTTGAACTTCAGTTTAAGTGGTCTGTGTGTGTGTTCACGCCTCTGGAGCCCAGGGAACAAGTGCAGAAGTCGATGCTCTCTTTTCACCACGTGGGTCCATGGCTGGGGCAGCGAACTCAGGTTAGCGAGCTCTATGTCAGGCACCTTCACTCACTGAGCCACCTTGTCTGCCTACCATGCTATTTTGTAGTTCATTGTCTTGTTCTACTTTATAAAGAAAAATCTTTTAATTTTTCAACTGTGGTTTTAAATTTGTTTTAACTCTCATGAGATCTTTAAAAAAATTCTTCTGAATGAATGAGTGAAACAGGATCTCATGTATCCCAGGCTGGCCTTGAACTCCTAATTCTCCTGCCTCCACATCCCAAATATTGGGACTCAGATGCACACAACCATACCCTGCTCTTGCTGGGAGAATTAAAGTCAGCTGTAGTTTTGAACATTCCTTGTCCCTACAAGAAACTCTGGTTCTATATCTTTCTTACCACAGCCTTCTTACAATGCCTGCAAGTCATAGTGCCCACTCCTACTAAAGAGTGGACTGACTATGGAAAAGTTAGATGAAGTTTGTCAGCTACAGGGACCACAGAATGGACTGTTTTGTTGGTAACGCCTTAGCCCATTTCCCGGGGTTATCTGTGTTTCTTAGAGAAGCTTGCCTAGAGATAACAAGGCTGGAGGACGACTAATTCAGCTTTCTAGACACTATCTTCAGCTTCAATTAATTTTACTAGGTTTACTGTAATCTTCTCAAAGATCTTATCCTGTGTGGGTAGGGGGTGGAGGCAACTTATTTTCTGTTAGGATTGAAAAGAGGAACAGCAAGCAGTTGTGTTGTGGAGTGGCTTCAGGGGCTCACTGCTTCCTTTTTAAATTTATTTTTATCCACACAGGTGCTGCCTTCATATACGTTATGTGCACCACATTCAAGCCTGCTACCCATGGAGGCCAGGAAAGGATACCAGAACCCCTAGAAATGGCATTATAGATGGTGGGGAACTACCATGCAGGTGCTGAACTCCAACGTGGTTCTTCTGGAAGTGCAGCCAATGCTCCATCCCCTCACCTGCTTCTAAACATATTTCCAACTAAACTGACGTCAGCCCCTTAATACCTATAGTCACAGGTGATGGAAGCCAGTCTGGGAACCCTTTAGGACTCTAGGATATACACTGGGCTTTCCTTATCTCCTATACTATGCTATAGCAAAGTCTGTTAAACTCTTTTCCATTTTCATTCCTGTCCCTTTCCCTGGAGTCTATACCTTTTTCATTTAATGCTTTTACTACCATTTACATAAGAATTGTGGAATAACCACGAGTAAGTAGGTCTGATCCATTTTCTTACCATGGATTATATAAAACCCACTTATAGGGTGACGATACCTCAAGTTGGTGGTTTGATTTTACATGAAGACTAAATTTTAACTGCCGAAAAAGTATAAAATGTTTTGAGGCAGGAGAGAGGACCCACATATGAGCATGTGAGTCCCCACATGGCAGCTCACAACTGTTTGTAATTCTAGTTCAAGGGGATCTGGCACCCTCAAATAGACATAATGCATACAGGCAAAAAAGCAATACACATAAATGAAAGAAAGAATAAAACAAAACAAAAACGTTTCTCTCTAGCAGGTCCATCGCTCAATGATGCCCTGTTAACTGCACACATTTTCTTTTCCAGGAAGAGCTACAGACAAGACATATAACAAAGGGCAGTTCACTAACCTCTGCTTCGGCTGCTTGGGACTGTAAGAGCTGTCGTACACGAAGGATGTCCTTTTCTATTTGCTGAATCCTGGTTATTCTTCGCTAAAATGAAAGAAAAGAACAAGGTAGATATTGCTTTTTGACTGTTATGTGTGCCATGTGCACACATGTGTGGGTACCTGTGGAGCTGTCTGACATGGGTGGCGGGAGCCAAACATGAGTGCTCTATGAAGAACAGCAAGCTCCTTTAACCACAGAGTCATTTCTTCAGCCCTGAGAACTCACTTTAAATAAGAGCACAAAGAAAACAGATCTGTAGACTGCAGAGACAGCAGTGGGCACAGCCATAACAGAATAGATGGCTTCAATTATTATTTTAATTATGTGTGTGGGAGGTATGTGTGCGCGCAGTAGATCTCCCTGGAACTGGAACTGCAGTCACAGGTGGTTGTGAGTCATGCGATGTTGCTGTTGGAAAGTGAACTTGGGTCGTTTGCAAAAGCAGTGTATGTCCTTAACGACCATCTCTCTAGCCCTGGATGTATCTTTATTAAAACACTAGTGTAAAGAATCAGTGCAGCCACCACCTATCAGCTCAGGGACACACATATTTCAAGTATAGAGCTACACATGTAAAATGATCACACAGTAATGAATACTGGGGTCAGTTTGTGGTTTTTTATAATTTTTAATTTTTATGTATTATGTACAAAATGTTCTGTCTGCTCAGTATAGATGGTTGTGAGCAACCACGTGGGTGCTGGGAACTGAACTCTATCTTGGGAAGAGCAGCCACCGCTCTTAACCTCTGAGACATCTCTCCAGCCAGTTTGGGTTTTAAGATATATTGAATTTTGTGCAATAATCTCTAAATTTGTTGTCTAGTAAAACTACGTTACGTATCACATTGTGTGGCACACTGACATTTAAGTCATTTCCAAAGCAGATGGTGGAGCACACGTTAATGTGGCGTCCTGAGCCCAGCTCCCCAAGTTATTCTTAAAGATATTTCAAGGAACAAAAGTTACTCTTGAATTTAACCTTTGAAATAAAGATTTCTGAAGGTAGGTATTTTACTCTGCAGCTCAGACTAAACTTGAGCTCACTGTAAACCTCCTGCTTTACACTGCCAAGTCCAAGGATTACAGGTCTGAGCTACCTACCTTGCCTCATTTTGAATTTACATACTATACTGGCTAGCCTTCTGTGAACCTACCTCAAGCAAGTTGTCTGAGACAGGGAAGTTCAACTGAGAATATGCCTCCATAAGATGGGCTGCAGGCAAGCCTGCAGGATGTTTTCTTATTAGTGATGGTCGAAGGAACATAGCCATTGTGGGTGGTGATATCCCTTGGGCCGGCGGCCCTGGGTTTCTTAAGAAAGCAGGCTGAGCAAGCCAGGGAAGTAAGTCAGTAAACACTCCTCTGTGGCCTCTGCATCAACTCCTACTTCCAGGTTGCCACTCAGTTTGAGTTCCTGCCTTGGCTTCTGTCAATGGACATGACTTGGGATGTATAAGCCAAAGAAACCCTTTACACCCCAAGGTGCTTTCTGAACACGGTGTTTCATGCTAGCATTGTAACCCTAAAAAACATACCGTGTAACAGGTAAAACACAGCATAGCTGTAAAGAAAAAAATTCTGATTTGTTTTTATCAAACATCGAGGTTTATTTAAACTGTAGAATGCACCCACCTTAAAGTTACTGTTATAATTCAGTATTTTTAGGACTTTCCAAGTTCCAATTGCAACGAAAACATTTGGGAAAAGGTCTCCTTACCTAGCCCACTTTGCTAGAACTTGCTGTGTGGGTTGAGGGTGCCCTTAAATTGTGTTCCTTTGGCCTGTGCTTCCTGAGAGAAGAATACTTTAACTTGCAATACACAGACTACAAAGATGGTACAGTTTTGCATTTTCACTACTTAGAAACCACTGAAACACATTATCTGTGTTGCTTTCTAGAAGCTTTTTTTTTTTTTTGAGATGATCTTATGCAGTCCTGGCTGGCCTTGCCAGTACTAGGATTAAAGGTGTGCCACCACACTGGCCAGAAAGCAGGCTCTTATCACAACCCAATGGGCACTTCCCAGCCTTTACTAACATGCTGTGGGACCAGATATCATTGAAAAAGTAAGAAAACTGATGATAACTTCACAAAGGCAGGACCAGGAATGGATTTTGCTTTGAATTCCTTGAATAATAATAATAATTTTATTAAATTATTATTTTATTAAATATTATATAATAATAAATATTATATAATAATAATTATTATTTTAATGGGTGCTAGCAGTTTATTTTCTGCTTGGGGCAGGGCACACAAGGCGTCAGTGCCGTGAACCAAGAGGGGCTCTCTCTCCAGCTCCTGCTGGTGGTGTCTGTTGCTTACTGCAGCCTTCCCAGTTTACAGGGCAAAGTGGGTAGGTGGGACTGTGGCCTAGCACCACTTAAGCTGGGGCTGGGTGGTGATTCTGCCATATCAGGACAGAGCCCTGGTGTGAGCCTGTCAGGGATGGATGACTGGCGGCATCTTCCTGGTTTCAGGAGCCAGGTCACAGGTGATTGGGCTTCCGGGGGCCTGGGAGGACTGTGCTGAGTGCTCAGAAGACCTCAACACTGCAGTCATGAATGGGAGGGTGGACTTCCCAAAACAGAAGCTGGCCCACTAGTGGCTGGGATTGGCCTTGGGGAGACCTGGGGACTGGGGCACGGTGTCTCCTGCGTACTCAGAATTTCCGCAGGAGCTGTTACTGCACGAGGAGCCCAGGTGTTGCCAATAGTAGTCATGGGTTGCCATGAGCCAGCCACTGAAAGTGATGGCCCTGCGATGACCTTGGCAGCAGCCCTTCCTCGAGGGCCCTCAGTGCACGGGTGACAACGCCTGGGCGTTGGGTCTTGGGGCCCATTTGCAGGGACCTACAAACAAAGCTGCTCTACGACCCGCGCATGGGATGCCGAATTCCTTGAATTATTATCCAGTTATTTCTACATGCTGTACTGGACACCTCCATCCTTGTTGGCCAATTCTCTATCCAATTAAAAACAAGGGCTGCCTTCAGAAATTAGTGTTCAGGAATTCTTAGGGATGTTAACTATTTTTCTTTATATTGTTAAAATATTTCCCTTTTTATTTTTTGTTGGACAGGTGCTCTAAAATTTTATGGAAACAATTTTTATTGCTCTTGAGTTTTCATTCTTTCTTAAGGACTCAAATGTGTTACATTTTCTACTATTCATTTTAGCTTTTTGTTAGGACTAAGTAGCATTTTTCACAACTATTAACCAATCAAATTTGTTTGAAGGTGGAACAACCCTCTCTTTTTGAGAGAGGAATCAATATGTAGTTCAGATTGGCCTCCAATTTGACCTTCCTGCTCCAGCTCTTGAGTGCTGGGCTAATGGTGAGTGTCCACAGAGCCTGGCCTACACCTGACTATGCTGGTATCTGCTGTCTTCTTTTCTTTTCGGTTTTTCAAGACAGGGTTTCTCTGTGTAGCCATGGCTGTCCTGGGCTCACTTTTTAGACCAGGCTGGCCTTGAATTCATAGTGATCCGCCTGCCTGTTCCTCCCTGACTGGTGCCCCACCACGCCCAATCATTGTCCTGTTTTCAACTCTATTGCAAACACTCCCCTCATCTTCTTTACTCCCATTATACAGTACAACGTACATACTTTAAACACACAAAAGGTTTAGTATCCTGTGTAGCATTTGAGGTGTATGAACATTTACTACTGCAGAAAACGGAGCCCGCTTATATTGAGCTGGGCAGGAGAAGAGCCGCATCACCTTTTCAGGCAGCGGAGAGCTCCCCATGCTTTGTAAACGTCACTGAGCATGGCCGCTCTGGCACAGTAGTGACTGCACCCTGACTGCTAGCTCTCATGTTTTCTTGGGGACACCATCTGTCAGAACTATTAACTCCAGTCACTGTCATTTCTGTCCAGCTCTTACAAGCAGCTTCTGGGCATTTAGTACACACTTTTTTACGACTGTTCTCACAACCTGTCCACACTTGAGATGCCATATTGCACTGCTGTCACTTGAAGACCAACCCCTCTAGTATGCAGTTTTAAACCTAATCTTTATTTGGTTATTCCTGAATATGCATGTTACTTAAGATACAAAATTAAATTTCCTAAAATGTTAACGTTAGCAACCAAAATGAAATATGCCATATCCAGAGTATAGCAAGAGCAACTAGCAACATATATTTTAACAAAATGGCCAAGAAAGAAGTCAAGCTAGTCTCTTATAGGATACAGATCATAAACTCTGGAATTTATCTGTTTACATTGTATATAACAAGTACTTTCATGTATACTCTCTCATCATGTTCTCAAGGATCTCTAAAAACATTAACAGGAACAACAAAAAAGAGTAACTCATAGTTACAATCTAAGAACGGACGTTTACATAAAGCCAATGAACATTTCTCATAGTTTTGGGGGGGGGGGAACGAGTCTGCTTGACATTAAAATAACTATGTCATTAAATAACTATGAAAATCTCAAATTTAAATCTAAATGTAAAGAGAGTATATTTTTGGAAACTCACTACAGGTTACAGTTTATGATGTAACTTGTCACTATTCTGATGGTTCCTTACGAAGATAAATTCTTAATTTTAATATAGTAAATTCATCGGCTTTATATTTTTAATCACATGTTGCTTAAGAAATTCTTTCTACTCAGTATCAGAGATATGTTTATGTGAAAGTTTTACTTTGACATTTAAGTCACTAATCTATCTGAATGTGATGTGGGCAAGAAGTCAAGAATTATATATACTAATTGTAATTTGATAACTAACAGATACACTAATACATACGTGATATGTATGTGCACATAAATAGCTATCCCAACTAGTTATGAAACTGACTATGAAATGTGTTATGTTAAAGCTGTTAAATATTAACATATATATTCTAACATAAATCCCTAACCGAGCAGCTATTTGCAGCTGCAGCTGCTGGGAGAGGGCGAAACAGTTCTCTTCAATAGAGAACTGAGCACAGCAACCACAGCTCAGGGCAGGCCGGCCACATGCATAGGAATAACTAGTTGGACGACACAAAACAGGCCCAACGGTTTCCTTTCCTTCTTCTTGGTTTTGTTTTGGCTTTATAAGAGAGAATATGAAGTGGATCTTGGATTTGAAGAAGGGAAAAGAATATGACCAAAATATATTGTATGAAAAAAGCTTTAAAAAAAGTAAAAATAAAAAAATCCCCATGCTCACTTTAAAGCAAGACAGGGCAGTAGTTACACCTGTCCACTGCAGGGCTAGAGTAGCCAGCCTCAGAGCTGTGTACACAGAAAACTCAGTTAATGTTCTTTCTTGACCTTAGTGTGGTTTATTCTCATCCTCATCCCTCACAAAAATCTTCCCTTAGGTTTTCTTCATGCCTTCTTGTTTCTCAAACATGGACTGTTGCTGCTTCTGTTTTTACTTTTCGAAAAACTTCGAAATGTTATTGCATAAACTTAGATTACAAGAAATAGCAGTCTGTAAGGAGATGAAGCTAGTTATCAGCTCCTGGAAAATCAGCACCTTTCTCCCCTGTAATTCTATGCAGAAAGAGTAATATGCAAGTGAAATAGCAGAGGCAGAACTGTCAGTCCTGGCTGTTATGCCCAACAGCCATGAGAAACTGTCATCTTGAAATGGTGTTGACCTAAGACAGTCTTTGGGTTTTTTCCCTTCATGGTGCTGGAGGTTGGAGAGATGGCCTTGTGCACCTAAGGCAGGTGCTCCATCAGTGAGCTATACCCTGGCTACATGGAGGACGTAATAACAGAGTTTAGGAAGATGAGCAGGGCTGTATGTGTGCAGTGTGGGAATAGGCCAGTCACCTGTGCTCGCTTCTCCATATCCTGGCAGGTGCCAAGTTGCTCCTCCATCGCAGCCCTGATCTGCCTTGCTTCATATTCCAGTTGCCTTCTTGTCATATCTGTTTGTAAGGAAAACTAAAACCACAGACAACATATTAATTTCTCATTGTTTATTAGTAAAAACAAAAAGCACACAAATGTCAATTAAAAATTGAGTAACTATGTAAGTCACCATACTTGATTCTCCAAGGAATCCTAAAACCTGAGTATGGGCACCAAGCTTGGCTGGAGTCCCTGAGGAGATAAGGAGTCAAAATGGATTTAATTTAGACTGTTTTGTTGGAAATATGTAATTGGTCTAGTTAGGGACAGCCTAACCTCTGTCCCCTCATGATTTTTTGCTGCTGAAGGGTATCTAATTAGTTTCTGTTGTGCTAGGAACCACCCAGAACCTTGTACACACTAGGCAAGTGCAGTACCACTGAGCAACACCCTACAGCCCTGAGGAACTATTTTTAATTATTAAAACTAATGTTTAGGACAGCAAATGTGGCTCAGTTGGTAGATTACTCACCAAACTTGTGCCACATAAAACTTATGGTGGCACATGCCTGCAAGCCCAGCATCCAGGAAGCAGCGGCAGGAGTCTAAGGTCATCCTTGCCTACACAGGGAGTTCATAACTGGGCTACATGAGATTCTACCTCAAACAAAAAACAAAACAAAACAAACTACTATATTAACATGAACAACATGGTGTGTGGTGGGGGAAATAAAACAAAAACAGCATAAAAAGGGGTGGTCACTACCCTTAACTTCTGATTTAAGGATTAATTGCCTTATGTGGAGAGGCTAAACAGAGAAAAAAAATCCAATCGTAGAATGAAGAAAATGGAATTAGAAAAAAGCCTATATATTAAATAAAAATTAGGGTTGGAGTGTTGGCTCAGTGGTTTAGAGCACCCACATGGCAGCTCACATCTGTTTGCAACTCTACTGCCAAGGGATCTGGCATCCTCACAGATGTACATAAAAATAAATCAATCTTAGAAAAAGAAAAAAAAACAGAAAAGTATTTTACAAATTAATGCGCCAGACAAACTCAACACCGACTTTGGTAAAAATGTAACAGTAAGGCGAAGGTGAGATGAAAGTACGTTACAAAGTGTGTGTTCACTCATCATCCACCCTCACACTGAGATGACTGCCAGGCACACACAAGACTACAAAAAGAGGAAGAATACACAGAGATACAGAACAGGTAGCAGACATTAGGAGCCATGGAGAGAATGAAGAAGGACTCAGACTGTTCACACTCTTTATGCTCTTTGTAGGAAAGAGCTCCTGGCATGTTTGGTCCAAGTACCCCAAACTGCTCTCACTCTAAGTTGCCCTCAAACAAAACACTCATGTGCAAAATGCACTCCTGTAGGCACACCAAAGTTAGGAACCACGACAGATGAACGGCTGCATGCTATTTCTTTATTTAGAGACAGGGTATCACTATGCAGCCTTGGCCAGCCTGAAACTCACTACTTGGCTGAACTCACAGAAACCTGCCTGCCTCTGTCTGCTAAGTGCTGGGCTTTGGGGACTAAAGACAAGCACCGCCGCCCCACTGAATGTCATTTATTCTCTTTTGAGTCTGTGTTTTGATTTCTCTCATCTGTCCTCCATTTCCCAAACACCCCTGCGAAAACACAAATGCTGAATGTGACACAGCATGTTATAATAATGTGGTTTGGAGTTGAAAAGGGTATGATATTTTGATAAGCAGATAAATATTTCTACATGAAAGTGCTTGTTAACTTGTTTTCCCAATTAAGAAAGTGAAGTACAGCAAATGATTTTAAAATACAAGCAAGTTTAAATTTACTAATGTTACTAATGGCCCATGATGACTGTGTATTCCATCAAACATGGTTACTTAATAAACAATGAATAATGAATTTGACAACTGATCTCTATTTTCGATCTTCTGATAGTAGCCCACTGTTCTTGAGATGTAACACATACCAAAGCCCTTTCTTGCCCCTTACTTCACGGAGACAACAGCCTCTGGATTTTGAATATTCTCCAGTCAAAGTAAATGGTAGCAAAACAATACTGTACTGTTTTTATTCATAAAATTTTAAATCTCACCAATCCCTTCTGGATCCATTAATCTTCCTTTATCAGAACTCTCCAGTAACATCTGTCTTTCTCTGTTTATGACGTCTTAGTGGCCAGGGAATGAGTCTAAAGGACACTGTCAGGAAAAGGGTCCTTTCTCTTCCTGTCAAGACCCCTTGACTGCTCAAGGAAAGTGACACATTAAGCCTTGAGTTCTAGCTCCTGCACTCAGGGAACTCAGTTAACTATGCTCTGAACTTTTTGACAGGTGTGTTCTCTCAAAACTACTGTGAGAAAATGAAAACTAAAACTGAGAGCGAAGGTTACCCTGAGAGTGCCTCACTGCAGCCCAGCCTGGCCTTGCACTCACGCTGCCTCCTGGGGTCAGCCTCCTGGAATCTGTGCTTAATAGCATGAGCCACACACCTGTCTTATTTTCCCCTTTTAAATACTACATAAAAGATTGATGAAGCATACAGCCTTGAGATTCTTAATGCATTTAGAAGCTTTCTTTTTTTCTTTTTTGAAAGGGCCTCACAGTGGCTTCAAATTATTACATAGAGGATGGACTTAAACTTATTCTTTAAAGACTTACTTATTCTTATTTTATGTGCACGGGTGTTTTGCCTTCATACATATATGCATACCATGTGCGTCCACAGAGCCCAGAAAAGGGCATTGGATCCCTTGAAACTGTACTTACAGATGATTCTGAATTTCCATGTTCGTGCTGGGAACCAAACCCAGATCCTCTGGAAGAGCAGTGAGTGCTCCTAATTGTCGAGCCATCTCTCTAGCTAGCAGACTTTGAATTTCTGATATCCCTGCCTCAAATTCCTGAGTACTAAGATTACATGTAGGGGGCAGAGGAAGGCCTGAGCATGTGAAATCCTGAGTAATTATTAACATGGGCAAGGCTATGTCAAGGACCCTACAGCCTAAGACCCATGGGAAATGGCAGAGACTTCCCTCCTGGTCTGAGTGTGGATTCCGATAGCATGTATAGATAATGCCCACCCTAGCCTTCTTCGTCTGGATATTTATGGCCTGAAGACTGCTCCTCTACAGAGACTGCTCTTACTGACATTAGAAAACTTGCCTTTTTCTTTATCATATGCAGTAACTTCACCTCCTTGTTTAACACTATAGAATAAACACGCTGAGCTTCCAGGGCACTGTTTCTCCATCAGAGAACCCAGTCCACTGTTTCTGTGTCCATGCGTGTTTGTCTTTTCTTCATTCCCCTATTGCCTCAGTCAGGTCCATCCCTGGAGCTGTGCTGAATACAACCATTCCAGGCATGTTTCACCATATGCAGTTCATGAGGGCTTGGGATTGGCTCAGAGCTATGCGCATGGCACAGCGTGGCACAACTTGTCAGAGTTTGTTTTCTCCTACTACCAGGTACATTTCTGAGACTGAACTCAGGTCACCAGCCATACATAAGCCCCTTTACCTGCTGAGCTATCTCAATGGTCTCCATTTAAAGCCTTTTAAACATAACTGCATTTGCTAAAGGAGTATAGAATTCACAAACACAGTAAGATCCATGACTACTGATACTGGCATTTATACCTAAATAGAGTAAGATTCAAATTATCTTCAAGGATATTTAGTTGTAAAAACCAGCTGGCACGATTCCTGTATTATCCAAAACCCAAACAGACAGTATAATGTTTCTACCAATTAAAAATAGTTGCCTAAGTAGAATCCAGATTCAAACTTGTGTGGAATTAATAAATATCTGCTGGTACACAATCAACTTTTATCTTCTAGTAAAAATTAACTAACAAGCTGGTATGGTGAAGCAGGCCTGTGAACCCAGTACTTGGGAGAATCAGGTCCTCTTCAGCTATATAGCAAGTTTGAAGTCAGCCTGGGCTACATGAGATCCTGTGTCAAAAACAGAAACAAACAAACTAAAACAAAAACACAAAGCAAGAACAAAAAATATTCATTAACTATTATATACTTAGGTTAAGACACATTATATTTTATAAATCATTATGAATTCAGTTATCTTTTATAATTAATTGATTGATTAATTTTTATTTATTTTATTAATTTTAACATGAATTCAGTTATCTTGAATTTATCATAGACAATGTGAGTGCTTTTAAAGACCAAGTTACTAAATCTAAAAGCCGTGCTGCCCAGTTACTTACGTTTTCAGTTAAAGGCAGGCTATCTATTCTTTTCGTGAGGTTCTGAAGTTGAGCATAATACCAGTCTTTTTCCTTTTCTTCCTTGTCAAGATCAGCAAGGAGTAATGACCTATGTTTAAAGAAAGGTAAATTTACACAAGATAATGCATATTGCCTAAGAGTAACTCTTACCAGTTGTTGTAAGACAGTGCTGAACTAGTGAAAACCTGCTGACTTGGGTGTTGCAGCAGCAGTTAGGGTATTACAGACACCTGCTCCTTCCCTGCGTAAGACGGTTCTCATCCTGAGCAGCCACACGTTTAAAACGAAGGCTATCTTTCATACAGTCTAAGAGGTAAATGAAACAGACCAGACCTCAAAGCATAAACACTAAAGAATAAACACTGAAGGAGTTAAGGCCAGTAGCTCTGAAATGGGGAAGCAAGAAGCCTGGGGCTGCAGCCATGGGCAATGTGGTCAGCTGCTACACAACAACACTGTGAAAACCACACCATATTCATAGCACAAGCAGCTGCTCTGAGGCAGAAACTTAGCTTGGAATCTCAAGATGAATTTATGTAATTCCTGAAGAACCAGTCCTACTACACACCCAACCACTATGAATATAAGCACACAACAGAAGACTGAGCTAAAACTCAACAGGATTGGAAAGCACAAGCTCCCTATCTTTTTGTGTGGCTCTTTTCCCCAAGCAATGTATACTTTTCTTGTGCTGTGTCCAGAGATTTTCTATAAAAATGCAAATAATGTGAATAATTATGTGTACATTTAAAAACACAAGTACTATATTATTAGTATATATGTTGCCTCTACACTTTTCTTCACTTAAAATCAATCTTGGGAGGTCATTCTGTGTTAGAACAAAAGACCTACTATGTGCTTCCTGACAGTTGTTAAATACCCTATGTATTTCACAATATTGATGAACCCATAAAGGAGATATACTATGGCCAGTTCTGGGGAAATACTTAGAACCTTTTAAGTATTTTTCTATTAATATAAGTATTACACGAATGTCTTTATGCACTTCATTCCACACACGGTCAAGTATGCACAGATGATAGATTCTGAGGGCACATTCATTTTAACTTACTGTCCTAATAAGGGGTTATACCAATTATATAACCTGTAATTTTCACAAATCTAAGTGTTTGACATACGTTTTAGAGTCTTACATATCTGGATTTATAAACTTCTAGGCTATCACCATGACTTTAAATTGATACCTGTTAATGTGCATGAGACTAAGCGTTTTTCTGAGCTTGCAAACCACCATTTTCTTTAACTTTTGCTTCTCATTTAGAGGACTTCTATACTGGAAATGGCAGAACTTAGTCTCTGGGTGGCACATGTCTTTTTTTTTTTTTTTTCAACTTATTATAATTTCATTATTTGGAAAATATGTATTTCCATGTAGTGAATATCTTCCATTACGAGACCTGGAATCTGAGCACACAACAATGAAGCTCCACCCTGATGCCGTAATCTTATTTTGTTTGCCACTTCCTGGAAAACATTTCTAATGAGAACAAACGTATGTAGAAGGGTTTGATCTTGCTAAGACCGCCTTTCCTGAGAAACAATGTCAAAGGTAAGCACCCTCAATCAAGAGAACATAAATGGGTAGGAGCTGGCAAGGAATACATGATGCCAAAGCAGGAGTCAAGAGCATTTTCCCCGTAAAGTATCAGAGAAGCAGAGATAAAAGGACCATTTTTATTTCAAGTTTTCATTACTAATAGCTGCTAGTACTTGCAATTAAAGCCATCTTAAAAATTTCTTCCTCTAAAACTCTGTACTAATAATATCATTACCAAAATAAGTTCCTAAGAGTCTAGTATGTGCACTTCTTCAACTCTTCATTGAATGAAACGAAACAAAGAGGTAGAAGATCACGGACCCTAGTTCTCTCCTTTTGGATCAGGACAGTGTTTGAGCAGCCCAGGCTCAGGGTAGAAATAAAGACTAGCACAGATAAGAAATGAAAAGGAGCTCACTACCCCTCTTAATCCACGTGGCCAGCCTGACTTTTACAGGTGGCTACACCCCAAGTCAAAAATAATAATGCCTTCTTCTCTCAGTGAAACATGCTGCATTACTTCCTCTATATAATTTTTAAATATATATTTTTATTTTATGTATATGCATGTGTAACTATTTGTGTGTGTGCCACATGTGTGCAGCCTATGGAGGTCAGAAGAGGGGTTGGAGTCCCTGGGACCTTGGTTACAGACAGCTGTAAGCCACCATGTGAGTGTTAGGAACTGAACTTGAGTCCTTGGCAAAAGCACTAACTGTTCTTAACAGCTGAGCCATCTCTCCAGATCCTGTTTTCTAAATACTATTTTCTCTCTATATATTTCTATATATATTCTATAATCTTAATACTCTGTTTTCACAAGTTCCTTATCAGTATTTTACAGAAGAATTTAACACAGAATGTGTTGACTTGCCCAAGGTCATAAGACCAAAAGTCTGTTCTAACTTTTAGGTATAAGAAGATAAGATGCCGCCTGGCATTGAGTCCTAAAATACTTGAAAATGTATTGATGATTCTGCCATATGTGCTGAAAGAACTCTGAGAGGAGAATTAATACTTCATTGCAAAAAATCTCAGTACATTCCACAGGCTAAGCAATGCTCTGACTATGTGGAGAATGAAAGTAAAGAACCATTTCATTTGTGGTTACTTCTAATCTGCACTCTGTAATGGGGTTCCCTACACAGGACCTAGTAGTTACTGAATTTAGTTCAAAAGACAACCAGAAATTCTATTGTAAGTCACTCATATATTTAGTTAGATATAAACATTGTGGTTTTACTCAACATACCGATTATTTAAAAGGTAGCTATGCTCACTACTATACCAAGGCTTCACCATGTGTAGAATATTTGAATACCTAAGTAATCAAATATAAGTCTGTAGAATTTCAAGAAATTTCCTTCTTTCCACTTTTGGTATTGTGAACACAATCATTAACATGTCTAAAAACAAGCTGAGCATGGTGGTGCGCACCTTTAATCCTAGCACTCGGGAGGCAGGGGCAGGTGGACCTCTAATTTTCAGGCCAGCCTGGATTACAGAGTGAGTTTCAGGCCAGCCAGCTAGATAATGTGACCCCTGTCTCAAAAGAGAGAGGGGCGGGGAGCAAAAGGTGAGAGGGTGAGAGGGAGAGAGAGAGAGAGAGAGAGAGGGAGGGAGGGAGGGAGGGAGGGAGGGAGGGAGGGAGGGAGGGAGGGAGGGAGAGGTCTGCAGCAGAAAATGCTCTATAGGTACAGGCTATCACTGCCATCCAACCCTCCTCCGTATCTTACAATACACAGCAGCATAAGGAGCATCCATGCACACAGTACTTACTGCACAAGAACAAACATTACCTTTCCTTCTCAAGCTCTTCTAAATATCCAGTGTTTTCTCTGCTTCCATTTACAAATCCTCTTCTTGGGAATGAACCCATGGGGACAGGACTGCACTCTCCTGAACGGCTAGATACAGATCCTTCCCGACTTCCATAGGAGCGAAGGGACATTTTTGAGCGTAGTTTCACTCCAGGGAAATTGCTATCTAAGTTAAATTCTAAGCAGAGACAAATTCTTATGTAGTAATTGCTTTATGTGGTGTAAAATATTCCTAAAGCTAGTATATTTTAAAAGTGAACCCTTAGGTTTATAAATACAACTGAATATTAATTATTTAGAATAGTTAAAAATTTCCCTGCAAAGTCAGCTTGAGTCGTAAAGACAACGAGCACGTTAAAGGAAAATTACATAAAATGTCATCCTTAGATTCCCTGCAGGTAACATTAGAATAAGCAGGGCTCTGTTTGGCACTGGACTTTCTGGGCAACAAAGTGAGAAAGACATTTAAAAACAGCTTCCATTAGAAATGGCACAGGAAAGGACAATGTCCTTCGAATATATGTGCCATGGAAGCCTTGTGGCAAATGGCATTCTGAAGCATATTCAATGATGCAATGAATTTTAAAACTAGTTCAGAATTTTCAAGGAGAAAACTTAAAACCAGTGATGTGAAGCAGAAACAACAAGCAAACAGACCCTTTATCTATTTGCATTCACAGGTATGAGCCAGTGGGGAGGTGAGGCAGAGGAGAGAGCTAGGCCAGAGTCTAAACTGAGAGCCACTGAACTTGATTCTGTTGTCAAGCTGAGCCTAAAACAGTATTTTTTAAATACTTAAGAAAATGTACCTTTAAGCCGCTCTAGTAAGTCAATCTGTCCAGAAGTCATAGTCTCATCTTCAATACTTCCCTGTAGCTGCTTAAGTACTTCCTATTGAAAAGAACACAGTACATTAGCATGAAATGTTAAACAACCTTTTGAAGACATGATTCTGTATTTCTTGGCATTTAGATATGACTGGGAAGAAAGTTATTTCAGTTCTGACAACATGCCATAAGCTATAATGTATATTAAATATATCACCTATTATTCATTGTTATATCCCCAAAACAAAAACAGTGGTATTTGTTGTAACGGTGATTTGAGGAGTCTCTTTGAAAGTCTTCATGGCACACTTAAAAAGGAAGGTAATGGGGTGGGGGTGTTGTGGTCAAAATACACTGTATGCATTCATAAAAGACATAAAGCAACAAACCCATTCTTTTGTGCAATATAGGCTATTACACTATTAACTTTTAAGAAGAATGGAATTATTACCTTTTTTTTTTTATCAGCTCACACCTACCAATTTGCTTAAGACACACAAAAATGGCTATTTGGAAGCCACATCTCTCGGGCCTGTAGAGCATGACCAGAGGGCAAGTCTGCTGTTTAGTGACTTGCCACTCAAGCGCCCCCACACCTGAGCAAGCCGCCAGCGCACTAGTTCACATCGGCAGACACTCTCAGAACTGCATGCTAGCTGCCTCTTGCCCTAATGTGACTCTTTTTTTTTTTTTAATGAAAACTTAAAAAATGTTTGAAGTCATTTTCTATCCAATTTTTGTGTCCAGTTACCTGTAAACCTGTCTTTTATTAGCGCTTCTTAATAACTTATTTATACCTCCCATACGCTGAAGCATGCACTGTAGTTCCAGCATGTACTTTGTTTTGTCAATTTGATTCTGAAAATGCAGGGAAATCCACCGAAAGCGCAACCGTGACACTAAGGCAGCACTGCTGTATGGGAAAGCAGTCTCCGCGGCACTGGCAAGCACGGGAGCTGCTCTGGTCTGCCTTCTCGTCTGTGAGCGCTGAAAGCAAACAGCCTGTGCCCTTCATACAGCAGTCCGTGTTGTTATTAGGAAGGTGTGGGAACGTGAAGGATACTCATGTTGAACATCTGCAGAGAGTATCACGGCTGTGGGAAGGAGACTATATTCACATGGCGACCTCTCTTCAGTGAGTGCAGAGCATGCCCAAATGGCTGAGAACTTTAGGTCACTTCAATAACAGTTTCAGACTATCATTGTAGACTGCCTGTGATTTTCCCCCAGTGTTCTAATTCTCCTTCCATCGTGGCTACCAGTCGCAGCAGTCTTGGCACAACCCTATCCTCTTATGCCAAGATGACCACAGTGTATCATACAGAAAAACAAGGTATGCAAAAAATATCCCATCAAATGCCCTTACAGAATGGACAAAAACAAAGCTTCTCTCTACCACTGGTGATAGAATTACTAATTTCCATCAGTGATAAAGCTGAGCTGCAGGTAAAATTCAGCGATGGAGTGGTCATGTAGGACACACAAGCCTAAGTCTGAGGGTACTAGTTCTCCAAATCCCTGTAAATGCTGAGTGACTCTGACATACACTCATATTTCTTGCTCTTAAAACAGGGAACAGTCACAACTTGTGCCAGGGACGGTGGCACACCTTTGACCCCAGCATTGGGGAGGTAGAGAGTTCAAGGGCAGCCTGGTCTACAGAGTGAGTTCCAGCACAGTCAGGAATACACAGTGAGAGCCTGTCTCAAAAAACAAAACAAAAAAAATTCACAACTTGTAATAAAATTATTGTTTTAAGTCTTTGAGGCAAGACTTAAATCTGAATTTGAATCATGGAACCCAGGTGGTGGAAAAAACTGCCTCACAAATTGTCCTCTGGCTTCCACATGCGCAACATGCATGTGCACACAGGGACACACATGTACACGCATACATGTATGCACACAGCAAGTAAATAGCTGTAGACAGAAAGTCTGTGATGGGCACAGCTCAGCAGTAGATGTTTTCTGTTGAGAATGTGTGTCACTTGAGGCTTGCTTCTCAGGGCTACAAAGCCTATGTACACGTTAGAAATCCACTGATAAACACAGCGGTGTAAACAAAACACATGACATTCAAGGCTATACTTTTTTAAGTGTTTTAAGAATAGCAATTCCTAAAAGTATCAGCTAACTCCAGTGTGTCTGTTATGTTATTTCTGTTACATGCTTTTAATTATGAACTTCACTGAGCAGAGCTGGACATGCAAACTCACTCACATCTAGTCACTGTGCCTTAAGACAACAACACCTACCTCAACTTGCATTACTCGGCCTGCAGTAGCCTATGCTCGCTAACAAAACAACTGCAATCATGTTTCTGTTTCAAGGCTCCAGGAGTATGCATGTTCAGTCTTACCCTTTCCAGCTTTGGTCCCTCAAATTCTTGCAAATACATCTCTACTCCCCAGAAGTAACTAGTATACTGAACTGGACAGGATACAGTCCCTTGACTCTCTGTGTTTCTCTTTAACATTATTACCTGTAAGATTCTTCCTCATTACTTTTTAGTGGAGTATAGTAGTCTAGCATGTGAACACACTGCAGGTTTCTTTCTTCTCCTCATGGGGCATTTGGATGGTACCCAGTCTGAAGGCTACTATGAAGAACGCTAGTATGACTGACATTCTGTGCAAGTAGCTAGTGGACATAAGCACTTATTTCTCCTGGGGTCATTTCTCAGAGTTCAAATGCCCAATCACAAGTTTTCCTGAAAAGAAACTGCTGTTGCGTATATACATGTTTCAAAGAGGCCCACCAGCAGGGTAAGCATTTCAATATTCCAATCTGTGTGAAGCTGTCTTTTAAATCTTAATCATTTGAGCAGGAGTAACATGATCTTTGTGCTGGTGACAGGTTGTACTGAACTACAGTCCATCAGTGTACTTGACCATTTCTCTTCCTTTTTGAATTGTCTTTTTAATTTCTGAGGCCATGTTGCAAAAAAACCGGATATTTAAACTATCTGATTGTTTTCCCTGGTGTGTATGTGTGTGTGGTACACTCAGGGGCACATTTTTGGGAGTCAGTTCTCTTCTGTATCCTTGAGGCTGCTGCTGAGCCTGATGAGCTAGGCTATTGGGGCCTTGAGCTTCTGGGAAATGACCCTTGTGCCTCTGCCTCTCTTCTTGCCTGAGGAGTGCTAGGGCTACTGATGTCAGCGGCCCAGCGTTTTCTTCTGGGCTCACCCTGCCTGTACCCACCAGTGCCCATACCTTTACCTGATGACCACCTCCCCAAATTCGAGCTTATTATTGCTCATGATACAAGTTCTTTATACATTTTGAAATACGTTCTTTTGTCACATATATGTGTAGTGTGGTAAATGATTTTCCTTAGCCAAGGATGGCCTGTTTTCATTTTCTTATTGAAGCCTTCTGGAAGATACATGTTTTTAATTTTGATGAAGCCTGTACTGGTTAATTTTATGTCAAATTGACACAATCTAGCTTCATCAGAGAGGAGGAAGACTCAACTGAGAAAATGCCTCCATATGATCGGGATGTAGGCAAGCCCCACATTGTGGGTGGGGCCATCCCTGGGTTGGTGGTCCTGGGTTCTGTAGGAAAGTAGACTAAGCAAGCTACAAAAAGCAAGTCAGTAAGCAGCACCCCTCCATGGCCTCTGCATCAGCTGCTGCTACCAGGTCCCTCCCTGCCTGCGTTGCTGCCCTGACTTCCTTTGATGATGAACTGTAACGTGGAAGTGTAAGCCCACGTTGCTTTGGTCATGCTATTTCATCATAGCAATAGTAATCCTTACTATGACAAGTTGGTACCCAGATAGTGGGGGATTGCTGTAACAGATCTGACCATGTTTTGGAGAGGGTTGTAGAAGGACTCTGGAACTTTGGGCTGGAAAAGCCATTGAGTGTTCAAAGCTTGGCGAGCTGTTCTGTGGGAGCCTGGAAGGCAAGAACGCTGAGGGCGGTGCGGAAGATGGAGGCCTGGCTTATTCAGTCTCAGGGGTTAGACTCTACTGGGGTCATGTGTTATTTTGAATTAAGATTCTGTGGTGTGGTTAGCTAGGACTGAAGCCTCAGCTGGGAATGACGGGATACTAGAACTACTGAAGTGAAGCTGCTGCCCTGCGGGAATACTTGATACTGGTTGGCTGGAGCTGAGAAATTAGCAGTACCAGCACCACCGAGGTGAGATCTTAATGGAAGTATTTCCTGAGCGTCAGAACACCTGACTGTTTTTATTGCAGACACAATTCCCTATCAAAAACTCATAGCATTTCTGGCACTTTATCAATTTTCCATTTTTCCAAGACATTGTTATGTAAAGAATTTATGTAAAGAATCTTTAACTAACTCCAACATCTGTATTGCTTCCGAATGACTTATCACTGTTATTTCTGAGAACCTGACAATATACCAATGGTGTATATATAAACAAGAAAGCCTTAAGAGAAGTGCCTTCTTCTTCCAGAACTCTTCCCACCGTGGGGTTGCTCTCTTCTGTCCTACTAGAAACAGGGAGTGGTTTGAACCTAATTTAGTTTTCAGGTAGTTTAAGTCTGATTTGGCTTCTTGCGTATGTCCTTTTTAAGAGTATAACCTCAAACCCGACATCTGTCTTAAGAGGCAGTGTGGTTGGTACAGCAGATGCGCCGCCTTGGCATCTCACTCTGCTTCTCCACTAAGGCTTATTTTCTGGTGGCACTTACCTTCTTAGCACTAAAAATCTGGCCCTTGGAGCTGAGGTTTTTAATCAGGTCCAAAAAGTTCAAAACCTTGTGAAACTGAAGTTTCTTTCCCTATAGCAAGTCCTAAAAGCTATTATTTTACCATTTCCGCCTAACCTCCTCCCCCAAGACTCAATGTCCACAGCAAGGGCAGCCATGATCTGAAGCTCTTTTCTCCTAGCTTCAGGTATGTTCCCTCCCAGCAAAGCTGTCTGCTGGCACCCAGGAGAAAGCTTGGCTTGTACTCGGTCAATGTACCCGGAGAGAAAAATCAGCAAAAACCTCAGGCTTGCTTTGCTGTTCATGATGCTGGGAACCTGGCATTCATTTCTTTTACGATATTTTAATATATATATTTATATAGCTATTCATATATACTTACATAGGTATTATATTTATATATTCTAAGCAGAGCCACAGTACCATACTTAAACGTAAAAGTAAATATTTCTTCAATACCCTCAATATGTGGTCTGCTCATATCTCCCTAACTCCTTGTATATCCATTCTCCTGACTGTTACCCCGTGGTATTTTTCCACTTTTATAGTGCTGTCATGTTAACCAACAGCAGGGTGGTACCCTCTTTTGCCAGTAGGTGGTACTACTGCTTACTTTTCAGGCTTCTCTAGTTAAACTGAAGCTGTGTCTTGCCTTGCTTTACGGTACCTAGGTTAAAGGTCAGGAAACATGCTTTGATGAGATTATATGTGTCCCAAAGTCTACTAAGTGTTTTTAGGGGGAAGAACCACTGTACGGCACTGACATGGAAAGCACCAAGGACTTCAAAGACATATTTTTACAAATCAGAGTAAGACAGAACAGGCTACAGTTCTGCTCTTTAAACAGTAGAGCCCGTTAAGGAAGCAATACACGAATAACTTCATTGAAGGCTGCAATTGCTGATGTCATAAGCCTAATCCTAATGAAATACATGAATGGACCTGCAAAGATGTGTGCAGAAACACAGTTGAGAACTCACTGAATCCAGGTGCACCTTAAATTTTATGACTCCTGAAACAGACTGGGCCACGTTTAAACACACTCGCAGCTTGATATCCTAGCACGGATGTTTGTGTGACTTGTATGATCCTTCCCAAAGACACTCTACTTCACCATAGAGATTAAAGTGTCGATTAAAATGTCTCCTCCAAAGTGGTTTTTAAAAACCACTTTTGGATTTGCTTAAGCAGTTAAACAAAAACTTAAGCTAGATCTGAGTTCTGTACTACAAATAAAATTTTTACTGTCTAAACAGGCCCTCCAGGATGAGGTCTGCAGAGTATACCAGACCAAATATATCTGTACTTTCATCCTTGAACTCTCACAAACACATGCCCTGTTCAGCAGTTTAAAGCACATAGTGCTGGTATGTGTCAAGATAACAAACGTTTTTTGTTTTTTTTTAAAACCTATTAGGTAACTGACTCAGTGTTCTAGGTCACTGATATGTAGCTAAAGAAAAACCAAGTGTTTGTGTGTAGTTTACCTATTTCCAAAAGGATAGAAAGTGAATATTTTGGATATGTTATTGCCGGAGAGATTCATTGCAATTAGAATGGAAAAAAGCTCAACAGAAAAAAGAAAGTGTGTAAGGTCAAAAGTCTGAACTGTTAGGATGTTGGATCAAAGGATAAAGTGGAGAAGAACAGTTTCTTCAGTGGTATACAACAGCAGGAAAAGAAAGGAGACTCTGAAGTGATAGAGAAACTAGACAGAAGAGTAGAGTGCTCAGAGGAAAAAGCCACGAATTAAGATGTTAAAATAGCCAAGCAACAGAAACAACACAAACACTTCCTTTTAATGGAAGGAAGTAAAACATTCTATTGACAATCTCCAATTTTATGAAGTCATTAAACCCAGTAGGAAGTTGCCTAGAAGGAGATTAAAGTGAAGTAACTGAGGTTTTAATCAATTTCTTTGAAGACAGAAGGTTTTCTTCTCTGCATACTAAATAATCTGTAACCTTTCTTGCTCTGGCAAACCAACTTCAGGGCTTGAAAGTGCCATGGAAATCATCATGTAGGTTTGCTGACTTGTACTTTCTAAATAAGACAATGTAATATTTGAGACACACCGAAAAATAACACTAATTTCTATGAGCTATACAGAAAACCTTCCACTAAACTGAGTGTAATGATAAAATTGGGGTCTTATTTTTAAACTTAAAAATGAAGAATGAACTAGTAACCAAGGTTAATTTAATTTCTTGCATGATTCGTGGTAGATTAATTTAGCACATTTACTAAGAATGTTGACTTTTTAAAGAGTTTATATATAGCTTTGAGTATATAAAGTGTCTTAGCTATTCCAAGTTTATAAGAGGGAATACTAAAAGTGGAGGGAATACTTAGAAGTTGTGGTCTTGATACCTTCATATTGGATGCCTCAGTTTCCAGTTTTGTAAGATGATTGGAATTATCTTCTAGCTCTTGTCGAAGATTTGAGTTCTCCATCTTCAGTGCCTCAACTTGCTTTAACAACTGATCATATGAAGCTGCGGCCATCCTTGGCTACCCTTGGACCTACAAGTTAAAAAGGATTTTGAAATTCACTACTGCAAAGGGAGTGCTGCTTGTTTTGTTTTGAAGAAAGAGACAAAGGAAGCCAAACTCTCCAGACAGGAGGAATGATGTTTATGTGTGGATTTGGTCTCCAGACGACATCTTCAAGTAGCAGCAGTTTCCTAAGAGGGTGGAACATGGGAGTCTGAGCTGAAGAGAAACAGGGTTAAAGCGAGGGCAGAGCCTCAGTCCTACTTGAGGATATTTGCATTTCCACAGGTAAGAGTTCATCTTGGAAGACCTTTCAATGTTAAAGCTGCTCTAACTAGTCCTGCATGTCCAACTTACGGAACACAACCACGGATGAAGAATTTGTATAAGTAATGTACTTTAGTCTCGAATTTGAACACAGTTTATAGAGTTTCAGCTCCGGAATAGGTTAATGGGACCAGAGTCCATTCTACCACTTTTGTTTAGTGAAAGGCTTGTCTTAAAATGTCCTCCATGCTTAAGCAGTTCCAGAGATTTGAGATGTCACACAACTGCAGTCATTCTATGGCAAAAGTGGTCTGTGTTCAAACGGAGGCTAAAAGATACTTGAAAAAGGAAAGTAGATGACTTTAGAAGATGTCAAAGAAAGTAGAGAGAATAGAGGAGACAAGAGAAAAGTTCAGTAATAAGAGGTCCTTGGCATGACCAGTATATAAATTTATGGCTTCTTTAATTTTTATAGAAGTAATCCATTTGAAACATATAGATGAATGTTGTAAACTTACACAAGATCTTCAATAAAGGGGAAGGTGTGCCTGTACATGAAGATTCAGCATCATCAACATGCTATTTCTACCTAAATTAACTTAGAACTCATCTAATTCCAATACAAATTTGACATAAGGTTTACTTTAGGTTTTGTTTTCTGTAGCTACACACTTAAAAAAATAATTAGCAAAATATAAAATGACAGTGGAGTAGACCCAACATGTATTTACACTGAAGCCCAAGATGTCCTCAAACTCACTACACATCCCGGGTTAGCCTCCAACTTGTAGCAATCCTCTTGCATGGCATCCCAGAGCTGAGACAACACCATCCTGGCTTCCAATGGTATAGTCCACTTTCCATTTTCTTAGTCTGAATAGTTAAAAACATGTAAAGGGAATCTGGAGAGAGCTGAGCAAAGTATGTATGGGAACTAATTTTCTGTACTGTTTCTAGTCTTCAGTAAGGCCAAAGTTATTTAAATATAGGTTGTGTATGTATGTGTGTATGTATATAAGTACATGTGCACACAAACGTGCTGTTTTTGAGACAGGGTCTCACCACATAAGCCTGCTTGTCCTGTAATTTTACAGTGATGCAACTGCCTCTACCTCCCCAGTATTGGGATTAAACATATGTGCCTTCATGAACAGACTAAGCTGTAATTATTGACATACAAATTAATCAATCACTAGAATACAATTTTTAAAATATGAAAGTAAAAACACAAAAGTTGAGTATAGGATAAAGGAAACATCTGAAACACTTTTGCTCAGCTCTCTCCAGGTTCCCTTTACATGTAAAGCCAAATCAAAAGACAGCCATGAGGACTGTTCTGCTTCTCAAACTGCAAACTAAGCAAAGCTGTACCAGGAGCCGATGGGTTTTGTGCTAGGGACTGAACCCTGGGACTTGTGTGCTAAGCGACTAGACTCCCAGGACAAAGGCTGAAATGTCTGAAAGGCCCAAAGAAGGCCACCTGGAGTTATCTAAGAGGGTACTTGTTATCTAGAGATCAGAATAGATTCAGTCCTTAGTCTACTTCAAATGGGAGAGTTTTCTTTTTGGTATAATAGCATTGCCACACTGGCATTAAAAATAATGAGGCTGTGCTGGGTAGTGCTGGCACACACCTTTAACCTCAGCACTCAGGAGAGCACGCAGATCTCTGAGTCTGAGGTTAGACTGGTATACAGAGCAAGTTCCAGGTCAGCTAAATCTTGTTAAAAAAAAAAAAAAAGACAAAAACTCAAAAATGAAGGCTGCCAGTCACTGAGGTCTTACATGAAGCAGTGGTTAAATATTTCCCTCATCCTTCCAGCATCTAAACAGAAGATCCAAACAGTGTACAGACACCTTCTACCAATATATTAAAAGAAAGAAAGAAAAAAAATCACTCCAACCTTACACAAACCCTTTCAAGCACAGAGAAATAGTAAATACTCTTCCATACATCCACAGGAACAACGTAGCAAACATGGTATGAAATTCAAAGACTATATGAACAAAATAACATAGGCTTTTGCTATTCACAAATATTGATTAAAAAACCCTAAAGCAAATATCAGAAAACAGAATGCACAGTAAAGAAACAAACTGAGCTTATTCTAGGAATGTAGTTTATTAACATCACTTATTCCAATAAAATATTGACATTTTAGAAAGACGCAATTATTAACACAGGAAAAAAACTCTTAGCAAAAGTCAGTAGTATGCTGACATGCCAGTAGTAAAAGCACATGCCTTTAATCCTAGCACTCGGTGAGGCAGAGTTCCAGCCTGCTCTACAAAGTCGTCCAGGACAACCAAGGCTACACAGGGAAACCCTGTCTTGAAAAACCAAAAAGTTATAGGAGGGAAGCTGCTAAAACTTACTATAAACTTTTTGCTTTTCAATGTTGGACACTGAACCCAGGGCCTCTGCATGTTAAGCAGGAGATCTTATCACTGAACCCATAGCTCCTTTGTAATTTTGGCTGCTTTGTTTTTAGACTGGGCCTTGCTTTTTGTAAACCAGGCTGGCCTGGCGCACCCTTACAGGAATTACTGGTACACGCTACCATGCCTAGTCCCACATCATTAATATCAGACTGGGGATGGTTCAGTTGTTAAAGTTCGCAATGCCAACATGAGGATCTGAGCTCATACCCGACAGCTAAAATTTTGTTTTGTTTTGTTTGAAGGGCAGCTTTTGCCTGTAATTCCAGCATGGGGGAGGCAGAGACAAGAGGATCCCTAGGACTCACCTGGCCACCCAGCCTAACCTAATCAGGGCAGTGAGAGCCTGTCTCAAAAAATAGGGTGTTGGCACTTGAGGAACAACACCTGACACTGACTTTTGGCCTGCACCTCCATGACCCCATGCACACACATACATTCCTCATACAAAGTGGCATACCGCCTCTCTATAATAAAACAAAACAAAGCACAGGTATCTACACACAATTGCCACTTTTTACCGCAGCCTAGAGATCTTAGAATAATAACAGGAAAAGGAAGAAACAAATCTTAAATGTGAAAACATAACAACATTGTCAGATTCAAAATTAATCTGCTAATTTTAACAAAGGCTTTAACTTCCCCCTCACCGTAGCTCTAACAACACTGCAGACCTTACCCACTGTCTTTCTGCTCTCTGCCAGGCTTCACAGCCAGTGACATTCACTTTTGCCTTCTTTTCCTACCCCTCCTTTCTTACTTCCTGAAAATAGCTATGCATGTTGTCTGGACCAAATGTGATACACTCTAAAGTGGCCATCACAGTTAAATTATAAGAAATCAGAAGTGGCAACCCTTTTCTTTTTGGGGGATGTCAAGGTCTCACTGTGTAACCCTGGATGGTTTAGACCTCCCTATATAGCCCAGACTAACTGTACAATCACTGAGATCCCTCTGCCTCTGCCTCCCAGGTTCTGGGATTAGAAGCCTGTGCCACCACACCAAGCTGCACATATTTTCTGTAAGGGAAAACAACAAATATTGTAAGCGTTTGTAGGCCAACACAGTTCCTGTCCCACTTTCTGGTCTTTGTGGTACAAAAGCATCCTTATAAAACACAAAATGGGAAGACTATCCTAGAAATAAAGCCAATCTATAAAAACTGGCAGCAGTTTGCAGAACCCTGGCATCTTTCTGATTGTCAAATACCCACAGGTAGTCCACATAACTTCAAAGGCTAGTGAAAAATCTCCAAGATTAGTAATTACTTTTAAATAATAAGAGGTAACCTATTATGCCAAAACAGTGAACTATAAATATAAAGTCTCATCTCAAGCTACATGATTTTAACAGTCACTCAATTTCTTATCTTCTATTTGGTTGCTCCTCTCTCAAGACTCTAAGTTCACACTTTCAAAAATGTTACCATTTTAACAGAATCCTAGGAGACAGAAAATTCCCAATACTAGTTAAGAATAAAGCACAAATGAACGGTGTTTATTTCAGGAATGAAAGATTGGTCACCATTACAAGAACCTGTTGTAGTTGACTACTTCAACTATTATCAGAGAAGTCTCGAACCAGAAATTCCATTTTCATATTCACTCATATAGAACCATCTATCAAATAAGTACAGTGGTCTTCTATGCAGGAAATCAACTATATTCATAATATTAAAGCATTTCTTTTTCACTGAACAGAAACATAGTTATAACCCAACTGTATTTTTATTATATCAATTTGGGAGACATAAATTTCTATTATACTAATCATACCATGTCTCAGGACAGTGAAATTTCCTAGATTCTCTCACAAGAAAGGACATATGCTTTTTATAGAAATTTATTCTTTTCCCAATTTGAGTTTCTATGAACAAAATATCACACCAAATCACACATGTCCTTTATGCAGTTAACCTTTTCATATTATCACTACTACGAATTTCAAGTTTTCTAGCAGATCTATCGCATATACAACTGTATAAACTATAAGTAAAGACACATTTCACCTCTCGCTTCCGAATATTTACATCTCATTTCTTTTTGTCATGTTATTAGCTCGAAACTGCAAAATGTTGTATAAATTATCTTATTCCTGATTTTAACAGGAATCCTTTATAAGCTTGGCATTTAAAAATCTTACTCTTAGATTTCATAATAAATATTTAAGCATATTTAGGGGCTTTTCCTCCATATAAAAGTTTTATAAGAAGTGGCTGAACAGTTTCCTTTTTGAAAGTGTATGTTTTTCGAATGTTAGGCCATCCTCCATTCCCACTTGTTCACGCTTTATTCTTTTGAATTTTCAGTATTTCAGTAAGTTTTTTTTTTTTAATGAAAAACTACTGTGTATATGTTTTTCCTTTTGAGACTATACTATGTAGGTCTAGCCGGCCTGGCACTAGCTACGTTGACCAGGCTGCCTTGAACTCAGACATTTCCCTGACTCTGTCTCCTAAGAGCTGGGCAGAAAGGCATGTGCCGTCACACCTGGCCATGTTCAGTGCTTTAAGATAAGCTTTTGAACGAAGGTCATGCTGTATCCGTAAAGGAAGTGGTGTGTGTCTCACTTTTTACTGTGATCTGGAAGAGTTTGAATACTAGCCTATGAAAACCAGCTGGGATTCAAATTACAAAGTTCCCTCTGCAAAGAAAGATTCTTCAAACTGTTTACAAATTTCTTCAGTAGCTAAGTCTTCATGTTAATTTTTACCAACATGTTTCCTCTAGCTGGCTAAGTATATTGTCAGCACTGTATATATTCTATTATTTTTAAATTCTTTGTCCTTTTTCTCACTCATGTTTGTTTAGTCTTTTGTTCCTTTAAACTTTGTAGGGTTTTATATCTTTCTCTGACCTTTACCATTGCTGTTAAATATCTTTTACTAATTATAGCCTTGTATTTTCTATTTTTTTCTTCTTATAGCTAAAATGAGCATTTACTTCCTTTTATTAACATATTTCTATGTTGGTTTCCTTGATATGTAACTGTTAAGGGCACCAGGGTTTTTACTTTTATTTTTTTGACTATACAGTCTTAAATTTAAGTGTCCTCCTTATTTCTAGAGAACTCATGATTTCCTCTCTTGTCTAGAGCAGTGGTTCTGAACCTTCCTAATGCTGCGGCCCTTTAATGAAGTTCCCCATGCTGTGGTGACCAACAACCATAGTTATTTTTGTTGTTACTTCATAACTAATTTTGTTACTGTTATGAACCATAATGTAAATATCTGTTTTCTGATGGCTGGAGGAGACCCCTGTAAAGGATCATTTGACTCACAGGTTAAGAACTGCTGATTTAGATGATACTTCAAGGATTTTTCTCATCTCTGAGGTGTGAATTGCTCCAATCTGTTATCATCTCTGATATATGCCTATGAGATTGGGTGGGGACTATGAAACTACTAGCATTAACTTTTTAAACATTTGCTTGGTACTCAGGAGCATGACTAATTTTCATGAATATCTATCTAAAAATTTTTTTAAGAGTATATAAAATTCTGAAACTTCTATACCTTGTTTCCTAGCTATGTCATATTATTTAAATTCTCTATACATGCCCTTATGAGTCTGATATGTGAAATCCAGACAGTACATACCATATTCTATGTGTTGTGTTAAATCCATTATCCCCTTTGAGCCTTACAACTACCAACTACCTTGAAGTAGGTTAGGACTCTTCTTTTTAGAGTTAAGAAAAAAAAAAAGAGATGTCCAAATGGCAATTAACTCCTAAAACTCAGACCAAAAGGCTAGGTCAGGGGTCAAATCCATACTAATGTCCAATGCTCACATTTTTCTTAAATTTTTTCCTTTTATTTTATATTAATCACAGGTTATATACTTTATATCCCAGCCATAGCCCCCTCCCTCACTCCCTCCCAATCCCACTCTTCCTCCCTCAACTCCTCCCTGCCCCTTTCCAAGTTCACTGATACGGAAGGACCTCCTCCCCTTCCATCTGACCCTAGCTTATCAGGTCTCTTCAGGACTGGCTGCAATGTCCTCTTCTGTGGCCAAGCAAGGCTGCTCCTCCCTGGGGGGGTGGGGAGGGTGGCAGCGTTGAAGAGCCAGCCACTGGGTTCATGTCCGAAATAGTCCCTGTTCCCCTTACTAGGATATACGTTTGGATACTGAGCTACCATTTGCTACATTTGAGCAGGGGTTTTACATAATATCCATACATGGTCCTTGGTTGGAGAAACAGTCTCATAAAAGAGCCTTGTGCCCTGATATATTTGGTCCTTGCAGAGTTCCTGACCTCTCCAGGTCTTACTAACTCCCCCTTCTTTCGTATGATTCCCTGCCCTCTGCCAAAGGTTTGGTTATGTGTCTTAATATTTGCTTTGATACACTGCTAGGTAGAGTCTTTCCGAGGCCCTCACATTCTTAAAGAGCAAGCAAGCTCTAACTTCTGTCTCTTTCCCCTGGTAACACTTTCCAGGCTTACCTTCTATTAGTTTCCAAAGTAACTCCCCCCTTAGTCTCTCTTCAATATTTTCTGCATATGGTTTTGTACCTCTGTAGTGTGCACATGTGTGTATATATGTGCATGTGTTTTAACGTTCTCTTGTTGAGTGCCATGCTGTTTTATCTTCTGCTTTGTTGTAACGTATCTTATTCTTTTAAGCCTTCCTGACATCTCCAGTCAACAATGCATATTCTTGCTGAATGAGCCAGTAAGTATGATAAACCTTGGCCTAATAATGCTTTATTTTTATTTTTTGACATGTTTTGTCTCTCCAGCTAAGGCGCACACACACACACATCTTTAGGAGAGGTCTGCATGTGATATGTAGCTTCTGTAATTCCATAAAATGTTCCTAATGATAGTCACATAGAAGGTAAATGCATGAGAAAAAGAAGAGAAATTATCTGCACTATCAGTTACAGAAGCAAACAAACAAAAAAATAAGACAGATTGAGAGAAACAAAAGATAATATTCCAATGAAGAATAAGATAATGGATTCCTCTCTGTGGTTACATCATGGAATCAACAACCATTTGATAAATTCTTACCCACACACTACCACTCCAATATTGTAAGGGAGTGTTAATAATGTAAGAAACTTTTTTTCCTATCAAAAGTAGTTAGCCCCAGAGGGACAATCGCTTTGGGCCGATAGCGACAAATACGCCAGACTGTTAAGTCAAGCTCCCATCCTGGGATGAGATGCAGTCTCCACCTAAGTCAGGGATAAGCCCAGTGCTGGTTCCCACTCTTAAGACTATGCTGGCTAGTAGGGGTTTTAGAACTAGTACCTACCCTTTTTACAACAAAAAGAAATCACCTTGCAGAACTATTTCTGTTTGTGTGTTCTTTTGTATGTTTCTGACTTTTGTTTCCAACAGTGGGTTGGACTATGTTTGAGGCACAGGAACCTATAAATATGAACTTTTTGCAGATAGGGTCTCTGCATTAGTAATAAAGCTAAGAAAATGTATTAAAGTGGGACCTAAGTCAATGATTGGGGCAATTCAAGGCATGTGAATAAACAAACACAAAGACACATAGTAGGAATACTACGTAACAATGAAAAGAGACCCTTGGAGAGATAGTTGCAAGCTAATGAATGCCAGCAAGCATCAAAAATTAAGAAAGAAAAAGGTCTTCCTTGGAGTCTGCAGAAAGACTTCACCTTCCCAATACACAGGTTTTGTATTTCTAGCCTGCAAAATACTAAAAAAATCACAGATTTCTAAAGTACTAAACCACCAGTTTATGATACTTGTTGTTACAAGAGCTCTGGGAAAATTATATAAAAGCTAAGCTAATATATTCCTTGTTATGAAGTCACTTAGAACCCGGGGGCAGGAGGCTCATCCTGGAAAGGGTAAACAAGATGACTACACAAACCTATCCGGCTTGTGTTTGCTACATGCTGGTCTCTTGGCTCACAGCCTCTGTACACCGCTTTATCCTTCAGTGCACTGCAGACGCCAACACAAACATGAGAGGATAGTATTCCAGGAAAGGAAGGCAACAGGCCTGGCAGAGATGAAGATATTCCAAAGGGATACCTGTGTCTGTGAGTCTGACTATCAAACTACTGAAATGAGGCCCCTCAAAGAAATAAAAAAAAAATTCCCAAGAATCTCATGCTGGGAAAAGGAAAAGGCCTCAGCCAGAGGGGAACTTGTTTCCTGGCAAAAAGACTTTACAGTTGTAAAAACCTTTCATATTACAGAATGAGACTGAAGTCCAGACTAGGATGGGCCACACTTGATGGCGTGGTCACATATCCTGACCAGGGCTGCCAAGACATACATATCCTAGGTCCTCTATTTTAGCTTTAATCTTACTTCAGGACAGACGAGATGAGATTGGCGGGGGGGGGGGGCACACATTATATATCTGTCTCTCTTCCCAATGTGGCCAGACTGAATAAATCTACTTCCCACTTTTAATTTGGCTTTCAATTGTTGAGGATGGTGAGGTGAGCTGACTTGGGGTATAGATTGTGACCCCCAAGTTCAATAACAAGAATAACAAGAATGCCATGGTCAAAGTTCAGAAGTTGAAAAAAAAAGATATATATATATATAGTCAACAACACATGATTAGCTAAATTACAGTATGGAGGAATCAAGAAAACAATGAAGGCAGAGATAGAAACACCACTGTGGCCTTGCAGTTAGATAGTAAAGGAGGCTGGGGTTGATTGGAGAGTCCATAAAAGGTGCTGCAACAAGTGTAAAAGGTATAAAGAACGACTTCATTTCTCAGTTTCTGGCACAGACTAAGTCTTAAGTAGCTAATACAGAGATAAAAATTTAACTGATGATAAAGCCAGTGTTCTAAAAATAGATAATAGAAAACCTATTTCAATGTTACAATTATACCTTAAATGAAAACTTGAATTTAATCTCACCTCAAAAGTAATACTCATTCACAAAAGAATTATTTTCAAATGCTTCAGGAAAGAAGCTGTGTCAGTACACGTGTGGTAAACAAAATCGTGACCCAGGAAGCTGTCCATGCTGTGATCTCCCAAGCCCATGCATGCATGGCTTGCCTTGGCCACGGGGACTTTGCAGAGGTGATTGGTAAGGCCTGTGAAGCAGATTTTCCTGAACTATGTAGCAAAGCCAATGTTACCATCTATGTTCTTAGAAGGAAGACAAAAGATGTGTCAGAAAAGGGCAAGTGACAACAGAAGGAAAGGGTCAGAATCAGGGAAATGAATTATGCTGCCGACAGTGAAGAAAGGGAATGAAGGAGGCACCAGAAGGTAGGGGGTAAAAGGCAAAGAAATGAATACTTTTCTACAGCTTTTAAATGCAGAGTTTCTGAAGTGTTTCTTCACTCTGGTCCAGTGAAAACCATGCCAACTTCTGACCTCCAAGAAGAGACAATAGTAAATATTTGTTTTAGACCACGAAGTTAAGCTTCATGTAGCTTAGCTGTAGAGGTACACACAAAGCACTGGGTTTGATCTCTGCACCATCTAAAACTGGGCACACACCTATAATCCAGGAGTAGAGGCTCACGATCACTAACAACTCACGGCCATCCCCAGCTACATACAGAGTTCAAGACCCTGTCTTAAAAACAGACCAACCAACTAACCAATCCCACCCACCCAATTTGTGGTAATTTTTTACAACAGTAACAGAAAGTAATGCCAATTTGGTGACCAGTTCTCTTAGGGCTAAATTCTAGTGACATTGTCACCTCTGAAATGACCTTCAAATGTTTATAGAAATTCTCTGACTCTACTCCTTTAAGAGGCCTAATTCATCTTTTTGTAGGCCAGACTACACGGCTCTTAATAAAGGGAAGACAAAAGAAGTGATGGTGTACAGATTTGAAGACTAGGTCATATTTCTTTCTTCTTCTTTTGTGCTGTGTTCATTGGGAGAAAGCCAGCTGCCATGTCATGAAGACATTCAAGCAGTCCCATAGAGATCTACAAACCAAGCAACTGAGACTGCTTGCCAATAGCCATTTGGAAGACAGGCTATGTGAGTGAGCCATCTTGGAATCAGCCTCAGTTCTAGTCAAGACCAGATGACTGCCAAGATGACCAAAATCTCGATTGCATCTTCCTGAGAAACTGGAGTTTTCTCACACAAACAAGATGCTCCTGAATTCCTGGAAACAATAAATGCTTATAATCTAAGCCATGATGTCATTTCAAGCCATCAAGTTTGGTGTGATTTGTTATACAGTAACACATAACCAAGACAAGTGGGAAGTGATGAACAGGTGCACACCACTGCAGTCTGTGTAAAAGGACTTTAGGAGTAAGAACCCTACAGCCTCCACTAGAGCAAAAGTGAATATGAAATGCTAAACAACTGTGTTAGCACCACAAAAATCATGGGCAGAAGGTAAAGTGGATAGGTCTTAAAACAGCAGTGAGTCAAACATCTGGGTAACTGTACACAAAGGACGTGAAAGGAGAGACAACAGTTCTCAGTACACATGTGATCACAGTATTACTCATGACAAAATGGAGGTATTCTTTGAGAGGTGGATGAATAAACAAACTATAGTATGCATTTAACAGAATAATACTTAGCCTTCAAAAGGAAAGAAACTGAGACTGAAGAAAATAAAGTATATTATAACTTAAATGATACCTGAAGACATGCTAAAAATTAAGCCAGTCACAAGAAGACAAATATAGGAGTCCTTTTTATATGAAGTTCCTACAACAGGTAAATTCAGAGAGATAAAAAGTAGTATGCTGGTTGCTAGGTGTCAAGGGACAAGAGAAAGGCTTTAATTTTCTCAAAGTTTCCACAAGGCAAGGTGGCAAAAGTTCTGGAGATGATGGTGGTTATGGATGTACAATGCATTCAACACCAGGGAACTGTACACGTAAAAATGCTCATGGCCCCATGGCAGAGGCTATTGTAGCGCGAAGGCCATGGGGTTTGGTCTCCAGCAAAACCAAGACACACCTGAAAGGAAGAATGGAAGGAGAAGGTGGAAATAATGAGAAAGCTCTCCGGATACAACACGTCACCTGTACCAAAACAACTGGGGTTCCCTGCATTATCCCAACACAAACTGAATTTGTTAAGTGTCTGCTAGGACTAAACAATCTAGAAACTGTCCTACTCAACCTTCAAGATGTTCATAACCTAGCTGTGATTTCAGGCAGATCTTAACAAAAATCACAGAACCTCAAAGAACAATCCCCCTTTTCCTGAAAATCAGAAAACATTTCAAACTATATAAACCTTTAAAAAAGGTGACCCAGGACTAGCCAAAGGATTCAGTGTTCAACGTGCATTCAAATTTCACACAGTTTCTTCTTAGTCTCATAAAGGTTGGTTCTCAGGTTTTCTCTGGTTCTTCAGCACCTTTCTGAGGTTTGGCATGTGGCTAACATGCTAATAATATGTACAGAGCATATTTCTTCATAGTGTTGCTTGTCTCTCTAAATCAAGTCAAGTGCTATCACATTTCAGGTGCTTTGTAGATAGGTTTCACCTGGACTCATCCTTCCAAAGGGAAATGAGATTAGAGTTGCAAAGCACTTAAACATGTAAAACTGTAATATTAGTTGTGTAAAATCACTAAAAGAGAAAAATAGCAAAACAAAAATCTACATTGTAATTCATGCAAACAAAATCATGAATAGCCTTGATTTAGTTCATAAAACATACTTTTAAATGTTTAACTTATAAATTTCTAAATAGGTCATGTAATTCTAGATAAAGCAATTAACAATAAATAATTTTAAAGACCGCAAAAGCTCAGTGAAATATTGAAGGTTATACTATAAACAGTGATCTTTTCTTAATTTACTCTATTTCTTACTTAACTTAAAAAACATTGCAATCTAATATTGTAGAAATGTTTAAAGATTTATTTAAAATATATTATTTTAAATATATTAATTAATGGGGTTGCCAAGATGGTTCAGTGGGTAAAGGTACTTGCCATCAAGCCTGATAATCTGAGTTTAATCCCTGGAAACCACATGGCAAGAGGGGAGAACCAAGGCCAGTAAATTGTCATGTGACCTACACACACACACACACACACACACACACACACTAAATAAGTAAATGTAATTTTAAGCTCTCAAATCTTTTATAAATCATTCTTATAGTTAAAAATTCACCACACAGTGGTGGTACACATCTTTAATCCCAGCACTTGGGAGGCAGAGGCAGGTGGATCTCAGTGAGGTCAAGGCCAGCCTGGTCTACAGAGTGAGCTCTAGTATAGCCAAGGCTACACAGAGAAGCCCTGTCTTGAAAAACAAAACACTCAAAGTCATGTATGCAGGGGTTCTTGTTCACTAGAATGACAATGCTTTTCAAATCACTTGTTATATACTATTTTGTATGCTGTACACATTGATAGTAACTTTATAGAAGTAAAATGAAACAGACTTTAGCACTAATCATTACACAACAGATGACCTTGGATAATGTAACATACGCGAATAAGAGAACTGGGAAACACATAAATGAAAATAATGCTACATTCACTAGTTGATTAAATGACAACAGTTCTGTAGACATGAGAATTCTACAAACTCAAGAACTACAGTGAGATTCAGAGGACTGGATAGTGCTATTAAATTTCACTCGTCAGTTCAGTGTGACATCTTTAATCCTAGCTATGGTTTCTAGCAGATTTAAAAGCTATCCTAAGTACTTTAAATCCTAACATCCACAATCACATTGCATTAAAACATTAAAAAAAAAATCAGGAATAAAGTCAGGCCTGGCATGCTGGCATATTCTTATAATCCCAGCACTGGGAAGGCTGAAGCAGAAGGATCCTAAGTTTGATTCCACTCTGCGGAACACTGTAAGTTGGAAGCCAGCCTGGACTACACAATGAGACTGTCTAAAAAAGCAACAAAGAGCAAAGCAAAGAAGAATAAAAATGTTTAATCTGCCAATAAAAATTTTGTCGTGTTATTTACTCAAGTATAATTCCTTATTATTTTGAAAAATACTGAGACAAAATTGAAAATTCTCTTAAGACAACCACATACACAATATTTAAAAGGGACTGTCTTGGAAGGACACTTATCCTGGAGGACCCCACAAAGCCACTGTTGGTCTAGTTTAGGGAGCCAGGAGGCAATGAGGGGTTGCCACAGACACACACAGAAATAAGGCAAAGACTCAATTTGAAGATGGACACTTTTAGACATCTAAGTAAAGGTACAAGCAAAAATCATTTAAATACTTTATACTGAGTGTATCTTATGGATATTCACTAAATAGAAGTATATCTAAAATATTTATCTGCAGATTTTATTAAATTTCATTTAAAACAACAGAAAAGAAATACAAATTTATGTAATAAATATAGGTCTTATGTATCAGGCCTATAAAAAATTTCATTGTCCACAATTTTCACAAAGTAATTTACATTCTAAAGTGATTTGCTCTTGAACGATCTAATTAATGGCATAAAAGCTAGACTAACAAAGGGAAAGATCCAGTTCCATACATAATGCATTAAGATTTCCTATAGGATTTATGTTAAATGAAAGCATCTGGCATCTCTCATGATATAAAAAAAAAATCAAAGTGTTTGATACATTCCACTCACAAAACATTTATAATCTGGTATAGCTCCTACTTTAAAAAGCAAAATCTGCGTCTTCTCCTGTCTGGGCTGTACTTGTGAGCTGGCGTCTTGTAAACGGACTGCTGGGGCGCCTACTCCCCTGCAGCCGTCCACAGCAGAGCCCTGCTGCAGTCGCCCCAGGAAGCCACCGGCACTGCACTCTGCAGCTAACAAAGACACCGCTATCTCTTCGCCACCCTCTTCTCCTTGAGTTCACTCACATGCTGTACAAGAGCAGGCACATTACTACTGAATAATATTTCACCAGTCAACCCAAAGATCACTTGGACTCAGCGGTACATGTCTTCTTCCTCCCATCCTTGGTAGCCCTTCCCGCTAGAGTCCACAGCAGCCATCAGCTGCAGCTTTGTATGCCCACTCTTGGCTACCACTGCCTGTGTCCTTGTGGCCAAGGAGGAAAAGCAGCCTTTCAAAGGGCTTTTCGCTCCTCGCCATGAATATGCGCCATTCTTTGTTGTCCTCTCCTGTTTCCTTAGATACTGTTATTCCACTCCACTGTCAACAGGCATTATAAAAACAAAACGGCTTTCTCCCCAGCCTCCCTTCACCACTTCTACCCTCCCCCTTTCTTCCTCTTCTGTCAAAACCCCAGGATCAGAAGCACAGGAAATCCATCTCCTGTGCTGCAGTGGGGGGTGGGGGAGGAGTAGGACGACGCCCCTGCCTCCTAGGCTTGGCATGTGGCAGCAGACCCTGTGCCAAGGAAAGGTCACCGGTTGAAGGCAGTCCACGAGGAAAACACCTCCTCCCTCTCCTCTGCAGCAAGCCTGGCCATCACAGCCCAGCACCTACCCCATTTTCGAGCCCGGCAGCACCTCCATTCTGTCTCCAGTGACACCCCGGCAGGCTGCGCCAATACAGCCACATGTCGGTCACATGTGCCTGCGCTCAGCCAATCCGCAGGCTCCTGACTGGACTGGGGAGCGCCCTGGTCAGCATCCAGCGGATTACACAGCTGCTTCACGCTTCTGACCGCGCTTCACAGCAGGGTAGAGACCCACCCCATCCCACCGCACCGCACCGGACACCAAGCCTCCTGGGCGTCCGCACACTCCTACCAGGGAGCCTGATGCCAGCTGACACTCATAACCAGGAGATACACAGGGATGAAAAACCCGGACGGGATGCGGGATACTGACGATGGGAGGGGCAGTAATTAGATTCATTACCACAATTCACCAGCAGCTGAGAGACGATTCTAGTCCGTGAATTACAACGAACAACTTGACATTACAAATCATTAACTTACTCGGTAAATTAACTCTAACTACGACTGTATTTAGGACAGTTATCAGAAAAGACATGATGACAGAACACAGTGACTTGTGTCTGACCTCAGAGTTCCCGCCTGGACTAAACGATTTTGCTCCTCCCACCCTCTAGCCACTAGACCTCTCAGTAATTAAATTTCTTCTTTTATAAAACGAGAGCAAGCACAAAGTAGGAGTAAATGCAGAGATATTTAAAGCACTCGCACGCACAGAGTAGCTGCTCGTAATTACTACTGATCATACCGCATACTCGACATTTCATTTACTGATTCGTGAGCTAGGACAAGATTCACATTAAGTTCTAGTTTAAACGTTTGGTTTAAGCTGATTTAAAAGAGGATTCTTTCCAAAAAAAACCTTATTTCTGAGACAGTCTCACTCATCGACCTTGGACTTCTGTCTCCGTGAGTGCTGGGATTAAAGGTATATGCCACGGTTTATAAGGAGCGAGAAAATGAACTCAGGGCTTCCCACACGCTGAGCAAGCACTCTACTGACTAGGCTACAGCCCTTCCTACCTCCTATCTACCTAACGTTTTAAAAATACAATCAACTTTAGAATTCTTAAGTATACTTATTATAACTTTTGTATATTTTCAAATAGTGTGACAAGAAGCTGCTAGTAGCATTTTTGAGGCAATTTCACTTTTTAAAACATTATACACAATAGTAGAAAATTAGGGGCTGGAGGGAGAATGTGGCCGTAAAGAATCATACTGCTCTCGAATGCCATCTGCCTGTTTCCAGTAGCCTGTAACATCAGCTCCAGAGAAATCTGACTCCCTATCCTGGCCACAACTGGCAATGCACTCATGTGCACAGGACCACACACAAATACACAAATAAAATAAAATCTTAAAAATAAAACACAACAAAAGAGGTGTTTTTTTTTGAAGGCAAAATTATGGGGGATTTCTGTTTTTCTCTTGTGCACTGGGTCTTTTTGCTCTGTAAGTCTTTATATATACTAACTGTGCTGGACATATTTGTTGCATGTAAGTCAGGACTTCCACATTGAGCACATTATAACTGTAATCAGAATTTTATACTAAAAAATCTTAACATACTTAGAAAAAGAAGTCATACTGAACAAAAGAAACATGTGAATCACCTTGACTCTGCCCTCAATGTCTTCCACGCAGTGGCTTAGTTTCACAAAGACTTTTACGATCTTGTTACAGGAAGTGCACCACTCACTACACAGTCATCATCTATGACAAACCCTGAATTTCTCATACAGGAGTGACCTTTGAAAGAAAAATTACCTTGCAAAATCAAAAATGTATTTTAAAAGCCCCTCAAAATAATTTCCCAATAGTCTGTGAAACAATTAAGCCTGATACTCTTGACTCAGGTTATGAGTTAAGAGTAACTTAAGCTATTACTTTAAGGAATCAGTTGGCAGTCATAGCTTGTCTAATTTTTATTACTTATACTAGTATTGGTCAGTGATTCAGTGACCAAGAGTGCTGGAGAAAGAACCCCAGGCCTCCTTACACATGGCCCATCAAATGACTATGTTTCAAAGAAGCTACAATATTATATGCTCATGAACCACTATGGTTCAAGTATAAAAAGCCCAAAGACTTGGATTATTCAGTAAAACCCAATTATCCAATAAAAGCCTTTCTAAGTCAGCTTACTCAAGACTGAATTCTATCTTTAAAAATTACTATTTTAAAAACTCTAATTAAAAACTTGAAGGTGATGATACATTTTGCCAAGTTTGACCACAATGCAAATCAATGAAATGAATTAGTACCAGGTTGCAAACTGCATAGTATGTCAGCTACATTCTATGTTATGGTTTGCATTACAGATACGTGAATTAAAGACAGTACTGGGGGAAGAGAGATGGCTCAGCAGTTAAGATGGCTTGATGCTCTACCATGAGGGCTGGATTCCAGCACTCTTACTGAGTGGCTCCCAATCACTTGCAACTCCAATATCAAGAAACTGGATACCTTCTTCTGGGCCCCACAAGCATCTCACATCCACATGTGCATATACTCTCACACAAATGCACGGAGTAACAAAAATTAATAAAGACACTTTTATTCAGAATAACACTGAAATAAATTCTGTAGTAAGACTTTTAAGAATTTTTTCAGAAGTACATCTAATTTTAAATACCTGTTTGTTTTTAGTAAACGGCTTCATTTATGTTATTTATATAGAAATGCAAATTTTATCTTTGAAAAATTTGAACCTTTACAAATAAAATATTATGACTATGCTGGGCGCCGCTGCTGGCAGGCACCTTTAATTTCAGCACTCTGGAGGCAGAGGCAGGTAAATCGTTAAATTAGAGGCCAATCTGGTCTACAGACTGCGTTCCAAGACAGCCAGGGCTACACAAAGAAACCCTCAAAAACAAAACCAAAACAAACAAAAACCCCAATATATATACACACATATATTTACATATATATTAAACACACACACACACACGCATGCGCACACTCGTGCACACTCGTGCTGCAGCCAAGTAAGATTAATAGGATTCTTAAGTCCAACTGTATATTCTACTTGTTATATATTCATCAAGCCTAATTTACAGTTTAGGGGCTAGAGAGATGGCTTTAATAGCTAGAGAATGCTTTTCCAGAGAACCCACACTTAGTCCCCATATAAGGAGGCTCACACTATCCCTAACCCCATCTCTGGGTGATCCCATACCCTCCTCTGGCCTCAAAGGGCCATTCATACACGGGCATTCCCAGACACACTCGCATGCCTGTGTGCATACACATAAAATGAAAATACATGTTTTAAAAACTGATGGTTTAAAGAACTGACAAGGATATTAACAATAATATTTAATTCTCTAAGGTGAGTTAAAATTAGTACTTCTTTTGATTAGCCTTAGTTGACTATTGCTTTTAATAAACTCAACTGTCTCTTTACCAGAGAATTCAAACAGAACAGATTTCTGCCTACAGAGAGATGCAATTCCAGAGTATATGATACCTTTTCCTGGCCTCTGGCAGGCACCAAGCATGGCCATGATACAGACACACCTGTAGGTAAAATACCTATGCACATAAAAAAAATTTTTTTGAAAACAAAATAAGAGGAAGGGATATAGTTCAGTAAGAGTGCTTATGAATGGGTTCAATTCTAGTACCAGCAAAATCAAAATGAGACAAAAAATAAATAAAAATATTTACACTGTAAAAAAATACTCAACATTATTTATATTACTAAAATGTTAAAAACCTCATGACTGCTAACAATAGGTTAGTTAACGGTACCTTTGATACCTTTCCAAAATAATTAAAATATTGTAGGAAATAAACATAATTACATAATTCATGTGATATAAAAACACAGAGCATTATGTATTTTGCATACAATATTAACTAACTTTGGAGGCTGGGCTGGGGAGTGAACCAAGGCCTTGTGTATGCATGTAGTGTATCACTAAGCTACAACCCAGGCTCTGTATTTTCTCTTAACATTTAAAAAAAGTTTTATTTTTAATGATGCATATGTGTGTAAGTCTGTATAGATATGTATAGGTGCATACAAAAAAGGGCTGAATATACAGTCCAGTGGAAGAGTGCTTGCCTACCACTAACAAGACCTCCGGTAACCAGGCCCCAGTAATCAAACAACTCTGCTCCCCAAATCTTAATGACTGTTCCTTCATACCCTCCATATTTAAAGACACTCTCCATGACAACCTTGTCACCACCATTCTGCTCCTCATTCTATCACACACCATGGTGTTCTGTACTTACTCAAAGCATCTGAAAGAAAGTTCTATCTATACATTTATTGTCTTCTCATTGTTTCCCAAACTAGAAAGTAAATACCATGAAGACAGAAGCTGTTCCTCTCAGATCTGGAACAGTTAGTGTTTTATGTATTTTGTTCAATACATGAATATGAATGACAGAACAATGAACCCAACATCAATTAATAAATTTGGACAGGACTGAGACACGTGTAATGTACGTTTTATTACATAAGCTAAAGCAAGTGTTGGATGGTTGAAAGATGGCGGGTTAGATCGTGCCTGCCTTATCAAGAAAAGACTTTAGAGAGGACAACGTGGCGGAACTGGCCCTGATGCTGAGGGCAGAGAGTTTGAGCTTATGTACCAGGCTAGACCTAACGGAATGGACTCAGCATTTTAAAATAGGGAAGAGTAAAATCTGCAAAAAGCTACAGGACTGCTATCTCTTCCTACTCCAAAGAAAATATAACCACAAATTCTATCCATAAAATTAACAGCTAAGTGTAATGGTCAAAAGTATTTTCAACTGGAAAAACATGTTTCTAAGGAAAATAATACACTACAGACTATAGTAGGAATTTTATTTACCAACTTTTAAATTTGTGTATAAGCAAGCAAATTATTTTTCTAAGTTCTTAATATATTAAGCTGTTAAAGCTCCAGTATCAAGGCACACAATTAAACTATTCCTTCCTAGGCAACAAAATTTGTTACTAAAGTCTAATGTTTATTGTGATTCCCCACCTCTGCATTTTCAGCTTAGGCGTAATTTACCCACTTGAGGTCTTTCGCAGTTCCATATAACTTTTAGAGTTGTTTCCTATTTCTGTGACTAATTTCATTAGTATTTAGAGGATCTAATAAAATTATTAACAGAAAAGAACTCTAAAAGAAAATCACAAAATATACTTCAGATCATAGTGATAAAACCCACAGTACAGACACAAAGATTGGCAGTGTGTCCATGAGACAGAATAATGGTCAGAAAATAAACCTCCTGGTTTTGACAAAAGTATCAAAAAAACAAAACAAAACAAAATAAAAACAAAAAAAAAAGGAAAAAGAAAAGAAAAAAATGCCCTAGAAAAAGACGTTCTCAAATGGTGGGAAAATTATGCAGTCACCTGTACAAGGGTGAGACTTGATCCCTCTCTCGCCCTGCACAAAAACACATTCAAAATGGACGAAAGACTTTAATGTAGGACTTGACACTTAAAAACAACTAGACAGAACAGATAAAGAAAACACTTCAAGACAGAAGCAGAGGCGAGGACTTTCCGAAAAAGATAGCAGTAGCTCAGGAAATAACAGCAGTGTTGACCGATGGATTTCATGAAATTAGAAGCTTCTACACAGTAAAGAAAACAGCTTACCAAAGAGGAAAAGTCTTTGTCTACTGTACAATGGGCAGGGGCTGAACATCTAAAACACATATTTAAAAAGACTCTAAAAATCAAACAAAAATACCCAATAATCCAACAAACAGTTCTCAAAAAGAGAAATACAAATAGCCAAAAAAACAAAAAAACATTAAAACCCAGCATCTTTAGCCATCTGGAAAATGTAAAGATCCCACTGAGAGCTGGGGAAGATGGCTCTGCAGGAAACTGTGCTCACTGCACACATGCCAGGACCTGGGTTTGGAGGCCCAGCACCCACACTGAGAGGCTGAGTGGCAGTTAGTGTCCCAGGGCTGGGCAACTGACACAGGAACCCACAGGCTTCTTTTGCGAGAGTCAGCCTACCTAGCAATTCTGGGTTCAGTGAGACCCTGTGTCCAAAAATAGGTGTGGGTTTGGGAGAGAAAAGATAAAAGATGGTTAATGTTGACCTCTGGCCTCCATATGCATCACCCCACATGCCCCCCCCCATCCCTTACACACACACACACACACACACACACACACACACACACACACACACACACACACACACAGGCTCCAGCAAGTCAGAATGCTAGTGAAGAAGAGGTGCTAGTGAAGAGGTGGGATGCAACGGAGACCACACACACATTCTTACACTTCGCTGGTGAGACTATAAATTAAATGAGTGCGGTCACTACAAAATTAGCATGGAGGTTTCTCAAAAAATTAACACTAGTACTACCAGACGACTTAGCTGTACCACTCCTCGGCGCACTCCCAAAGGAACCCGAGTCACCAAACCACCAAGATACCTAAACATTCATGTTTACCATGGGAATATTCACAACCGATATGGAATCTGCTTAGCTATCCATCACACATAGATGTGGTAAAATACAGGGGAAGAGTTTTATTTTGCCATTGGAAAAAAAATGTAATATTTGCAGGGAAATGGGTAGAACACAATATCACCACATAAAGTGAAATAAACCAGACTTAGACAAATACTTTATCTTCACTCATATGTAAAGTACAAATTTTGTATAGGTGTGCACACATAAGTGTGCATACATGCTTGCACGCATATGTGCGTGAGTGCACATGACAAAAAGGCAGGTTACTTAGGACAGAGGGACAATGAGGTAAGACAAATGTTTCCTCTCATGCGAAATCAATCTTTCTTTCTTTCTTTCTTTCTTTCTTTCTTTCTTTCTTTCTTTCTTTCTTTCTTTCTTTCTTTCTTTCTTTCTTTCTATCTGACATGACTACAAAGGAAGGGCTATTTGAAAACAGAGAGCACAAAGCCCTGTTTTTGAGAAATTATTTCTCCTGTTAAAACAGGATTAAAATTTCTCATTAATATTTCAGGTACCATAAAATGCCTACATTATTTGATGAAATATTTATCAGCTTATAATACAAATTAGCACTTGAAATATATCAGAACTGGAAAGGAAAAAATTCTATTTGTATTTAACTTGAAACCCAAACTTGGATTAGGAAAGAATCAATATAGTGGCTAATAAATGCTATAACTAGAATTTTAAACCAAATTCTTGGGTCAAAAGATTATTTTCATGCCAATATATTCCAATTCTACTTGTCTGTATGCTTTCTGTTGGTTTTTTTTTTTTTTTAATTTTTGAGACAAGGTCTCCAAAGGCCCAGACTGGGGCCCTGAACTGAGTGCTGGACCACAGGCATGCACCCTGATCCTCGGCAATATCCCTAAGCTTGTGCTCCCAGAGAAAACACAACCCTGTTTCTCTAACGCATTACAATTACAGATGGCAGCATCACCTATTGATAAGCTGGTTTCTTCTTATTTTGAGTATCTTCCCTTCTTCCTGCTTTCTGTGGAACATTAAACATTAACATCTGTGTATTTGAAGGTAAATGCTTGTTATTATAGGCCAAAGAATATAAGTTTGCTAAATGGAAAACAGATTCTAACCCTTCTCTAACCTAACCGGATGTTGTCACTCAGAACAGGAGATGCAGGGCTTCTTGGGCTACTATAAGTAACACTTAAAACACAGATTTCATTTCATTACAGTAAGAACAAGTTGCTAACCAACCGATTCATAATGAATGTTTAATATTACATCCCGAGAGAAAAGAATGAATTCAATGCACCAATTACATGTGAACCCTCCTTCAAATTCCATGCTGATGGCCGTTTCCTGTGCGGGGACCGAGGGCTTCTGGATGCTAAGCATGCCTCCTACAACTAATTACACTTCCAGTCCAACTAACGCTTTTAGAACTGAAGCATCATATAATTTTATAAGTCTTTAAAAATGTCTTTTGTAGAGGTATCCAAGGTCAGGTAGAATTAAAACATTACATAGGTTATTTTAGAGAAGCCAAAAGATTCAAAAATTTCATCTCACATTCAAAGACCTTTCTCAACTGATAACAAAAAATCTCTTGATCTTAAATCATCCTCGATCGCACATAACATGAAAAGGGCCTTTTCTTAATCTTAATCTTTCCCTAAAGTTCTGCTATTCAATTAAAAAAACAGACTCGTCCAATAAAACAGGTGGGGTAGAAAAGGAGCATGTTTCCAAGTGTTCTTTCATAACTAAAAATACGAAGTTCCCCCCCCCCTCACACACACACACACACACACACACACACACACACAGAGAGAGAGAGAGAGAGAGATCCACTCAAGTAATAAGCACTCTGGCTGAATTTGATAACTGTCTCACAGAAACTGACTATATAAAAATCTCATCAGCCTACAAGGAGAGGGTTGGCATTGCCCAGTTACCTTCTAAAATACGGGAAAACAAACAAGTAACACTATTCTGGCCCTAAGAACAGCATGCTGCTTGCAACATTCTGAATGTACAAAAGTAGGTTCTTCTTTAGCTCTGGGAAACAGAACTGAGTGGCGGCTCACTGCTCAGAAACACAACGGGCTATTTCGCTTTACATTTATAACTATAGACATGAAAGGGTAGTCAACACTGCCTAGCAGGACTACTCTATTTCTTAGACAGCTTGCTTTGCTACTGAGTTTTTCATGTCTCCTCAAACCTATAATAAATCTATTTTTACTGCCTATGATATGCTCAATTAAAGACCAACTTCACTGAGAGAATAAAAGCAACTGAATTTCCAGGCACAACAGGGCAGATGCATATGAACTCATAGTGACTATAACAGCATGTGCAAGACCTGCACAAGCTCTAGCCAGACAAAATCCTATCTGAGGTGTGTGTGTAGCTGAGGGGCTATTAACATCTGGTGGCTTCTGGGAGAGGGACAGTCAGTTGTGTGTGTGTGTGTGTGTGTGTGTTTTAATGATGTGACCCATTAGGCTGACAATACACCAAATCAGGTCCCAATTCTTTACTAGCTGAGAACACAAGCTGGACTCGATGGAGAAAGAAGAAAAAGAAGCAGCAATCTCAAATTTGGGTATGAAGGGATGAGAGGGTTGAGGGCAGCAGTAATATGATCAATCCTCGCTTAGAAAGACAAACGGGATGGACATTGGATGTAGGAGAAAAAAGAAACAGGACAGGAGCCTACCACAGAGGGCCTCTGAATGACTCTATCTAGCAGTGTATCAAAGCAGATATTAAGACTCATAACCAAACCTTCAGCAGAGTGCAGGGAATCATATGAAAGAAGGGGGAGTTAGTAAGACCTGGAGAGGACAGGAGCTCCACAAGGACCAAATATGTCTGGGCACAGGGGTCTTTTATGAGACTGTCTCTCCAACCAAGGACCATGCATGGATATAACCTAGAACCCCTGCTCGGACATAGCCCATGGTAGCTCAGTATCCAAGTGGGTAGCCTAATAAGAAGAACAGGGACTATCTCTGACATGAACTCAGTAGCGGGCTCTTTGACCTCCCCCCTCCTCCAGTGAGGAGCAACCCCACCAGGCCACAGAGGACTTTGCAGTCAGTCCTGAAGATGCCTGATAAATCAGGGTCAGATGAAAGGGGAGGAGGTCCTCCCCTATCAGTGGACTTGGAGTGGGGCAGGGAATAGATGAGGGAAGGAGGGTGGGATTGGGAGGGAATGAGGGAGCAGGATACAGCTGGGATATAAAGTTAATAAACTGTAACTAATATTAAAAAATTTTAAAAAGTGAAAAAAAAAAGAAAATCTCTCAAAGAGTTAATGTTATTATTTTTAAGATTTATTTATTTACTTATCTATTTAATATCTATGAGTGCTCTATGAGGGCATCAGGTCTCATTATAGATGACTGTGAGCCACCATGTGGTTGATGGGAATTGAACTCAAGATCTCTGGAAGAGGAGCCAGTACTTTTAACTGCTGAGCCATCTCTCCAGCCCTAATACAATAATTTAACAAAGAAAAGGATATGAAAACTACTTACATAATCTACCAGACATTATACACACAGTTATAATTACATCTCTAGCGTGTCTTTTCCTGAGAAGACAAATAAATTGACTATTTTACTCAGATTCAGAGGGTGCTGCAGACCAAAGGGATTCCACCCAAGAGAGCTGGGGTACCAACGAGGTTGCTGGGTCGCTTACAGGAGAACGATAAACAAACTGAGGCAGCTGGACCGCTGAAGAGCTCCAGACCCAGCTGTGGGGAACAAGTTAGGTCTGAAGGGCACTACAGAAACGGTGGCTGAACACAGCCAATCAAAATTACACCACCAACTTCCAACACAGAGCTGCCCCCCTGCAAATCCTGCCCTTGACTAGAGCCAACCCATTCTGAGGACAGCAAACAAACAAAAGGGGCACTAGCAGATACAGAAAGCCAGCCTCCTTCTTTGGGAGCAGCTCCCTTGCAGTATTCTCAATAAAGCTGCCTTTCCCACTCCGCTCTCTGACTTGGTGAGTTCTTTCACTGCCAACAGCATCCTGCATACGCCAGCACACCTCAAGATTCTATGTAGCTGGGAGCAGTGGCCGGCGAACTTCGTTATGGCCACCATAGACCAGGCTGCCTGTGCCACTGATGTTTGTTTCTTTCGTTCCAATTCTTTTCTCCATGCTGATTCGATCTCACAGAAATCTCCCTGCCTCAGCCTATCAAGCGCTGCAATTCTAGGCATGAGTCACCTCAGTCAACTATCTGTTCCATTCCACTGCCATGAGTGGGCTACCCTTACTCCTCTAACTACTCTTCACCTTTTTTTTTTAAAGACTTATTTATTATGTATACAATGTTGTGTTTTGCATGTACACCTGCACGCCAGAAGAGGCTGTGAGCCACCATGTGGGTGCTGGGAATTGAACTCCCAGCCTCTGGAAGAGCAGCCAGTGCTCTTAACCCCTGAGCCATCTCTCCAGCCCACTCTTCAGCTTCTTAATTTGTTTTTTTCTCCTACAAAATCAATCTCTCCTTTTCTACTGGATCATTCTCTCCCACCCCCTAGTATTATTAATCATTACAAATCTCCTCTTATCTTAAATTTCTGTCAAAGACATGACCAAAGTCCATCTTTTTCATGTTTGACAAAGCTCACTACTCTCTTCCTTCTTAAACATACTTAAGTCTTGGCTTCTATGCCATGTTCTAATGGTTTTCCTCTTCCTCCTAATTTCACTTAAGAGCCCTGCCTAGTCATATACGGGCTGGAGTATCTCAGAGTTTATTCTAGGACTTTCTACTTACATTACTTTATTTTCTCATCTAGTAGCTTTAAATACCAAACTACATTATGCTAAATCTCAAACAGGTATTTCTGTCTTAACCTAATCCACTGAATATTCATCTACCCACCTGATATGTAACTTGGACGCATGAAACATATGAATTAAATAAACACGTATTCACAGACTTTGCTTTCATCATACTCTCTACAACTAAATATTTCAAGCTCTTTTCTAAAAATCACTTTTGCTATTTTTATTACTTTGGATGTGCTTATGTGTACTTGTGTGTTTGACGACCAAGGTTAATGTTCAATACGTTCTTCAATTCCTCATCTCATTTTTGAGTGTTTCCCACCGAACCTGGAGCTTACCAATTTGGCCAGATTTGATGGAGCAGCAAGCCCCAAGGAGCCTCCTGTGTGTCTGCCTCACCAGTGTGGAGATTACAGGCAAATGCTGCCATGTCTGGCTTTTATATGGATGCTGGAGCTCTCAACTCAGATCCTGATGCTTGTACAGAAAGCATGCTAACTGACAGTCATCTCCCTAGCCTGTCAAAAGCTCTATTTGAATAATAATGAGTACTTTTCCAATTCCATCTTATACTGTGGTGGTCTTATTCTTCCATACTATTCTAGCAGCATAATTATTCCAACATCTTAAATTTATGCAGATTATAGATAGAATTCATACCTTTATGAATGAAAGATACTCTATGCCCATTAAGATGTGGATGACAATCCACTGGCTAGATTGAAAGAGTAGCAGCAATAGTCAGGCAATAGTGATGGTTAATCTTATGTGTCACCTTGATTGGTGAGGGATATCCAAATATCTGGAATGATTTTGGAGCGTACCTATGAGAGCATTTCTAGAAGAGACTAGCATCTCAATCAATAGACAGTAAAGATCTAGCCTCACCCACATGGACAGACATCACCTTGCCTGTTGAGATCCAGGCAGAACAAAAAGACAAGGACGAGCTCTGTGTCCCTAGTTTTGGACAGCAGAGCTCCTTCTCCGCATCTCTAACTCCAGGGTGTCTACCAGCCCCTCATACCTTCCTCCCCCATTCACAGGCCTTCTGACTCAGAATGAATTGCACCGAACCAAGAATGTTACTCTAGTCCTTATGTGTATGGTTAGGTTGAAGAACAACAACCACTTTCCAAGATGATCCCCAGTGACTTTGAGACGTTGGAGCCAAGGCTTTTCTTTGTGTGTGCTCTCCTATAGTGAATAAGGCTGACCTGGGTGATGAAGGAGATGCTCTAAGAGTAAGGGACCTCCAAAGCTAGGGGATAGAAACCCTGACTGCTTACTCTAGAACCAGCCACAAAGTCCTCCGGATACTTAAGTAACCCAGCAGAGAGGCCAACAGGAGAGGGCCAGATGAACACCAACCTGTCAGTCGGGTGGAAGTGAATTTTCTAGCTCTAGTCAAGTTGACAAAAATTGTTTACATAGGTAAGCAATGAGCAAGAGACTCACCCTGGTAACTACAGTGGAAATTGCTTCAAATCCCCTGCCCATATGGCTTAGCAACTAAGCTGGGCCAGCCACATTTCCCTGTTATCTCTGATCATTGAGTCATTTTTAAACTCCAAACTGTAAAGTTTCCAAACAGAAGTGCTAAGTGAACAGAGGCTGTTTATTGTCATCTAATATCTGCTTTACAGTGTTTGAAATGAGAAGTCTGTTGTAGCATGAACAAGTTATCAATGAAAATTCTTTTTTTTTAAATAATTTATTAATTTTATTGTATGTGCATTGGTGTGAGGGTGTCAGACACTTGGAACTGGGGTTACAGACAGTTGTGAGCTGCCATGTGGGTGCTGGGAATTGAACCCAGGTCCTTTGGAAGAGCAGATAGTACTCTTAACCACTAGGCCATCTCTCCAGCCCCCGAAAATTCTTAAGTACATCAAGTTCTTGAATACTAACATTCCCAATAATATGTATTTCTGCCCTTCAAAATCATACCCAAAGCAGTTTTTTGAAATTTCTCTTCTGTGAGATAGAACTTGAAAAGACAAGAAAGTGGTGACTGTCTCTGCTTCATTGGATGGCTGGGAGGCAAGTATAGGAGATTTACTTTCGTTTTATATACACATACTTGCAGTTTTGAAATGCATACTGCAGGCATGCAATACCTATCCAAAGATCAAATTTTAAAGTTTCTTGACAAAGCTGAATTATTTTATGTTTATAATGGGAATGACAAGCGGGTAGTGTAGCACATGCCTATAATCCCAGGGAGGCAGAGGCAAGCAGATCTCTGTGAGTTTAAGGCCAGCCGGGTCTACAAAGCGAGCCCAGGACAGCCAAGGCCACACAGAGAAACCCTGTCTGAAGAAGAGGAGGAAGAGGAAGAAAAAGAAAAAGAAGGAAAAGGGAATGATAGCCAGTCGGGGGTTGTACACATCTGTAATCCCAGTACTTGGGAGGCAAAGGCAGGTGAATCTCAGTGAGTTTGAGGCCAGCCTGGTCTACAGAGTGAGTTCCAGGACAGCTAGGGCTATACAGAGAAACCTTGCTTCAAAAAACAAAAACAAACAAACAAACAAAAATGGGAGTGATGATAATTGGGAGAGATGGCTCAACTGGTGGTGCGTTTACCTTGAAAGCAACAAGGACCGAAGCTCAACCCCAGAGCCCACATCCACAACCTCGGTATGGCGATGCACTCTCAATCCCGGCTGTTGGCGAGACAGGACAAGATCCCTGAAACTCACTGGACAGCCAACCTAGCCTATTTGGCAAGCTACAAACCATGGATGGCACCTGAGCCTGTCATCTGATTTCCACATGCACATATGTTCACCACCACATATGAACATGTGTACATACACAGTGGGAAACTTCAAACTACCTTAGTTAACTACTTTTAGAATGAAATTATGCTCATTACCTCTCTCTTTTCTCCTTCTTAGTGATAGGGATGGAACCCATGGCCTTCTTCCTGCTACACAAGTTTTCCACCACTGTCAAGACCAATAAGCAAGTGTTTCAGTTTTACAGTTTCTATAAAATAGGTGTTCCACATTATCAACTCAGAAGATGTATTTTAAAAGCATAAAATATGTTATGCCTTCATCCTGTAGACATACAAGTGAATGACAGAAATTCAATGGTTTGTCCTGATTTATTTAAAGCTATTGTTGTGTGAATAAGAACGGCCTCCAAGCTGGGTGATCCCCCTATATCTACTTCCCGAGCACCTAGCATTACAGAATGTACCACCACACCTGGCTTTTCTGTGTGGGTTCTGGGAACTGAACTCGGGTCTCAAAGCTTGCAAGGCAAGCACTTCACCAGCTGAGCCATCCCCACCACCATTTCTGATGAGTGCCTTTACTGTTCAGTAACAAAGGTCAACAGAAACATATATATATATATATATTATAGATAAGTTGGACTTGACTAAAATTTCAAAATTTTGTGCACTAAAGGAGATTACCAGCAAGCAAATAGGCAACTCATAGGAGAAAATGAAAATCTTTTATCTGATAAGGAACTGCTATAAGTATGTGAGGAATTGAAAACCCAAATGGTTAAAAATTAAGCAAAGGGGCAGATGTGGTGGTGCAGGCCTGTAATCCCAGCACTCTGGGAAGTGGAGGCAGGAGGCTCTCTGTGAGTTCGAGGCCAGCCTGAACTACAAAGGGAGTCCAGGACAGCCAAAGGCTACACAGAGAAATCCTGTCTCAAAAACAAACAAACAAGAATAGCCTCCATAGGCTCATGTATTTGAATGCTTAGTCAACAGAAGTAGTACTACTTGAAAAGGATTAGAAGGTGTGGCTGCGTTGGAGTAGGATCAGCACTGGTGGAAGAAATGTGTCACTGAGGGTGGGCTTTGAGGTTCCAAAAGCCTAAGCCAGGCCCAGTCTCTCTCTCCCTGCTGCCAGACGGAGAAGTCTCAGCTACTTCTCCGGCACCGTGTCTGTGTGCCACCGTGCTCCCGGCCATGGAAACGGACTGCCCCTCTCAACTGGAGCCAACTTCCAATCAAATGCTTTCCTTTGTAAGAGCTGCTGTGGCAATGGTGTCTCTTCAGAGCAATAAAACACTGACGAAGACAGCTACCAAATTTGGATCCAGGTTTCCTTTTTCTAAGAACCAAAGGCAATTAATTTTCATATATTTATTTATCAACAGATTTTCCTTATACCAATGGTGTCTAATTTCAATGGCAGTGAGTATACATCTAGCTAAGAATTAAAACTGTATAAAATACTCAAAGTAAATGATAACTGCAGATCAAATAATAAACTGGAAGGTTCTGCTACCAGAATCATAGGGCCTTTAACAGCCCAAATGAAAGAAATAAAACATTTTAATTGAAACTCAATAAAAGTGAAACAGCCTAGGAGAAAAACAATAGCAAACAGCAATACACTTTTCCAGACATACATTAGGATTTAACTTTCTGTCTAAGATCTAATTCTATTTTGAATCAAAAAAACAAAAACAAAAACAAAACTCATTGACTCAATATAAACTAATGGGAAATCATACCTCGACAATTCCTTATAAAACAGAATTAAGTTGTGAGAAAATTTCTACTAATACAGAAAGCATATACATGTTTTATGAAACCAAAGGAATTTTGATGCTGGCATAAATATTACACTACTGTGACAGACTTGCTTTTTCTATGACTTGGTTTTTAAGAGTATTGAATCTCTATAAAAACCAAAACTGAGTTTTGACTCAAAATGATATATGACGAGAACATACATGTGGCTGTTAAGTAACCAACCAAATACAGTAGCTAAAATAATTTTTAGGGGATAAGACATGGCTCAGTGATTAAGAGCACCTGCTGCTCTGGCACAGAACATGGGTTTGGTTCCCAGCACCCACCTAACTGCTCACAACTGGCTGTACTTCCATTTCTAGGGATCAGATGCCTCTTCTGACCACCTTAGGCTCCTTCACACATACACTTGGGACACATACACATAAAATTAAATAAATTCAGTAAACAATAATTTTGTAAAGATTTTTGTCTACAGTAACATTTTTTTCAACTCTTAAATTTGTTTCCATGGATAGCCAATATATTCTTAAATACTATCAATATGTAAATTAATGTTAAAGAAGGCACAGGAGAAATGTGTTTCAAGTAAGAAACTGTAGAAAGGCTACTGGAATATTATAAAATATATCAAAGATTTTCTGAAATGAAACTATGGCAAAGACAGAAGAAATTAAAAGAGTGAGGTGGATAGAATGTCATCGGGTTAATTAAATAAAGTACTAAAACCACACTCCAATGTATACAAAAGACTATCACAGGAAAACTGAGCATTATACTTGTCAGTCAAGCATGGCAAGATTTTGGAAATAAAATAATAGGATTGCTAATTAAATACAGTAAATGCCATGATAGTATCATTCATTCCTTGTCTGAGGAACATAATCTAATGTAACTCCTGCTTTGTTAAGGTTACTATTTAAGTGAAAATCTCCAAAAAATATACAGGTTGAGCACACCTAATCTGAATCAACCCTTGGTCTCATATAACAGGCCACAGTCAAAATAGAAACTGATGAACAAAATACATAGCAGTACAGTGTGTGCTTACCATGCTGGTCCTGGCAAAACCAAGGGAATATATGCATATGTACATATATACAGCTTGAGGTATATGAAAACTATAAACTAATTCATGTTTGGACTTGGGTTCCATCCCCAAATTTTGCATACATAAACACTGCAAAGTCCAGGAAAGATAAAAATCCAAAATACTTCTAGTCTCAGGCATTTGGGTAAGAAATACTCAGACAGGTCAGGCTCAGTATTGGCATGGAAATTAACACCTTCCAAGACAGAAAGCTAAGACTGACTCAAACCTGAATTCAGTCAGGTAGCAAACTTCAAGAAATTAAAATACATTCATTAACTCATGAAGTCTAAAATTAGATGCACTGGCAACAAATACCCAAGTAATCAACGTGCATTAACCACTCAATAGATCTGAAAAGATCCTGGGAAATCATCACCTTGGCCTTGCCTAGGAAGTAGCATAGGGCAGAAAGCACCTCAGGACAATGACAGGGCGTTTCTCATTTCAGTCTAAACAGGTTGGCAAATCACCAGTTTAAACAGGAGAGCAAAAGTGAGATTCCACGCTTGCAGGGTGCTTCGGTTCTAAAATTCTTTTATTTTATCATCCAGCGCGTTAAAGGCAAGCAAGCAAACTTGAAACAAAGCAGGAAGCAAAGGCACTATAATAAAAATGGATTTCAACTTGGTATATCCATTTGGCAGAGGAAAAAAGAATCAAGGAAAATTCAGAAATTCTAGGATTCCTTCCAAGAGGGCTGCTTCTGTATTTTTGATGCATCAATTTAATTGATTTAATTAGATATGGATGGTATCTCATGCTAACAGTTATGATGAATATCAAGGCAAGAAACTATAAAATATGAATGTTATTCTAAATTTCCAACATAACCTTCCAAACAAGGATGACTGCCCACCAACACAAGGCCCAGAATTTCTAAACTAAAAGTTTGACTTCCACTTTTAATTAAATAAATTCAGACTTTAAATACAAATTATGCAAGTTTATAGATGTGTAAGATTTCACACTCCTATTCTGTTCCTGAAAGAGTAAAATCCACAGCACCCTTGGGCAGGCAGGTGCCTCATCAGGCTGCCCCCCTCCCAGCCCGATTACCTGAGTTTGACCCCAGGGACACACATGGTGGAAGGAAAGCACCAGGGCCCCCAAATAACCCTTGGACCTCCATATGAATGTTGTGACACAGGTGTACGCCTACACCCCAAACTAAATGTGTAATTTTAAAAATCAAAACATCTACATAACACAAGAGTTCTCACATTAACTACTGAAAATAAACCCAATTGCTGGCAAAAATATTAAAGGACAATTTGTTTGCAGGCCCTTGTCAACTTGGTGCTTGCCCTTTCCATCCTTGTAAAGCCCTACTTTACAATGCTCACATTTTGTCCTGACAGGTTGGATGGGCAGCTCCTCCAAAGATTACAGCTAACAGGAAATACCCTAGCAAACAACGCATGTTAGAGCAGGGAGCGGTGTTGCTCAGGCCACTAATCTCAGAGGCAGCAGGATCTCTGAATTAAAGGTGGTCAGGGATATAAAGAGATCCTGTCTCAAAAAATAAAGACAAACATGTTAAGAGTATTAAGAAAACAAGCACATGTCAATCTGTGTGTTTACTTGCAGAAAGAGCACATCAGGCAATTGAGACCAACTACCCCTCTGAAAATAATTTTAATTTAGATATTAAAACAATCCTCTTAAGAGCATTAAATAACTATTAACAAAATGAGAAATGAACAGTTCAAACCCACTACAAGTTGGACTCAGAAGAGTGATCTCAACGTTTGTTTTTTGTCAGTTTATTTAAAACAAACAGACATTTAATGCTGCTTGAACTGAAAGACTGGAGGACAAACTAAGAGTCTAGACAAGAACAGCAACTCTAGTGAAAATATCTTTGGCTTTAAGCTGAGGTTCTCTAGTTCCCCTCCATTTTCAGAATGAACTAGAAGACCATACTACGTTTTGTCATTCCAACAAAACACCTGAGTAATTAACACAGAGGGAAGAGAGTCCACATAAGTATTGGCCCTACCACTTTGGGACTCTGGTGAACAGCACGAGATAGTGGATGTACACCCAAAGCAAGCAGCTCATTTCATGAACCCAAAATGCAAGGTGAACTCTGAGGGGACAATACCAACACCAAACACTTCACATCAGAGCTCCTCACAGTGCTGCCTTGGGGACCAAGCCTTCATCATATGGACCTTTGTAAGACACGCCCTACATCTAAATGGTAACAGAAATCATGAGCTCTGGCCACACATAAGTAGCCTGGCAGAGCTAACAATGTGAAATTTGATCAAGGTGGTTTTATAGCCTCAAACTCTTGACAATACCAAATAAAAATATTCATAAAAAATTAATATTATCTTATACACCAAATTATTTCACCAACAGATCCAGAGATTTGTAAACAGTGCAGTTAAAAGATTGTAACTTCCTAATTGTTATACTCAAGAGGCTAATGGTCAAACTTACATTTTTTTTTTTTTGCATGGAACTTCAAACTATAAAAAGTTATACAGATCTGAAAAAAATTGGGACTATAAACACTTATTAGATGAGTAATCAAATATTAGATATAGGTGAAAATGGGTACTCTGAGGATAAAACTGTCCAGAATAAAGTCTTTAAGATAAAATAAGAGGGGTGAGGCACACAAGAGGTAGGAAGATCTTCACATATTAATGCAGGATCTTATTAACAACAAGAGAATCCTGAAACAAAGGTGACATTTGAAGGTCCTGTGGCTGACAAATGTGTGGGACTGATAAGAACTGACCTATGCATTCATGAAGCCCAAAGAATTGCCTAATCACAGGATATTAAAGCAGAAGACAGTTAAAAAGTTTTCCTTCTTCAAAAGGAACATGACGAGGTTATCTTAAAAGGAAATATTAAGAGCCATGGTGTCAGCCAGGCAGTGGTGGCACCATCTTTAATCCCAGCATTTGGGAGGCAAAGGCAGGTGGATCTCAGTGAGTTTGAGGCCAGCCTGGTCTACAGAGTGAATTCCAGGACATACAGGCTACATAGTGAGACCCTGCCTTGAAAAAAAGAAAAAAAGAGCCATGGTATCAATACGAAGAGAGTAAGCTGCCATAAAGCAACAATCAATCTAGAATGTCTAATCAGTAGCTGTGAACCTAGAGTTCCGTAGCAAAAACATCCTTTAAGAACGGGGAAATGCAGACTTTCAGGAAGAGAGGAGGACATTAACGTCAGTAAAAATGATTCTACACAAAAGTTCATACGAAATCTAAGACACAGTAAACAGTGCAGTACTCTAAAATAATAATGATGGTATATAGATACACAATTAGGCTAACCAGCCTAGCCTAATTAGGAAGTCCCCTGGGGTTCCTGTCTAGGTGAGATCCTGTCTCAAGCAAGGCAGATGGCTCCAGACAAACACCAGAGGCAACTTCTGACCTCCACACTCACCTGTGCACAAAGATGGGAAATCAAGAACTGGGAGAATAGCTCAGTGGTAGACAGCTTACCTAGTCTGTGTGAGGCAGTGGGTTCAATCCCCAGTAAAAGAGAGGAAAGAGAATTAAGAGACAGAGAGGATAGAAATTTAAAAACCATTCCACAAAGGAAAAAACAAAACAACACAACACAAAACAAAACCAAAGCCAGCCCCCTATGTATGAAAAACTCAAGTAAACCCTGCCATGAATCTCCTCACTACTTCATCGCTCAAGTCCTTTACCCACTTTCCCAGAGTAATGCGCTTTATCACCTTACTTCAAAGCCTAAACATGACCCGTACAGACTTTGTCGGCCATGTCCTGTACTAAAATGTAAGCTCAGGGAGAGCACAGAGTATTCTCTATTCCTGCTGCTCTGTTTACAGAGTAAGCCCTCAAATACAGTTGGGTTTTGTTTGCTTTGTGTGTGGGGTGCTGGGAACATCAAGACAGGAACTCTACCTAAATACTTGTTAGATGAGCAGCATTTGGTTTGCTGACTGAGAAAACAAAGTAAACTGTACATTCATAAGTTCCGAATATTTGGAGTTAACTGATAGTGGATTAAAAACAATCGGGAAGAATGTTCTATTTGCAATGAACACGAATGGCCTTTCTTGTCATTATTCTCTAAACAACACAGTTTACTATCATTTACATTGCATTAGGTACATATTAAGTTATCCTTTATCCAAAAAGCTTTAAATAAAAAAATTCAGATTTTCAGATATTTACATATGTATGAGCTATATCCTAGGACTGATATCCAAGCCTATACATAAAATTCATTTATGATGCACACACACTTTATTCATCTAAATTAAGGTAGTATATATAGTTTCAATGTGTCCACATTTTGAATGGTCACGTTACACGAGGTTATAAGGGGAATTTTCCACTTGTGTAATGTTGATGCTTAAAAAAAAAAATTCTTATTTTGGAGCTTTTCCAGTTTCAGGTTTATATTCAGGAATGTTCAACATTATAAATAATCAAAAGATGACAAAGTATTTGGGAGGATGTGCAAAAATAAAATGTAAATATTGTTATTTATATCAGAGTCTTTTCGATCCATGGAAGGGACAAAAACCAAATCTCTGTTGGGTGCCATGGGATGACTAAAATGACAAAATTACTACTAGAACTTAGAAAGGGTTCCAAATAAATTCATATTTTATGGATTATATGACCATAATATACATGTTTTGGTGGCATGAACAATGTACATACTTCAGGGTTCAAAAACAGCTGCTGAAGGAATAGAGGGGCGGGACCTTCTATTTCTCTGCTTTTCGTACAACCTCTCTTTCTATGCTAGACACAAAATCATTTGTTCTTTCTATATATGGTCAAACCATACGCCACAATGTTATCTAGACATTTCAGAATTTAAGAACATAAAAATAATTATAGAATTCAGAAAAAACAGAATATGACACTTAATGGGGCCACAGTGTGCGAAGGTATCAAGACAAGACAGTATCAGACTATAGCAAGACAAAAAGCAAATAAAGAGTGTGGGAATACATGCTCAAGGAAGGAAGGTCAGGAGTGCTGGTACTCAACAAACACAACATTAAATATCAAAGTGATACTCTTCTGAAAGTGCTACAGTAACTTGCTACAAGACAGACTTGAGAACGAGAGCAGAATCACGAGGTAAGAGCAGAGCAAAGCAGAGCCTTGGCGCCTGTCCTTCCTGCCACAGGAGCCACCAGATGCCTACTGTAACATTTAACACCATCTAGTCATCCCCTTCTTAAGCCAGTCTGAATCTGTTTTTCTGTCACTGACAGTACAAGAGTAGAGATGGATCGGCGTGAATTCTTCCAAAATGTGTAATGGCATTTTTGAAGACATGGCTGTTTTGTGAGACCACTCCAAACATCAGTTTACTTAGTCTATCTGACCTCTACTCCCTACCTGCTCATGGCCCTTCCTAGGGCCCATTTCACCCGACCCATGCTGTACTACAGTCCTATTGTAGACAGGATTCACTCCTATCTACCTACCGCTCTCCAGACAAAACATACTGCTCCAGACCTAGCAGCATGATCGTCTCTACTGTTCAATTGCAGGAGAGCTAAGGATGCTGGGGAATGGCTAGAAGAGAAGTCTTCACCCGTCCTTTGGCAGTAAATGAAGACCAGAGCAAGAACATGGTTAATAGCAGTCTTCTTCCTAGAAGGGAAGCAAGTTTGAGCAAAGAATTCAAACAGAAGGACAATGCTGAAAACGGAGAAAAGTAGACTTTCAGTACTGATTATATGAACTCTAGAGAAACCACAGTTCATGCCATTTCTAAACATGCATCTGCCAATTACCTTTTTAAATCCTATTCGCAGCCTAGCTGATATAGAGATTATGGGAAGAACTAAGTTAGAGAGGGCAGGGCATGCAAAGAAACTTTCAAAAGATCAGGAAACCAGGAAGTATAACGTAAAACTAGGAATATGTCCTTTACTGGTATAGAGTGTTATATAATTTACAAATTGACTACAGAAGCCAAAGATCGCTATTAGACTTGGTGCTTAGTGTTGTCTAGTGATTTTTTTTTTAATTCCACTTATTTAGTATGTATGTGATGTAGGTCAGAGGACAACGTGGAAGAGCTGGTGTCTCCTTCAACCATGTGGGTCTTGGGGATATAACTCAGGTTGTCAGATTCCAAAGCAAGTGCCTTTACCTGCTGACCCATCTTGATGGCCCCACAGCAGTGAAATGGCAAGAAACTTCCAATTTCATAGTGACTTCATGGTGGAAAAGAAAGATAAAGATGAGGATGTGTCAAACACTTAACACATATTAACTCCCTCCATAGCCATCGTGCAAGGTTAAGTATCCTACTTTAGAGATATAGAATAGTCTAACTGGTAATATGACCACAGCCACTAGTGAACACTTTTAACACAAACCAAAACCAAGACCAAAAGATTTACCTCACTATATCAGAGTCCTTGGATGAAAGAATCCTGGAGGAAAAGCTGGAATTCAGAATGGCCTCCTAGAGTTGTATCTGGTGGCTCAAGGGAAAACATATACGTATGGAAAAGATAGGAAAAGACTGCAGGAGGCTTCCAAATAGTAATATGGATGGTTCTGAATAGAGATGGAAAAGAGTAGCTCTTGCAAAGACAAGACAGTTCTTCCTCTGAAATATGAGCAAATAAGGAGATAATATTGAGGGAAAATTCTGGGAAACAGAGGAAGAATAACATTAGCTGAGATTTTCTCAGCCACTGGAGTTTAGAAGGCCCCATTATCCTTCAAACTGAAATGAAAGCCCAGCAGGGGAATGATAGACAGGGTCTAAGAACACGCAGTTTCCAGTGCTGAAAGAGTGGACGCTACCAACAAACAAATGAGGTATCAAGACTCAAAACGACAATTTCTGCTGCCCAGTGGCTACGCCTGTAATCCCAGCACCTGGGTGGCAGAGGCAAGCAGATCTTTGTGAGTTCAAGGACAGCCTGGTCTAGAGAGCAAATCCGGAACAGCCAGAGCTATTGCACAGAGAAAGCCTGCCTCAAACAAAAACAAAACAAAACAAACAAAACAACAGGTTCTTCCTTTACAGTGGGCAATACTATTTCTAAAATTTTATTTCATATATATATGAAATAAATTTTTTTTTTAACAACCCTGGAGATTGAAGAGAGCTGGTATTACCAGCAGTCTACCACTGAGCCAATGCCCCAGCCTTCTAAACTGGCTTTCAAACCCCACTCACTTGCAATCTCGAAGGGCAAAGGATAAGTATTTTCAATCCCACTTATGGTTCTTGATACATCCCAGTGATGGGACAGAGGAGACAAACTACTGGAAGACCCCCTCCACTGAACTCGGATGGGGAGCTTGCACTTGTAAACTTTGGCAAGGTTCCTAAGTTACTCGGAGCAGTTTTTCCTATCAGTAATAGCCATTACCACTGAGGGGAAGCTGAGAGGGGTACAAACCCACGTTATAGACTATCAAGAGCTGTAAGTGTTGTTAAACATTAGTAAGAACTGGGAATACAAGAAATCTGAGTAGTTTTTAATTTAAAAATCTTTTCTCCATCAGACCTTTCCAAAACACACACACACACCTGCATATTGGGAATTCTAAAGCTTCAATGCGCATTTTAGGCTAATACCTAAACAAAGTATAAATCACTTATCCTTTTTTGTGCCATTGTGTGTTATCCTTACATTTATAAGGTGTTTTTTTTTTTAAGGAACAATTCCCAATTCTTTCAATGAATCTACAAAACCTAACGCCCCACAAAGCTCACGCCTCCGTCTTAAAAGCTGAGACCAAAAACTGACTATGCCCAAAAGAGATTACTGCTTTAGAGGCGAACGATCATTTCGCCATCGCAGGCTCCACGGGGCAGGGGGCAGGCTCTTAACCCATCCCAGTCCACCCGGACTCGTCTCCGGGGGAGCAGACCCCACCGGCCTCTCAACACCAAGCCTTTCCTCTGTAACTCCACAAACCAGGCTCAGGCAACCTTCCCGGGTTCCAAAGTTTCCAAAGGAAGCAAGGAGAGCAGAGGCGAATGGAACGGGCCGGGCGACCCACGCACCTAGAGCGGAGGGAAGACGGCTAGCAGGGGCGAGAGGTGCGAGCGAGGACGGCGGGAGCCACTCCGCGGGAAGGGGGACCGGCGCGCCCGCGGCCAGCGGAAGGCCGGAGCCGGCGCGGGGACCGGGGCCGGGCGCAGCCGCCGGGGCGGGAGTCGCCGGCGTGCGCAGCCGCACTCACCTGCCAGACGCTCGCTCCGCGGCCGCAAGCGCGGGCGCCGCCCGGGCGCCTCCCCTCCCGCGGGACTCGGCCCCGGCCGCCGCCGGAGCTCCGGGCCCCGAGAGTCACGGGCGGTACCGAGGCGGGCAAAGCGGCGACCGGCCCCGAGCGCAGGGAGGCGTACATAGGGGGCGCTGGGAAGGCAACTCCCCGCTCCGCCCTCCTCAGCGCTCGCCGGCTGCGCCTCCCGGGGACAGCATCGCGCCAGCCTCGGTCCGCTGCTCCCGGGCCTTCGCCCGAAGCTCCCTCAAGGCAGCGGCCGGGTTTCCGGCGGCCACACTCCGCCCCCTCAGTGCAGGGTCTTCGCCATCTTGTTAGAGGCGGGAAGCGAGCAGTGCGCACGCGCGACGGGAGCGGCGGGCGGGCGTCCGGCTGCTCGGGACCGAGGGACTGGACTGCGCAGCCGCAGCGCCTGATGCCCTGCCTTTGCGCTATTTGGTTGGCCTTTTCTGTTCTTTGCTTGGGCATACAGAGGCTCCAACCTGCTCACCTTTCCCAACTGAGCTGAACCCAAGTTAGTAGACTTTTCATGCGTGTAGTACGGTTATCTGTGAGCATCTTTCATAACAAGCATCCACCAAGTGCCAGATCCTTGGCTAGGCACTGATTATAGAAAGATGAGTGAAAATGGACCCTAGAGCAAAAGGAGCCCCTAACCCAATGGAAAAGACAGAAACCGGTTTTGGTCTGTAGTGCCCCTCCAGTTCTCCTCTCCAGTTTTAAGTCCAATCCTGCCTGTTCTGGATACCCTTCCAATTTGTCTCAAGCTTGGGACCAGCTCTTTACCTTGCATTACATGTCCATCATAATTTTCTTTGGGTGTTAAAATATCTGTCACTTAAGAGTTTAGGATTACAGCAATGGGGAATGTAAACTCTGGGAATCCATGCTTTAGCGTGAAGGATTAGACAAAACAAAAACTGAAAATAATGGTAGTAATAAGGAATAGGAAAAAAGCAAACCAGAACAACAATCTCTTCCTACAGCTAAATATGACCTTAAGACTGATGCCATGGAAAGATCCTGGGACAGCTTTTCAGGGGGACAGAAAAACAGGGTCTTTAGGTGGAATGAGCTTGGGAGGGGAGAGGGACGGGAAAAGTAGGCTGTGTGGGCACTGGTAGAAGGTTCGAGAAGGCAATGTTCAAGGCGTCCAGGCCGTGGTAGGAAGATGGACTTACTTCCAAGTGGTCCCTCTAACCTGTTGAACGTCCGATCTACCGCTCCTACGGCTTCAGCTCCTCACTGCCTTTCAACCTGTGGATCTGACTAGCTATAAGACCTTCCATTTTGCTTGTCTAACGTCTTGTTATCTGTGAGGTTTGGGCTTAATTGCCACCTCAGAAAGGCCACTGAGTCACCTTTCCATAATAAGTCCGCCTTCCTGTCCTGTGCGTGACTCATCATCATCACACCTCATCATTTCATCCCTGGCACAAAGGATGTTTTTGAACACCATCTACTTTGTTTTGAGACAAGGTCTCCCTATAACCCAGGCTGACCTTGAACTGGTGATCCTCCTGTCTTAGCTTCCTCAGATGCACAGTGGTCATCTTGCTCCTACCTCCCAAGCTCAGGTTACAGTGTCTGGCTAGGTCTTTAAATTGTATGTTTGTTATTTACTTACTATCTCCTCATTAAACAGCAAACTCCCTATGAGAGGGAAGATGTTTGTTTTTACCACCGTGACTGGCAAAGGTGTTTGCTCACTAAATGTCAGAATCAATGAATGTGGAAATTTGACTCTTAAGTAGTTAGTGGTATATTGTTTTTCACCTACTGGCTCTTAAAACTAAATGTAAATCACTTTTTATATGTCGGAGGAACGGATTAGTAGGCAGGTATTATTCTGAATATATTTGTAGAGGTAGGCAAAGGAAAGATTAAGTTCTTGAGATGTCTACTGTGTGTCTATTGTACTATGGTGGATCCTTAATCTTTATCACAGCCCATCTAGGGAGCCATCTTCACTTTGCATGTGGGCAAATACAAAGTCATTTGACCAAGAACACTTTAGGAGATAGTGCTGACCCTTTCCATTTAGAGGAAATGGATGTGGAGAGGGCTTATTTGGCACTTAACTCTGTTATTAGCTTTCATTAACTACCTGAGCTGCTGCCCATCTATGCCACCCTTGCATGGATTCCCACTGAGGTCCTGACTGAAAACTGCTGCTGTTCTTTTCTCTCAGACTAGGGCAGTTCTCATTTTACCTTTTTTGTTTCTAATTTTTTTATTTTTATTAAAAACTGATGTATATTTTCAGTGTAGGGAAAGAAGAAATAGCTGAAAAATGGAGCAGATTCTAAGCACCAGGCATACGTCTTTGCTAGGCGTCTTTAATGAGTTTGGCTAGCTCTCCCAGCTGGTCTCCACTGTTCTTAGACTCCAGAGAAGAGTCACAGGAGCACGGCAACACCCTCTCTTTCTTTTGACTCTCACAATCTATTTGAGACAGCCTGAGAGGTCTGCTCGTTAGAATAGGACCACAATCTCATTTGTGGGGTCCATTCAGTCCTTATATGAGGTAAGAGATACACAAAATTCATGGTGACCTCTGCTACCCAAACTCTGTCAATCCATATGTAAACCATATGACAATTTACAACTCAACTCTAGTCTCTTTCTCACTGTGGTGAAATCCTTGGAGCAAATCTTGGAACCTTATGTTTACCATCTGCTCTAAGTTGAAAGGTTCAGCTCTAACCACCCGAGAATGGGATCATAATTGAAAGCAGGATCATTAGTGATACAACTAAGTTAAAACTGAGTCACAAATGGGAAAAGTAACTCAATGAGTGTGTCTGTACAAGAAGATGATCTTGTGAGGACAGAGGCAGAGAGAGATTCAGGAGAGGACAAGGGCAGAGATGGGAGAAAGGCAGATGTCATCAGCAGTCCATCAGAAAGTCAGATGAGGCGAGCCAGGATCTGCTAGCCTCTCAGTTTCAGACAACGAATGCTCCAGTGACACCCTGGTTTCTGATGTACACCCTTCAGAACCCTGACTGCACACACTGGTTCATGCTGCCCAACCTGTGATGCTAACTTTGGTGGCCCTAGGAAACCAGTGCATCACTCTGTGTATGTGGTAGAGCCTGGAATGAAGGCAGTGAGGAGGCTGTGGGGCTTCTGTAAAGCTTCATGCCAGTCACTAAAGCAGTAGTTTATCTACAAACAAGGATTATGACTCCCTGCCTGCTTCAGAAATCTGTAGTGATAACAAGTATTTTGTTCAGTGATACCACCAAGAGGGTCTGACAGATACTAAGAACAACAATGTGAAACACAGGGTTTGTTTGTCCTAGGGTTTTTATAGCTGTGAGGAGACACCATGACCACAGCAACTCTTATGAAGAAACAAAAACATATAATTGGGTCTGGCTCACAGTTCAGAGGTTTAGCTCATCATTATCTTGGCAGGAAGCATGACAGCGTGCAGGCAGACACAGTGCTGGAGAAGTAGCTTAGCGTTCTATATCCAGATGCTCAGGCAGCAGGAAAAGTGACACTGAGCCTGACTTGAGCATCTGAGACCTCAAAGCACTCCCACAGTGACACACTTCCTCCACCAAGGCCACACCTCCTAATAGTGCCACTCCCTATGGGCCTCTGGGGGCCATTTTCATTTAAACCAACACAGGGTCCATGCCACAGGGAATTCTACAGTGTTACTGAGAAGACAGGGCACTTTACTGTGAGAACATCACTAGCAGACAACAAGTGTGTGGCTTGAGTCTCACCATTGATGCTGAAAGGGGAAAAGATTCTGTGAATTAGGGGAGGGAACTTCATGAAGAGCCTTCACAGGAACAGAATTTCTTAGAATGGTCTTAGGTACCTACAGGACTGCCATGTGCTGTAACCACTGCTATGCTCGCAACGGGTCCATGAAGCCTCTACTCTAGCCCACTGCTGGATGTAGGAACCTAAACGGAGAGTGTACTATCTCATGATTTAGAAGTTAAATACTGTTTCTGATGCCCCCAAAACTAGATACAGCTATAAACACGGACATTACTCCCAGTATAATGGTATAGAAGGCCACATTGCCTCACAGCGCTAGCTTTCAACCTCAAATGATTGACACAACTCAGCCATGCATTAGCCCCGCATTTTCATGCTGTCCAACAGGAATATACATGCAAGCCACATATGTAGTTTAAGAGTTTTAAGAGCCACATTAAGAAAGGTTTTGTTTAAATCACAAGTGAACCCCCAAGTCAAGGTTCAGAGAACATTGTGGAAGAGGGGGCAGAGAGATTGTAAGAGTCAAAAGTTGGGGAGGACTAGAGTAAAACTGTTCTGGACGTAACAGCGCTGTGTGAGCTCACAGTGCTGCTATCGGGACGAGAGCAATCCAGTCAAGATTCCAGTTTGAAGCCGGAGGAGGGAGGAGCTCAGGAGCTCTGACCCCTGCTGGGGGGCTGTTGACAGTTGATAGCTTCTAGGCAAGAGCAGTCAGTGTTCTTTTAGGGTGTGGCTCATGGTAGGGTAACTCCATGGCTCCAGTGGATGGCCTCATGTCCTTGAATGTAAAGGTAGCACAAATCGGACTTGATGTCTTATTGTAAAAGAACAAAAACCAAAGTTAGGAGGGGCTTGAGGGTAGGGAATGAATCTGGGATGAATCTAAGCAGAGTCAAGGGGAGAAGTTAGGGTTGAATATAATCAAAATACATTGTATGCATGTATGAAATTCTCAAAGAATTAATAAAAATATATTTTAAAATAACTATGGAATTCTAACTATGTATTTTATTGTACTGTATTTTTTGGTTCTTCAAGACAGGGTTTCTCTGCATATCCCTGGCTGTCCTGGAACTCACTCTATATACCAGGCTAAACTCAAACTCAGATCTGCCTGCCTCTGCCTCCCAAGTGGGATTAATGGCCTGCCCCACCACTTCCCAGCCCTAACTGTGTATTTAAAATTTTTTAATGATGTGTATACCTGGAATAGGACTGTACACAGGAGAGCAGTGCTCCCAGAGGTGGAAGATGTCATCGAATCCTCTGGAGTTGGTGGAGATTCAGGTCTGATGCCCAGCATGGATGCTATAAACTCTGCAAGAACATTATGAGCTCTTTAACCACTGAACCATCTCTCTAGCCACCTAGCAATGTATTCTATTTAGCTCAGTATGTCCAAATATCATTTCAACATGGACACTAGCCCCATTTCAAATGCTCAGTGGTCATGTGTGGTGAGTGGCTACCATATTTAGTACTACCATATTTAGTGGCTACCATATTTAGATCAGCTCTAAACTGCTTCATCAGGAACATACAGACTTTCAGTTTCAGTAGCAACAGGTGTTTTCTACTTCATAAGAAGGACTGTAGGCATAATTCAAATGCTGGTTTCTGCACCCCCATATCTGGCCGCAATTCTTGTTCTGAGAATCTCCTGTCTCAATGTTGTGTAAAACATTGCTCCCCAATTGTCTCCTGGTGTGACAATAAAAGAGCTAATCGATGAGTAGAGGAGAAAATAGGGCTGGACTTCCTGCCAGCCAGAGGAAAAGGAGTTAGAGGAGGAAATGAGGAATTCAGCCACAGGCCCATGTCCAAGAGAAAGGAGCTGGGGCAGGAAAGCCACAGAGTGCAAGTGTCTCTGAGATTTTCTCTAGGAGGAATCCAGATTAGTTTAGAGGGTTAGGAACAGAGTAATAACTACTCAGTATTGTGTTGTAATGCTTGATTAAAAAATAATATAACAGAGTCTCAATTATTTGGGTGACAGCTCAGTTAAGACAGAGATGGAGAAACAAACAATTCTATAAAAATAATTTTAACAAAGGACAATTTCTTAAACAGAGGAAGAGAGTTTTGCAGGTGGAAGATAAATTATAGTAGATTAAGGACTTTTACCATTATTTTTACCTATTCTGTAAACCGAAGGAGTACACTGAAATTTAAAAGAGCCCTGCAAATGTAGATGATGAGGGGAACATCTGAATTAGAAGTTCTGTCTTCTCTGCACAGCCTCAGCCAAGCTGCCCTGCTGAGCTGTTCTTTTCAGAAATGGGGCTGATAACATCCACCTCAGGCTTGTTCCAAATATTACGTGAAATGGTGTATGTGAATGAGCCTCGCTCCTGGTAGAGTATTCAAAGGTCTCTAGAAAAGCAGAAGCAACAGTGTGTGTGTGTGTGTGTGTGTGTGTGTGTGTATGTGTGTGTGTGTGTGTGAGTGTGTGTGTTGGAAGCCCAGGAAGTCTCATAATCTATTGCCTGCCAGCCAAAAGGAAATGCAGTGATATAAATCAGTGAGTTCAAAGGCCTGTGATTTGAGTGTCTCATGAGTATAAGTCCGGGTTTGAATCTGAAAAAGCAAAACAAGAGGAGCTATGTGTAAGGACCGGCGCAGGAACATCTACACCGCGAAGGGGCACGTCTTCCAGTCTACCAATTCAGATGCAAATCTCTTCAGGAGACACTGCGGGGGAGCCCCCCAATGGGCATTCCACAGCTAGTTAAGTCGCATACAAATTGACCATCATATTTGATAAACATTCAAGAAATGTTACTATGAATAAACTCGAGTATATGGTTAGAGGAACCGATAAACAGACAAGAGGCTGAAAGCCAAGAGGAACTCTAGAATAAAAATCCAGAAAAATGTATATTTTAGGTACCTCTATTCTGTCTCAATTTGGACAAATTGGAATGTGTTTCTAATTTGTAACCCATTTCTCCTGTGAGTCTGTTGATGGCCATCCATGTCTAGAGGCCACATCTTTTGCATAGCCTATATAAAATAACATTGTTGTTTTCTGGGCTCGTGCATTTTTTTCATCAGATGACATTCATTCATGAGGGCATAAGTGAGATTTAGTTTCTCTCCCCCCTCTGTCTTGGTGTCTCTGTTTCTTTCTGTCTTGCTCCCTGCCTCTGTCTCTTTGTTGAACTGAAAGCATCCAACCAAAAGCAAGAAAATCAATAATTTTAGAAGCTGACTGATGATCATGACAACTACTCCTGACATTGTTTTTACTACTTGTGTATATGTTAGGGAATTTTAATATTGAGGTTTTAAAGACATCTCAGAAGCTGTTACGAATGTTTACTTTCCTTCTCTCGGTTTAGCTGTAGTGTCAGCTGCCGTGCTTACTTTTTGATGAAACTAATGGTGTTATGTGTCATAAAACCTCACTTGCATGGTGAAATGATGTGTGCAACAGATATTATATGAAAGAGGTTTATTGGATGAAGATGGAGAGAAAGAGAGAGGAGAGAGACAGACATGATAGGGGGAGGGGACGGGAGAGATAGGAAGAGCAAGAGAGAGCGGCAAGAGGCAGGGGTCCATTTATAGCTCCTATGCAGCTGAACCTCGTGGGCGACACATGATGACATTACAGGTTGCTAGGCAACCCAGAAGCAGGCTGCCTAAATACTAACATAGGGGACCTAAGTTGATGGAAGGTATCATAGTGATATGCTCAGACATGTTTTGTGAGACCTATAAAGGAACATACCCGAACCACAGTTGGTTAAGGGCATTACCTTTTTTAGCATGACTCGCTACCTGCCACCGTTCATTTTTGTGTCAGGTGTCCTTTAGCAGGGCTGCAGTAATTTTGAGTGCGGTGGAGGAGGAACTGCTTCCGGGAATTCTCTAACAGTCTAGCTCTCTTAGCACTATAACACCAAGGTACAGAGCAGAGATCAGTGTCACATAAGAAAGTTAAACAACACACTTCTAAACAAAACGTCAAAGAGGAGCTCTCGAGGGAAATTTAAAACAATAAATAAACTGAGTGAAATGTAAATAAAATGCATCAAATTTTGTAAAACAAAGTTAAGATGTTGCTCTTGGAGGGAAATGAATATAGCCAATGATTACATCAGAAAAGAGGGAAGCAGGGCCAGCAAGATGGCTCAGCAGGTGGCGCACACCTCTGTTCCTAGCACTTGGGAGGCAGAGGCAGGTGGATTTCTGTGAGCTCCAGGCCAGCCTGGTCTACAAAGCGAGTTCTAGGACAGCCAGAGAAACCCTAAAGATGGCCCAGCTAGCAAAAGTGTGTGGTGAGAAGCCTGAATGTCTGAATCTGAACTCTAGGACTACATGGTAGGAGAGAGTGATTCCTGAGGTTGTCCTCTGCCCCCCATTGCTGTGGTACACTTACATTTACACATTTATAAGTTTATATAAATATCTAAATCTAGAGAAGAAAAGATCACATTAGAGAGTCTCAAGATAATCGTCTATACTGTCTTCAGGATCTAGACGATGAAAATAACAATAAAAAAATAAAATAACCCCAAAATAAGCATAAAGAAGTAATAAAGAAAAAAGTGGAAATCAGTATAATTGAAAGGAAAAACTACAGGGAAAATCAATGACAAAAAAGCCTGGCTAGTAAAGCCCTACCAAGCCCGGCAAAATAAAATGGAAAAGATAAAAATCACTAATGTCAGTCATGAAACATTATTACCACAGTTCCAGCAGCCATTAAAGGAATAAGAGAACATGGCAGACACAGTCATACTTACAAATTCAACAGCTTTAGAAAAAAAAATGGACCACTTTATAAAACCCACAAACTACTGACACTCAAATGAGATGAAATAGGATTGTCTTATATCCATTAAAGGAATTGAACTTGTCATTAAAATGCTCTGGAAGAAGACAGATGGTTTCAAACTGAAAAACTCCAGCAAACATTTACAGAAGTATTACTAACTCTGCAATCTCTTCCAAAAGACTGAAAAGGAAGGAATACTTTGGTGCTCACTTTAGGAGGCCAGTGCTACTCAGATAGCCCAAACCACACAGAGTACATCAAAGAATTCTAGGGACCAACATTTCTCCCAAACTTAGATGCAGAAAGTCTCAACAAAGTGCTAGCACATCAAATATAAATGCATTTAAAAAGTACACAATATGGCCAAATACATATCTGCTATGCATCCTAACTATATACAAACCAATCAATAGAACTATATTTTATATCAACAGGCTAAAGAAGAAAATTCACATAGTGAATAATAGTGAAAAATCACTATCAATTGATGCAAAAATGAATTTGATAAGCTTCAACACTCGTTCATAATAAAATCTGGATCTCCTTCAGTAAGTGTACATAATGGAAATAAATCTATGGCTATTGAGAATGAGAGTAGGTTCTATCAGTTAATAAGAGAGTTTGACAAATGAAGACAGGAAGTGATGGACGACTCAAGACCAGAACATGACCTGGATCTGTCTTTAAAACTGGCCTGGAAGAGCAACCTGAGTCACCCTGAGTGTCTCTCATTCCCACTTTAGCAATAGCCTTCCATCCACTTCACCAAAGGGAAGCGTTTCTCACACTTCCTTACCACATGATTCATTACCCAACATGCCTGACAGAAGCAGACATTTAACCTGAATCAATGCCCCCAGTCCGAGTACTGGTCTTTGTCAACTTAGCTCTTTGTCAACTTGATATAAACTGGAGTCACCTGGGAAGAGGGAACCTTAACTGAGTGTCTTTATTGGATTGCATAGTGGGCACACCTGTGGGAGCATTTTCTTAAGCTGGTGATTGATGTGGGAGGTCTCAGCCACCCCTGGGCAGGAAGTCTTGAGTTGTGTAAGAAAGCAGGCCAAGAGAGCCATGGGGAGCAAGCCAGAAAGCTATGTTCCTCTGTGGTCTCTGCTCCTGTTCCCATCTCCAAGCCCCTGTCTTGGCAATGTCAGTGACGTGCTAGAACCTGCAAGCCAAATGAATCTCTTATTACCATGTTGCTTTGGGTCAATGTTTTATCCCAGCAACAGAGAAGCAAACTAGGGCACCATTTTATTAAGATACTGTCTTCTAAGTTTTACTCTCTGTCCTAAAATTTTTGATTAAGCAAAAAGGGCTTGGATACATATTCAGATACTTATATAGCTCCTGCCGGCAGATTCATGACAGACCTTGAGGCAGACATAGCCAGCAAAGTCAGGCTCACATTCCACAGAAACTATGAAATGATATGTATTTCTTTTAAGTGGCAGTGTCTTGGCAAAATGTTATATCGCAATAGATTAGTACGGGAACATCTGAATTCCATTTCCAGCCAAGATGGTCCTAGAACAGACTCAGTCTTTCATTATGAAACCATTACTATTTTTATTATTTTCCTTTGTGTGTGTGTGTGTGTACATTCACACATGAACCTGCAGGGATTGAGCAAAGCTTTGCACCACACCCATATCAACTTCTCATTCATGATACAATATACCATCCTTCCGAAATCCACCAATTTCTGAACGTTTTCCAACTGAATCAACTGAATGTAATAAAGCGGCCAGAGATGCTGCACTTTTCCATCTAATGATAGAAAAAAAGGAAAACACTCCATCTGGATAGAAATTGATAATTAGCCATATCCAGTTCCCGGATATCTGGCTTTTAAATGAAATGGAGCACAGTAATGTTTATTTCCCTTGGTTTTTACTGTAAATGCTATCTAATCCTTCTAGCCTTTAAAGAGAAAGCACCAGTGCAGTTCTATTATTAAATTACTAAAAATTTGTCTCATTTTATATTACCGTTGTTAAGTACGTGTTGAAAACAAAAATTGGAAGCTCAGAAAATCACAGTCTGGGGGGATGTGGGGAGCCTTATCATCTATGAAAACTGTGAACATTTTGATGACTATTTTCCAGGTTTACTTTTAACATAAATGATGGCCCAGGATAACAATTTCCCTATCAGACATAAATCTGTTTTATAAACAACAGCAAAACCGGACACCTGACAAGATGGCTCCGTGGGTAAGTACACTTGCCACAATGCCTGAAGACCTGAGTTGGATTTCTAGGACCCACATTTTGAAAGGAGAGAACCAACTGCCACAGCTGGTCTTTGACTTCTACACATACTCGTGCACACACACACCCTACCTACACTCTCTCTCTCACACACACACACACACACAAATTAAATAAATAAATAAATAAATAACTGCTAAAATGCAAAATTCACTAAAATAAAGATTCAAGGTCATCCTTGGCTACATAGCAAGTCCTAAGGCAGATTAGCCATGTGAAAATCTATCTCAAAAAACCAAAACCAAAACAACACAAGAACAATAAACTCCCAGAACAGAATCCTTTCTTCTCTAAAGGAGTGTATAAGCTCATTTTAGTGTTTATTTTTAATGTACATTTTAGATCTATCTTGCCATGAAAATACAGAATATTTTAATAAATGAAGTTTAACGAAGAAAATTAAACTATTGATTTCATTGAGACCCATAACCATGTCCCTGCATAGCTCATGGTTTGACTAATGGCATTGATAATTCAACTCTAACAGCCAGACTGAATAATTCAGGGGATGTCTGTAAGACTAACGCAGCAGCCTGAGAGTAGTGAGGTTCGAGGGAGAGAACCACCTCCTATCCTTGCCACTGCTGCCCAAGAATTTGGGATGAGGAAGGGCCCCTAAGAGTTGCATCAGGATCTTCAACAGGCAGAAACTAGCCTGAAGAGGGGAGGTGACTGTAAAATTTGAGAGGTTTTGTGAGCTGTCTATCAAAGGCAGCCATCTAAGATTAAATGATAGAAGATTACAATTCAATAATTATATTGAAAACAAAGCTAGTGATTACCTGAACCCATCAATTTTAGGTCAGTTTGCTGCGTCTTCTACAGCCACACTCCGGCTGCTCTTCCATCTGCTGTTTGTGTGGTGTAGGTCTGCAGGATGTGCCAGGGCACTTCTTTTCATGACCGTGCTCAGCAATGCCACACTGGCATTTTAAAACTGAGGTATTTGCATTATGGATATCAACGAATGGTCCAAACCCGGGCTTTGGAAATTGTCCGGTGATGGAGAAGATGCTAATACTGTAAATTAAACTTAACCTGTCTTGTCTGTAACTGATATGAATAGCACAAAGGATGACAACATGCTCTTCTGGCAATCAGATACCATTGACAGATCCATCCACACTATCAACATCATTGACAAATGAGTCAAGTTCCAACATTTGTTTTCTGTTTGCCCAGCTTGCCAGAGATGCCTGTTCCCACCACCGATCCTCTGTGGCACAACATCCGCGGATGAGAGAAAATTTAGAAGGCGCAGGACTCAGAAGAGGGGAAAAGAATAGCAAGGAAAGGAGGGGAAAGGAAGAGCAGATTCTCTTCAGCTCTGTGTCCCGCCCCTGTCACCATCTGCTGGGAGTTCTCCGTGAGAAGGAAAGCAAGCCAGTGCCCCACACGGTAAGCACTTCCGGTTCACACCTGTGTCAGGAACTAGCTGAAGGCTGCGCTGCTAACAGGAGAGCTAAGAAGCCAGCGGTCTCCACCCTGGCCTGACTGTGATGGCCAAATGCCGGGACAAAATACCGGAGTAAACAGAAAAGAAGAACGATTTATTTTAGCTCATGACCTTTAGCAGTTTAGCCCAAGGTTTCTGGTCCCAGGGTAGAAGGACATCATGGAGGGAGGCGTGTGGTGAAGCAAAAAAAGGTCACCTCCTGGCCGACGGGAAAGAGACAGGACACAGTGGGGAAGCCGGCTCTGTGTCAGAGGGGAACTGTGAACGGGGCCGAGAATAACAGCAGTAACAACGAAAGTGCCCCTGCGGAAAAGAAGCCCTAAATGCTATGCTCGGGGGCTCAGGGTTGACGGTAGATGCTCACGTGGATTCCGTTCCTTGCCGGGGGTGGGGGTTGGGAGGACAAGACACCTGGCAAGGGTCAGCTATGGCATGTGGTGGTACACACCTTTAACCCCAGGAGGCAGATCTCTATGAACTTGAGGCTGACCTGGTCTACAAATAGAGTTCTAGGCCAGGCCAGCCGGGCCTACGAAGACAGTCCCTATCTCAGAAACAAAACCAGCAAACAAAAAAACCTGGCAAGATGACAAGAAGAGGGGGAAAAAAACCGAGAGAGCTTAGCTGAGAGTGTCTGCACTCCTCCCGGGTCCATCTATCCGTGCAGCGCCAGGCACCTCCCTTTCTTCTCTGGCAGACAAACTTCCAGATAAGGTTAGACAAGCTAGACCAAGGAGGACTTCTAGTTCTTCACAGAGTCCCTAGAAGAAGCCACCCACCATGTGGTGTTCGCCTACACTGAGTGGAAAGGAAAGAGAAATACATAGAAGTGTGGAGATGATCACAGCCTGAACAGGGGGGAAGGACTCGATTTCCAGCAAGTTGAGGAGGGCATGACGGGGATTGTTTTCTCTCTGGACACAACGATTCAGCTCAGGTCCTAGGAGGGGCAACCCAAAGGACAGACATGAGGTTGAGTCTCCAAGCTTCACTTGAGCTAGGGTTGGAGGGGTGGGCCTTTATCACAGTCAGATGAGAAATGTTAGGCTACAGGAAGGACAGAGATATTTGGGGGCACAACCAGATGTGACCATCTGTTCTTCTCTTCCATCCAGGTTTATCCTGATGGGGAGAAGAGACTCTTCAGGGCTGTTGAACAGCAATTACATTGAACTTAGCTTCAAGCAGATTGAGTTGAAGTCTTTTAACTGAGATAGATATTTACCCCCAAGAGGCTGATTTTGAAAGTGCAAATACCTAGTTATCTTGAGAGTGGAAAGATGGAATTTCCTCCTGTCTGTGAAAATGGGGATGTTAGAGATAAGTTGAATTCCGTGATAGAGAGAAAAACTATATCCACCTGAGATGTAGGCTGGGAATTTTAAAGCCTTAGGTTTCATGTGTGGTGTGGTTGGAAGCATTGCTCAGATGAGAGTGAGCTCATTGCTTCAGCAT
>CM053764.1:10198611-10239697 GCA_028658305.1 Pachyuromys duprasi
TTAGCAGATGGGAAAGAGATGAGAAAAACAAAGCTTGCTTCAAAACAGGCTATTTTAAACGCAGTTATTAAAACTGATAGTGACCGAGTACAAAGCAGCAGCTTCAGTTTCTTATTTACCTCTAAGAAATTTACATAGGGCCAGAAGTTTATGTCAGGCATTTGCTCCTAGAGATTATGTAAGAATGAAACAGCTTTTGTCAGAATCTACTCTGATACACTGTTTCTATGTATGTTTTAGAAGAATCCTGACACGGACCTGCTTTTGGGCTTAAGGCAAGAAGGCTTCCTTTGCCTGTAGTGAGGGCACAGAATGACCCCTTTGGATACCAGAATAAAATCCATTTGTGGTTGTGTTTGGAGACAGGTGATGCTCAGCTCTGTTCCTGCTGATGGGACACAGAAAGGACCATGGAAGGAAAAGAAGAAACATCAAATCCTGCTGCTCGGAATTCAAGAAATGTAGCCCTAGAGTACAAAGTTTCTTATTCTTGGTGTTTTTTGAAACAAAGACAAGCTTGTAGACAGACAAGAGAAGCTGAAGAAAGACCTTCAGCTCCTCAACTGAAAGTTTCTGGTTTGGAGTTAGATAACCAAAGACTGCTATGTCTTCAAGGTCCCCAAGAGAACCATTTATGTGAAGCCCATGACACTAACAGAACGTTCAGCTGGAGCAAAGTGGTTCAGAGAATTGAAGCAAATAGTCTAAGCAGTTCTACCACGATATACTTTTGTTCAAAGGCACATATGATTGATGCAAATTGGTCTTTTCAGCTGATTTCAGATAATAATAAAAGTTATTTGCATAGTGTTGTAGGTATTGAGAACAAAGTGTAGCTCTTTGGAAAGGTACATTAATGAAGATGAAGTTGTTGGAATACATTTACACATAGAATTTTCTAGAAACAGATGACAGTGGTTAAAAGCTTTTATGCCAAAATTGCACACTCAAGTATGAACTCTTCATGTATGCTAACATCATAGATAATCTCATAATAGTGACTTTTTCCATTGGGTTTTTGGGAAATGTGTAATATTCTGGACAACAAAAGGCTCTTTGTAATAATCAGTGTGCTTAACCCTCTCAAAATCCCACAGTATCTTTATTTTTTCCCTTGGTTTATTTAGCTGAAATTAATATTGAAACAAGGTAATAGCTCTCTGTACCCATGAAACATTGAAAACATTTGGGAAAAATATTATTTTTACTTAATATATACCTTCTTTTTCCTTGTTATTATTTCCCGAACTGTATGGTTTAAAACTGTTTACAGATCATCTATAGTGATTTAAAGTACACAGGAAGATCTCTGTAGGTATTATGCAAATAGTAAGCCATTTTATATATCACAGTTGAGTATCTGCAATTTTTGATATCTATGGGAATCTTGTCCCTTACAGCTAATTGGGGGACAATTTCAACATTAGATTTAGATTGTATGCTAATCTGTATCAAAAGAGTCTAAACCCATGAGTTTCAATTTCACACTTAAACAAATAATTTATATTCCTTTTCTATCATGAAGAGCACAATCAACACTTCAAATAATCAGCAGGAAAATGAGATGCCTGTCCCCCAAAATGCTGTGCTTCCGGCTCCATCATTGGCAAGCTCTTCAGTGGAGCATGTCAGTTGTCATAGGGAAGCAGAAGGAGAGACCACGTCAGTGAGTCTAGAACTTGTATGCCCTATATGAAGCTTTATTTATATTCATAGAACTGGGTCTGGTCACATTCTTATGGTAATAGGAAATTTTTTATGAAATTTTTTTGTTCATAATAAATGCAATAATTTTATTTGCTTTTATTTTGTTTTGCTCAGCGTTTCTCTGTATAGTCCTGGCTGTCCTGGAACTCACTTTGTAGACCAGAGTGACCTCAAACTCAGAGATCTAACTACCTCTGCCTCCCAAGTGCTGGGAACAAAGGCACGCGCCAATCCCACCTTTCAAATTCAATAGTTTTAATATTAGACCTTCTTATGAAAAAAACAACTTTTGAAAAGCTGTAGTATTGCATGACACCTAATGGATGCACCTTTCAGAGGAGCGACCTGATTTGTACATTCAGTGACTTGAGCTGAATTTCCCAGAATACATCACAGAGTCAAATATTCTCAGCAGGCTAAGAATAGGAACAAGCTGTTAGTAAGAGGGGTGCTGGGTGAAAAGTAGACCTGCCAAAATGGAGGGATTAAAAATGGGCCTGTGTAGGACAAAAGCAGAGATTTCTTGTCCCCCATATGGTACGGCATCTTACAACAGCAGCACAAATAGTTCTGTGATTTACAACAACTGCAGAATTCCTCAGACCAGAAACTTTAAGCCTGATTTCCTCCCTCGCCCCCATATAGAGCTATGGTGGGGATAGGTACAGCTCTCTTGCATGTGGATTCTGATAAAAAGGAAACACACCAATTTATTTTTGATGTCATGTTTTTCTTGTTTCTGATAAGGCTAAGGAAAAGTACATTGCTAAAAAATTGTTGCATAGCTAGTTCCATCTCTGGTGCAGATGGAGAGCTGGGAATGGGACTCAGATGGACATCAGACGGAAACAGTGGACACAGGAAGACGTCTCTGCACACAGGAATTATGAGCCATAGAACACATTCTGACTAGTGTGCTGTCCCTGTCCTTTAGGAGCTCCTAGGTGATGGTATGCAGCATATACTTGAGAGAGGAATGGTACGAGTAGTGAGATGTCATCAGGAATGCAAAGTTTAAGTTATAGGCTAACAGGCTGCTCAGTTATTACGGAGTCCTAAAATCAGAGTGAGAATGACCAGAGAAGAGGAATGGCAGTTGCGGGCTCCGCTGAGTGGCGCCAACCTGGCAAAGGCAGCGCAGGGCTGCTTTCTGCAGCTGCAGTCCCAGCAATGGAGCTGGATTCCCGCCATCTTGCAGAGCAGTAGAGCTTGCTTTCTGGATAGTCAACCCCAACATACACAGGGCCCAGCCACATGGTAAAGACTCAACATTCTGGATGGAGCCTTGTGGGTTCTCTGTATCTTCAGCAGATGTGCTGCTCACTCGTCAATCTCCATTCCCATGTCCATCTGCCTTTCAGAATAGGCTGGAAATTCACTGGCCAGTGTTGGCATGTGCTGAGATGCAAAGTCAACTCTTCCCAGACTATGTGTGTGTGTGTGCATGTGTGTGTGTGTATGTAATCTATCTGGTAAGAAAAGGGTGAATGATCTTACTTTAGAGCAAAGTCAATTTTATTTTCACCCTGGATGAGCTGACCTCTTTGGAGGTGTGGTGATTCCCTAAAATTATTTGGAGGGTTCACTGCTTATCCAATAAATAGACAAACTCCTTGTGGATTATTTTATTAGGAACTTGCCCATATGCTCAGTCTGATAACCTATCAATGCTATGCCATTTCCTTCCTCTGAGATAAGTTCCATTGGTGATGGCGGCTTCCGTCTGTTATTTCCTGCTTGGTGGGGTTTTTTAAAAAGTTTCTGGTGTTGAAATAACAAAAGGGCTCACTCACTCAGTTACTTTTCTTTTGGTTGGTGATAAAACATGTTCGAAATAATATTTGGTTGCTCCATGGACACTGGGCAGGTGGCAGGAAAATAGAGAAAGGGGAAGAGGTGTAGGTGGGGCATGGGTTGAGGGACGGAACCCTTGATCTCTTCCACTGAGAAGCGATGATGCTGCCCGACATAGCTGTCTGGGTTCATGTTCTCTGTGGCACCTTGATGGCTTCACTCATCTTCCTTAAAAGCTGCCTCTAGGCAAGGAAAGAGATCAGTGTTTCTAAAGATTTCTATTTTACTTTTGTCAGCATTATTGCTCATTTTTTTGTGAGCTTGGAGTCTTAGTCAGTGACCTTTGTTTTGTAGGATCCCACAAAGGACATTCAAACTCAAGGGAAAAAATATTTTCCTAGGGGACCATGTGATGGCTTAGTGGGTTAAATATTTGTACAAGCATGAGACTTGAATTCAAATCCCTAGTACCCAGGTAAAAAGCTGGGTGCGATAGCACTGAAATCACAGTACTAAAGGAGCAAAGACAGGAGGATCCCTACGACTTTCTGGCCAGCCAGTCTAGCCTAATGGTGAGCTTCAGGTTCAGCGAGAGACCCTGTCCCAGAACACAAAGGCACCTCCAGAGGATTCGACTCCATTTTCTGGCCTCTGCGGGCACCTGCCCATGCCTGACATACTCACATAGACACCCAGACATGATGGAAATACAGACAGATGAAAGTACACACATACACATTAACAAAAACAAATCTTAAAAACCAGTAAGGCAGAGAGCAATACAGAAAGACACCCAGTGCTGAGCTCTGGGCTCCACATAGGCATTCAGGGTTAGCACGTCCTCACAAATACCTACATCTCTTCCTCTTCCTGTACGCAAGTCTTTCCCTACACATCTACTACATTTCACTGCTTTATTAAGTCATTTTCTTTTTCTGGATGGTTTTGTTAAATTTAAAAAACAATAATAAAAAAAAATCCCTTCACCTTATCAGGGAAGAACTGTTTTACCATCACCAGACATTTTTAGTTATAATATGAACACTGGCCAATAAAGATATAGGACAAATTTTGTTTTATTTTGTTTTTCAAAATAGGGTTTCTCTGTGCACCACTGGCTGTCCTGGACTTGCTTTGTAGACCAGGCTGGCCTCTAACTCACAGAGATCTGCCTGCCTCTGCCTCCAGAGCGCTGGGATCAAAGGCGTGGACCACCACGCCTGGCTCTATTCTTCAACTTTTTAAATCACATGTAATTTGACTCTGGTAAAGTCCCCTTTATAGTGTAGAGGTTTTCAGTTGCCGACGAGCATAAAGTCATGCGAGAACCACCAAGACACAGCGTGTTTCCATCACACCAAAAACTTCATCCTTATCCTATTGGGATACTGCCAGATAATAGACATATCACTATTAGTGAAACCTTCCCCCAAGCCCCAGAAACTACTCATCTGTATACTGTCCCTCCGATTTGCCTTTCCTTGACAGTGTTATGTGCTGAATTCACAATACATGACTTTTCATTGTTCGTATCACTTAGTGCAGTTGTTTGAGATTCATTCACGTTGGTTTGCGTATCAACAGTTTCTTTTTTTCCTGTCAAAGTGAATGTCACTGAGAGGTAAAGCAGTCTACTAATTCAGCCCCAAGTTCAGCAGCTGCAATGCACTGAATTGTGTTTCTTCTAAACTCAAAAGCTGAAACCTGAATGCCACAGGGAGTGTCTTTGCATAAAGCCTGTAGAAACAGCGAAGTTGGATGAGGTCATGAGGGAGGGACCCTAATCTGGCAGGTTGATGCCTTCATGAGAGAAGGGAGAAACTTTAGAAATTTCCTTCTCCAGATGCATGCCCTAAGGAAAGTCAGGAAGCATGGCCTCACAGAAACTGAGTTAGCCTCAGTCTTTGACTTCTGGCTTCCAGAACCATGAGAAATCAAATTTATGTTGTTTAAGCCACCCACTCTGTGGCACTTTGTTATAGCACCCCAAGAAGCCCAGCGGCCAAAGAGGGGCGGGGGAAAGACTAAGACTCAGACTAACCAGAACTCCACTCACTGATGGTTACTAATAAAGAATGGTCCATCCCTTACATGGTGGCCATAGCGGCTTCTCTGCCCACAGTGAGCTATGTAAAAACACACCCATAAAGACTGGAACACCAGGCTTCATCTCATTTTGGGAAAAAATTCCGAGCAAGATGAGACACCTCTGTTACGACTATGTCACTACAGACAGGCAATGTTACCAAGTGGGCTCATCTTTTTTGTTTTTTACAAGTTTCTGTCTACGATTATTAGGAGAAATGCTCATTTCCTTCCTTCCGTTAAAAAGAGGAAGAGAACACAGTCCTATGGGGAATTTTGAATATACTGTTCTTAGACATAGATGGCTCAGAAAGGGGCTATTTCCTGTAGCTATTTACTCCAAGGAAGGTTCCCAGGCTCTGTGTGTGAGGATCTTCAGTTTTTATCAGTCAAGTTAACTCTGAGGTAAATGGTTCTAGAGTGTTGTTTCAGAGCATAATTGATGGGCTGGTGACTCAGAGCAGGAAGGCACTTGCTGCCAAGCATGAAGACCGGAGTGTGACTGCTGGACCCACACAGTGGAAGGGAAGAACTAACTCCTACAAGTTGTTCTCTGACCCCCACACGTCTGCAATGGCATAAACATGTCTATACACACACACACAACACACACACACACATACTTAATTAAAAATGTTTTTTTTTAAAGCAGTGTTACCGAAACCAAACCAAAACAAAACAAAAAAAGCTGGTTGGTGGTGGTGCATTCCTTTAATCCCAGGAGTCAGGACACAGAGGCAGTCAGATCTCTGAGTTTGAGGTCAGCCTGGTCTACAAAGTGAGTTCCAGCACAGCCAGGGCTACACAGAAAAACACTGTCTCAAAACACAGAAATCAAGCAAACAACAGCAAAGACACTGTTACTTAGAAATTGTCAAAGTGTCAGTTTCTCTGCCACATGAAGCAAAATGTCACATTCAAAACACATTGTGGAGCTAGAGAGAAAGCTTGTTTGGTAAAGTGCTTGCCCGCACAAACAGGAGGCTCTGAGCTGAAACCCAGTTTATAAAACCAACAGAACAGACATGGTAGTACATGCCTGTAAGTCCTAGGGGAGGCGGAGACAAGAAGATTCTTGGCCAGACAAATCCAAGAGTGCCAGGCCAATGAGACACCTTGTCTTAAAAAACAAGAGGACCTGTAGAGATGCCTCAGAGGTGGATCGAGCTTGCTCTCCCAGAGGACCTGTGTCAGGCGGTGACAAGCAGCTCCAGTTCCAGGGGATCTGACACCCTTTTTCAGCTTCTTGCAGATACCTGCACACACATATACATTCACTCACAGGGGCACAGACATAAGCATGAAAACAAAAGAGCAACACGGGCAGACCCTGGAGAGTGACACCTTGTTAGTAACATACAGGCAGGTCCACTGGCCAGCTTCAAGGTTGCCTAGCAACCTCTGACGCCATCACCTATAGCCTCCAGGTTCCGGCCAGGTTCCGGCCAGGTGCAAGGGGGATATGAGAACCCACCTGCCACCCCACATCCTCTCTCTCTCTCTCTCTCTCTCTCTCTCTCTCTCTCCCCTGACACTCTCCCACTGTCCCCTGTCTGTCTGTCTGTCGGCCCTCATGGCTAATTCAGGCTCTAACTCTCCTCTCTCCCCCTCCCCATCAAATAAACCTCTTGGTATCTATCAGACCTGTTGTGTGGTGTGCAATCCCGTATATATTATAACACATCTAATGTTGTCCTCAACACACACATGCACAAATGTGCAAACCCCCCACCCCTCCACCCCACCTGCACGCACGCACACACGCGCTCGCGCACTCACACACACACACACCCCTTCTCCAGACACTAAGATAAAATTCACTTTGGCTTACATTCAGTTCCTGACCAAGTATGGTGCTCTTATATGTATATCAAACGTACAGACTTGGTGCAACTAGATGTAGATATTTGTCTTTCCTGGAGCTGTTAGTGTCTGTACATAAAATCCTTCAATCAGATCCAAAATGTGAAAGCTGCTAAATGCCGTGTAACCTTTCACACCTTTTAGTGTGTTGAACATGGAAGGAGGAAAGTCCCTGTGGGCGTCACTGCAGGGTATCAGAGAGAGACAGCTGTTCCTGGCTGCTGGTCAACAGTATGCCGGAGGGGGAAACAAAATGAATGTTTTAGTAGTTTTTAGTAGCCTGCTTAATAGTTTGGAAAGCAGGATGTGGCTCTTTGATGCTCACTAAGCAGTATTGGCAGTGAATTTGGGTACATTTATCTTCTGTTACGTGGACTAACGGAGCTATCTTCCCTCCCTGGAGCATGTTACAAGTGAGTGGCTAACATGTGCTCATTCCATTCTCTGCAATAAGGCAGGTGTGTCTCTCAGATAGAGGCAGTCCACCTCGGTCCCCCTGCAGAAGAATTTAAACTAACATGTTCTCCAGTAGCAGTTCAGTTTTGGGTGTTTGCTGTCTTAACCTCTGAGATCCTTGAAGGTCTCAGATTTCTTAAGAGTTAGACTTTGAGAGTCAAAACAGTTTTAATCAATCCTGCCAAATATATCCCAGATTTAAAAAAGTTTCAATTTCAAACAGAGTGGGAAAGCAAAGAGAAGTTAATGAAAAGGAATACTGGAATTCCTGTGATTTGGTTTCCCAACCCTGGAAAAGTGAGAGCAGTAGAGACATGTGGCTCACTGAGGCTGTTTTGTAACTAGCTTTAGAACAAAACTGGAACAAGACCTCACGATGGTGAAGGAACAGAAGAGGGAGAGGTAGGATTATGTGTGGAAAATCTCAAGAATATCTGATTAATGAGGCTGGAGAGATGGCTCCGCTGCTCTTCCAGGCTCCCAGGTTCCATTCCCAGCACCCACTTGGGGGCTCACTATTGGACCCCCGAGGTGGGGAGACCCTCCGTTCCTCAGGATAGACGCCAGACCCCAATAAGCAACGAAGATGAGAGCTTGATGCAACAGCAAGGGGTTTTACTCAGTACCCGGTGCACCGGGGCTCTGCACACAGCTCCCACACAAGGGGGTGGTACAGAGCCCTGAGCAGCAGAATCACAGAGTTTATAAAGGCAAAAACCGCAAAACAGGAGGGGGTCTAGGGGTAAAGGACTTTTCTAACGGGGGCAGTCAGTGATTGGCTGTGACCAGGTATGGTGACTAGGGGAAAGTTAGGGACTGTTTGCACTTTTCGGTCCAGGAACAAAGAAGGGCATTTCTTTCACAAGTTTAAGTTCCCATGGTTAGGGCCAAGTTAAAATGTTCTACCCTTACATTCCCCCCTTCTTCTAGTAACTGCTTCAATCATGAAGCAGCTGAGGGGTGAAGGTTTTTCTTGGGGTCCCCCTCACCCTTGATTTAGCATTTCAGCCTGTAAGGTGAGATTTGGGCCAAAGGTCCATCTTCTAGAGCTTTTTCAGTGCTGACAATTGGACCATTGGCATCGGGAGCTAGGGAGGCTGAAATGCTAGTCAAAGGCTGGACAATGGGGCAGTCCCAAGCATCTGGTTAGTTGATTCAATTGAAGACATGGGGAGCGATCATGTCAGCTTTTAGCAAGTCCAAATTTTAGCTCACAGTCCATAGCTGATCTGGAGATAGAGTAAACCAGGTGAAGATCTGCTGAGATAAATTCAGACTAGAGACAGAAGTTAAGATTTGTCAGATAGTAAAAATACTATAGTAAAGGCTATGGCTTTTGGGTCAGATATATACATTAAACATATGTTTTTATGTTTAAATGTTTAAGACTATAAGTAGCGCGTTGGCTACTGAGTAAAGCCTCTTGCTGTTGCATCAAGCTCTCGTCTTCATTGGTTATTGGGGTCTGGCGTCTATCCTGAGGAATGAAGGGTCTCCCCACCTCAGGGGTCCAACATCACAAACATCTGTAACTCTAGTTCCAGGGACCCTGACACCCACTTCTGGCCTCCTTGGACACCAGAAACACATTATACACAGGCGTGTATGCAAGCAAGGTACCCATGCACATTAATGATGGTGATGATGATAAATTTCTGAATAGAAAAATCTGGTCTCCAATGTAAGGCATCAGCAAAAAGGGGCTAGAGAAGGAAAGAACAAGGCTGAGATCTATAGGCACATTTCACAAGTTTCTAATTTCATATGAAAAACACCACAAATCTCAGAAAGAAAGGCAAAGCGAAGGTTTTCCTTGGTGGAGTCAATTCTGTCCAGGTTCTTTCTACCCACTGGAGGAGAGCTAATTGTGGGAGGCGGAGCTCTTCACCAGAGGACCACATGCCCCGTCCAGATTATAAGCCTCAGCATGGTAATGCCCCGTACCTGCCTCTGCTGATCTGAACTTCTCAGTTCAGCCTCTAACGCTGTCAGCTTGACTTTTGATTCTGAGAAACATGGCAAAAAAAAAAAAAATCAAATATTGCTAAGGCAATTGTTTTGGGTTTTGTTTGTTTGTGGGATTTTTGTTGTTGTTGTTCTTTTGAGACAGGGTTTCTCTGTCCTGGACTCACTTTGTAGACCAGGCTGGCCTCAAACTCACAGGAACCTGCTCACCTCTGCCTCTGAGTGTGCTGGGATCAAAGGTTTGCTAAGGTGACAGATATTTTATATAAAATTCTGTCTGCATTTGGCCAAATTCTGTAGACTTTCTGAAGAGCCATAGAAAACTTGGAGTAACTACATTACAGGATGGGCAGAAATCTGAGTCATCGACCATGAAAAGTGTCACAAATACAGGTCCATGATGCTGTAGGGCTCTTACCTTTTAAGACAGATTATAAAACCTCAACGCTGTATTTTGGAGTAAGAGCTAGATAAGATTCAAAGGAGGCACGGTTAATCAGTCGTTCCTGTCTTCAGTTTTAGCCACTGTCATCAGAACACAGAAACAAACTCCTTAGAGCAAACTTCAGATTTCTTGTTCTCTTTCTGTCTTTGATTTTGTTTTAATATTCTGTGAATGTGTGTTTGTGCATGTACATGTACATATGTGGACATACTGTGTGAAGCCATAGGTCAGACTTAGTTGTAGACCTTGTTTGTTTGTTTGTTTGTTTTTGTTTGCTTTTTGAGGCAGAGTCTGTCTTTGTTCTGGGATAACCAACTAGGCTAGACTGGCCAGGGAGCCCAGGGATCCTCCTATATCTACTTCCAGAGCACCTAGCATTACAGAATGCACCACCACACCTGGCTTTTCTGTGTGGGTTCTGGGGACTGAACTCAGGTCTCAAAGCTTGCCAGACAAACACTTTACCAGCTGAGCCATCCCCATCACCATTTTTGATGAGTGCCTTTACTGTTCAGTAACAAAGGTCAACAGAAACATATATATTATAGATAAGTTGGACTTTACCGAAACTTCAAAATTTTATGCACTAAAGGAGATTACCAACAAGCAAATAGACAACTCATAGAATGGGAGAAAATGAAAATCTTTTATCTGATAAGGAACTGCTATCTACAGTATGTGAGGAATTGAAAACCCAAATGGTTAAAAATTAAGCAAAGGAAAAGCTGGCGTAGGGGAGTACTTCTGTACTCTTAGAACGGGGTGTGGGGCAGAGACAGGCTCATTGGGCAGCCAAGTAGGCTACCTGATGACTTCCAGGCTAGTAAGAGAACTCGTCAGGGGGAGAAAAAGTGGGTGGTGCCTGAAAAACAGCACCTAAGACTGTCTTCTGAGCTGGGCGTGGTGGCGCTTGTCTTTAATCCCTGCACTTGGGAGGAAGAAGCAGGTGGATCTCTGTGAATTCCAGGCCAGTCTACAAAGCAAGTTCCAGGACAGCCAGGGCTACACAAAGAACCTTGTCTCAAAAAATCTTGACAAACACCCCCCACATGCAGCATCTTATACACAAACATTCTCCCTCTCTCTCTCATGCACACTTACACAAAGGAACTAAATAAACATTTCTCCAAAGAAGATATGCCAGTGTCCAGCAAGCAAAGCAAAAGATACTTAATATTCATCAACAGAGAAATGCCAGTCAACACCACAGTGAATATCACGTTGTACCAATTAGGATTGCTACTATTTTATAAAACATCCTTCAGAAAAGAACACATGTTAGTGAGGATGGGGAGAAATTAGAAACTGTGGGCACTGCAGATGCTATGGAAAGTAATACAGAGACTCTTCAAAACATCAGGAGTAGAATCACTGGGCCAGTGAGACTGCTCAGTGGGTGAAGGGATTTTCAGTGCAATCTTAGCAACCTAAGTTTGATCCCTGGAACCCATTAAGTTGGAAGGTAAGAACCAACATCACAACGTGTCCTCCCTCTGACCCACAGGTGCAGGTAGTGGCCTACACACCCATGCACACTAGTAAAAATAAAAATAAATAATAAATAATTTAAATACACTAAAATATAATTACTATATAGTAATGTAGTAATCAGGAGTTCAAGGTCATCCTTAGTCATGTATGTGAGTTCAGCCTGGGATACATAAGACTCCTTCTCAGTGGATGGTGGTGGCATAAGACTTTAACCCCAGCAGTCAGGAGGCAGAGGCAGGCAGACCTCTGAGTTCAAGGCTAGGCTGGTGAGGGTTCCACAGAGAAACCCTGTATCGAACCTCTCCTCCCACAAAAAGAAAGAGAGTGAGAATTCGGTGAAATATAACATTAGTGAAACTTGGGGCCAGGTGCGGCAGCACACGCCTTTGATCCCAGTGCTCGGAGGCAGCAGGCGTCTGTGAGTTTGAGGCCAGCCTGGTCTGTAGAGCAAGTCCAGGACAGCCGGGGCTCTGTCACACAGAGAAATCTCGTCTCAAAAAACAAAAACAAAAAAGCAAACAAAAAAGTTATTGGAACTTCAAGACATACAAAGTGAAGTAAATAGGTCATAGGAGGATGAATGCAGCTTGCTTCCTCACATACAGGTTTTCTGGAACAACCAGGTTCAGGTCCATAGAAATGCAGCAGGTCACTGTTTGCAGGTCACTGTGGAGGGGAGGAGAAAGTGCCAGCCCTCCCTTGGCATCCCCGTCCTGCATTTGTTCTACGCCACTCACAGTGGGTATAGGATGTAAAGGTTCATCGTCATTGTCATTTGGAATGGATTTAGAATTGCCTGAAAGACAAATTCCTGGGAGTGTCTGTGGGAGTGTTTCCACGGAGATTTACACTTATGAAGGAGCCACGCTGACTGTGAGGGGCACAGTCTGTGGGCCGGGACCCTTGACTTAATAGAAAGGGAGAAGTAAAAGCCTGTGTTGAGCTGCAGTGTCCCTCTCTGCTTCCTAACTGAGGAAGCCACGTGACCAGCTGCCCTGAGCCAGTCTTTCAGCCTTTTCCACAACCACAGGTTGTATTTCCTCAAATCGTGAGCAAACATAAGCTCCCCTTTCTTAAGTTGCCTTTTTGAGTATTCTGCTACAGTGTGATTGCCCTAGAATAGAAAGATACATGAACATGTTTATCCTTCTGCAATGCCAGGATTTGCTGAATAACAATACATTCACAAGCCATGTTAGTTTCATCCACTGTAATTTGCTGAGTAAGCTGATATTTCTCTTGGGTATATGGGCATTGGCAAACATAGGTTCATCTCATCTTAACTACTAATGTTAATGCTCAGATTACACATTTTGTATCACACAACAATTATGTATCTCTTTATTGTGGGTATGCATATATTTTTACAAAGTGGCTACAAAAGGGTTAAAGTTTACTGAAGGCAGAGACAGAGCAGGTACAGATGTAAAGAAAGTCAGTGTGGGGTCAGATGAAATATGTAAGAGCTGCTGAGATGCCAAGGTAAGCTGCAGAGGTGAGGCCCAGGACTGTGGAGGCAAACTGCAGGACTGAGAGACCATGGAGATGAGGCCCAAGACCAGGCCCAATGGGTGAGCGGATGGCAATTGTTAATAACCCATGCCAGCTGGGCACCGTGGTACACGCCTTTGATCCCAGCACTCAGGAGGCAGAGGCAGATGGATCTCTGTGAGTTCGAGGCCAGCCTGGTCTACAGTGAGAGAGTTCCAGAATAGGTAAGGCTACACAGAGAAACCCCATCTCAGGAAAAAAAAAAAAAAAAAAAAAAGGTCAATTGTTCATTTGGGAGTTCTCTAACTGTTGTTTGGTGTCTGAGGGCTTAGACTGTCATAATCACAGTGTTAGGCATCCTCCTTGTTGTCCAGGCAAGGGTATATGCTCTTTCTCAGTCTGGAGAATTTCCTAAGTTTTCGGGCCTGGTAAGAAGAGTATGACTTTGGTACTCCACTGTATTTTATGTGATCCCAATCAAGTTCAATAAGTTTATAGGGGAGTTCCATTTCCCTCTTAGGAGTGAGTTATTTATTAATTAAGATGGTACATTTTATATTTTATAACTGAAAAGGAATCTAGCCAGGTAGTAGTGGTGCATGTATCTAATCCCAGCACTTGGAAGGCAGAGGCAGGTGGATCTCTGAGTTTGAGGCCAGCCTGGTCTACAGAGTGAGTTCCAGGACAGCCAGGGACACATAGAAAAGCAACAAAACAAAAAACAAAAGAGGAATCCAATGAAGACTCATTCTTTCTCCTCATAAAGACTACACCCGGATGGCTGCCCGGCCCTCACCACATTTCCTTTAGCTCTGCACTGAATGAGGTTAGTCATCCAAGTCTTGATCTGTAGCATTTGTTTCTCTACCACTTCAATTGTGAGTTTCTATGCTGATGGATTCATCCTTTGGATTAGAAAAACACTTACGAATGATGCAGTGTGTGCAGGCCCTGTGTTCAGTACTGTGGACATAACAGCATGATATGAATCCAGTGACCCAAAACTGCATCCTGACAAGACGGGGTCATGGGTCCTGGGGCACACGGAGGACAGTGCATCACTTCTAGACAGGATGGCAGTTGATATATTCACTGAGACCTGGAGAGCAAAAACAGCCCTGAGAGAGATGGCTTCAAATGTTACCTCACACCACCCAAAACAGCAGATATGGGGAACGCATCTCTAGAACACAGAAGGCTTAGACTGGACCAGGGCAGAAAGTTCTCTCATGATTTTGGCCTCTGTGACACATGGATTTTTGTGTTTAAGTCTTTTGTTCATTTCACTTTTTATGAGAAAGCTGCTCTGAATTCCTTCGGAGTGTGACACCACCCCGTGGCTCAAACAAGTGATGGTCTATCATCATTGTCATGACACTGAGCCATGCAGAGATGCACAGTTAAACTTGGAAGCAGCAGTATTGGCATGTGTGATTGGGGAAGTATTTTTTAATTTAAAGAAGTAGTGTTACAATAGGAGACTGTACGGGTACATGGCCATTCTAACGCTTTCCTAATGGTTCAGAATTGAGATACTGAAAGACTTAAACTGGGGGTGTGATGCACGGGGTGGAAAGGAGAGGGTGAGCAAATTGTGTGGTGTGCAGGAAGGAGGAGGATGCAGGACAAGAGACAACACAACCGGCCAACACCTAGGAAAAAGGTATTTCTGAGAAGCCGAGAGGTCAGCGGGGTGGAAGCATCAGTCTCTGCGTGGGCAGCAGAGGGTCGGGCCGGGCTGCTGTTATTTCAGATTCTAAAGAGGATGTGTATAGGGAGTAGCCAAGCTGAGTGTGGAGGGAGGCATTTGTAGGTAAAGAAGGTGAGAATAGGTAGACTTTCATTAGTCTTCTCACAAGGGAGAAAATACAGCAAGGGGGAAATTGGTGCACAGTTGCTTGGCTTTTCAGGCGTCTGTTGTTTGCTTTTCCTCAGTGATGTCCCTTTGAGGGGTGGAGGCCAGTAATCTCTGATTTGAGATTCTTAAATCTGCACACGGTGAGTTCAGTGGGTCCCCTTAAAAGCCCCAGGAGAACAAACAGCTCAAAAGCGCTAAACTGTTTTCCCTTTCCAAGGAGGAAATACAGACAAAGCGAGGGCAGATTTCAGCTTGAGGGCCTCACCCCAGCTGGCAGCTAAACTGGTGAACATCCCTTTGTCATTCGAGAAAGCCAGCTGCAGCGCTAGATAGAGTGAGCTTGTCTCTTCAATCCCAAGACTGTAATTATGCTAAAACGGGATCTTGCAGCAGTGAATATAAAGAGAAGCCTTGGAATATCTCTCCCACACTAAACAACTTTATGGTTGAAAGGAAGCAATTACTGAGGAGAAGATGAAGCTAAGTAAAAACAGCATAACTTTCCTGACTTAACATTGACAGTACTGTGCTGACCTCAAGGGTGTGCCCCCCCATCCCTGCCAAAGCCATAATAGCTTCAGTTTTCTGCCTTTCAGCTTGAGTGGAAATCATTTTTAAAAATTAACTCCTCTCCGGGCTGCAAAGATAGCTCAATTGGTAAAGTGCCAGTTATAGAAACAGGAGGACCTGCCAGGCATTGTGGCACATACCTTTAACCCCATGCCTGGGAGGCAGAGGCAGGGGAATCTCTGAGTTCCAGGCCAGCCTGGTCTACCGAGCGAGCTCCAGGACAGCCAGGGCTGAACAGAAATACCACTGTCTCTAAAACTCAAATGTAAATAAAGAAATAAATACAAATAAGCGTGAACCCCTGCATTTGATGCCCTCTACCTGTGTGCTTGGTAGGTGCTTGTAATCTCAGTGCTGGGCAGTGCTGGATAGGTCCATTGATCTCTTGGGACTTTCTGGTCAGTTAGCAGGTCTCAACGAGAGACCCTGTCTTAAAAACTGAGGTGGATGGAGTCAGAGGAGAAATGATAGGTGAGTCTTCCCCAACCACACTCAACTGAAAGCAACTTCCTGGACTGATTTAACACAGCATCAGTAGTATTATTACAGTTTTTGTGTTGAGTTTTCCCTGCCACTAAGACTTGAGCAAGAATTAAATATCCAAGAAAGCTCTTGGTACTTAGTAAATCAGCTCTATCTTCTTTTTAAAATTCAATTTAAAAAATACTTTAGGGGAGTGTGCGAAGTAAAACAACAACAACAAAAATGTGTGTATTGCTCGAGAAGGAACCAAGGGCATCACACTCACCAGGCTGAATGTCAGCTCTATCTTCCTGCTTAGGTTGCACCATGCAGCCTGGCTTAGGGCTCTGTGAGGAGAGGGAGGAGGTGTGCGAACAGGAGGACCTGAGGATCCCTAACTCAGGCAGAAAGTGGCAGAAGCAGGGAACTAGAGACAGGAGGATGCCTGATATGAGAAACTGAAAATTAGAGCCGCCCACAGCAGCCCACCACCTCCTCCTCTTGAGATCGCTGCCTGCAATTAAACATGTGCACCCAGCAGGAGACAAGTTCCTCAACAGAGCACCAACAGCACAGGCTCTAAGATCAACAATTCATAAGTGGGACCTCACGGAATTGAAAAGCTTCTGTAAGGCAAGGGACACCATCAAAAGGACAAAATGGCAGCCTTCATAATAGGAAAAGATCTTCACCAACCCCACATATGACAGAGGAGTGATATCCAAAATATATAAAGAACTCAAGAAATTAACAGTAACAAACTAAATAATCTAATTTTAAAATGGGGTACGGAGATAAACAGAATTCTCAACAGAGGAATCACTAATATTTGAGAGGCATTTAAAGAAATGTTCAACATCCTTAACAGTCAGGGAAATGGAAATCAAAATGACTCTGAGATTCCATCTTATACCTGTGAGCATGGCTAAGATAAAAAAACTCAAGTGACAGCACATGCTGGTGAGGATATGGAGCGAGGGGATCCTCCTCCATTGCTGGTGGGGGTGCAAACTTGTACAACCACTTCGGAAATCATTCTGGAAGTTTTTTTTTTTAGAAAATTGGGAATCAATGTACCTCAAAACCAAGCTATACAACCCTTAGGAATATACCTAAAGGACGCTCCACCATACCATAAGGACACTTTCTCAACCATGTTCATAGCAGCTTTATTCATAAAAGCCAGAAACTGAAAACAACCCAGAAATTTCTCAACCAAAGAATGGATAAAGAAATGTGGTACATTTACATAATGGAATACTATTCAGCTATTAAAAACAATGATGTCATGTAATTTGCAGGCAATTTTGGATGGGCATCACACAGTTTGCAGGAAAATGGATGGAACTAGAAAAGATCATCCTGAGGTAACCCAGATCCAGAAAGACAAACATAGTATGTACTCACTTGTAAGGAGATATTAGCCATAAAGGATAAACATGCTACAGACCCAAAGGAGCTAAGTAACTAAGAGGGTTGGGGGGTGGGGGTGGGTAATGGGTGACTCTCATTCTCAGAAGGGAAAACAGAATAGACATCATGAGCGGATGGTGGGGAATGGATAAGGTTGGAGAGTGGGGATGGGAACAGGAGGAATCAGGTGTGGGGAGGGTGGAGGAAGAGAGTCCTGGGAGAATCATCTGGATGGGGGGCATCTCTGGGATGAAGTAGAATCCTAGTGCAGTGGAAACTCCCAGGAATCTATAGGAGACCCTACCTAAGACTCCTAGCAATCGGGGATTTGAAGCTTGAACTGGCCGTCTCTCATAATTATGCAGACATAATTCTGCCTAATGTTGAAATGATTTTTAGATGACTAGTTTCTGAATGTCTGTAGTCTGATATGTAAGAGAAGCAGAGAGAGGGTGTTAGGATTAGGCAGTGGAAGGCACGTTGGTGGGTCTAGGCCAAGGAATGCTGCATAGATCACACCTTGCAACAGATCTAACGCAGGAGGTTTATGCGGGGAGGGGAGCGAAAGACTGTCTCAGAGTGGGGACGAGAGAGAGATAGAGACAAGCAGAGAGACAGAAAGAACAAGAGGGGCACACACCTTTTAGTGGGTGTGCAGACTGCATAGGAAAATACATAATTCGTAGCCACAGTGGAATTTTGCCAAAACTGGTTGGGAGAGGATGCTAATAGAAGCTCCTGGTGCTGAGTCGCTAAAAGGCAGGCTGGCAGGGTGTCTGATTTACAACAGAGGGGAGTAAGGGAGGCAAAGAGAGGGAGAGAGGGATGGAGGAAGACAAAAAGATGGCCCATGGTAAAATATATAGAGTTATAGGAATGTAGAGGATTTTAATTCAGCCGGCTACTCTGGCTGTAATACAAACATGACCTTAGCACACAGCTTTACTCCCTGTAGCTGGAGCACAGACACACCCTTGGTACACACGTTTAATCCCAAACAGTGAAGGTAAAGTTTCTTTGTTGAAGGAAGCATTGCTTGTAGAAGGAAAGTGATGTCCAATTGAGAGGCAGACAAAGTGACAAATCAGAGAGAAATTTGACAGGCTAGGCTACACCCAATTCCAAGAAAAGAGAGGAGAAAAACAACGTTAGGGAGAGCAGTGCAGAGAGAGGGGGAGGCAGTGTTACAGAAACAGGCTGTAGAGAGAACAAGCTAGACACAGGTGAAGACAAAAACGAGCCAGAGAATGAGAATGAGCCAGAAGATTAGAACAGATTGCCTGAGTTAGTTTGAGGCCAAGCAGAGCGATTCATTCAGAAGTTGAGAGAAGCCAGATTAAATCAGTTAGGTTGGAGAGGAGTTTGAGCCAGAACAGCTGAGTTGAACTAGCCAGCCAAAATTCAGAAAAAGCTAGAAAGGGTGAGCTTACTCACTGGTAAGTCTCAGAGGCTGAAAATATTCTAGGCCTAGATTAGATTGTACAGAGGCTAGAAGCTTCCAGGAATAGGCCTAGGTTAGAAGGAGACAGCAGGCCTCTGAGACAACAATTACATCAGGAGAATAAAAGATACATTTACAAAGGAGGTGGGTAGCTATGGCAGGGAAGCCTGTAAGCTTAAATTCAGGGTAGGGGAGGAGGTGAGAAAGGATGGGATGCCAGTATGGACTTTGAAATGTGTAGCAGGTACTTGTGATACTGAGGGAACCTGGAGGCCAGTATTCGATTTGATGTTATAGTAAGTACCACAGAAGTCCCTTCTGCCTTTTGGAATTTGGGGAAATGGAGTTTCCTTTGGACCTGACCTGACAGTACTGCATTCTTTTCATTGATTCTTAGGTTAGGTTCGTCAGGCACAACCTGAGACCAGGAAGGTAGAGTGAGGACTTCATCTGTGAGAGAGTTCCAGGAAGTCCTGTGGGGGAGCAGAAAGTGAAGGGAGAGAAAGAGCTGGTCAAGGGGGTGCTACATGGTAGGGCACATTTGTGGGTGGTGGGTGTTCCGTGTGATCAGGAAGACGAATCAGAGCTATCATGCCCGAGAATGAGGACTTGCACCACGTGATTGGTCAATTATCAGGTGTCCCTTGCCCCAAGGAGGCACTAACTTTCCAGTTCTTTCTTCCTGCCAGGCAGGGCAATGCGTGCTTGGAGCCAAAGAAGGCTTCAGATGTTTGTAGGTAGCCGTAGCCAGACGCTTGAAGAGCAGAAGTGGGAACTGGGGGAGTGCCAAGGGTGTGTGCACAGAGCTGCAGCAGCGTGGCTTTAGACCATTGGCACAGTCAGCCCCAAGATCCACCCTCCCACAGCCTCTGCACCATGCTCCTGTCTCTGCCTTCCCTTCCTTCCCAGCACAGGGTCCACATCCTCTCCCAATATTCCTCAGTGATATGGTTTGGACCCGAAATGTCCTCCAAAGGCTGGCTTGCTAACCTGTGGCGTTTGGAGGAGGTGGTGCAGACCTTAGTAGGTAGCACTGTGGGAAGCAGTTAGTTGGATATATTGAGACCCTTTCTCTCCTCTGCTTCCTGGTTGCCATCAAGCCCTCTTAGGCATGATGTATGGTCCTGGATATAGGGAGCTAAATGATCACAGATTGAAACTTTTGAAAGAAATATACCTTTCTTCCTTTCATTTTTAATTAAAATTTGTTGTTATTATTGTTATAAAGATGAAGTCTTGCTATGTATCCTTGGCTGGCCTAGAACTCACTATGCAGCCAAAGACTGGCTCCAATGCAAGATCTTGCCTGACTGCCCTGTTAGCATTTGAGGCCGATGTCTTCACCACCCAGTCTGTTTTCTCCTTTAAGTTGATTTTCTCAAGTATTTTTTTTTTCACCATGATGAAAAACTGACTAACATACTCCAGATTTTGAGGCACTGGTGAGAATCTGTGAGGGAATTTGTCAACTCTTGCCTGGTTCCTAGGATGGTGCTGAGCTTAGAATCAGAGTTTCCCATTCTCCTCTGCTCTGCTCTAGAAGTCGGTACCTTTGAAGTGAGAGTTTTTGTTTCTTTAAAAACACAGTTATGTCATGTGAATATGTTTTTGTCTTAATCCCAGGTGCAGGGTAGGAGTCTGCTTCAGAGCAGGTGATTATGATTTGCCTCGTGCTCTAGCAGAAATGTGATTTTGCTAGCTGAGGATGGTTGACATTTGGAATTCTGGGAACTTTTCAGAGGGGATAAAAGCCAGAGCCTGAGTGGGGCTGGAGATGTCTGAAGAGGCAGGTGCTGCTGTCCCTGCAGCTGCTATTGCTGCTGGATTGCTGTATATTCTGGCAAAGAAAATTGGACTTGTCCCTAAAAGCCTTATGACCCTAATCAGCAGGAAATAGTCTAAAGAGGTCTACATTCCCTTTCCCCTCTAACCTTCTTTCTCACCTACCTAGTGTTGGGAGGTTGGAAGGGATTGGGATGGAGAAGGTTGGTAGATAAAAGAATCCAATAAAAATAACTAAACAAATACATCAACATACCTTCCCTTCTAGGGCTCTGGGCCCCTCTTCAGTTCTCTTTTTTTTCTTTTCTTTTTTGCTTTATGAAAAATTTATTGCAACATTCCAACAGTATATTACCTTTTCTTTCAACATCTTGCTCTGTGGCTTCCTTCACTCTTTTTGCTCAGATGCCAAAGAGCTGAACATTGGCCCAGGCCACGCGAAGACTGGCAAAAGCCTTAAAATTCTTCTCTTCTGTGATGGCTCTGGCTTTCTCCTTTTTGTAGACATTCCGGATGGGCATCACAGGTCCCGTTAGCTGAATGGCCAATTTAAACTCTTCAGCGTAACTATCTCCCCTCTTGGGAGCAGAGGGCTTCTCGGTGAAAAGTAGGAGCTTGGAGCGGTACTCCTTCATCGCTGCACGTTGGCCTGCAGTGACCCCCTGGATGTGTTTCGCCTCCTTGGGTCCACAGAGATGCCGATGGTGCAAGCCATTTTTCTTACGGAAACCAGCCACCCTGAGCTCTTCCAGGCTGAAGGCCCTGACGGCTCGGACCTTCGTGTGGTAGCGAACTGTATAGGACACCTCACCATGGGCGTGATGGGACAGGATGCAGGACAAGGGGCGATGTGGCGTGCTTTCGCCTGCCGGGCGTCTGCGGATCTCGCTTGCCGGCTGTTTGAACCAAGTGTCCACTCGCCGGCGCCACTCCTTGTGGAAGTGGAGCTTCAGGATCGTGCCATTCCGGCCGGGCGCCTTGGCTGCCTCACGTGCAGGAGAACGGCCGAGCGGAAAGGCCCCTCTTCAGTTTTCAATGTTCATTTTGGTGCCTTGAGATGGGTTACACGTTGTTTGACACCTCACCTCCAAAAACCAGTGGCTAATTCCCGTCCTCATGGGTGTAGTGGTTCTCCTCTAGTGAGTAGAAGATGGTGGAAATGAAGAGCTATGCCCTGGACACAAGGGATCCTAACACCCTCTAGTTCTCTGGCTCCTGGGTCAGACTCTGAGGGAAGCCACCTCTATTCCCTTGAGGAAGATCGCCAGCCCAGAATTGGTACAGGAGAGTCTGCAGGCTGGTAGCTAGCTGCAGAGGCCTCCAGGCAAGGACCAGGCAGCAAAGCCCTTGAGCTGAACCACCCATCCTCTAAGCTGCTCCCAGATCTGGTCTCACTAAAGCTGTGAAAACAGAGGTTTGTTATTTTAAACTACGGAGTTTGCAATAATTTGTTAAGCTGTAGTTCAGTAGATTGTAAAATTACATTAACCTTTTTCATTTTCTAGTTTTATTCGCCTCAGAAATTTGAGGCTGGCTAAAAACGTGGGGTTTTTTTGTTGTTGTTGTTGTTTTGGTTTTTTTTTGAAATGATGCACTTTAACTCTCTCTACCTTAAGAATTTTGATAGCAACTCATTGTCTTAAAAGTGACATAAGATGTCAGCCTTTGCTTTTTCCTCCATTTTGTTGTTACACAGTCATTGGGGATGGGTGGCATCCCGTCTCATTTTATTTCTTGGACAACAGTGAAAAGGAAAGGTTCTGAATGCTCTCATGGCAGCCTCCAAGGGCTTTTCTGTTTCACCAGATTTACCTCACACACTTCTTTTGTGTTCTCTGAATTGAGACCAGCACCATTACCACCTTCTGGCTCACATACAGTGGAAGTGGCTGTTCCTTTGCATCCAGATACATAGTCTCAATTTCCTCCATCATAAGTCCCTTAAGTAATGCTTTTCTCTTATAACCATCACTTGGGCATTTCATTTATAGATATATTGCATAAAAGACAACGGAATGAAGGGTAGAACAAAAGATGGAGTCAAATGGCTAGGTAGATAGGCAGCTCACAGATCATGGAATCTCAAACAAGAAAGTAGGACTAGAATGTGTTCTCTTAGAGCAACTTGTGTGACTCAGTTTTTATAAAAACTCGATCACTTCAATATAAATGTGTTGCTTTGAAATGCAAGCGGAGAACAAGGTTTGGAACCATGTTCGACCCAAAAAAGGAATCCTGAATAGAAACACACCATTTAAAATGCATGATACAAGCCCGGTGTGGTGGCTCACAACTTTAATCCCAGCAGAGGTAGAGACAGTGACAGTGGTTATCTAAGTTCCAGGATAACCAGGGATACAGAGAGAAGCCCTATTTTGAAAACAAAGCAAAAGAATTGCAGGACAGATAATCTCACATAGTGTAAGGTAAGGATCATGGGAAAGCATGGACTCATGTGGGTAAAGGGCAAGGAAACCCGGAGAATGTGAGAGTGGTTTTTTAACCCAAGGCTTAGACATCATGGGCACACCTTTGCAATTGTAAATTCAAAGCCTTTCCAGGAGAAATAAACGCAGCTGCATTCGAACCCCCAGCCCCAGTGGATTTCCATAAATAGACTGCGCTACAGAATTTCAAAAGGTAAATCAGACTGGGAATACGGGAAAGAGAATGCCAGTGTTCTTTTCTTTTGGCCGAAGGGAGGCCTTCTGAGCTGAGACTTGTGTTGGTTCAGGAGCTTTCCAGGGCTACTGTATGCTCTTTTCTTCCTTCTTAATAAAACATTATCAATGAGGTTTTATGGTTGACTGTGTAGCCTGGGGAAAAATAATAATTACAAAGCATGTATAATTTGAAGGTTCCAAGTTTAAATTGTACCAATTAGGTGGTGTTTCTGAGGCAGTGCTGTCTGCTTTGGCTCCTGAAAGGGAGCACCTGCTTGAGCTACCTGTGTTTGAGACTCTCTGAGCGTGGAGATGAAGTAAGGGGTGATTGCAAAGGGTTGTGGGACAGAGCTTACTGCAAAGGAGCGATGCCTGTGTTAGGTCTCTCTATAAAACTATTTATGATCTCTTATGCACCATTCATTAAGTAACATCGTAAGCACCATGGGTCCCATTGCAGTTGTACCTGTGGTTAACTTTAAAGTCTGCCGTCATCTGCAGCAGAGATTATGCTTGGAGCAGGACCAGCTGCACTGCAGTGGACAGTGAACTGTTTTCATCTGCCCGTGGCTGGCTGACCACCCATCTACTCCATCTTCTCTCACCACCAGGCTGGCACTGTCGTTTTCCTCCTTTGATAAACAGAGGGGGGAGTGGAAGTAAGTACTGCCCACGCAGTAGACCTCTACAGAGAGAACTCCAGTCCTGGTCTTCATGGCTGGGTAGGGGTAACCATGCAGAAGGCAGGGAAGTGCGCTGAGGAATTTATGTTCGTGCTAAAGAACCATGTGGAAAAGTAGCCAAGGTCTGCAATTGCAGCAGGCAGTGGACAAACTTTCTATGTCATTGTCAATTCCTGGCCTGAATGTCTTTGTGAAAGACATACTGTGAAACTCTTTCTTGCTTATGAAAATGTCTGGTTTGGGGCTGCAGAAATGGTTCCAGTTAAGAACACTGGCCTTCGGTAGGGCCTGCGTTTGATTCCCAGTACACATGAGTATAAAGGTTAGAAGCCAATTTCTAGGCGTTGATTTTCTCCTTCTACCTTGTGGGTTTTGGGATTGAATTCATGAGCCAGACTTGACAGCAAGACCTTTATCTGCTAAGCCATTTTGCCAACTCAATAGGTATAATGACACTTACCATGTGGAATCCTAGTTTTTGGAAGTACTAGGGGTTGAACCTGGGTCTTCACACATGCAAGGCAAACAATGTACCGCCGAGTGATGCTCTAGTCCTTATTTACTCTATGACAGTTTCATACATGCACAATGGATCTTCATCATTTCTAGCCCCAGCTTCCCCCTTCCACTCTCCCACCCTGACCTCTCCCAACATTTCTTCCTTGGTTCCCCCACCCCTCTTTTTTTTCTTTTAAACTCATTGAGTCCAGTTAGTAATGTCCACGTGCTCATGGGTATGAAGACTTCCAGTAGCACACAGGCCACCTACCAGCAGCCATATCCCTGGGGGAAAATGGTTCCTTCTCCCCCAGCAGCCATCAACTGCCAATAGCTGTTTAACCAGAGATGCCCCACCTCTAGCATCCATGCATGTTTAGAATGTTGACTGGCTTGATCTTATGTAGGTCTTGTGCAGGTAACTACAACTGCCATGTCATAGCCAAGAGTCAGCACTTCACAGCGCTGTTCCCCATCCGGTTTCTATCCTTAGGGAGGTGGATTGAGACAGATATCCCATTCAGGGATAAACACTCATAGTTACTTTTTTCTCAGCACTTTGATCAGACTCATCTTTTTGAGTCTCTGTGTTAACCACTACCCAGCACAGAAGTTTCTCTAATCAATGTCAAGAGCAGTGCTAATACGTAGGTATGAGCCTGAATACTTAGTAGGTGGCTTGATAACATGTCCTTTGAGCAAAATAAGAGTAGTATATTTATCCCTAGAGCCTTATGTAGGTGGTTGTTTCTTATAGGTAATGGACACTACCAAGTTAATATCTGATACCATGTTCAAGACACAGAGTGAATGTGAAAAGCATGACACCGTCCCTGGCAATGACCTCCTTGTTGCCTTGTTACAGGGTGGAGGGCTTAGGAGGTATGGAGGGAAATTCAGAATTCCTCCTTTTCTCAAGAGGGCTCTCGGAATAACCCACTTCCACAACCATGACCTTAATCAAGGGTACCCTCATGATCTAAGCTCCTGTCAGAAGTTTCATGTCTAACACTGTTGCCATGACAGTTTAACAGACTTTAACACTCAAATCACAAAGATGGATTGAAACCCTTGTCTTTAAGATGTTTGTGATTTCAGTAAGTGATGATAGTGTCAAAGCTTCTACAAGTTGCCTAAAACATGAATTCACATGTGTTTTCATCTTTCGTTAATTTTTTCTACTTCTTATGAGTTTTTATATTTTTGTTTGCATTTTTCTCAGCTCTAAATGTCAAGGTTTTATGACCTTGTTACCTCTGGATACACTGTTACCTTAAAATTCTTCTTACTCCTGTGTCTGTTCTCTGGCCCTTCTGAAACATTCTCCAGGGATACTTCGTTAGGTCAGACCTTTGCTACTAGACAAACTCCCTCCATATTTTCACCTACGGTGGAAGAGACTGACTCACATGACAACCTTAAAAGATGAGGGACTCAAGAATAGGGTTATGATCAATGCCTTTTTTTTATTCTAAATTTTACAAGTGTTCAATTAATAACCACTTATTGCTTTTATTTATAACTCAAAAGATGAGCTATTTGTAATATATAAGCTCCACTGATCCCCTTCATAAGTGATTATGAATCTATTGTTTTATGGACCTCTTTTTAGAATTTGTATCATTTTCAGACTATAGGCTATAGGGATTGTTTCTAGATTTCAGTAGAGTTGTGTAGTGTGTCTTCTATGACTTAAGACTACTGTAAGTTCATCATCTATGAGGAGCTAATAAGGATTTTGATTTCTTAAGGGCAGATGCCTAATTTGTCATTATTTTGTTTTATGAAAGAATCTGTGTCCCAGGCTGGGCTAGAACTCTCATGTAGCCAAGAATGACCTTGAATTTTTGATCCTTCAGTTTCTACCTCCCAAGCGTTTGGATTGCAGGTGTACAGCACTATTCCTTGTCTGTATGATGCCTGAGCAAACCCAGGCCTTTGTGTGTGCTGCGCAAGGACATCCCCAAACCCAAGCCTGTCATTTTACAAAATTATTCACGCTCACCTCTTTAGTCAAATATTGAATATTAGTTATGACTCTCTCAAAACTTGTAACATAAAACATCTATTTTAATTTTTGGGTCTCTGTAAGTGATGCTAAACTTTTTTTTTTTTTTTTTTTTGAGACAGGGAATCACTCCATAGCCCTGGATGGCCAGGAGCTCAGAGATTCTCCTGCTTCTGCCTCCTGACTGCTGGGATTAAAGGTGTCTGCCACCATGCCTGGTTCTATTTGGTTTTTTGCTTGGTTGCTTGGTTTGGTTTTTTGAAACAGGGTCTCTCTACATAGCCCTGGCTGTTCTGGAACTCACTGTGTAGATCACATTGTCCTTGACTTTACAGAAATCTGTCTGCTTCTGCCTCAGGAGTGCTGGGATTAAAGGCATGTACCACCACACCCAGCTTTCTATTTGAATTTTTAATGTCTCTGTGTAAAGTTAACATGAATTAAAGCAGAACAATAGGTGTCTGACTGGGTATGTATCTACAGGAGGATGTCTGCTCTGTAGTTAGGACCTTGGGGTTGGTGAGAGCTGGGTTGATGACCTCTATACTCTATGTCACCTCAAGCAAAATGTTCATCATTCTGAGACACATTTTTTTGTGCCCTATATAATGGGGTAATAATGGTATCTACCTTACAAATTGATCACAAAGATCAACAAAATCCAGAGTAAAGGAAACTCCTTAGGAATGTCCCAGTTTTGTTGAATAAATTGAAAGAAAAATAAAGATGTTTTTCCCTGGAGGAAGGAAAGAAAAGACTGAATATACAATAATTTTAGTATGATACTTAGAGTAAAAACTGTAGCTGTCATTACTGTGCCCCTTCTAAATGAGATGACATTTATTTAAACGTGAGTGTATGACTAGGTGCATTCCAGGTCTCTCTTCATTACAGGAATGTTATATGGTTCTTGCCAGATCAGTGAGGGGCTTTAGAGAAGGCTAATGACAGACCTGGCATCTTGTCCCGGCTTGGATGTAGATACGCCATCTTGAGCAAACGATTCCTCTGCTTTTCTGCTTCCTCAGTTGTAAAAGCTGCTGCTGTAAGGACCGTTACATCATCAAGGGATAGTGCTCAACCATCAAGGGGCAGTGCTCAACAGCCAGTAAATGACCATCAAGGGGCAGTGCTCAACCATCAAGGGACAGTGCTCAACAGCCAGTAAATGTCCATTAATGCTGCTGCCTGATATTCCTATCATGGCAGAAGACAGTTCTCCTGCCCTAAGTAACCTTATGACTCAAAAGAAGATGGAGAAACAGGTTACATGAACTTAGAGAGCCGTAACTCAAGGCTCAAGGTTAAGATTGTGGCAGACACATCAAGGTGCTTAGCCTTGGAGAGGAGGAGAATGAGAATGAATGGAGAAGTTGCAAAGGCAAATGTGCAAAGGTGGTGTGTGTCTGTGTGTGCGCACCATAGGACACATTCAGGAGTTTCCTACCTCTGACTATAGGAGCCACAGTTTCCGGGTACTGACCTCACAAGGAAAGCCCCAGAGGAAGCTGCTGCTAGAACAATCCCATGATTCCGTTGGTTACTGTCCTTCATGTGCTGGTTGTTGGTTCTGATGTATTAACACTACTTCCTGCTGAGCACTTTCCAATATATTGTTATGAAGCAGATGGAAGCTTTGTTAGAAGGATCCTCGCTGATAGATACAGCTCACTTAGGCCTAGAGAGTCCCTGTGCACAGGGAAAGGGGGCTGAGGAATAGGTTGGAGGAGAGACTTGAAGTTCTCTGAGGCCCCATGTACTCTTCCCTCTTCCTTCTTACCCTTTCAGGCAGCCTTGTACATCATTTACAATGCTCAAGGTGGCAGACTGAAAGGTAAACAGCCGAGTGGTAGGAGTCCTGGATTTGAGTCAGAAGAGCAGTTTGAGTCCTGTGTCCATCACTTGGACAAGATGAACTGAACTGCAATTTCCTAAACCACAAAACAGAATTGGTAATATCTGCCCCAAGTGTCTCCTGGGTGGACTGAGTGAATTAGTGTGTCTAAAACTTGAGTTGTTACTATCAGGCCTGTGGTTCCCTTTGCCCCTGATTTTTGATGTATCTTGAATGTTTCACTTGAGTAAGTGTGTTTGTGACTAGCCTCAACCAAGAGAAATAAGTAGGAGACTTGTGAGTCTGTTTACATTGTGGATGCTTTAAACACATCCTGCACTTATTTCTCCAGCAGGGAAATCCCTGCTCTGTGAACGTTATAATTTTTTCATAATTCATCACAAATACTGTGATCACTTTAAGATCCCTGCTAGGAAAAGCAGTGCAACACCATTTATTAGAAAGTGTAAAAGATGCCCTTGTCTGAATACAGGCTGTAATTATTTCACATCTGACAAGAGGCTTTTCTCTGCTCAGACCAACCATGTCTTTTGTTTGCTTGGTTCTCAAAAAAAAAAAGCAAACTCTAGCAAGAAGGACACTATAAAAATAGAAATGCCAATCCCTGAGGTTTTAAAGAAACTTTTGAAATGATAAATTATTTATCTTAAAACATCCCTACTAATATGATTGATTTTATTTTAGACATAGGACAATAAAGAGCCTGGCCAAGGTCCAAAGCAGCCAGCCTGGGGGTCAGCCTGGAGCTCACAGCTTCCTTCTTCATGTATATAAAGATACTTGTGTTTTGTTTATATATAAAACATTTATTGTGTGTGTGTGAAGGTGAGACGGCACCTTGAAGAGTTCTCTACTCCTGCCGTGCGGAGTCTTGGGATTAAATCTAGGTCATTGAGCTCTGCTCCGTGACAAATGCTCTCATATGCTGAGCCATCTCGAAAGCTCCCTCTTTGTAAAAATTTTTTATTAATCATTTATTACAATTTATTCACTTTGTATCCTGGCTGTAGCCCCCTCCTTCATCTCCTCCCAATCCCTCCCTCTCTTTCTCCCTCTTCTCCTATGCCCCTCCCCTAGTCCACTGATTGAGGAAGACCTGTTCCCCTTCTATCTGACTCTAGCCTATCAGGTCTCATCAGGACTGGCTGCATTGTCTTTCTTTGTGTGGCCTGGCAAGGCTGCACCCCCCAAGCAGGATGTGGTCAGAGAGCCAGCCACTGAGTTCATGCCAGAGACAGCCCCTGTTCCCCTTACTAGGGAACCCACTTGAAGACTGAGTCTATGGGCTTCATCTGAGCTGGGGTTTTAGGTCCTCTCCATGCATTGTCCTTGGTTGGGGTATCATTCTCTTCAGGGCCCCCAGGGCTCAGTTTTTATGGCTCTGTTGGTCTTTTGGAGCTACTGTCCCCTCTGGATTTTTCTATCTCCCCCTTCTTTCATAAAATTCCCTGTTTTCTGCCCAAAGTTTGGCTGAGTCTCAGACTCTGCTTCGATATCTCAATCAGTAGAGTCTTTCAGAGGCCATCTATGGTAGGCTTCTATCCTGTTTCCTGTCTTCTCCTGCTTCCGATGCCTATCCCATTTGCCTTCTGACTGAGGACTGAATATCTTTCAGAGGGTCTTCCTTGTTGTTTAGCTTCTTTAGGAGTATAGATTTTAGTATATGTATCTTGTATTATAGGTCTAATAACCACTTGTGAGTGAGTATATACTATATGTGTCTTTCTGTTTCTGGGTTACCTCACTCAAGATGATCTTTTCTAGTTCCCACCATTTGCCTGCAAATTTCATGATTTCCTTGTTTTTAATAGCTGAGTAGTATACCATTGTGTAAATATACCATGATTTCTGTATTCATTCTTCTCCTGAGGGACATCTAGGTTGTTTCCAGGTTCTGGCTATTACAAATAGAGCTGCTACTAACATGGTTGAGTAAATGTCCTTGTTGTATAGTTGAGCACATTTTAGATATATGCCTAGGAGTGGCATAATTGGATCTTGGAGTAGCACTATTCCTAATTTTCTGAGAAAGTGCCAGATTGATTTCCAAAGTAGTAACATCCTGTTAGAACACATATCTCAGGTCTTCCCACCAAAAGCCGCTGATGGCAGTGTCTAAACAGAGTCTGCCTTCAATTCAGAATTCAAAGTCTTTGGCAATCTGAGCCTAGTCTGGATAGATAGATAGGGGGATCCATTGGTCATTACTCAGGCAGAGGGGGATCTGAGTTTCTTTTATAGAGGGGAAGGGTTTTGAACTGAGGCTGGGAGCAGGCTTGGTCAAGGATACCTCCTCAGTTAGTTCTGGCTAGAGTCGGTAAGCATACAGGACGGACAAAATGGCCAGAGGATCTGAGTGTACCCAGACTAGGCTCAGATTGCCAAAGACTTTGAATTCTGAATTGAAGGCAGACTCTGTTTAGACACTGCCATCAGCGGCTTTTGGTGGGAAAGATCTGAGATATGTGTTCTAACAGGATGTTACTATGACAGCAGTTCAGAAGGAGAGACGGTAGGCAGGACATCAGCAACTCACTTACTCAACCCTTTAAGAACCAGGTATGTGTAACAGGGCCCCACACCTTGGCACAACTGACTCCATAATGGAAGTACCATTCAGGCCATAAGACTTGGCATGTAGACAGCACCACCTGCCAACATGAAGGCCTAATCCACCCAAGTCCATAGCTGTGAGAAAGTCTCTAACTGTAGGAACCTTGCTTTTTGGCTTCTGTAGTTCTGCTTCTGGCTAACTGTTCTTGTTAACTGAAGTATGTCAACCCAGAAAATGGTTTTTGTGCTTAAAAACTCACCGTGAGAAGGCTTGGGGCTCTCTGTGATCACCTGGTGCGGTCCCCAGGCAGCACTTTCTATTGGCTTAAACTCATGTCTGAGCAGTCTTCTCGGGATGCCTTACGGCTGCATGGATGGTTTCTTCTCACCAGGGAACAGTTATTGTTGGGCACGGAGTAGACTAACACAAAAAAGGCAGAACTCCAGCTCCTGGGTGAACGAGCAGCTACCAAATGGGCCAAGAGGTAATGAGAATTTTGTGTTTGGAGATAACTAAGCGGGGGTGGGGGCGGGGGGGGGGAGGGTGGAGCTTCAATCTACTTAAATATAGAAGGTGAATAGGGCTGGGCACGGTGGTTCATGTGTGTAATTCCAGCTCTTGGGAGGCTAAGGCAGAAGGCTGAAGAGCTCAAGGCCAGCTAAACTCTTGTTTACATGAGACCCTGCCCTGAAGACCTTTTAAAAAGAGATTAGAAGCCAGGCAAGGTGGTGCATGCCTGTAATCTCAGCATTCTGGGAGGCAGAGGCAGAGGCAGGCAGATCTCTGTGAGTTTGAGGCCAGCCTGCTCTGCAAGATGAGTCCAGGACACCCAAGGCTACACAGAGAAACCCTGTCTCTAAATAAAATAAAACAAAACAAACAAACAAAACAAAGAAAGAGAGGTTAGATAGGGTTATAAGGCACAAGAGTTCATTCTTGGAATGGCATGAGCAAGATGGGAACTCACTTGACAGATTGGATGAACAAGGGGCTTCTCGGTTCTGGGGTCAAAGCTGTGAATGGAGTGAATATAAACATTTACGTACCATGTATGATGCCCTGGGTTTGATCTTCAGCATTACAACAATAAATGCAAATAAACAAATAATAAATACATAAATAGGTGGAGGAGAATTAACTAGGGTCGGAGACAAAGCTGGAAAGGTCAATGGGCCAGAGAGTGGGATTCTGTGTGTGTTAGTTAAGAGATGGACTTTAACCAGGAAATAATGGCGCATTCTTAAGTAGAAGAGGAACCAGGAGAAGTTCAAACAGCATGAAAACCATTCTGGTGAAATGTAGTCAGGTCTTAACCTCGATGGGTCCAGGCAGTGAGACTGAAAAGGATCTTGCTATTTGAGTTGATAGAAGAGAAACTCAAAGTAACCGAACTGATGTTAATAGATTTACTTATGTTTAAGATGTTTAAGTCACACAAAGTAGAATTTAGCTAAGGGAGTGCTGCTTACCAAATGTCCCGAAGGTAAGCAGTGATAACCAGGCCTGTTGGACATAAGTATCAGTTGGGATGCTAGGATGTAAATGTTTGATCTCCAGCATGGCCCATCCCCAGAGAACATGCTTCTAACAGGCAGCTCCAGGGGCAGTCTAGGGTCACAGCCAGTACTAAGTCCCATGCCATAAAGCCTTCAGCTCTCCTCGTGAGAAAAGCACAGTTCTGCCATGTTGGCAGCATGACCCCAGGTAACAGCTATTAAAAAAGAACAACACTGATGTACTTAAGAAAGAACTTGGGCAGTAATTTCACTGTGTAAATCTCCCATCTGCCTGAGTAGCCAGACTTGCAATCTCCTGCCTTTGTTTAAATTGTCGAAAATATAACCTGGGGCTGGGACCTAAAAGAGATTTAAGGATGACAGTGTGTGTAAAATGCACAAGCCTGAGGTGAGTGAAATCTTCTATTTGAGGTCGGCTCTTCATTGGGCATTAGCTACAGCTGGCTGCAAGCATTTTCTTCTTCTTCTTCTTCTTCTTCTTCTTCTTCTTCTTCTTCTTCTTCTTCTTCTTCTTCTTCTTCTTCTTCTTCTTCTTCTTCTAGTAAATAGCTGTCCTCTCTGCTTGTTTTTTGAGGTAGCCATTCCATAAGACCTGAGATGGTCACCTGCGTGCAAGTCATGCTGGCTCGCTATTCTTGTTGTTTTCAGCAGACACCTCCTGTTTTGCTCAGTTAAACCTCCTGTTTTGCTCAGTTACACCTCCTGTTTTGCTCAGTTAAACCTGTTTTGCTTGGTTAATTTTCCTGTTTTGCTTGGATATGTTTACTTAGAAACCTATATAAGTGGCTTACTCTGTAATAAAGATGGCGCCTTGATCAGAATACTGTCTTGGTGTCACTTCTTCGTGTTCTCTGTCTCTTTTAATTCCCAGCCCCTTGTGCAGGCGGTTACTATTGGTAGTCGCGGGCGACTACAGTTTTTATATTTTGAGGCAGGGTTTCTCTGTACAGCCCTTACTGTCCCGGAACTTGCTTTGTAGACCAGGCTGGCCTTGAACTCAGAGATCTGCCTACCTCTACACCTCCCCCAACCCCACCCCACCCCAGCCACACCTGGTCCTTTATTAATCTCTTGAGTGTGTGGAGTGATTTCTCTCTGGGAAGGCATATTATTCCCATAACAGAATGAATTCAGACTAATATAGAAAGTGATTACAATTCATGATAAAGCCAAAGGTTAATTTCAGGGTGGGTATCAAGGGGTTTCAAAGGAGAAGGAAGCAAGTGTGAAGGCTGGATTCAAGAAGAGGTGTGGCTTGCACAGGGGCATTCTGGGTAGGGAGTTTCAGCACAGGTGCAGACAGACAAGGTGTCTAACTTCTGAGGCTGTGGGGAGAAGGGGCTGCAGGTGGTGGGCATGTGGATGGTCGTGGGACAGGCTAATGGAACACTCCAAAGGAGCAAGATGGGATGAAATAATCAAGAAGGAGACAGGGTAAACTTTGAACAGAGAGTTGACCTCTGTTCAGAAACCATGGCTCAAGGCAGTTTGTTTAGCTGCCAGAAGTTTGGGAGATGGGAATTATCACTGATGCTCCTAAAAATATGGCTTGTAGGATATGGACTCTTTCATGTTGCCCAAGTATATATGATCCTATCTTCTCGGGCATAGGCCCAAAATGATTTTTCCCCCTCAGGTACAACTGGTTAACACTAGCTATTCCTGGCTAACGTAACCTATAGTTCTAGAAGGCGCCCAGCAATTTTGTACCTTTCTCACTATCACACTAAAGGCCCCATATGTCCCAATGAACTTTCCTGGGTCTAGTCTGCACGTCCCTGATACGTTATTAAACATGGATGCCAACCATGAGGTGATTTGAGATGCCTATGATTGTGCTAAGGGTCTCGTGAGGAATCAACAGTAAACGGGAGAAGAGAGCGATGATGGAAAGGAGAGTTTAGAAATAAGTAACACTTACAGAGCTGGGCTCTACAGACCCAGGAAAGTGAAGCCTGTGGGGGTGAGAGAGGGGGTAGTGCCGTTCTCCTTAACTGCTTCTGAGGGATAGAAGAACTCAGAGAGAGAGAATTTTCGCCGAGGGAGGACTGAGGATCCAAGGATTTCTATTGAAGAGGTGTCCTAAACCACAGCCTGTATTTAGTGGCTGCTTCAAGCCATCTATGTGGTTCATAGTTAGGTTATGCTTAGAATGCCTGGCCAGGTAGTAGGTGTCCTTTGTGATTTAAAGCTAAAGGAGATAACAGCAGATTCAAAACAGCCAACCAACCCTCTCTCCGGGCTGTGTGCGATGGCTGTATCCCCGGTGGCTTCATTCATGTTCCATTTATTGCCTCTGCTCTCTTATCTAAACTTCAGATGAGGGAGCGCTCTCAGAGGCCCCTGCGTCAGCTCCAGCTACCTGATATGTACAAGTGAACTCATCCAGTCCAGGTTTAAACATCACACATTTACACAGAGGCTCCAAATTCCAGTTCTCGCCACTCCAGTGTGTCCTGACTCACATATCTAAACACACACTTGCTGTTTCTGTTTGGCTGTCACGCAGGCATCTCAGAGTTTACGAAGACAAAATTATATGCCTGATTTTCCTGCCCAGTCTTGCTCCTTCCATCCTCAGGCTACACCATCTACTTAGCTCCTCAAACAAAATCATCCATGCCCTCTTCCTCCCTCCCTCCCTCTCTCCCCTTCCTCCCTCCCCCTCCCTCCCTCCCTTCCTTCCTTTTCTTCCTTCCTTCCTTTCTTTCTTTCCTTCTTTCTTTCTTTTTTCCAACCAATCAATAAGCAACTATCAGCCATCCTACTTTTAAAACATATTCCAAGCTGCCCGTTTCTCTTCTTCAGCTCTGCCAACCTCACAGCATGAACCTCCATTCTCTGCTGGACTGCTGAGCCCATCTGCCAGCGCTCTACCCAGAAGCTGAGTGTGGCATGCTCATGCCACCCTGCAATGCCAACCCTGTCTTGTTAGACTCTCATGCTCACTCTATCTCAGATCTTTTGGCAGTTTCTTTAACCCGTGCATCTTTGAAATGACATGGCTGAAAAGTGGGCGGAAATCCAGGAGGGAGGTCTCGATAAGAACGGAGAGGAGAAGAAAACAACAAAGTAAGCACTCTAGGGATTGCTGTTCCTGGCCACGGGCCTCTGTCCCGCGCAGTGCCCTTGAGATGTACGCAGGTTGTCTCCCAAAGCTGTTAACTGATGGGAGGCTGCATTTGTCTCCTGGCTCTTGCCCTCCAAATTAAGGGTTGTCTGAAGGGCATAAATACCCCCTTCAGGCTGTACTTGGTATTCACATGCCTGAGGTGGGCGGCTGAAAGCTGCAGGTGTATTTGAAATCGCACCAGAGCTGAAAACCAAGGAGGGCTGGGAAGACTGTTGGCCAACCAAGGAGGCCAGAGGAGTCTTCTCCTCCTCTGTGATTTCCTTTGTCTTGGAGGCTTTGTGCATGTTCCCTTGGCCTCAGCTTCTCTTCCTCCCATTTTGCAAGCAGCTGCATCCCTTTTGTCCTTTAGGGCCTAGTGTAAATATCCTTCCCTCAGAGACGCTATCTCAATCTTTCTAAATGATGCTTACTTTGCTGCTGTCCGTCACTATCTTGTCAAGTGTGCCCACTGGGCATATGCAACTATGTGCTTAACATTGTATGTGGTTATGTGAGCGGCATGAGATTGCAACTCTGTCCTGTTTGTGTCTGTACACCCTGTGCCTGGATGACGCCTGATACACTAGGTACACAACGCGTGAGCCCCCAGCCCTGCTTCAAGTCTTTCTTTTGGCAGAGAACACCAGAGGCATGGCTCTTCTATAAGCCTTCTCAGAGCTACGAAGTGCTTCCTGGGAAATAACAGGAATAGTCAGGAAGGGAAGATCCATATGAAGAGAGACCTTGGTGGAGGACCACTATAGGCAAGACCTTGCTTAGGTGCTGGAGACTGATACGAGGGCCTGTTCTCAAGGGGCCCAAAGGAGCTTTGAAATGGCGAAGTAATCAGAAGACCATAAAGCCTGATGGGAGACCTCATGATGCTCAAATATTGGGCTAGCTGGTTCTAAAGACCTGCCCTTTTAATCCAAGGTCTTCCTACCAGCTGGAGTGGGTGAAAGACATTTGAGGGATCTGAAGGAGACACTTGAATTATTTAAATTAAGAGGCTTGAAAATAATTTTGGTCAGGACTCCGGGGCACTCTCCAGGGCTCTGGAGGGCAGTTCCAGATACAGGGTACAACTGTGGAGACTCAGAGGCAGGGGCTGGCTCCGTGCCATCTGAGGGTGAATGATTAATAGTTCTCAAGGATTAAATTTGGTATATTTTAGTCTAAATTTTCAGCTCATGACTGGTGCATTTTCTTTGGGGTTATTGTAAAAACTGAGTAGTAACACTGAATAAAATGTGATGTAATCTATCTCTAAACTTGCAGCTCACACACACACACATACACACACACACACACACACAAATCGTTTCACAGGAAAGATATTCTCTGCAGGCACCTGCTTCAATACCGGTATCTATTCATGCCGAAGCTGAAGCCTGAGAAATTAACCCGCTTGCTGCTCTTTCTCTAAACAGTGTTCAATGCAGTCTCTTCACCCAGGGCTGAGTTTGAAGACCAGACCTGGCTTCCTCTCCTGCTCCACTGCTCCCAATCATGCTCACGGCGGCTCCCGTCTCAGTTCCTTTAGCTGAAAAGAGCTTCTTGACTTTTCAGGTCTAATCACTGACACAGGCGCTACAGTGCCTTTGTGAAATGCTTGTGTCTGAGAGCCAGACCGAATGCAAGCCCGTGCTGTATGAATTTTGGGTAAATTATTTAATGCTTATGGCTCTTCTCACACACGTAAAACATAGGAACAATGGTTTCTACCACTTGGGATAATTAAAGTGACTCTGTACATGAAAGATACTGTATACACTGTATAAGCTTTTGCTAATATTCTGTCTGGGTACTCATTTTAACATTGCTTGTAGGAGAAACCCTAGAAGTAACCTAGGTACTTGTCATTAAGAGGCTGACCAACAAAGAATGAAGCAGAACGCTACAGATTCTTATTGAAGACTGCCAAGATACACAGTTAATTGAAAAAAAGCAAGGTACAAAGCAGGTGTCTTAGGGTTACTAGGGCTGTGGTGAAACACCATGACTAAAAGTCACTTGGGGTGGAAATGGTTTATTTGGCTTACATTTCCACATAACTGTTCGTCATTGAGGGATGTTGGAACAGGAAGTAAACAAGGCAGGGACCTGTAGACAGGAGCTGATACACAGGCCATGGAGGGGTGCTGCTTACTGGCTTGCTCCTCATAGGCTGCTCAGCCTGTTTTCTTATAGAACCCAGGACCACCCAGGCTGGGCCCTCCCTCATCAATCACTAATAAAGAAAATGCCGTACAGGCTTGCTGACCCCTTTCTTAGGAAGGTAATTTTCTCAGTGACGTTCCTCCTCTCAGGTGATGCTAACTTGTTGACATAAAAGTAGCCAGCACACCCGGAAATGTTTTAAGAGTGTGCCATTGAAGTATGGACACAAGCTGGGTGTGCTGGCAAGCCTGAGTCACAGCACTCAGGAGGCTGAGGTGGAAAGACTATTTGGGTCCAGGAGTTCAACACTCAAGAGAAACTTGGGCTGCATTGCAAGACATCATGGGGAGGGTGTGAACAGGGCATAGGGCATGTGTAGAGAGATTTGTGCTAGTATATGCATAACAATTGATAAAAGGTTATTTTGAAATTTTTAACACCAGAAATGACTCAAGAGTGAGGGAGAAGGATTAAAAGTGACTTAACTTTCAATTTGTACCTTTGTACATAAATTCATTACCAAGTGCCTGAGTTTATGGTGCTGGAGAGATGGCTCAGCGATTAAGAGCACTGGCTGTGCTTCTAGAGGGCCCAGGTTCGATTCCCAGCACCCTCAGGGCAGCTCACAACTGTCTGAAACTCTACTTCCAGGGGATCTGACACCTTCACACATACATAAAGGAAGGCAAAACACCAATACAATTTAAAAATCATTAAAAAATTAACCAAAAAAATTTTTTAAGTTTCTTAAAAAAAAAAAAAGAAAGAAGCTAAAATCAGGGCGGCGGGTGAGGCGAAATGGCTCAAAGGATCAAGCTGTCTGCCTTTAGGACTGACCTATGTTCAGTCCCAGGACCTACATGGTAGGAGGAGAGAACAGGCTCCTGCACACTGTTCTCTGACCGCCACCCTTGCACCATGGCATGTGCTGAGCACATGGACGTGACCAGGCTGTTGCTGGCTGCAGGGTTACAGGGGTTGGCTGTAACCAGGGCTTTCGTGACAACCAAAGCCACTTCTTCCTGCAAATAGACTTGTTTTGTTTTTTTTTCCCCCTTTCCTAAGATTATTAGCTCTGCTTTGTAGTGTTGAGGGTGAGTGGGAAATCCAGTACAGAAAATGTAAAGCCAGACATGTTGATGCAGCCTTAGGGGACTGAAGCAGGAAGATCAGCCTGGACTACACATAGAGACCTCGTGCAAACAAACAAACCCCAAAGCAAAACAAAACAAAAACCCAACTAAACTAAATGAATAATCCACAAAATAAAAACATTTCCGTATTTGTTTTTTTCCCTAAAGCCTAATAAGACAGCACACACAGGGATTTATCCAAATAGACACCTTAAAAGTATAAAGCTAGTGTGAAATAAAAGATTAAACTAGTTTAAGAGGTGAGGATTGAAGAAGTGATCTTGCCTTGGGCCTATAAAGAGAAATTGTGTGTATATATGTATGTATACACACACACACACACACACACATATATATATATATATACTTGCTTTGGGGCAAAAGGGCCAGGGACCATTTAGAGAAATCCATCCGTTTCTATGGTTTTCTCAAATGCCAAGGTATCATTATTATGCAGAAATAATATATCCCAAATTTTATCACTTGGTTCTCACAAATGGGGGCATTTTGAAACAGAGTTACGGAAATACAGTGGCCCAATCATGAAAAAAGGAGGCCCCGTAGTTTTGTAAAAGTGTGCTTCCACAAGTCACACAGAGAGCTGTCAAGACTACAAGACTCTGGGGCTCTAGGTTTTGTGAGCATTAAATATGCAGCAAGCTGCCCCTGACCCTCTCCCTTTGGCTTTCCTGCTGGCCCTACCTGCTAGAGCCCCTAAACAGGGCGGAGAACGCAAGATCTCCATGGGGTTTTCTCCTCTCCAAGAAGCTCTGCAGTCAGGCTATTTCTAGCCTCCTTCCCCTTCTCTTAGCATTTTGTGTTCTGGTTTCTGATTACCCCTCAGGGTCCTTGGCAAATCAGTTTCTATCTCTTCAGCCACAGATCCCCACTGATAAAACCGCACCACATTGAACTTTGTGTCTCCTGTCCCTCTGGCAGAGTGTCAAGCCTCATCCAGATCAAGAGGCTTCCTTTATGCTGTACAAAAGAGGTGAGTCTGGGAGGACTCCTCCCCCACGTCTAGGCACTTTCCCCACTCCCTACCCACAGGGAGCTCTGCCTGTCATCCTAATTTATTTGCTTGTCTGGAGAGCGAGATGTGGAAGCGTCCGCAGCGTGGCGGGGCGACCCTTCCCTAGAAGCAGCTGGTAGGTGCAGAGGCTCCGGCCCCAAGCTGCTCCTGGCGGGGCCTTGTACTTCTCTCACTGTCTAGCTTCCAACCATGTTTTGCTTTTGTGCTTCTAGGTCCAGCCACCGGGGTCTTTGAAATACCAGGGTGCTTGAAATGAAGTGTCAAAAGCGGGTTGACGGAGACAGAGAAGCATCTGCATTGGAGTAACAATCTACGCCTTTTTAAGTCTGTCTTTTTGACTGCGTCTCTGCCCCTTTTACAACTGCTTCCACCCTCCCCTTTTGCTCTAATCCAGAATTCCTTCAGCCCGGCTAGCCTAGCCGAGGAAAGGGCTTGTCGATGGGCAGTAGCAGACAGTAGGGGTCAGTGGAGTAAAGTTGAGTTCCTTTGCCTATTTGGGGGATACAAGGTGTGGACCAGTTGTAAACATGTCCTAGGGTGCAAATTTAGGCTTTGTGGTCACCGAGAGAGCGGAAGCTGCCTCTTAGAGCGTTCTTCAAGAACCAGCAGCTCCGTCAAGCTCTTCCCTCTAATTACTTTTATCATTTGAGGTGGTTGGGTTTATTATTAACTTCACTTAATAGTCTTGGAGACTAAAGCTTAGAGCTATTAAGCAATTCACATAAGATCCCACAATTAGTAAGTACCAAAGCACATTCCAATCACTCAGGTGGCTGCTTCGGGGTAACTTACTGTTAAGATTTTTTTTTAAGTTAAAATTTAAGGTTGGCGTGTTAAGTAACTTTTTATTATTACATGTTCGTATACACATGTCGGCCTTGCCTGTGCCTCTCCATTCCCATAGCCAAGCTGGTCCCATCCTCCAGGGATTGTGTTCTTCATAAAACCCCAAATGCTGCCCCTTGAGTTTTTAGAGCCCTGCCACACGCGGTTTTGTGAGCCCGAAGCTCCAGGCCGCCTCTGCTCTTCTTATTTAGTTATTTTTTT
>CM053764.1:10240197-10242697 GCA_028658305.1 Pachyuromys duprasi
GGTCGGCTCCACTGTGTTCTTCGACATTATAGCCACTGGTGAACCCTTGGGCCACACCTCCTCCTCTGAGCTATTTGTAGACAAGATTCCAAAGTCAGCAGAGAACTTCCGAGCTCTGAGCTCCAGAGAGAAAGAATTTGGGTAGAAGGGTTCCTCCTTTCATGGATTAATTCCAAGATTCATGTGCCAGGGCAGCGACTGCACATGCCATACTGGCACTGGTGGCCAGTGAAGAAATACGGGTGAGGACGAGAATGTCACCCTGAAGTGTACAGGCCCTGCTCTCTTGCCCATGGCAAATGCTGTTTGGTTCCCAGGTTTTAAGCTGCACCATGAAGATCGAGTAGCTGAATGGGAGTGTGAACATTGCGGAGCCCATGGAGCACTTTGGGTCCAGGAATGGCAGGACCAGCAAGAAGAGCATCATGGCTGACCTGTGGACCGCCCTGCTCCTTCTGATTGATTTGTGTGCATCTCAGCCTCCAGGTTGTCCCTTCTACAGCTTGGGAGAGCACCCACCTGCTCGAAGCACCCTGGAATCACTGTGCTCCCACCATAGTTCTTGGGGTTCACATTTTCCTCTTCAAATCTGGTTGGATTGCAGAGTGAAGTTTATCACCATGAATAAAAAGTAAATAAGAACTAAAGAAAGAACTACTCCCCACATCGGAGTCATCTGGAAGCATACCTTTCATCAACAGTTTGAGAAAGAAGATTGTGCAGGGAGCCCCCTGCACCCTTGAATGACTGCCATTTCTCTAGGCTCCCGGCCTTGTGGTAGAGGCTAAAGCTACTCAATTAACACGCTAACTATGGTGGATGGCAGAGGCAAAGTGGCCGGACTAAGGTAGAGTAAGTGTAATGATGGCAATGCACAGCACAGTGCAAACAGCAATCAGAAGAGTCCAGTCTCCATAGGCCATGGCAAAGGCCAGTTGCTTGTGGAGTTCCTAGTAGCAACCCGTATAGGAGTTCTCATAAATTCTTGTTCGATCTGAGTAAGCAGAGAAATTCTAAGTCATCTGGAAATGATGGAGCACACCTATCAACCCTCCACTTCAGACCTGGGGGCATGAGATCAAGGCCAACCGGGCTTCAAAGACAGACCAAAAACATCTCTCTCTCTCTCTCTCTCTCTCACACACACACACACACACACACACACACACGGAGGAAGGAAGGGAGGAAAAGAAAAGAATTCTAGGTCAAGTAAATAAAATTTCAACTAGAATCATAAAAACAGAGCCACGAACTCTTACCTCCCGACCATGAACCTCCTTACAGATCCAAAACACCCCAAATAAATGGGAGGTCAGATCCTTTGGAGGGAGGAGCTCATACTGAAACACACACATTGTTAATATTTTCCCAGACTTCCCTAACGGACAGTATTTCACTAGGATAGCTACATTGAGTCCTCGGGGACTGTTAGACACTGGAAGCCCAAAGTGATCCCATGGTATCCAGAATGTCACTCTCCTCCAGTCAGAATAGAGGCTTATGCAGGTCAGGTGAGGGGTGGAATTTTGTCCTAAGTCTCTTTCATAGTGGCTCTGGTGGGTCCCTAAATCCACTCTTCGGTCATTTCCCAGGTTCCAAGATGCTTAATTAGAACAGAAATAATTAAGCAGCTGACAGACTCCCCACACTGGTTCCCTGAGCTGCAGAATGAAAGCTTTTATGGGGGGAAAAGCTAAATGGAAGCCATTAGAATGGCTTTCTGCTAGGGAGATGGTAATCAGAAGCAATGCTGCATCCCCAGGGAGAGGGGAAAAGGCAACCCAGTTCCGAAAGTAAGGGACTCGAGAGGCAGAGGTGATGACCCCCACCACTCTCTCCTTCGGGTCTCCTTCTTGGACTCTGGAGAAGGTAGGTGGGCTTGCGGAATGTCTGTGGAATTTTGTAAGCCTAACCAAGTGGTGACTCCGGGTGCAGCCGCTGTTCCAGGTGGCTTTCATTGCTTGAGCAAACCAACACATCTCCTGATACTACAGTTAATGGTCTGAAAAATGTCTTTCCCTCTTTCCCTGTCACAAGAGCCACTGGAGGCTGTGTGCTCTCCGCTGACACAGCCAGCAGAGCCCTTTCTCTGCGCTGCCTCAGGAGTACAATAACTCTCCAGCTCCATGGGTGACTTAGTTCACAGGCGTTTTGATAGGCCGCCTTTTAGTCAAGATCAGACTAGCCCCTCCACCGAAGACCCTGTAAGCTAGACATTATCAACTACCTCAGAGTTACTGCTAACACATTTGTGCCTCCAAGACTGAGGAAGAAATTTGACTAAATTATGGGGGCCTTCCATGTCAGGAAAGTTTTTAGGGGTAGAGTGGTATGTTGAGTTATCCTAACATGAAGGTTAAATGGTTGCATCTGGCCTCTCTCAGATTCAAGAAAGACAAGCAATGCCTACTGAGCCTCTGTGTATTTCAGAAGTAATCAAGTCCTGATTAGTGTGTGTTAGTGTCCATTTGCAGTGAGCCGAAGCTGCTGGTTTTGTGTG
>CM053764.1:10247697-10309453 GCA_028658305.1 Pachyuromys duprasi
CACAGCTTGAGCTTGGCTCCGAGACTGATCTCTGTTCCCCTACACTGTGTTCATATCCATCGTTGTCCCTTAGTGTTCTTGTTTGCCATTGTGTACTGCAGAGGACCCAGTCCCCAAACAAAAGTAAATATATTCTCTTGCTGCATCTGCAACAGCTATGAGAAGGAGCAGCTAACAAGTTCACTAATTGGCCTGTTGTATTCATTCATCTTCTCAAGGCTAATTACGTGTTTAATTAAGGCATTTTCCTTTGATCATAAATGCCATCACGTAACATATTTGATGAACCTAGGACTAGAGAGACGGCTCAGTGGTTAAGTTCATACTGCGTTTGCAAAAGACTTGAGTTCAGTTCCTAGCATTCATATCAAGCGACCAACAATCTCCTTGACCCCAGCTCCAAGGGAGCCAATATCTCTGCTCTCTGTTGGTGGGTACTTGCACTCACATAAACACATCCAAACAAAGACACATAATCAAAAATAAAACAAATATTTAAAATGTGATGGGCCTTGACTGCGTTATGAGGTGCTTTCATTAGAACTTGCAGGCAGAGGAGACAGCTCAGTGGGGAAAGTGCTTGCCATACAACTATGAGGCCCTGGGTTCAAATCTCCAGAATTCACACTGGCTGCATAGTGAGCACCCAGAGCCCAGTGCTCCTATGGGCACGTAAGAGACAGGAGACTCCCCTGAGAACAGCTAGCCTGGTGTGTGCAGAAGAAACACAGAAAAGACACCCTGTCTCCAAAAGTAGAAGACGAGGGCAGATGCCCACATGGCTTGTGCACTGTGAGTGTACACGCACATACGTGCACACCACACGCCATGCGTGTATGCACACAAAGAATTTATAAAAACTGTAACAACTAACCACCGTTAGGTGCTTAACAATTAAACAGGGCCCGGCTGGATGGCTCGGCTGCTCTTTCCGAGGACCCATTTTCAATTTTCAGCACCCGCACGGCAACTGGCGAGGGTCTGTAACTCTGGTGCCAGGGGATCCAGTGCCCTCTTCTGGCCTCCAAGGGCATTGCATGCATGCAGTGCTCAGATACACAAATGGGCCGAATATCCATACACATGAAAAAAAAAAAGCTTACATAGAAACACATTCATGGATTTAAAAAGTGTTCTCCATTTTACATATTAGTTCCTACATATATGAGAAAAACATAAGTGGGTGGAATGATTTGTGAAAGTCACAACGGGCTGCACTAGGCGATTTAAGATTTAAGATTTCCTGTGTTCCTATGACATTGTTTCCTTTTATGCAGTGCAGAGTGCTTAGCGATTTTTAGCTTGAGAACCGTCGCTGCGGGAAAGCTGGGGAGAGAAGCCGGCGCACACTGATGCCCTGCTCTCCGCACAGGGAGCCTGGAGTCTGCCGGGAAAACCTAAGGTGCGGCTGACTTGCAGGCTGCTGCACTGTCCGAGGACTTTGCGCACTGCGTGGAAACCGATCTATATACAAGTCTTTTGCTTCCGGGCATCTTTTCAGTTGCGAAAAGAAGAGCTGATAATAATACAGTGTACTGTTGAACTAAAAAAATAGATCAAGTCGCAAACGGTATGGGACGTTCTTCTTCGAGGCAAAACCAAAAATAAAACACGAACCATAAAAGCCACTGTTCTAACTTCATTCCGTTGCTGTGGCAAACGCCACAACCAAAAGCAGCCTATGGGAGAAAAGGATTTATTTGGCTTATATTTCCGGCTCACAGTCCATCACTGAGGGAAGTCAAGGCAGGGATTCAAGCAGGGACTTAAAGCAGAAACCATGGAGAATGCTGCTCGCCGGCTCCCTCCAAGGCCCTTGCTTCGCTACCTAGCTTCCTTATACCGTTAGGTCCGACATCACCACAAGGAGACCACCAGTCACATATGTAATTGGCAACAGTGTTTTATTTCTCGAAAACCTGCGTGCAGGGGTCAAACCATTTTATGAAATGGCGTCCCTAGACAAAGGCAAGCAGGCCTTTTTATGGGAAACTAGGGGAATTCTAGGAAGGGTTAGGTGCTCTAACACCACATTGGTAGGCGCCGGGGAAGTTACAGGGGTCAGTTCCTCATTGGCTTTCTTCCAGGTGGTCCTCTGTGGGCTGCATTCCTGTGCCAGGAATGTTTAACCGCAGGATGAGCCAGGGCTGCTCAGCATGACGCCCCTTCCTGGGATAAGATGTTTTCCCCTTCTTGTGGTTATTTCCAAGCTGTTCCTTGGGTGGGGGATTTTATGGTCTTGTTCCTATGGCCTAGTTCCTGGGGCTGATGACTTTTTCTTTTAAAAAAGTCAGGCCTGGTTCTAAAATGGAGACAAAATGGAATTTATGTCTTCCTTTCGAAACACCTCAGGACCAGCCCCTCAGAATGATAATGCCATTCACGGTGGGCTAGACTCATGTACATCAATAACCAATCAAGAGATGTCTCATTGACGTGCCCACAGGCCATCTGATAAGGGGAAGGCCTCAACTGAGGCTCTTCTGTCACAGGACTCTGGATGTGCTAGCCTGACAAGTCAAGTTGACCAGGACACCCACCAAAGCCTAAACCTAAGCAAATGTCTGTCTTCCTACCACGCAGTGCTGAATATCTTATGTGTGTCTCTAATCTTCACACCTGGCCTGCAGGATGCCCCAGAAGCACAAAGGTCTTTGCATCCGCTGGTCACCAGGGAAACTAGGAATGTCAACCCTGCAGGATTGTTCTCTTCCAAGTGAAAGATGTAGAACCTGTTTTTCTACCCAGGAGGCTGGGGACTGGCGGAATTAACAGCCTGGTGATCTGTGTTTGTTATCTGAAGGGCCACATCAAGCTCTCACAACCAGAACTGAAGATTCCTAATTGTCTAGAAGGCTCTTACATTATCTGAACGGCCAGGGGCTCCTCCAAGCTCCCACAATTGGGACCAGAGATGGCTAACAGCCCAAATGACCGCTGTGCCATTTGTCTAACCGAGACCAAGCTAGATCTTTTCCTGGGCCCTGAAACTAACACATGTAGTCTATCTCTAGAACTCATCTCCTTGGAAGAAATGACATGCACTTGGGTTGATTTTTGATAAATTTGTGTCTCCTTGTGCATTGGGAATTATGTTACACCAGAAAACTTTTTTCCAAATATCAATGTGCTTAAATACATTTACAATAAACCACCTGGTATTAGACTCCAGAAGTCAGGCTGAACCAAGTTTTCCTTTTTGCTTCTTAGCACATTGTTTCGCTGCTGGCCATGATGATTACAGGGTTACCCTCACCCCCTAAAGATGAGCACAACAGTTTCACTTTTACAGATCAGGAAGGTGTCGGGTGTGAGAGTTTAAGACAGACCAAGTGGAGAAATGAATAAGGAGAACTTGAGGCCAAGTTCAGTATTCAGAAGTATTTCTTCCCCTTTCCAGTTCTCTGCCTCATAATAATCCCTTACCTTAGTTAGGGTTTCTATTGCTATGAACAGACACCATTTCCATAGCGACTCTTACAAAGGAAAACATTTCATAGGGGCTGGTTTACAATTCAGAGGTTTAGTTCATTATCGTCATGGTGGAAAGCAAAAAGACACGGTGCTGGAGAAGGAGCCGAGAGTTCTATGTCTGGATCAGAAGGCAACAGGAAGAGCAAGGGAACCACTAGGCCTGGCTTGAGCTTCTGAGACCTCAAACCCTCCCCCAGGTACACACTTCCTTCAACGAAGCCACACCTACTCCAACAAGCCACACCTACTCCAACAAGCCACACCTCCTAATAGTATCACTCCCTACAAGCCTATGGGGACCTTTTTTTCAAACCACCACATCTCTCTTTTTATTCATTCAGTACATGTTTATGGAGCATGTAGAAGGTGGATATACATAACTTGAAAATCTGAATCTGAATCTCTGTGAGCTCCAGGCCAGCCTGGTCTACAAAACAGCCCAAGCGCATGGCTCTTGTTCCAGGCCAGCTTCTGCCAGTCCCACAGCTCCCTGGCCCCAGAGACTACCAGTGGACGGAGAGGCCATAGGTCCTAGAGGAGACCCTACTGCTGCTGCTTTCCTAAATCACTATAACTTCAACTTCATTCTAAGATAATTCTCCTTAAACTCAGAGGAAAGTGTAGATCTCATCCCTTATCAAAGAGCTTCCTTTTGTAACAGATGAAGACTATTATAGAGAGCCACAGCTGGTAAAATGCAGAGAACAGCAGATCATAGGGTGTCCAGCACCAAACTGATACACCCCCATTACAATCCCTACACCTAAGGCTTAGAGAAAACTGTGAAGGGGGACCAAAAACATTGTAAGGACCAGGGGATCCGCTTGCGTCAAGATGGTGTCTCCTGGCCATGACAGAGAAGCTGCATTCATGAAATCTCAACAGTATGGCTTTCTAAACAAGACCTGCATAGTGACCACACCAGCTGACATGTCAATTGGATAAGAAAAATTTCCCAAGACCCCACCCACATACGAACAGCTAAAGGCAATCAATGGCTCCTGAGGGAGAACAGTCTTTTCCAGGGATAAGCCCCCCATAGATTATCCAATCTTAAGAGGTCAGTTCTAAACACATGTGCATACAAGTAATATAAATGGAATCATAGTGGAAATATATATGTGTGTGTATTCATGAATTTGTTTTTGTTTTGCTATCATTAATTTTTTTTGAGACAAGGTTTCTCTATGCAGCTTTGGCCATTCTGGACTCAATTTGTAGATCAGGTTGGCATCAGACTCACAGAGATCCACCTGTCTCTGCTGGGAGTGCTGGGATTATGGGTATACACCATGGGACCCAGCTTGTATTCGTGAATTTGAAAGAGAGGGGACCTAGGAGGAGTTGGAATGGGGAGGACGAGAGGAAATGATGTAAATACAGTGCTTAGGTATGAGATTCTTTACAAATAAAATCAAGAAACATAACACAGAAGCACTAAAACATTGTATAAAGTTAACATCAGGTTGTATGTACAGGTATGTATAAAACATAAGTAAAATTCATGTTTAGCTTTGGAGCCCAACTCCAAGATCAGTTAAGTGCAATTACTGAAAGTCTGAGATCCAAAACACTTTTGTTCCCATGTGTTTCTGATGAGGTCTGGATTTCCTGCCCTCACACAGCTTCTCTTCTAGCTCAAAGCCTGGATTTCTTTAAGGAAGTGGTAACAAGCAAACAGAGTAAGTATGAGGCAATGCCCCGGGAAAAGAAGCCAAAGGCTCAGGGAAATAATATACACTGTCTGACCAAAGTTGACTCCCAAATAGGAACGGGCCCTGCTTTGCACTCCTCCTCAGGATTTTAATTTGGTCTCTCTGATATAAGCCTGACATTGGGCACCCTGTTGTAGCTGAAGAAAGAATACAGCTTGCTAGAAAGTGTCATGGCATGTGGAACCTAGCATGGGTCCTTGGGGAATGCTCAGGGCTCAATTTTTTTGTTCTTGTTGTTTTTGTCTTTTCCCCTTACTAAGTCCTGAGGATGGTGAAAGCAGGTCTGTTCTGACAGAGTTGTTCTATGCATTCCCATGTTTCCTTGCCATATTTCCTTCCTTCCTTCCTTCACAAACTCTTACTCAAGCTGTTCCCACTCTGCCATTCTGCTTTGCAGCGGACTGAACTGTCTTCCTTCCAAATTCGCATCCACTCCAGACTTCAGACCGTGACCCCATTTGGAAATGAGGTCTTTTCAGCTTAAGGATTCACCTTTAGGTTTAGGATAGCCCCTGCACTTAGTAAGGGCCGCTTTCTTCAAGGCAGTTGAGAAGACACAGAGACGCCCGATGAAGAAGACCCAGTGAAGACAGAGATGGCTGTGATGTAGCTAGAAGCCACCCAAACCAGGAGCGTCCAGAAGATGGAAGAAGTGATGGCAAATGATCCCACTGAGGCTCAGGAGGGATCATGTCCTACCAGACCCTGTTTGTGATGCTAAAGTGTCACTTTCTAGGAAGATGCCACACAGCTTCGGGCAGAGTTCCTTTCCATACGGGCATCTGGGCACCACCTCACTGAAGGGCACCATTAGTCTCCTGGGACTCCTCTTCATGCTTTTCTTAAAACTGCTTGCACTGGGTTCGCCATAACTGCCCACAGCCCTCAGTCATTTCCTTGTGTTGGAGACATTCCCTTCCATATGGAATCTACATTTGAAACTCTCTCTGGCACCTGCTGTGTGGTCCTTGTTGCAACCTTCTGCTGCCTGGAAATAACATGAAATCTCAACAGCATGGCTGCATAAACAAGACCCGAGCAAGGATGTTGCCAGCAGACATGCTAACATGGAAGACAGAAGTGTCCTGGGGTCCCAACTGGCTTATCTAACACCAAGTGCTCAGTCCTGAAATCATACAAATAACACTATATACTGAGCAGATTGTATTTATGTATTTTTATACATTTGTACATTTAGGAACACACACACATATATACATATATATATATATATATATATATATATATATATATACATATCCTTCATATTCATCACTACTAAAGAAAAAAAGACCAGAGAGTTAGGCATTTGAGAGGGGGTACATGGGAGGGGCTGAATGGAGGAAAAGAAAAAAATGATGAAATTTTATTTTAGTTTCAAAAAAATAAAGTAACTACAGCTTTTGAGAGTTGGCAGTGTGGAAAATGGATCACATTCCTTTCCATCTTCGTCCCTCACTATCTCTTGGGGTCCCTAGACAAGGACCTCCAAGACTGGCTTATAACTGCACCTTCTCCTGGACTCTGGAATATTTCCCAGGGCCCTTCCTACCGTTTTCTTAAACAGTCCAACGTGTGAAAGAGAAGGAGAGTCTGTGGATTTTCCCAGGCCCTTTCCTAGCAAAAGAGCCTCATCCTGATGTCCCCTCAGCAGGGCTCAGGGGAGGGGACTGGGAGGGGGAGGGGACTGGAAGGGGGCGATGACGAGAGGACAGTTAGATGAAGAACTTCACGCAGTGCTCCCTGTGGTATTTACTGCAGCAGCAATGCCACATGCGATGGGACTCTGGCAGGGGGGACCATTCACTTACCTCCATTCTTTAATTAATTTTGGCACCAATGCCTAACTTTCTCTAGGGAAAACTTTCCTCTCTAACAAAGCCCGTTAAAACGCTACTGTGCTATCCCACCATGCACCTGGAACTTCATTTTGTATGAAAAGCTTGCAAAGTCCTTCAAGGGTAGCTTCTCCGTCGGAAAGAAAACTGCCTTTGTTCTCTGCTTTATTGTTTCTAGTTTGTATGTATTTGGGTCTGAGGATTATAAATAAGATTATAGTCTAGACAAGGGGAATGGGAATAGAAAATAGTCCACATCAGGAATGTCTCTAGATGCCAGGAGCAAACTTGCTACAGCGACTGAGTGGATTGTACACTGAGAGGTAACTGATGGACAGGACAAGTATATGGCTGAGGAGAGGGACACAAAGTGATTCTGCGGTGTGGAAGGACAGAAAAGAACTTGGCTACAGGAAGACATAAAGACGCTGGGCTGCGGCTCAGATGCGGTCCAGAGCAAGCTCTGGTCACTTGCCGGGAAGGTCTGGGGTGGTACTAGCCATCTGTAGCTTAGCCAACCCTGGGGTGATACTGATATTTCTCCGAGCCGAAGAACCATAGGGTTAAAGCTTTCTCTTCTGTAGGAAGAGTCGAATTCAAGATAACCGATATGGGAGCCTGCTGGGGCAGGGCAGTCAAGGGTCAGTCCGTGCCTCACACGGACAGTTGATCCCACGCACGTCTGCGGGCCAGGATTTGAGAAAGTCTGGGTGGGAACCGAAGCCCAGGTGCCCCTACCCACACTCTGAGGATTCCTTCCGAATTTAAAGGACTTCAGACCTGGTTTGCTGAACAATGAAGCCAGATTAGTCTATGAAAATTTCCCGTTAAGACCTGGAAGGGCTGAATTAGAAACTAGCAACCAAGTATCACAGTGAAGCAGAGAAAGAAAGGGGGGGAGGGGGACTACCAACATCTTCGCTAAGATGGACCAAAGCCTTTCCCCTCCCAGGGGGCTCACAGGCAAGCTTGTCTCTCTGTGTTAGTCTGGAAAAGCATTCCTTAACCGCTGGGAACTGGGCTCAAGGGTTTCCCTTCCAGCAAGGAGCTGAGGGAAAAAACAACATGGATGCCTGATCTTGTCAAAAGCCCAGAAAACTGCTGTTCCTCGGGTTGCAGGCTTGCCTACTTTCCTTCCTCTATGCGCCTTCCTTCCTCTTCCTTCCTCCGCAGTGGCCAGGGGTCTTGGCTGCAGCTGGCTATTCAGTGTCAACCCATCACCACTAGTAGTAGATTCTGGAGTCTTGTGGAGGCTCGAGGCCATCCCTTTAAGTGTCCAAGAAGGAATCAGCTGTTTGCTAATGTTCCTTCCAGATTTCGATATTTTTCCTGGTTCAATCAATCAGGAGTTTCATTCCGGTGAGAGGTTCCAGTACGTGGAATTCTAGACCTGTCTCCTGCCTTGGTAAAAACACTCAAGCCCACAAACTGTCCGGGTCAGGGGATAGCAGAAGGAAGAGTTCCTCCCCACCCCCTAAGGCTAAGAGGAAGAAAAACAGGAAATAGCCAAGAGGGCTAGTCAGTGTTCAGAGATGTGCATGCAGGGTGGTCGGTACTATCTGCCTCCTGCAATGTGGATGTGCAAACCGGCTCATCATCTCACCTTCAGGCCCATTCCTTCACCCTCCCTCTCATCCTAGCCAAAGAGCTCGAAGCAGCCAGCCGGAATGTGTGCAGCCACATCTGGGAGATGGGGAAAAAAGGTTAACCATGTATAGAAGCCTCAACTCTACACATCTGGAGCTTCGGGAGGAGATGGGCTGGGAACCTGACAGCATAATGAAGTGCTTCCTGGAGGCTTGGGGGTCTAAGAATGCCGTGCTGTCCTTAGGTCAACCTCCTTGCGGCCTAATAGGTATGGCAGCATCAGTGATGTTGAATTGAGTACACCAATTTCAATATTTCTGTTTATATATTTTTAACATAATGGCATGTGTATCTATTTTTCTAATGCTCATGGATATTTATTAATTTATATGTTTGTTTATATACCTTATTTTTATGAATGTTTTGCCTGCGTGTGTGTGTGTGTGTGTGTGTGTGCCTGCACTACTCAGAGAGGCCAGAAGAGGGGGAATAGAGTTCCCAGAACTGGAGTTACAGATGGCTTTCCGGCTCCATGTAAGTGTTGGGAAATGAACAGGAGTCCTTGGCAAGCACAGCAGTGATCATAAGCATTGAGCCAACTCTCCGGCCCCACAAGGATTTATTTTTTATTAGATTTGTTGGACTATAAACATGAGGAGAGTTCAGCCAGAGAAAGTAGAACATAATAAACCATGAAAAACAATCCAAGAACCTTTGGAGCACAGTCTCGAAAGAAATATATGTTTGAGCCAGTAAAAACATACAAGTCATTTATGGGAGAGATTGCTTTTACGCGTTTGGACACCACTGACTATGAATTGTGGGAGGAGAAGCATAGATTAAAATGGCTTTGGGCTCATGAAGCTTTTGCTATTGACCGAGTTGACAGAAATATGTTTATAGAAATATGATGAAAGCTTGCATTTCTAAGATTTATTAATAGGGTATATGTAAAAGGAGCATGCAGAGAAGCAAAAGCTGGACAGATAAATTAAATATTATTTATTCTCTATAAGTAGGAGCTATAATAACTGCTCATCTCTAGATTGCCGAGTAGTCCATACTTTGGCTTCCACATAGTCATAGCACCCTACAGAACTGTCGGCCACAGCGATTTACCAGGCTTGCTCCTGCATGTTAGTATTTGTTTTGTGGAGTTGTTTTCTTGCTTCTGCAGGGATGCTAGGCCAGAGGAAGGATGGTTAACAGCCTCTCGGTGAATTGCTGCCTGTCACAGACCCTGAAAATGTTACGTGCCATCAAAGGACTCAGCAGGGCTTCTGCTAACCTCCTTTTATTGTTCTACCAAACAACTGTGGCAATCTCGTGACATCCCCTACACCGAGTTTAACATGCCATTTGCATTTATGGTGTAATGCTGTTATTAAAGGCAGAATATTCCAAGTGCAGACATCTCTCTTCCCTTTTCTGCAGTGGTGCAGTACTTAAAGACCTGCAGCTCAGCCACCCGGCCCTGCTCATACCTGTCAGCACCATGTTCCTGTCAGCAGCAGCCTTGGGTCTTTGATTGCAATGCCACCCCCATGCACCTAGGCTGACCCTGTCAGAAAGGGCACAGCTTTGGGTACCATATGCTCACGACGTGTGCGTGCATGCTGGGAAAGATGATTTAATCAGGATGAGCTTCCACAAGGCCAGGCACACACTGTCTTCTGTAGAGTCAGATCTTTAGGTAATGGCGCCTTCTGGGTCTCGAGTTTGGACCATGTTACCACGCATGCACACAGGCTGCTAGAGCATATTATCACAGATATCACTCAGTGAGTGAGGTCCTTGGGCTTTGCAAGCTAATTTACGAGCATCCTGAGGGGAGTCTGTGGTGTACAAGATCTTCAGCTGACGGCGATCAAGTGAGCAGAGTAAAGAAATGCAGTTATATAGGTTTCTCTGCCAATATGATTCATTTGGGGATAGTAGCAGACTGAGGAATGTTTTGGTTTTAATACAATAAAATGTTGATTTAAAAGTAGAACCCAACATAGGAGATAAATAGGGATATGAAAGTATCTTGCTATTGCGGTCTAATTTATGCATTTCTCTACTTAGCAGGAAGAAAGGACTGGATGAGGGATGGGGGGCGGGGGAGAAATAGCGGGGAAAATGAAGACAAAGATGGACGCTCTGGAGAGCTAGCCATGTGTGACACGGCCCTACGCATGCTCAAGAGCAGAGGTGAGCAACGCCCAGAACCCGAATCTGACTCTGCTCCCAAAGCAGGAAAGCAGCATTAGGCGGAAAGAATGTAATCTGCCGTCACAGGCAGCCACCTGAACCATCCATGAAGCTCTATCCTTTGAGGACTGCTAGGCCACTTGGGAGACATCCTGAAGAGAACATTGTGTTTTCAGTCATCAGGATTAAGACATTGATTATCAAGGGGAGGCTGCTCACGAAATGGAGGCAGATAATGTACCCTCCAGTGGAGGACAGGAAGGGTATCAGAGACTCTTGTTCAAGAGAGAGAAATGGTCACTGGGAAGAATGGGTGCCATGGCCACTTACATCCCACACAATCATAGGAAGGGTATGCATTCCTTTAAAAAAACAAACAAAAAGCCCCCAGCAAAACAAAACCAAATCTGAGAGAGCAAACGATGGGAGTTCATTATTGATCAGTGGAAAATAATTCTATAAATAATATAATCAGTGGAAAACCATTAAAGCTAGGTAGTAGAAATTAAATGAATACACAAACTAAATGACATCAGCAAGTGAAGAGATAAAATAGATCGGTAAGATAACAGACAGTGATCCTAGGTAAGAAATTGTTTTTCCCATGGACAGGGGTTCAGATTAGGAGGGAATGAGCCCTAGAGTTGCACACTCAGGCATTCTTTTCCTAGCCCTGAGCATTACACAGCTGTCCAGAAGTGCTTGGAAGAAGTTCCCTCTTCTGGGTTCCAGTGTGAGTTAGTCTACAACTAGAACAATTCAGGTTAGATTGTTTAGATCCACTCCTTCTCACCCTCAACCCCTCTGGCACCATGCGTGGGTATATGTGTGTGCATGTGTACGTGTGTGTGTGTCTGTGTGTGTGTGAACAGCTAAAAGACAGTGTGACTATAACATAGGAAATCCAGAGCTGAGTTTCATATTGTGGGCTAAACACTATGCATTGTAAAGGCCAGTGGATGAGAGTCTGTCTTTCAGAGTGGAAGCCTGGACTGAACCCAGCAGAGCTGTTGTTGGGATAAGTTCTGAAAACTGGGCTGAAATTCCCAGGCCAACTACAGAACATGTGCGTTGCAGGGTATCTGATCACACTGTGACCCCTGAGAATTGTGTTGTTTACTGGGAAAACTTGTTTCTAGTAGTGGTGTGGCCCAGCCCTAGCACACACCTTTAATCCCAGAGCTTTCTGCTTGAATATTGTAAACAGGATTAAATAAAGTCCACCATAGGTCAAGAGACGGAGAAAGTAACCAATTGACAGGAAGTGAACATAGGATTCTTAAGAAAAAAAAAAACATAAAGAGAAAGATGTAGGAGAAGTAGAAGGGAGGGATATTCAGTTTGAGGAGTCTTGTTTAAGACAGAATAGGAAAAGGGGGCTTCCTTCTGGGATGTCAGCTGGGGAAGGAGGAAGGTCTGCTGGGTGCTTTCTCTGCCTCTCTGAGCTAGCAGGTTTTCACCCCAGCATCTGGCTCCTGAGTTGGACAACTGAGATTTTGTTAAAAAACAAACAAACAAACAAATAAACCCCCCAAAACAAAAAACAAAACAAAACAAAAAAAACCCCACACATGCTAAGTGTTTGCCTTAAACTGAACATTGTTCAGCTGAGGGGGTTGGTCAGAGCCCTGGGAAGAGAGCTGAGGTGCCTGGCCATGCTATGTTGGATAAGCCGCAGCCAAGAGGATGGACACAAGTGACTGGACAAAGCCATGAGGAGGAGAAGGAAAATCAGGTGTTGGAAGCCAGGAGCTGGTCTAAGAGGAAGCATGAAACTTTATATATAGCATTTCTTTTATCTAGGCTGTTAGCTTTGCATTCAATAGGCAAAATTGAGATGATTTGCTTTTATAATGTCCTGTCAATGCTCTGCATTTGTTTAAATCCTGCTTTTGTTGAAGAATTACAAGGGTTTTTGTTTTATGTGTTTGTTGATTTTTAAAATTTATTTTTATTTAATTTATCTATATGTTTAGGCGTGTTTATTTTTTCACAATTCTATACATATATAATACACTTTGATCACGATCTCCTCATTATCCTCTTGTATTCTTTTCTCCCACCCATTGAAACCTTTTCTTCCCTAGTTCCATGTCTACGGCTTACATGTCATCTCTCTCTTTCTCTGTGTGTGTATGTGTTGCCTGCATGCCTGCATGAGCATGGTGTGTGTGGAATTGTGTACTTGAGCAAGGGCAACTTTCTAGTAGCTACACCACTGAGGAATTTGATTCTCTGTCCCCAGCAGCTACCAACTACAAGTGCTCTCCAGGAAGGATAAGACCAAACACTGGCAAGGGAGATGACAGGAGCATGATTGGCTTAGACGAAGAGAAGACAAAAGCTGCCTTGGGGCCAAATCTGGCCCTGTTGCCTGTTTTTGTAAATAAAGTTTTATTGTAACACAATTGCACTCAACCTTGAGTACTTCTCTAAGGAAAACGGGAATTTAAATAAGCGAATGGGATTGGCAGGACATTGTGTCTGATTTTACAAAACAGTAGCAGAATCGGGTAATTGTGACAAAGCCTGAGGCTGAAAATGTTTATAAAATATTCAAATAGTGTCACAATACATTTTACAGTAATGTATCCCCAGGCTTAGATTCATCTACAGCCACCTCCTAAGAACACGTGGCAGAATGAACTCTATCCACCTAAATAGGGGATCGTGCCAGCAGAAACAAGGGGAGCAGAAAACAACCGCTCTTAGGCGGAGCAAGTCTGAGCTAAGGGGTTGGTGGGCTGGAGTCTTCCATGGAGCGGTTGTTGCCACACGGGAGCAGGCCAGCCAGCGGGATGACGGGGTGACGAGGAGCAGCGTTAGCTGCAACCTTAAGGTGGCGGCCTCCGCTCAGACCGTCCTTCAGCTGTCCCTGGCTATCACAGGAGAAGGAAGCGGTGTACAGAGCAGAGGCTTTCTCACTCACTCAGAACAGCACCGGAAGCTTCATAGTTCTGGGATTCAAAGTGATCCAACCGGAGAGGGCCTCTCACACACCACCACCTTCTCTGTCAATAGAGTCGTTATGTAGTCCAGGCTAGCCTCACGCTCAAAATCCTTCTGCCTCAGCCTTTCCTGTACTGTGATTATGGCCATATGTTACCACACTCAGATGAGGCAGACATCTCTTTTTAGTTTATACCCCCCCCCCCCGGTTCCTTTTAACCCATTGGTTGGTGAGTTTATATTTAATAGAACTGAATTTAGCTCAAATAATCCTTTAAAAAGTTATTATTTATACAGTATTCTGCCACCACACCAGAAGGCACCAGACCTCACTATAGATGGTTCTGAGCCACCATGTGGTTGCTGGGAATTGAACTCGGGATCCTTGGGAGAACAGCCAGCGTTCTTAACCTCTGAGCCATCTCTCCAGCCCCTCAAATAATCCTTACTTAAAAATTCTTTCCCACACTATCATACCATTGAATCAGTTGAGTTCTGGACACACCTGGACATAAATTCTGCAAATAATAAGATAGTATCACCATATATGAAATATTTCATTTAGGCTCTTACATCACTTTTTACATATGGTGTATATATATATAACGTATACAATTACATATAAGACAATCTATATTGTATATAAAATGTGTGTGTACATGTTGCGCACATGTCCATGTGTGAGGGCGCGTGTACCGTGGTGCACAGGTGAAGGCTGGAGGCAGCCTCTGATGTGGGAGCTGTTCTAGCTTGTTGGAGAAACGTCTTTCTTGTTTGCCATTTTGTACTGGAGACCGGCTGGCCCCTGGGCTTCCCGGGGGATCCCCGTCAACCTTTCCAGTCTTCCTGGAGGAGTGCTGGGCTCTGGTCGCTGCTTTTTGGCTTTTCTGAGTTCTAGGGCTCAGAAGTCAGAATGTCAGGCTTTCTCCCGGAGCCACGTCCCTGGCCCTTGTTTGGTGTTTGGTGCTGGGGAGGGAAGCCAGGGCCTGGACAATCTAACCGCACGTCTGCTCTGCCGCCAAGTCACATATTTTCTGATGACTAGATTTGACGTGCTTTTCTCTGGTTAATCTACCTTGGTAGCTGTATCAGCTACCGACCCTGCTGGCTGAGGGAGAGGGATTACCTTTCTTCCCTGGCGGAGGTCGCTGAGAAATCTCAGGCCCTTCCTGGGTCCAGCTGGGGAAGCGGGGCAACGGTTCCCTGCCCCCGGGAGCACCTCAGCGTCCCGGTTCTCTCCAGCCCTGTAAGTAAGGGCTGACTTCGTTGAGCAACAACAGAATCTGTCTTCACAGTCGTTCCGGCCCCTGGTTTAACGTGAAAGCAGAAGCGAGCAGGTGGCCAAGGAACAAAGGGCCCGGCAGAGCCCGGGCGGCGCCCTGGGCTGTGTCGGGTTCTCAGGAGGCTCACGTTTCCGCGACGCGTTGGGAAGGTTTTGTTGTCGCTTTAATCCACGGACAGGGACGTGACTACTGTTCGAGATTCTTCGAGTATCATAAAGGAATTTTAAAAGTCATGCCCAGCAGATTTTGTTCCCCGGCCAAGGGCGTGTATTTATTTGGCCGCTGTCTTGTGTTTGTTTAAGCGAGTCTGGTAGTTTCCTTAGGTTAATGAGCAAATCTTTTCTGTCTCGAGACTTGGGCGACAAATACAATAAAGATCCTATAGCCAGTGTAAAATGGCTCTGCATTCCATACTATGAAAGTTATTAGCACAAATCATAAAGTAGCTATGTTAAGAAAAATCTCTATTTTTAAAAACTGTGCGTGTGCACATGTGTGTGCATCGGTATGGCGGTCAGAGATAGATGTCCGCTGTATTTGTGGCTGAATAAGATCCCCTTGTGTCTATGAACTCATTTTCGTTATGTATTCATCTGCTGAGGGACATCTAGGCTAGTTCCATTGTTTTGACAATGTAAATAATTGAGTAGCAAACATGGATGCGTGCATATCTTTGTTGGTAGGCTGACTTAAGACCTTTGGGTCCACACCGAGGAGGGGCACAGCTGGGCCGGATGGTAGATTCATTTTTAGTTTGTTGAGGTATTTCCATAGCGTCCGCGCAGTTTGTTTATGGCGCAAGTCACGTCCAAGGGTTTCTTTCCCCTGCATCGCCATCAGCATTTATTGCCGTTTTTTTCTCTTCTGCCTCTGCCATCTCCCCCACCCTTTCCCCGGACTTCTATTTTTTTTTTTATTATTTTACGACACAAAGCAAGTTTCTTTATGACTCTATTGGTGTTTTTTTTTTCCTTGAGATTGTAATTTAATTACATTTCTACCTTCTGATTCCTCCTTCCAAATCATCCCGTATACTATCCCCACTCTCAAATTCATTGCCTCTTCTCTCATCGTTATTGCATATATATATATACACACATATATTTCTAAATATAACTCATTGAGTCCACATAGTGTTGTTTGTGTGTGTGTTTTCAGGACTGACATTGGCACTGGATAAGCAATGGTGTGCTCTTCCCGGGGGAGGGGGGCCGTCTCTCCTGCGCTCAGCTTTACTCAGTTGCCTGTAGATCTTTATGTAGGCTTGAGACTTCACCGGCTTTTGCCTCTGCAGGTTCTTTTTCTTAATAAACAGCCATTCTGGTTGGGTGGAATGGACTCTCAGTACAGTTTTAGAAGTGTGTGTGTGTATGTGTGTGTGTGGGAGAGAGAGAGGGAGAGAGAAAGAGAGAGAGAGAGAGAGACAGACAGACAGACAGAGAGAGAGAGAGAGAGAGAGAGTGCCAAAGTGGAGGCCATAGGATCATTCTCAGGAATTGTTCTCTCCTGCCACCTTGTGGGATCCTGGGACCAAACTCAGGTTGCCAGACCTTTGTGCAAGCTCCTCTTCTGGCTGAGCCATCTTTCTGGTCTTCAACATAATTTTAATTTATATTTTCCCGAGTATATTTTAAGAGTATAAGCACACCTTTAATCCTAGTACTCAGGAGGCAGAGGCAGGTGGATCTCTGAGTTCAAGGCCAGCCTGGTCTACAGAGTGAGTTCCAGGACATCCAGGGCTGCACAGAGAAACCCTGTCTCGAAAACCAAAACACATAAACAAAACAAAAATATAAAAACAGTTTTTCAAGTATCTATCGGCCATTTGTACTTCTTTTGGGAACTCCTGTCCAGTTCACTAGCCCAGTCTTTGATTGTATGGCTGATATAAACTCTTAAGCTTCAAAAGAATAAAATTTTGGCAAAGGGAGTGGAACTAGAATAAATGGAATTTTAAGGTTAGGTCTCTAATGTCCTGGCATAGGGTAGGGTTTGTGACCTCCTGGAAAGCATCCTCCTCCCAGAGAAGGCAGATGTGAGACAGACACAGGAACAGGGAAAGTCTGAGAGTTTGTACCCTGAGATGGAAACAGCATCTTCTATAGAACAAAAGACCAGGAGAGAGTTCAGACCCTGGGAGAGGACACTGAGGGTGATACCAAAGAGATGAGTGGAAAGAGGTGCTGGTGCAGGAACGGCGTCTCTTCATTGTGTGAATGAATGAGTCCATCACACACACAATTTTAGAGAATAAATATTAAATAAATGTAATCTGCTTTTATTTGGCTACCGTGAATTTTGTTACTGAAATCTCAGCCCTGAATCGAGCATCAGGTGAAGAAAAGAAATGACTTTCTCCTCCCTGCTGCAGCCTAGCTGGGTGGGGACCCGTGAGCTGCCCTGATCACTGTCCTAAGGCGGGGTTCAGCAACTTCAGCAGGGAGTTGACTGAAGAGGGCTAAGGGTCGAGGAGAAAGGAGCCTAAGAGAGCAGCACAGGTCACCAGTTGTAAAGAAATCCCCGGAGTATTCTGTGCCCTGGTTATTATCCCTCATTCCTCCCTCTCCTGGGAAGTGAATGGAATAGAGTAGAAAAACCACAAATACTGTTACAGTCAATTTTATAAAACGGTGTTTTGCTTCTCCTAGTTTCTCTCTTAACTCAGCTATCACACAAATAATTAAGAATCTTTAACATTTGTTTAATAATGAGCTTCACAACACAATAACTGAGCAGTTGTTACTCTATTCCTAACACTCTAAACTAATCTGGTTTCCTACTAGCATACATCTCAGAAATACTTGCACTTTGTAGCTTTTCTGCTTCAGCTCCTTCCCCTGTTGTTTCTTGGACCGCTCCTGTGGCTGAATCCCCTTACTTCATCCTCTAACTCCTCCCCCCCCCCCCCACTGGCTGGCAGGAAGTCCAGCCCTATTCTCTCCCCTGCTCAGTGATTGGATGCAAACTGCTTTATTGGCGTATCAGAGAATAATTGGGGAGCAAAGTTTACCCAACATTGAGACAGGAGATTCTTAGAACAAGGCTTGCAACTAGATATGGGGAATACAGAAAACAGCATTTGAATTACACAATAACCTTATACCTACACAATAAGACAATACTTTGCACAAGGTAAGGCTAAGATTTCTTTTATTTATTAATTTTTTTTGTTTTGGTCATACAACTATATGTGTGAGTATAGTAGGTGTCCTGGTTTGAATGTGAAATGTCCCCCGGAGGGGGTGGGGAGGGAGAGGGAATGTGTTTAAACAACTGGTCCTCAGTGATGGCCCTGTTTTAGGAGGTGGAGCCTAGTAGAGGAAGTGAGGTGCTGGAGGGTGGGCCTTAGGTTTTTATGCTCTTTCTCTCTCCCTCCCTCTCCTGGCCTGTGGAGGTGGGAGGAGTCCCCAGCAGCAGCTCCCACCATGGAGATGCCTGTCACAATGCCATTCTGCCAGGACGGACATCTGTCCCCTTCAAACAGTAATCCAAAACACACATTTCTGCCTTGAAATTACTTCTTGTTAAGTATTTGGTCAGAGTGATGAGAAAAGTGACAAATACACCAAGTCACACAAAAATAGATTATTGCCAAAAAGTTTGATCTCTATAGAGCATATGGGTGTAGGCTAGAGGTCAGGGTTTGGGGCACAGAAGGTGTGAAATGGTGGAAAGGACAGAGGTGTTCCTAGCTAAGGTGTTCCTGCTGATAAAGAGGTCAAAGTCCTTCTTCTCACCCTGGTTGAACACTGTTTCACCTGGAAAGCTACCTGGTGTCAGCACTAGTGATTCTAATTAAGGTGAGCCAGGGGCTGGCCTTGGGGGTCAGGATTTTTATTAAACCTCAGTGATTCTAAGGAGGAGCCAGCGCTGAGCACTGTAGGTTCAAGCATGGGATCCTTGCATTCTAAAGCATTCCCTCCATCAAGGCATCAGTCTTGTCTAAAAACATCCTCCTTAATTAATGCCTCTTAGTAGAACCACCAGCATCTAACTCTTCCAGCCTGACAGGTTTCTTAAGGCAGCTGCTAGCACATCTTAGTCCATTTGATCCCCTGGCTGGATGTACAGAGGTTGAGCTTAACACACAGTGCTTTGTGGAAGCATATTTGTGCTAAAATTCTTTTGTTTCTTAAGCTAGGGTTTTAGACGTTTGGCTTATAAGCGGCAGGGGTTTGTGTAGGCACTAATTTTTAAACTCTATTTTATTTTATTTGGGGTTGCTCATGCCTCTACCTCCTTTCTCTACCCCTTATCCTTCCTGATACCTTCCAGCCTCCCAACACTAGGTAGGAGAAAAAGGTTAGTGGGGAGAGAGGGTGGAGTTTTCTTTAGCTATTTCTGGCCGGTTAGGGTCACCAAGTTCTTTGGGGCAATAACAACCTCAGTCAGCAGGATACCCAGTAATCCAGCAAGCCAGCAAACCAGCAGCAGGAAGAACCAGCAGCAGCCCCCCCCCACCTTCTTCAACCTTCTCCTCGAAGCTCCTCTTCTCTCTTGGCTCCCACATTTATACCCTCTCAGAGTCTTCAGAGTCAAAGACCACATCCCTCTCTGAGACACATGGAGCTGTTATCAGCTGGTAAAGATCATACATCTCAGGAGACAATTGTCAGCAGTGGATAAACTAAAAGCAGTCCCATATCTCACACTTGGGGTTAAAACAAAACACCTGTTTACATAACATAACTTCCACTACACATCCCAATTTTTGTTTTAAAAAATGGTCTTTTCTCTAACATGAATAAGCTATATATAAAAGAATAATTATGAGGATTATCAGGTAAGAATTACATTTACAATGTCCAGTTTGTTTGCATTTGAGAACCTTGGGAAAGTATTTCACTATCTATCCTATCCTGGTGAGTCCAAAGTCCTGTACCTGAATTACTTTCTTGTAATTTGCATTTATCATCTGAGAAACATCTTTTTAGACCTAAAACATGGTCTTAATTTCATTTTTAAATTAATTATGTATACAGTGTTCTGCCTGCATGTATACCTTCACACCAGAAGAGGGCACCAGATCTCACTATAGATGGTTGTGAGCCACCATGTGGTTGATGGGAATTGAACTCAGGACCTCTGGAAGGGCAGCCAGTGCTCTTAACCTCTGAGCCATCTCTCCAGCCCCATGGTCTTATTTGTAGGACTAAAGAACTAAGCTTATTTGTAAGACTGTAACTGGTCTTCAATCCCTCAAATTACCTAAGTATGTAGGAAGCGTAGAGCAAGCAACTGCCTGGACAGTCACCAAAGGTTTCTCTGTGTCATTGAGGCATTCAATCTTCAGCCTACCAGAATATCTGGTAGACTTTTGTGAGAAGCAGAAAATTTTGAAGTTTTGTGTTGTTGTTTTGATCTTTGTTTTTTTCCTCCTTCTCTCTGTTTGTTGTGGAACTTTTGAAACACTTGTTACCAGTGGTTTCTGTCCAGACTGGGTATTTCCAGGTTCTTGGTGTCTTATTCAAAGAACTGAAGAGTCCTATAGACATAGCCAAGTAGTAAGGGATTGTGTTAAAGAGCAGAGTGTAATCACTGGCCAGATGTACTTTGAGAGAGCAGCGGACCAACTGCTTGAGCTAGCCCCTTCAATAGTAGCTTGTTGCTGTTTGGAGTCTCCATTTATGGTGTTCAGCAAAAGCAGGCGTTGGTGGCTTCAGGTACAGTGTGGCTGTTTTTCTGTTCTGACTGACAGGCCTGGCTGATGCAAGCTTATTCACTTCTCATGTTCTTTCCCACAGCGCACCTGACTTTAATTCTTTTCATACCCAATCGTGCATAGGCATCAAATGGTGAGCAGCAGATTTTTCCCTAAAAGTTCATTCTGAGGGCACAGTCAGTTCCTGTGGAGGAGCGATCTAAGGCAGAGTTTGGAGTCAGGTGTGTGTTCGGCTCGTGTTGCTGCCTGGGTGCTAAGAGCTTTTGTTAGCAAGGGGTGTGTGTTCAGCTCAAGCTGAGTGGAGTCTGGGTTGCTAGGCTCCCCTTATGCTTGCCTTCCTCATACTTCTTTTTATATTTGCAGATGGCAGTTAATTCATACTAGTGAGATAAAAATATGGTCCAGATTGGGCTATGGAGAAAAAAAGAAAGAGAGTACAAAGTCACTACAGATTTTTTTTAATTACAAATTTAGTAGAGGCCTAATTCTGTTATTCTTAGTTAAATATTAACTGTGAGACAACTGAGCTGGCAGGGGTTGTGCTTGCCTAGTGTTTACAAGACGCTCTGGGTTTGACCTCAAGTACTGTAATGGCTGGGTGTGGGAGCTCAGGCCTGCAATCCCAGTACGTGGGAGGTAGGTAGAGGCAGGAGGATCAGAAGTTCAAGGTCATCCTCAAATATGAGGTCAGCTTGGAATACGAAAGACCCTATACCAAACAAACCAAAACCAAAACCAACTGCTATCTACAAAAACCAAACCAAACCAAACCAAAACCCTCTCAAACCAACAACTCCCCCCAAACCCTAAATAGACCAACAATCAAATAAATACTTGGAAAACAGAAAAATGCTAGACAAGTAAGCATCTGAGAACACTGTCATTTTTTAAAAAGATAACCACTAGCTATTTAGAGAGCTCTAAGGAAATCGAAACACAAATTTGCCAAATCAGAGCGAATGGGAAGCTAACTAGTCATCCCAAGGAAATGAAATATTTCCCTTTCTGAAAAATCTAAGCTGTGCGTAAAAGATGGACCAATCAGACTAATTTTCTGTTAGTATAATGAAATATCAGAGCTTACATAACTTAAAAGAGCTCATGATTCTTGTGGCTCAGAATCATGTGACTCATGATTCTGTCATGGACCCGCATCAGATGGGAATCTCCTTGTGGGCACAGGTATACAGGGAAGTATAAGGGGATACGTTTCTTCCAGTTTCTCTTTTCCTATAAAGCTACCAATGTTCAACTGTGAGGGTTCCATCTTGGTGTCCTCATCGGACAAGGACTAAATCATTCCCCAAAGGCTCCATTGCTGAATACCCTGTGCCCTTTTCGCCACCAAATACCTCACTGTGGGGATTATATTTCCACTTGGGAACACTAAGGACACACACTGATTTGTAGCGAAAAGGATGTCTTTCAGGCAAGTATGAGCCATCAAAAAGATCCCAGGATAGAGATGTTTCAACAGATCGATTACTATGGTGTAAGTTGATAAAGTTAAGTATTCCTTTTTCTTTACAGTTCATTTTTATCTCTTTTTCTTGCGCCCGATTTCCTTATATAGTGTCTTTCTGTGTAGCCCTGGCTGTCTTGGACTCGCTTTGTAGACCAGGTTGGCTTCAAACTCACAGAGATCCACCTGCCTCTGCCTCCCCCGATGCTGGGATTACAGGTGTGCACCCCCGTGCCCTACTTCATTTATTTCTATTTTATTTGTATGGGTAGTTTGCCTGCGTGCATGTCTGTGCACCGTGTGCATGCAATGTCCACAGAGGCCAGAAGAGGGCGTCGTATCCTCTGCTATGGGAGTCTCAGATGTTTGTGAGCCACCATGGTGTGGCTGGGTCATCTTTCTAGCCCCAAGGTATTCAAAGAAAACTTTCAGGCCTTAGTTTTTTTAAAAACTTCTTTTCTGAATGAATGAATGAACAAATGAATGAATGAATGAATGAATGAATGAATGAATGAATGAATGAATGAATGAATGAATTGGTTCACTGTACACCCTTGTTGTAGCCCCATCCCTTCTCTCCTAGGTCCAGTTCATGCGTGGTCCTTGGTTAATGCTTCAGTCTCTGCAAGTCCCTCGAGGCCTTGGTAAGTTAGCTCTCTCTTGGTGGTCTTCTTGTGGAGCTCCTGTCACCTTCATGTCCTTTGCTCTTTCCTCCCACTTTCCATAGGACTCCTTACGCATCGCCCAATGTTTGGCTGTGAGTCTCAGCATCTGTTTTGAGGCGCTGGTGCGTAGCACCTTTCGGAGGACAACTCTGTCAGGCTCCTGTCTGCAAGCTTAGTGGAGTGTCCTTTATAGCGTCAGGGATTGGCACTCTCCGATAGGGTGGGTCTTTGGTTGGGCCAGGCATTGGTTGGGCATTCCCTCAATCTCTGCTCTATCTATATCCCTGCACATCTTGTAGGCAGAATAACATTGTAAAATAAATAAATAAATCTTTGAAAAAAATATGTTGGAAAGAAAAGGCCATAGAGACTGAAGCAGGGAGATGGGAACACCAACTCACCCACAAAAACTTCAGGCCTTACATTTTTAATAGCTGAAGGCAGTAAGTCTTTAATGAGCAGTTAATCTCCATGCTGTTGAAGAATGCTGGGAAGAGCCCAAAGCCTCTGAATCGCTGTGTAAACGTGCTGTGGCACGAGAGGCAGACTACATATTGTTAGGTCTTTGTTATTAGGAAGTAGGGCTAACAGAGGAGTCTATTAACATATCAAAGCCAATGCGGGCCTCCGGGCTTCCAGAGTGCCTGTCGGTGAGGGGTCCCGCATCCTTTCAGTGGAGGCTTGTACAGTTTGAGCTACGGGAAGGCCAACGTGAAGCACTCCATGCAGAGATAGGCTGCATGGAGCTACCCTGGCCTCTCACCACACCCATCAGGCATGGAGGGGTTACAGATCATCAGGAGCCAGAGCTTGAGGCCTGGCTGAGCTCACAGTGGCCTGGATCCACAGTGTCCTTCAAATTCACAAAGGTGGCCATGCGTATTGAATCCAATGTAAAACCCTCGAGCTCACAGGTATGTTTTCTTTGACCTGCTCTCAGCTGGCTGCCATGAGCAGAGGAAGTGGGGGTGCTTCCTACTAAAATCTGCACTCTCAGCTTCCTCTCACAAATCACACCAGAGCCTCAGAGGGCCAGCCTCACCCACAAGGCAATCGGCTGCAGCTGCAGAGGCTGTTGCCCCTTTACTCAGCCTAGCCTGCCCTCTGCAGAAGACCCCTACCCCTCCACACTCTCAGGGAATCATCAGCATGATCCCCTGATGCTTCGGATACTTCGTTGCATCAAGCTGCAAGGTTTCTTTCATTTTCACAATTTCGTGACTCTGAAATGTGTTCTAGCCGTCAGTCCAGAAGACATACTCCTTTTCTACAGTGTTTAAAAGCCTGGACATTTTTAGCTAATGTGGGTGTAGTAAGCTCTGGCCTGATGCTTTTCTTTCTTTTTTCCATTAGCTTGTAGCAGCCCATCCTTGGTTGCCATGGAGATTCGCATCCCTTAATGATACAGTGCTCCTGATGGGGAAATGCAATTTTCTTTAAGCGCAGTGGAAAGAGGTGTGGTAGGTGTGAGAGCTTTCTCTTCCCTTAGGTCCCCAAGCTGCTCCTCACTTGCCACAAAGAACTAGATCAGGCTGCCAATCAATCTCCCCAGGTACGCCAACTTGAGAGCTGTCAGGATTTAAATTCCTTCCCAGGGTCCCAGTGCACATGTGGAAACCCCAAGAAAGGCTATTTTCAACCTGCAGGAGTGTTCTGCAGCAAGTCTCATGGGACCTAATTAAGGGGATGTGTTCTCACTAGCAAGGCTTTCATTGCTGGGTTCTCCCACGTTGAATGAACATCCTTTGTGCAAAGCCACCCTGCTCACAGACTCGGGGCCTGCTCTTCCCGATGATAGGGACCCACACACTGTGCCTGGCCCCTCCTGACTGCACAGAGGGGTAATCCAAGGCTCGTTGTCCTTCTGGGGAGCTTGAAGCTCTGGGATGAGAACCGGTACCGACCTGAGTCCAGGCCCTTTGTACCCAGGGTGCACTCCCTGGAATTTGTCCTGGAGTGTCAAAGTGAACCTGCACAGACCACCCTGGCTCATAACATCCTGAAGTCCTGGATCCCCCAGATATTTATTGTTTTTTCTGACAGGGTCTGTAATCTAATTCATGTTTCTGTCCTTAAGTGCTAGAATTAAAGGTTTGTGACAATCCCTGCCTAGCAGTTTTATTATTTATCTGTGTATGTTTGTGGTGTGTATTTGTGTGTGTGTGCACGCACACACACATGAACACAGGCCAGCGGTTCTCAATCTGTAGGTCACGGGCCCTTGGGGGTCGAATGATTCTTTCACAGGGTCACCTAAGACCATCTGAATAGCAGATATTTACGTTATGATTCACAACAGTAGCAAAATTACAGTTATGAGCTAGCTAGCAATGAAGATAATTTTATGGTTGGGGATCACCACAACATGTGGAATTGTATTAAGGCTGGCAGCATTGGGAAGGTTGAGAGCCGCTGGCCTAGGCCAAAGATTGGCATCAGGTTTGGCAAATCTGTATGTGTGTCTGTGCACCATGGGAAAGCCTGGTGTTCTCAGATGCCAGGAGCGGGCCCTAGATCCCCCAAACTAGAGTTTTGGATGGGTCTGAATCACACCACGTGAGTGCTGGGAACCAATCCCAGGTCCTCTGTAAGAACAGCATGTGCTCTTAACTACGGTGCTGTCTCTCTGACCCCCTCTTTTACTGGAGTTTAGTAATTCAGCTCAATTAGCTGGCCAGCAGGTTCCAGGACTCTGGTTCACACTGCAGCCCCGTCAAGTCACCCCAGCACTGGGGCTGTAGGCATGGACTGCAGAACTGGCTTCTTATGGTGCTGGGGATCTAAATGCAAGTTTTCATGCCTTCTGGCAAGCATGTTGCGCACTGAGCCATTGTCCTGGCCCAGGGGTCCAGTTTGAAATCTTGGCCAAAGAATAAGCAGGAAGGTGGAGACAGCTAAACTTACAGAACTGAGTTACTGTAATAACTCAGATCCCGTGATATAACGGCCCTTTCTTTCCCTTATGTTTCTCTTTCAAATTCCCACACTGTTCAGATTCAATCGAAACTGAATGGCTATATGTGAAAGTTCATAAAATCCAGGTGAGAGGTGGACTGAGGCATGCAGTATAAAACTATAATATCTTTTCAATATATTTAGAATTTTAATCATAAATGTTGGAAAGTAATTAAATGACTATAGCCAACTACACACAAGGGCCCTGAAGAGTCCACAGCCAAGACTTGACCATTCAGTGAATATTGAATCATTTGAGGGCATATAAATACCTGGAAAATCAGGATTTCTGCCAGGTCATGGTGATGTATGCCTGTAATCCTAGCGCTCAAGAAGGTGGAGGTAGGAAGATAGTGAATCTGAGATTAGCTTGGCTTATATAGGTAGACCCTATCTAAACAAACAAACTTAGGGACTAGAGAGATGGTTCAGCGGTTAAAAGCACCAGTTGCTCTTGTAGAGGACCCGGATTCAATTCCTGGCACTTGCATGTTGGTTCAGAACCATCTGTAACTCCAGTGCCAGGGGATCCAATTCCGTGGGCACCAAGCACACATACAGCACACAGACATGAAGGTCAAACCACCGCGCGTGCACACACACACACACACAAACACACAAACACACAAACACACAAACACACACAAACACACACACAAACACACACACAAAAACACACACACACAAACACACACACAAACACACATACAAACACACACAAACACACACACACAAACACACACACAAACACACACAAACACACACACACACACAAACACACACACAAACACATGCACACACCAAAATATATAAGTTTAGTAAAAATAAAAAAGAAATATTGTATACATATGTATGTATATGTGGTAAGTAAAATTTTAAAATCTGGATTTCTCTAGATGAGTCACAAGACCAGCTAGCCCTGAATTCTTGCACTCAGCTGGAGATGAGTGGTAGCCACTACTTTTCAATGAATCATGTTTTTCCCACAGATTTTTTTTTTTTTTGTGAGACAGAGTTTCTCTGTGTACCCCGGCTGTCCTGGAATCACTCTGTAAACCCTGCTGGCCTTGAACACACAGAGATCTGCCTGCCTCTGCCTCCCGAGTTCTGGGCTTAAAGGTTTATACCACCATGCCTGATATCTTTATTATTATTATTAATTCATTCACTTTACATCCCAATCATAGCCCCCTCCCTCGTCTCCTCTTGGTCCCACCTTCCCTCTCTATTCCCCTTATCCCCATCCCCTAGTCCTCAGAAAGGGGGAGCCCTCCTCTCTTAATAACTGAGCCCAGACTATAAAGTCTCTTCAGGATTGCCAGCATGCTCTTCCTCTGTGGCCTGGCAAGGGGGAAGTGATCAGAGAGCGGGCAACAGAGTTTCCACCCAGCATCTTAACTGTCCATTGATGCTACTTATATGAACACAGTGTCTTGGTTGGTGAAGTTGCGCTGGCACAAACTGAAAAGGGCAGCGGAAGTCTGTCTGGGTGTCCTGTGCACACACATCCTCTGACATAGATATAGCCTTGCACCTTGGCTTTTATTTTGTATGGTTGAGGGCCAAAGCCTCTGCCTCCTCCTTCTGGTGCCGGCCTAAGAAGCTGCTTTGCGCCATACCACCAGAGCTGAGGAGTTCACAAGCATCTCTGGGCATGCCTGTACTTTTTTTTTTTTAAAGGGTCTGGGACTGGCTGAGCCTGAGCCAGATTGCACTTACTTAGAACATTTGCCTCTGTCAGTGTGCTAACACAGACCAAGTCTCCTATCAAATCGTCACCATTATTCATCATAAAGCTTTGTTGTTAGATGCCAGGCAAAAAAGAGCCCAGCTCTACTCAGATGTCTGAGAGCCTAAATTTGATCTGCACATATCGTGATGGGAAAATCCAGTCTCTTGTTTTTCTTTTTGGCATAAAGGGGGTTTGGAGGCTCAAAGCCGTTCTCAGAGATAAATGGATATTTACCACGGGGTTTAGTGTTTCCAAAAATTGATATTTCCCCCTTTTTATTTGTGCCTTTTCCTAGCAGAGGTCTGCATTCAAAATGATGTCTTCTCCAGCATATGTGCTATGCTTCCGAGGTCTGCTCTGGGTTGGGGGTTCTAGGGTAAAAGCTACATTTATTCAATTTTAATACTACATCATGGGTACTATGAGGAGTAGGGTATCTCCTTACTGAAACCCATAGTGAGGGTAGAATTAGGTCCCTTCATCTTTCTTATTTTCGTTCTGGTGTGTGTGTGTGTGTTTTAATCAGTTTAGAACATAACCCGTACATTCTTCCATGGCCAGCTAGTCCTCACAAGGCCTGACCCTTGCTTATCTTGCAACCTCATTTCCCTTCCCTTTCCTTCCCACGCTTCAGCCTCACAGCCTCCGTTGAGCTTCTGAATCACTCTGGCATGTCCTTGCCAGGGGCAGCCACACTGACTTTCCCGGTTCCTCTGCCTTGGCTATTTTTGCTCTGGTCTTGTTTTCGTGTTCAGCTTCCAAACACATGGCAACTCCTCAGAGGCCCTTTCTGACACCACACTCTCTTCAGTATAATCCTGGCACGGCACAGCATTATTTTAAATCATTATTATTTACAAATGTTTTCATTTACTTGGTTAATGTTTCTTCAGTGCAAAGTCCACAGAAGCAAAGGCTGTGTCTTCCATTCACCACAAAGGTCCCTAGAGCTGGAACAAGTACTTAAACCCATGAAAGCTAACAAGTAGGCCACTCATCAGAAAAAAATAGTTCCAGATGAAAAATAAATGGAGAATTAATGCGTTGTGGGGAGGAGAGATGACTCCATTTATGTACCTTTAATGCTCCTCTGCTTTGTTTGTGTTTGCCTTCAAGACAAGCATTTGTCAATTCCATAAACATGGCTGTCAATGTTAAAATAAAGCTGGAGGGAAGGAAGGTTTGGATTTGATGACTCAGTGATTTCCTCAAGCATTAGTGAAGAGCTTTGATGACGAAAAGGCAAGGTTGCCCCCTAGTGTTCAGATACGTGGTTGTAGGTATGACACCAACAATAAATGCCTTTAAAAAATGGTGTGTCTATAGAAAGGCAAACTTCTACAGCCTGCTATAATACAGACTGAATTTGCCAAGGGAACAGAACTCCCCCTGTCTCCCCCCCAACCCCACAGTATCACTTCACCGAATTCTTTCAGCTCTAGTCTTCTGCCAAGAGTTGAGATACTGTCGTTGTTAGCTATTAAAGAAATCTGAGCCAACCCAGAGACTTCTAGCTCAGACAGACCATCTTAAGTTTCACCCCCACAACCCCTTCCTGACAAGGCATTCTGCTTATAAAGAGAGTAAAATCAAGGCTAAGTAAGTTGTTGACCTACCGAGGCTGGCTGGGGATTTCCCTCAGGCTTTAGATGAGATGGGATGTGTCCAGGGTGGTTGGGCCACAGGCTTCCCTCAAAAGTTAGGGACACCCCAAACCATTCAGACTTGAAAGGGGCTGAACCAAGCACAACCCTTACATGGTGTTGGTGGGTAGGCTGGCTATTTTCCACTCCTGTGCCACACCAAAGACTGGCATGACAAAGGAAAGCCTGAAAATGAGCTGGAGGATGGTGGCACCCAAGGAAGCGGCTTCATAGGAGGCTTGCGTTTTTTATTGGCTCTTAAAGTAACCCTCAGGAAAGAAAAAAAGCTTTGGAATAATAGAAAATGAATGGTGAGGTGAGCTGGTGGGTGGGAATCATCACCATGGTGACCAAATGATCATTTTCTTATTGTTTCACTTTTCTTGAGTTCGAAGGTCGGTGAATCTTAGCCCATTACACACTAGCCAGCATGGTGCCTCGGTTTACTGCCTCCTGAGCACGTGATGCAATGCCCCCTATGGTCTTTTATGCCTACCATCCACGTGTCTTCCATACATTAACACACTGTTCTATTTTTACTCCAAGTTGTATTTTCTTTTGGCGAGCGAGTCTTACTCGGTAGCTCAAGCTGGCCTGGAACTCACTCAGGGCGGAGAGAAAATGCAAAACTAAGTTAAGGAAGATAGAGTGTACTCTGGCTCTTAGTCCAATGGTCCATTATGGTGTGTGTACCGCCTCATTTTCCTCGACTGGACACATAAGGAGTTGCCTCTGCTCTGATGGCCTCTGGGCGTGTCTGTGGGGCATTTCCTTGGCTGCTAATTGCAGCTGGCGCTCTCCCCGGACAGCTGGGCCTCAGCTATGCAGGACTGGCAGCTGAGCAAGCCAATCACTGTCCCTTAAGCGTGTCACTTGGGTCACAGCCTCTGGGTTCTACCTCAGCTCCTCTCTGTAATGGACGCTGAGTCCAATAAGCCTTTTCTCCCCGACGTTGCTTTTGGTCAGTTTGTCACAGACACAGAAAAGTCGAACTAGAACAGCAGGTAAGTCAAGGTGGCAGGTGCCGGAAGCAGGTAGTCACATGACCCTGCACAACCCAGGAAGCAGAGAGCAGTGAATGCATGCTGCCACTCAGTCCCTTTCTGTTTGTGTAGTAGAGGGTCACACGCAAGAATAGTGCCACTCAGCTCGAGGGAAGCTCCACGGAGGTCGGTTCCAGACAGATCATCCTGCGTTCCTCTCTGTCCTCTCCTCTCCTTCTAGAAGAAAGTTGATCCTGATGATTTCAGCCCATTGCATTAAACAGGAAACAATAATAACTGTGTAAAGTTCATATTTTTCTAAGGGAACTTAAAAACTGCTGCTACGTGTCATGTACAAAACTGGTTTATGCCACATGAACAGAATCACAAGTTTGGTTTTGGTACTTTTTGTTTCTCTTTGTACTCAGTTGTATAGAACTTCCAAATTCAGAATGAAAAGAAAGCTGTTCTGTATCAAACCATCTAAGCAATAAATGTTATATTTTAAAAACGGAAAAAAAAAGAATAGTGCCACTCATAGTGGGCGGAGCTTCCCACCCCAATTAACACACTCAATCCTTCCCCACAGGCTTGCCCAGAGATGCATCTTGCAAGTGAGTCTAGATTCTATCAAGCTGATCTTAGCAGTTAACTTGCTCTCCCCTAAAAATCTGTATTTAAAAACTTGAAGTTACATTATTATTTTATTGTTGTTATTATTATTATAACTGTGTGAGTGTGTGTACTTGTGTGCCATGGTATATGTGTTGTATGGAAGTCAGAGGACAACTTTTGGGAGTTGGTTCTCTCTTTGCATAGTGATGTGGGTTCAGGGATGGGACTCTGTTGCCAGGCTTGGTAGCAAGCTCTTTCACCTGCTGAGCCATCGATCTCCCTGCCCCTCAGATCCCTATATGTATTTTAAAGACTTATTGTTAGATATGTGTACGCATGTGTGTCTCTGTGTGTGGGTATGTTCACATGCTTGTCTGAACCTTCGAAAGTGAGAAGAGGGAGGCAGATCTCCTGCGGCTGGAGTTGCAGGCAGCTATGAGCTTCCTGACATGGGTGCCGGGACCTGAACTCAGGTCCTCTGCAAGAGCAGGAAGCCATTGTTCTAGCCCAAGAATCTTATTTAAAGAAGCGAGTGTCTGCCTGTCCTGGCTCGGGTTCCATGTCCAGCTTTTGGCTGAGTGTGGCATGAGGGAAAGTACCAAAGGGGACCCAACTGGGAATACATTAGTTTTTGCTGAATGTACACACAGGAACAACCTAGAATTCCCCTAATGGTTGTTGTCAAGACTGAATATCTCTACATCTATTTTCTTTTTTTAAGCTGGTTTTAAAAATTGCTGTATTAATTACAGTTTATTTGTTTTGTATCCCAGCTGTAGTCCCCTTCTTCCTCCCCTCCCAATCCTCTGCTTCCTTCCTCATCTCCTCCCATGCCCTTCCCCTAGTCCACTGATAGGGGAGGTCCTCCTCCCTTTCCATCTGATCCTAGCCTATCAGTTCTCATCAGGACTGCTGCATTGTCTTCTTCTGTGGCCTGGTAAGGCTGCTCCCTCCCCCCTCAGGGGGAGGTGATCAAAGAGCCAGCCACTGAGTTCATGTCAGAGACAGTCCCTGTTCCCATTACTAGGAAACCTACTTGGACACTGAGCTGTCATGGGCTCCATTTGTGCAGGGGTTCTAGGTTATCTCCATGCATGGTCCTTGGTTGGACTATCAGTCTCAGAAAAGACCTCTGGGCCCAGATTTTTTTTCCTTTCCTTGTGGAACTCCTGTCCCCTCCTGATCTTTCCATCTCCCCCTTCTTTCATAAGATTCTTTGCACTCTGCCCAAAGTTTGGCTCTGAGTCTCAGCCTCTGCTTTGATACCCTGCAGGGTAGAGTCTTTCAGAGGCCCTCTGTGGTAGGCTCCTGTCCTGTTCCCTGTTTTCTTCCTCTTCTGATATCCATCCCATTTGCCTCTCTGCATGAAGATTGAATATTTTACCCCCAGTCCTCCTTCTTGCTTAGCTTCTTTAGGTGTACAGATTTTAGTATGTTTATCTTATATTGTGTGTCTAATATCCACTTATAAGTGAGTATATACCATGTGTGTCTTTCTGCTTCTGGGATACCTCACTCAGGATGATCTTTTCTAATTCTCACTATTTGCCTGCAAATTTCATAATTTCTTTGTTTTCAGTTGCTGAGTAATATTCCATTGTGTAAATGTACTACAATTTCTGTATCTATTCCTCAACTGAGGGACATCTGGGTTGTTTCCAGCTTTTGGCGATTACAAATAAAGCTGCTACAAACATGATTGAGCAAATGTCGTTGTTGTATACTTGAGCATCATTTGGATATATGCCTAGGAGTGGTATAGCTAGATCTTGAGGTAGCATTATTCCTAATTGTTTGAGAAGGTGCCAGCTTGATTTCCAAAGTGGTTGTACAAGTTTACATTCCTAATAGCAATGGAGGAGGGTTCCCCTTTCTCCACATCCTCTCCAGCATGTATTGTCACTTAAGTTTTTTATCTTAGCCATTCTGATGGGTGTAGGGTGAAATCTCAGGGTCGTTTTGATTTGCATTTCCCTGATAGCTAAGGGTTTTGAGCATTTCTTTAAGTGTTTCTCTGCCATTCAATATCCTCTATTGAGAATTATCGGTTTAGCCTTGTACCCCATTTTTTAATTGGATTACTTGATTTGTTGGTGTTTAACTTCTTGAGTTCTTTATATATACTGGATATTAGCCCTCTGTCAGATATAGGGTTGGTGAAGATTCTTTCCCAATCTGTCGTTTTGTTCTGATGACAGTGTCCTTTGCTTTACAGAAGCTTTTCAGTTTCATGAGGTCCCATTTATTGATTGTTGCTTTTAGAACCTGTGCTGTTGGTGTTCTGTTCAGTAAGTTGTCTCTTGTGCCAATGAGTTCAAGGCTCTTGCTCACTTTTTCTTCTAACCGATTTAGTGTGTCTGGTTTTATGTTGAGGTCTTTGATCCACTTGGACTTTAGTTTTGTGCAGGGTCATAAGTATGGATCTATTTGTATTTTTCTACATGTAGATACCCAATTAGACCAGTACTGTTTATTGAAGATGCTATCCTTTTTTCCATTGTATGGTTTCCGCATCTTTGTTAAAAATCCAGTGTCCATAAGTGTGTGGGTTTATTTCTGGGTCTTCTATTAGATTTCATTGATCCACCAATCTGTTTCTATGCCAGTACTATGCAGTTTTTATTACTGTTGCACTATAGTACAGGTTGAGATCAGGGATGGAGAACTCTCCAGAAGATCTTTTATTATAGAGGATTTTTTTTTTTTTTAGCAATTCTGGGTTTCTTTTTATTCCATTTGAAATTGAGAATTTTCCTTTCAAGGTCTGTAAAGAATTGTGTTGGTAATTTGATGGGAATTGCATTGAATCTGTGGATTGCTTTTAGTAAGATGGCCATTTTTTCCATGTTAATCCTGCCAAGCCATGAGCATGGGAGATCTTTCTGTCTTCTGATATCTTCTTCTATTTCTTTCTTCAGAGGCTGAAGTTTTTTTTCATACAGGTCTTTGCTTGCTTGGTTAGAGTCACACCAACGTACTTTATGTCCTTTGTGGCTATTGTGAAGGGTGTTGTTTCCCTAATTTCTTTCTCAGCCCTCAGTATACATGAGGACTACTGATTTTTTTGAGTTACTTTGTATTCAGTCACTTTGCTGAAGGTGTTTATCAGCTGTAGGAGTTCCCTGGTAGAATTTTTGGGGTCACTCATGTATGTATACTCATATCATCTACAAATAGTGATACTTTAATTTCTTCCTTTCCTAACTGAATCCCTTTGATCTCCTTTAACTGTCTTATTGCTCTAGCAAGGACTTCAAGAACTATGTTGAAGAGATATGGAAAGAGTGGGGAGCCTTGTCTTGTCCTTGATTTCAGGGGGATTGATTTACGTTTCTCTCCATTTAGTTTGATGTTGGCTATAGGCTTGCTGTATATTGCCTTTACTCTGTATAGGTGTGTTCCTTGTATCCCTGATCTTTCCAGGACTTTAAACATAAACAAATGTTGGATTTTGTCAAATGCCTTTTCAGCATCTAAGGAGATTATAATTTGTTTTTTTTTCTTTTAGTTTGTTTATATGGTGGATTACATTGATGCATTTCCATATATTGAACCACCCCTGCATACCTGGCATGAAGCCTACTTGGTCATAGTGGATGATATCTTTGATGTGTTCTTGGATTTGGTTTGCAGGTATTTTGTTGAGTATTTTTGCATTAATGTTCATAAGGGAGACTGGCCTGAAATTCTCTTTCTTTGTTGGGTCTTTGTGAGGTTTAGGTATCAAGGCTACTGTGGCTTCATAGAATGAGTTTGGTAATGTTCCTTCTGTTTCTATTTTGTGGAATAGTTTGAAGGGTATTGGTTTTAGCTCTTCTTTGAAGGTCTGGTAGAATTCTGTGCTGAAACCATCTGGACCTGGGCTTTTTGTGGATGGGAGGCTTTTGATAACAGCTTGTATGTCCTTAGGGGATATGGGACTATTTAATTTGATTTACCTGGTCTTAATCCAGCTTTGGTAAGTGGAATAGATCAAGAAAATGGTCCACTTCACTTAGATTTTCAAATTTTGTGGCATATAGGCTTTTGAAGCAAAACCTAATTATTGTTTGGATTGCCTCAGTGTCTGTTGTTACGTCCCCCTTCTCATTTCTGATTTTGTTGATTTGTACAGTGTCTCTCTGCCTTTTAGTTAGTTTGGCTAAGGTTTTGTCTATCTTGTTGATTTTCTCAAAGAACCAGCTCTTGGTTTCGTTGATTCTTTGAATTGTTTTATTTGTTTCTAATGTATTGATTTCAACTCTGAGTTTGATTATTTCAAGCTGTCTACTCCTCTTGGGAGTGTCAGCTTCTTCTTCTTCTTTTTCTTCTTCATTTTTTCTAGGGCTTTCAGGTGAGCTATTAAGTTACTTGTATGAGATCTACATCTATTTTCTAAATGGAAAAAAAATGACTTTAACTCACCACATCGTCTGGCAGCTCCCAGGCTTTCTGGAGATTACTTCAGTGTCTCGGATCATGCCCGCAGGCTCTTGTGTTCTGTGGAGTATAATTTACACTGTCCAGTGTCATGAATTCTCTTCAAGCTTTCAGGTGTGCAGCCAACCAGGGGTTACAACATTAAAGAAAACCGACTCTGCCTCCCAAGGCAGCCACCGAACAGATGTTGACAAATAGCTCCTCAGCCAGGGTTAGAGGTTGGTGACATCTCCCTATTCATGCTGGACTGTTGACTGGCTTGACCCATGCGGTCTTGTGCAGGTGGCCACAGCAGCTGTGAGCTCATGAATGTCCAGAAGGCCCTGCTTCACCCAGTGCTCTCTGCCTCTTCACAGCCTTTGCCATTCCCTCCTCTGCGATGTTCCCTGAGCCTTTGGGAGGGTGATACATATGTGTCTTGTTGATGGCTAAGCACTCCACAGACACTTATTTTCAGTACTTTGACCAGTTATAGGTTTTTGCAGTAACTGTTTTCCACTGTCCAAAGAAACTTCTTTGGTGGGGTCTAAGAATTGCACTCATATATCGGTTTAGAGATATGAATTTAGACATATGAATTTAGAGGGCAGTTTGATACTATGTCTATGTAGCAAAATAACATTAATAATATAATAATAATACTAACTTCACCCCCTGGAGCCTATGAGTTCCAACCATGAATGATTGGCCAGATTTACAGTACCAGGCATATGTTTTCTCCTGTGCATAGAGCCTTAAATCCAATCAGAAAGTGCTTGGTTTCACCCACCCCATAACATTTGTGCCAGTATTGCACACATAGGTGTGTCTTGCCAGGCTGGTCTTTACTGTAGCTCTCAGGGTTCACAGCTAAGTAAGAATGTTAGTGACTCTTCTCCCCCAAAAGATTATGTAGCACCTTTTGATACTATGAAAACTAGCCAACAAGGAGAAAGCTGCCATCAGTCTACTAACTTAATTTTTCTATGTCCTGTAACCAAAGTGGTGTCTTCAGCAGTTGGGTCTTACTGTCAAGTTCTAGTGGGCAGCTGAGGATAGTGTCCATACCTGTGCTGCTTTGGGGGTCTCAGGGACACATGTGACCAACATCCCAAGGGGAGGCATCCTCACCTGGTACTGGGCTTTTTTTTTTTTTTTAAGAAACCAGTGGCTTCTGGGAGGAGCATCATCCCCTGTGTAGGGTAACTCCATCTCAGCTCTTTTATATGAGCGTGCATGCGCCCCCCCCCGATGACATTCATAAGACGGCAACTCTTCATGTGGATTTTGAAAGCATCCTTAGTTCGTTATCCCTCCTCTTCCTCCTCCTCTGCCCTGCCCCCCTCACCCTCTCCTCACTTAAAACCTCCCCTCTCATTATTCCCATTTCCTCTTCATATCACCTGTGTGATATGAAGTTAATATTGTTAGTTATTTCTGTAATATATTGGGTTACAGACCTTTGGCTATATGTATGGGAGTGGTATAGCTCAGTCATACGTTAATTAGAATTTTGGTGTTTTGGGGGAACGTCCATACTGATTTTCATAGTGACTCTACACACTTACAATCCTACCAACAGCCTCACCCCACAGCCTCACCAGCATTTGCTGTCATATGTGTTCTTGTAATAGGGATGTTGACTGGGAAGAGATGAAATTTCAAAAGCAGTTCTAATTTGCATTGCCCCGATGGCTAAGGATCACTTTTTTTGAACACTTTTCAATTGTGCATTTGGTCATTTCTGTTCTTCCAAACTGTCTATCCCATTTGCTAGCCCTGTTTACTCATTGGCTATTTGGCTTTTTGATATTTCATTTGTCTAGTTCTCTCTGTATTTTGGCCATTCATCTTTTGTCTGGTTGACAACAGCTTTTCCATTCTCCATGGTGTGCAGAAGCTTAAGTTCATGGGCTCCTACTTGTTCATTCTTGGAATTACTTCCTACACTGCTGGAGTCCTCTGCAGAAAATCTTTGCATATGCCTGTAACTCGAGTGTCACTATGTAGTCCTGGCTCATCTGGAGCTTGCTATGTAGACCAAGCTGTCCTTGAACTCAGCACATATCTGCCTGCCTCTGCTTCCTGAGTGGTGGGATTAAAAGTGTGAGCCATTATCTGGACTTCATTTTGAATTGATTTTTGTGTGTGTGTGTGAAAGCATTGATTTTCATTCTTCCACACGTAGAAATCCAGTCCCCCTTCTTCCCCACGAACTATTTGTTAACATTTCTGTCCAGTATATATTTTTTGGCACTTTTATAAAAAAAAAAAAACATAGGTAGGGGCTGGAGAGATGCCTCAGCAGTTAAGAGCGTTTGTAGCTCTGGTGGAGGGCCCAGGGTCAGTTCCTTGCACTGACACACTGGCTAACCGAGCACAGGAGCTCCAGCTTGGGGAAAGACGTTGACTCGAAGCGGTAAGGCGGAGTAGCAGGGCACGCACAAAGGCTTCCTCGGCCTCCACCCCCACAAACAATAGTGACACCAGATTTTATTTTCTAGCTGCCAATTTGTTTCATTTTCGATCATTTGAGCTGGGTCTGTGGGTGTCTTTTCCGTGAGCAACTTTTTAAAAAAAGTTTCCAGTGAATTTTTATTAGTAGTTGCATCATGATTCAGGGTCCCAGGGTAGGGAGCGTCGCATACCCAGGTCCCCCTTTAGTATCTGGGGGAGGAAGGGAAACAGTGGAGAGGTGGGCGGAGCCAGGGCAGATCTTCCCAGGAAATGTGCGGTCTGCTCATCTGCTCGTGGTCATCTTAGGCTGAGACCCACGACGGGGCAGAGGGGCTTGTGCACACGCCGATCCACTCACACCTCACACACGGAGATACCCTCCCGCGTTTGCGGTCATTGCCTGGTGGAAGTCCAGGTAGTTCTGCCAGCAGTCCCTGATCCGGTCCTGGTTTGGGAAAGGGGGTGTCAAAGAGGGTGGTTTTCTTGATTTTCGTCTTGACCCCTTCAGCCATGGTGCTGACTCCTTACGACTGCCCGGGAGCAGCATTAGCGAAGACCCCAATCGGTGAGCAACTTTTTAATCTTTGTTTCTGTGAGACAAGGTTCCCCTACGCCGCCTTCTGGACCTCGCTATGTAGACGAGACTCGCCTCAAACTCACGGAGATCTGCCTGCCTCTGCCTCCTCACTGCTGGGATTAAAGGCGTGCACCTCCAGTTAAAAAGTTTGTGTCTCATTCTGGGTGATTTGAGGTAAATTACATTTAAGGTTATTATTGAGAAATGTTTACTCATTCTTGTAATTTCCCTGGATGTTTTGTTTATCCTTTGCTCGTGTAAGTGAGAATGACCCCCAGCAGCTCAAACGTTTGAATGCTTGCTCCCCAGTTGGTGGAACAGTTCGGAAGGGATGAGGAGGTGTGGTCTTGCAGGAGCTATGTCACTGGGGGCTGGCTTTGAGGTTTCAAAAGTCCAGGCCATTCACTCTCATTCCCTCCTTTCTGCCTCATGCTTGTGGCTAAGCTCCGGCGTGATGTCCACGGACTCTAAACCTCTGTACTCATAAGCCCCAAATGATATGTATTATTGTAGAAATTGTCTTGGTCATGTTGTTTTATTACAGCAAAACAAGTAACCAAGACATTTACCATCTCTTCACGTTAATGCTTGCTGGCTTGCTGTATTAGATGCGGTGGATTATATTCTATTTCTCCTTTGTTCCTTTCTTCCTCTCATGAAGTTTATTATTGCTTCTGCTCTCATAATCAAGACTATTTTTCTTCTCTGTGGCTTGGTGGTCATGAACTACCTTAGTTTGTACTTGTCTTGAAATGCCCTTATTTCTTTGCCAATTTTTCGTATTTATCACTTTAGTGGCGTGTGTGTGTGTGTGTGTGTGTGTGTGTGTGTGTGTATGTGTGTGTGTGTGTGTTTGGGAGAGAATGTCTTGTTATTGGGCAGCCTGCTTTTGGAGGCTCAATCTTCAGCACCTCCCCAGGGAGGAGAAAGCAAGTGGCTTCCCTCCACCAGGAACTTCATAGAAAGGCAGAGGCAGAGTTCAGCCTGCCCTGCAGAGCCGCCTGGTTCTCTGATCTTTCCTTTGTGGATTTCCAAAGCTCTTCCTCTTTTTGTCTTTGAAACAGGATGGGTGTTTTTATTTTATTCCGACTTTCTCCTCCACCTGCCTGTTAAAAGGCAACTCCTAGTCTGACACCTTTATTTTGTTAGATCTTTTCTTGTTTTGTTTTTGTTTTTTTGAGACAGGGTTTCTCCGTGTTGTCCTGGAACTTGCTCTGTAGACCAGGTTGGCCTTGAACTCAGAGATCCACCTGCCTCTGCTTTCTGTGTGCTGGAATTAAAGGTGTGTGCCATCACACCTGGTGAGATCTTTTATATTTAAAAACTGTGTTATGAAATGACACCAAATGATAGGACTTTCTATAATGTTACTAATAAAAGGATGGCTAGAGACTGGATCTGCTAAATGTTAGGCTAGGTTGTGCGACCTCTGATGTCATCACCCGCCGATGCCAGGTGCAAGCCAGGTGTGCTCCAGATATAAAGGACCCGTTGGTCACTGCTCTCTGTCTCTCTGTGTGTGTCTCTCTCTGTCTCTGTCTCTCTCTCCCATCCCACTTTCTCTCTTCTCCTCCTTGTTCAATATGGTTCTACTGTATTGACAACTCCATCAGCAGGTTATTGTTTACCCTTTCTCAGACCCAGTCATTTTTTTTTTAAGTCCAGGGTCAATAGTTGAAGGCTTGTACTTAAATAATCTTAAGCCATGTGACATAATTCCATAGATTCTTTTAAATAGGGATATGTTAATTCTAGAGAGTTTCAATTGCTTACAATGTTAGAGCTTGATTAGTATGCTCTATCTTCATTCTCAAAAAGGTTAAAAATCACTGCCTTAGAAATATGCTTAGCCTTGTTTTCTTAATGTGGTAATGTTATTAATCTATTAATATAGCCTTAGACTTTTATAAGCTATGGAATTTTTATAAACTAAATCATATGAGCAACTGTTAATGCTCCATGGTGCTATACCATAAAAAGATCAAAGGGTTTCCAGTCCATTTATGAACTGTGTTTATGATTTTTAAGGTTCCACCTTAACAGGGATGAAGCCTGAAGTCTTGGGCTGTAGTGATTAAGATAAGCTGTAGACCTTTTATTTATCGCAGGGTGAAGCTTTATTTAGTATTTAGATCTGCTTAAAATAAAAATGGTCCTCAAACACTTACCTACAGAATATGGCATAATCACAGATCATAGTACTCTGTTTTATGTTCGAAAGGTGTAGTTTAGAACAGATAACTAAAGCCAGACAGAGATTGCTTCACTCAGATATGCTGGCCTTCAAACCTGTCAGAGACCTGCTGAATATGGCATTTTAACATGTTTAAGCTTATTACAACAGCCAGGGACTTCCAAATCCTAAAGTAACTCCCAAGGTGGTCTCCGAGAAGATTTGGGCTCAACAACAGATGACTTCAGTCCTAGAGTGTGGTATGCTAACCACTGGGCAAGACTGCCCCCAGAGCCTCATCGGCTGCTAGGCCCCAGCCTGAACTGGGGAAAAACTAACGCCCAGAGAGTTACTGTCTCACATTTCAGAGAACTAGGTGAGGTCAATTTCTCCCACGTGTTTTCTTCACAGAAAAAAAACATATTTTCTGCACCTGACAACCAGACTGTGTGCCCACGTTGCCATGGAGACCAGGGACAACTGCCTAGGTAGTGGACTATGGACTCACTAGTCACCTCTGTCATTTTCCTAGCTACATAGATTCATTTAGATTACAATTTACCCTTCTCAGGTCTCTGATTGTGTTGACGGCTCACCTAATGGTCATTTGGCAGCTAGAAAACAGGCCAATAGTTCCTTATCTCGAGGTAATCCGCTGTGTTAGTTCATTAGCCAATTCATTAGCTAGTTAAAACAACTAACTACTAGATCTCTTATTTAAAAGGCAAACAGGTTTACCTTCCTCACGGACTTCATGTTAAACAGGCTTCAGATGCGTTCTTGGTCTTCTTCCTGTGCAGGGGACCAGGCCTTAAGCCTCACCAGAGCTGCTGCTGTGTAGTCTAAATAGTCTACTTTGTTACTAGACTCAAAAAACAGGTCTCAGACGTAACCTTTTGCCATTCCTTTAGCTAAAGGACAACGACTAACCTCACCTGTGTCTCATAGTAAATAATTGTGTCTCATAGTAAATACAAGGCCCAAGGATCCAGAAGCTTAAATTATAAGGACCTAAAAATTATTTTAAGGAATAGAAAGGTATTTTAAGATTAACAAATAGGTATTTCTTCCTGCTGCTATGCTACTGTTGTGTTAAGACTGTTCAGAGCTTTGACATTAATCACTGGAACTCTGATTTGTTAATCTAACTCTGGTAAAAAGAATCTCCACCATATGATCCACTATCATAGTTCCAAGCTTAAGATTTTAAATTTCCTTTGGTTTGTCTTATAAGTTTAGACTTAAAAGTTGCTCCTTGTTGTTTTATATCTCTACACGTCCAGCCTTCTGAATAGAGGGAATAAGCACCTCTTTCATGATGTGTGCTCGTGCTGAAAACCAAGATCAAATGAATTTTGCTCCTTCTACTTCATGGAAGGCTTCTGCCTTCCCTGAACTCACCTCAAAGAGTGTTCATGCTTTTAACCCAAGGTTTGCTTTTTCCCTTCAAGCCTCTGCTATGCTATAACACAAAAATGTATATCTATTACCTTTTTCTACATTGTGTATTTTACTGTAAATTACAATGGCGACACTAACATGTTTAAAACTTGTCTTCTTTGTATACTTAAAAAGGATTGTAAGCTGCAGGAAAGCTGCCCGAATCTACTTCTCAGGTCTAAGGAACTCCAAATAAGTACCGCCTATCAACAGCCTAAGTTTCCCATTTATTGCCTCTTTCAGAGTGTGGGATTCCTCTCTCTTTCGATAGTTTTGGGATTCCCCTCTCCCCAGCTACCTAGACCATGGGCCTAAAAGTTTCAAATATACACCCAAGAAAAAATTTCTCCCTAACCTACTTAACTTTGTCTTCTGCCCTTATAATTTCCAGTATCCTGCCAGGTCCAGGTTTCCTACATCCAAGACAGCATTGAAACATCTATCTACAGGTGCTCCAATCTAAACTCATAGACTACGTCAAACTAGGCTTGCAGTTTCCCTCCTAGCCATGTGTTTTCGCAGATCCTGGATACAGCAATAAGACAGCTGGCTCTCCCAGGACTTTGCCAGCCCCCAACCCCCAATTCCCTTAGGGTCCCCAAAGATCTCGCCATCCTTAAGTCAGCAGGAAGCAGTTTCTGCACACAACACCCTCTTCCTGTCTTGCTACCTCTTCCTAAGTTTGCTATTTTTTAGTTAAAGAAAAAGGAAGAAACGTTAGGCTAGGTTGCCTAGCAACCTCTTATGACATCACCTGCTGCCGCCAGGTGCAAACCAGGCACCTCCAGATACAAAGGACCTACCCATTACTGCTCGCTCTCTCTCTCTGTCTGTCTCTGATTTTCTCTTCTGGGACCCCCACCCACCCCCTTTCTCTCTTCTCCTATGCTCTCCCACAGTTCTACTCTGCCCTTAACCCTCTCTGTGTCACCTGTTGTGCAGCATTTAATTTATGTATTAAGACACTAACCACAGAGCTTTTGTACCTAAATCCAAACTCTTTTGGGTGTTAATGTTTACGACAAGACAAGTTGGTAATTAATTTAAAGTGAAGTGTGATTTGTCTCTGTGTGCACCCTGTTTTCATTTCTCCCTGCGGTTGGCAAAGACGTCTGCAGTCATAAGGGGCAGCAGAGAACTTCAGGCTAGAGGCTGGCACACAGCACTACATGGTTGGCCCTTATCAGAGCCATGTGGCCTACTTACTTGACTCCAAAGAACATTGGAACAGGTCTGATTTGATCCTCTGTTTTGCCATAACTGGATTGGAATGCTTCCTTAACAGAAAAAGCGATGCTCTACGTTTAACACAGCCCCAGTTGAAACACCAGTCACAGAACAGAGCCCTAGAAAAAAAGAGGGAGAGGATCTAGCCTAGTGTGCCCCTTAACCGACACAGAGGAGCTGGAGAGACCGCTCAGTGGTTAAGAGCACTGGCTACTCTTCCAGATGGTCCTGAGTTCAATTCCTGGCACCCACATGTTGGCCCCCAGCCGTCTGCAAGTGCAGTTCCAGGGGCTCCAATGCCTTTCCCTCATCTCCACGGGCACCAGGCACACATGTGATACACATGCATACGTGCAGGCAAAACTCCCACGTACATAAAATATGATAAAATAGAATTCAAACATGGAGTCGGTCTAGACTGGAAAGCAAGTACCAGCGAGAGAGGCCCATTCCTTTGTTGTCTTGAGGTGTTTTGTTAGGACTCGTGTGGGTGCGGGGAAAGAAGACGAAGTAGAGGTGCTTGCCTGGATTCCGGCTCCGAGTTCGTGTTTCTCTGGGTTTAGTTTGTGTTAAGGAGAGGGTCTGAATAAGGGTTGCTAAGTTCTGAGCCTGGATTGCGACCACCAAGGCGGCACAAGGCCTCATGCTTAAGCTATGCAACTGCGTCGGGCCCTTTGCTCAGACAGATCCCACACCTGAGGCTTAATGTCCAAAATAGTTTGTTCTTGAATTTGTGTTTCGTAAGTAAAGGTGAACAGTGGAATGGGATCTATGGAGTCATTCATCCCTGAGTTTAATCCCTGGAACCCACACGGTAGAAGATTCCCAGAGTTTGTTCTCCGACCTTCACATGCGCAACCGTGCAACAGAGATAAACAAACAAGTAAATGTGAAACAAAAGTTACCAAAAAACCCATACTAAAACCAAAAATCGAACCATTGGATTAGTGGAGAGAACATTGCTCTAACATTTGCGGTGTCAAGGGAGTTGGAAGTTTTAGTTTCAACCGAATCGCATCGTAGAAATCTGACGAGATGTGAATCCCACATGCCAAAACACGTCCTCCCATGGCTGTGCGCTACGCTTTACAGTGTCCTCCCACAGGACTCGATGTTTGGGGTATACACAGGCAGAGGTGACATCAGAGGCAAACTGGGATCTTTGGGGTTGACGTGAGCATGTTGGAGACCAAGGAGAGGCTCGGCGTAATCAGACAGAGCAAGGACTCACCTGAAGATCCCGCCTGCAGGGGCAAGTTAATCTGGACACTGGAGTGTGAGTCAGGGGCTCGGGCCTCCTGCTGCTCCTGGCCTCCGACCTCCCTCCCGTGAACTGATTCTCAGCAGCCCCGCCCTGCCCCAACAACTTCAGTGAGCAGCGGCTCCCAGGCGTTCCTCTGCCTGGGGTTGCAGTTCGAAGGGTGGGACCAGCATCTCACGGGTGACCCTGGGTCTCACCTGCTCTTCTCGAGCGATCATCACAGCCTAGTGAGGGAAGGAGGGAACACAGGGGCAGATGTGCAGGGTAAGTCTGAAATCTGGAACAGGGGCAATGGGGTCCTGACTCCGAGGCAGCGGAGAGAGTGAAAATTTTATCATTGACTGTGGAAGTGGGGGCACTGTGTCCTAACTTACTTTTGTTGCTACGCTAGTCGCTAGTCTCGTTCTCGCTACGTGTGGGTCAAAGTTCACCTGACAGAATGGCAGAAAGTGAGTCCTGCAAGTGCTGGGTAACAAAGCCCTCATTCGTGTTTGAGAGGAGAAACAAAGACAATAATGTATTCTCCCAATCCCAAAAGATTTTTACAGCAGGCTGAGTTTTTCTGTCTGCCCTCCTATATAACAGGCGACTCTCCACATAGAGAAGTTGGTTCTTACACAGAATGCATGTGATTTTTTTTTTGAAAACTCCCATCTGATAATTTCCTTTTTTGTATGTTTTAATCTCCAGAGGAACACACATACATGTGTTCATATTCTCTCATTGTTGTCATCCTTATTCATCTATTGGGGGGGGGGCAGTGATACAGGCCATTGCTCCCAATAACGAAGCCTGGAAGACAGACCGTAAACTCTGTCGGGTCTGAATTCGAGGGTCTCACAAGCCGTAGTTTTCCTGGCACCCTGAAGGCATGCAAACAGTGCCTGGCACCTCTGCTTATTTTTAACAGAACGAAGTTTAATTGAATCTAATTCATGCTCTTGATTTATTCTTTTGAAGCGTTTGCAGTTACAGGTTAGTGGGAGGAAATTTCCTCACTGCATTTTTGAGGTAGGTTTGACTTATCAGAATGGCAGGGAGTGGGAGGAAGTCTGGAGGGCCGCAGCATCTGGCCCAGCTGCTGCTTTAAATGTGTGTTTATCTAACAAATACTCCGAGTTCCTGCTATCATGCCGGGCGCTGCTCCAAGTGCTTCATAAACACCAATTAATTAAGCATTTATAATGACCTGGGCCAAGTTATCTCGGAGGCACAATGCTTAGAGTTCCCAAAAAGTTTTAGTTCTCTTTCAAAAGTCACAAGGAAAAAAAATAATTGAATATAATTATCATGATAAATAAGTAATCACTATTCCAGCCAGATTGTGTCTCTGTACTAATGCTAAGTTATAAAGTATAATTTAAAATACCTTATGGAGAAAGAGACTGGTAAAGGCCAGAGTAGCTAGGGCCCACACCTATTGCAATGCAGCGATTCTACCGTGATCTTAACTTTGTAAGTGAGAAAACCGAAACACATTTAAGCAACCTGGTGAATTTCACACAAGTAGAGTTTGCCAGAGCTGGCTAGGCGGTCTGTGCCTACTGTTCTCAAAATGCCATGAGGCACTACAAGAATATGCTCATCAACAGTGTGTGTATATATGTGTGTGTGTGTGTGCATATGTGTGTGAATGTATGTGTGCGTGTGAGTATTTTTAAGATAGCTATTCTAATGTTCTGATTAGTAACTTTGGAAGACAGTCATCTTTCCCGCTTTTTGTTGTTGTTGTTAATCTAACAGAATCCAACGTTGTCTGGGAAGGAAGAAGCACAAACGAGAAGATACCTCCCTATGTTTGCCTACCGCTAGGTCTGTGGGCACTAGGTCTGTGGGGCGTCTTCCCGACTAACGATTGATGTGGGTGGCCCCGTCCGTAGCGGGTAACGCCACTCCTGGATCCATGTCCCAGGTACTGTAAGAAGCTCCAGCCATGAAGAGCAAGCCAGGAAGCAGCGGTCTCCGCTGGCTTTGCACATCTTCATCTTCCTGCCTCGGGATCCTGCCCTGACACCTTCCATGCCTTTATATTCGCTTCTTTGCTGTATTATTTAGATGACCGTGGTTAATCTCACCTTTTCATTATAATACAACGTCTTTGTCTAGAACTCACTTTTAGGGAGTGTTTTGTTTTGTTTTGAATGTTTTTGGCACCATTCTAAAATTTCTTCACCGACTATTTCACTGAATTTGGACAATGGCATGAGACAGACTTTATATAGAAGGAAGCCAAAATTAAATAAGGTTCTTTAACTCCTTGCAGCCACGGTAGCATCAAGCCTAGGCACCCTAGCCTCAAAAGCTCCGCGTTTCGAGCGGGGCACAGAGCAGTGGCTTCTTGCTGTATCATCCAGAACCATGGTCTCAGGAAGGTGATGTCAGCCACCAGTGTCTTCAGAATCATATGCCACTCCACGTCTTGCATAAATGTTTCAGAGCATCTGCCTATGTTTTTAGGCAACTTAGCTGTGGTTTGTTTCCAATATTCAATGTTATTTATCTGATGAATTATTTGTTACTTCCAAACTACCTCAACAGAAAAAAAATCCCACCCTCTTAGAACTGTGGGTATCGAATATCATCATCAAACTCTGGGTGGTGGGATCCCTGTCATTAGTCCTTTGATTGTTATTACTTGGCCTTGGGAAGGTAATTTTGTATGCTTTCAGGACTGGTAGATAATTATCTGAGAGGTACAAAGAATGACTTAATACCACAACTGATCAAGTGGTTTTGTAGAATTATTTTGCCTGGGTACTTCACCGCCTTCACGGTTTACCGAACGGCGTGTTAGTCAGGGTTCTCTAGAGGAACAGAACCAACAGTGGACACACATAGTAAAAGGAAATGTATTAGATTGGCTTACATATTATTCTGGGTAATGAAACCACCGTTATTCACTGGGGAGGCTGGGAAGCTGAGGCCCACGAGGCTAGATCCCCAGCACATCCAAACCATTGCAGAAAGCCTGGGGTGTTCTTGGAGAGCCACTGGCCTTCAGTCTGTACTGGAGGTCCAAAGAATGTGGTTTCTGACATCAGCAAGGGACAGGCAGGCAGCAACAGGGCGAATGAACTCACCAGCATGTCAGAAATGAGAATAACACAGTGACAGCTGTATCAAAGGTAGCGATTAAGGCTGGTAATACTTCATAGAAGAGGAGTTGTGTGTGTGTGGGTGTCTCATTCAATCTTTATATGAGTTTCCAGCTCTGCACCCCCTCCTGTCCCTGAACAGTCCGTGATCTTAAGGGTTGCTAGAGTGTTTAGGAGGTTAGCTAAAGGCAGAACTCCATAATGCAGCTTTGGGGAAGCCATGCTGGAGAGGGACTTTTTGGTTACACAGCATGTGGGGTCACCCACTCCCCCAGAAGTGACCTCTTCACTCATGTTTTGTAAATGAGATTGGTTTACTAGGCAGGGCTCGGATGGCGCCTTACTGTGGTCTGCTGTTGCTGTCCTACCTACAGGAACATGTTTGCTCACCCCTTCTCAGGAAAAGAATTCAGTAGCTTTGAAAACATTATATTAAAGGAACAAAACCAGACCCCAAAGGCCGTATGATTGTGTATATGAAATATCCAGATACCTAAAGAAATCAGCGGTTACCAGTATCTGGGAAAGAAAAGACTGCGGCTTGTTTTGGATGATGTGGGTTGTTTTTTTTTTTTTTTTTTTCAGGTTTGTACAAGTGTTCTGGAATCAGACAGTGGGTTCTGCTATGCACTTCTTTATAAGCATACCACTAACCCTTGACTGGTACACTGTAAAAGGGTGAATTTTGTCATTTGTGAGAAAACAACAGACTAGAACGCACTGAGAGTATCTCGGTTTAAAAAAAAAAAAAAAGCTGGTCTGCAGATGTGACCCTGTGAAAAGAAGGAGCAGTAAGAGCAGAAAAAAAGTGACAATCAATAAGCATCTTCTAGGCATCACGCTGGGTGCTGAGGACACGAGTGATTTATAGTTCATGCCCTGCAGGATCTGGAAAGCCTAATAAGGATGAATGATGATATAAATCAAGAAATGCTGTCCAAGAAGCCACTGGTTAAAAAAATGGAAAGGCAAAGCTCAATGTGGATGAAATATCATAAATTATACAGATGATAAAGAGCTTGTCTGCAGAACTCTCAAACCCCAACGAGGAGAACACAAAATCCAATTTAAGAAATGAACAAAAGATTTGAACACATTTTATATAAGAGAACCTGGCTGGTAAATAAGTATATGAAAAGTTACAACTGTGTCACTATGAGAGGCAAAGTAAAGCGTGTCCATGCCACTACAAAACAGTCAGAATGGCTAAAATTAAAAAAGATCAGCTGTGGAAGCCTGAAGAATGCCCAGCTCCCAAACAGTTATGTTTTAATCCATGTATCAAACATGCACTGTTATCATATATGTTAAAAAAAACACCGCAAGTAAGCAAGGGCTGGGAGGTTCTTTGGAGATGATTTAAGTTAACCTAGAGATTGGGAAATTAGCAAGGTGGACTCTGAAACCACCACGAGTTTTATGTAAGAGAAAGCCAGCCCCTGTGATCCTAGTACTTGGGAAACTGAGGCAGAAGGATCAGGAACTCAACTTATCCTTGGCTACACAGTGAGCTTAAAACCAACCTAGGATGTATGAGAGCCTGGTTCAAAAACCACAAGAGAGGTGTGGAGACAGCTCAGATGGTAAAGGTACTTGCAGCTCTGCCTGATGACCTATGTTCTATCTACACACATGCGCGCACACACACACATGCGCGCACACACACACGTACACGCACACACACACACATGCACACTGTAAAAATTTCAAAGGGGAAGAGAGAAACAATATGATATGTGTGATATGTAATGTAAGATCAGAGACTTTCGTCCTGTGACCACAGTCAGGGAACTCTAGGAGCCTCCAGAAGCAGATAGACTCAGGAAACAGATTCTCCTCTAGAACCTCCAGAGAGAGGCTGTGGCCTCAGTTGCACCTTGGTTTTTGTCCAGCTCTACTGGTTTTGGATTTCAGGCTTCCAGAACTGCTGTTCTTTTAAGTCACCAAGTTTGATTTAGTTACTGTTTGGTGTAACAAAATATCCAGTGAAAGCAACCTAAAGAGTTTATTTCCGCTCACAGTTCAGGGACACAGCTCATCCTGGTGGGAAGTACATGAAGCAGCAGCCTGAGCCAGCGGATCACACTAAAGCCACATTCAGGAAGTAATGATGCCAACCACACTGAGGTCTTCCTACCTCAGTTAATCCATCAAGAAGCCCCTCTTAAGCATGCCAGAGGCTCCTTTCCTAGGCGATCTTAGGTTCTGACAAACTGACAGTATAAACTATCACAAATTTTATGGTGATTTGCTGAAGCACTCTTGATATAACCAAGGAGAAAAATAGTGCTAATTTCTTTCTTCCTTTTTTTTTTTGTGCTAATTTCTTAACAAGTTAAACATGAAGCCATCTGAGGATCCAGACATCCAGTCCCTAGCTTTCACCCAGGAGGGATGAAAGCCTTTGTTTATAAAAAGACTCAAATGTGAATATCATATACTGGAAACAGTTTAAATGTTTCTAACAGGTGAATATAGACACAATGGATTATTCCTCTGAAATGGTCTACTGGCAAATACTAAAATGTGGGTCAGCCTCGAAAGGCTTCTGCTGACAGAAAGGCATCAGACAAAACACGTACGTAGACACATTTTCTAACCTATATATAGAGAGTGTGTGAAGTCTGTTGGTCACCCACAGAAGAGGGTGGGTCTAAGGGCATGAAATATTTTTGCTGATCTTGTCCTCTACCCTCATAGTTCACTTAAACAACTACAGGTAATTCTCCAATTGCTGCAACTCCACAATCACACTGATGTGTCCCCCAAACACCTACTTAACAGAGCCAAAGAGATGTGGGATAATTTAGTGGGTTAATTCCCCGGGGCATATTCTTGAGACTTGTATTCCTCTCTGCATGTGCTTGAGCGCTTCTGTCTTGACGAACCACGGATTCTGGGTGACATGATTTGCCTGAAGCTCAGATGATCCTCCGACAGCCAAGCTCTGACTGCCCTGTGGCATCTGATTCAGTCATGGGTGAGGAAAGGGGGGAGGGTGCTTGTTAACTTCACAAGTGCATCACTTTGATTTGTAAAGCCTGTTAGCTCTTTCGGCTCCCGGCAATTATGCAACTAAGCTCTGGTTCTTCCCCCTAAAATGAATCAAGTACTTTCTGTAAAATCTGTGACAAATGCTGTGATTGAGTAAGTCAGGTTGAAACCAGAAGGGTACTAGAAAAGAAACGACAGCAAACAGACATTCATCCTTGATGTCAGTGATACATATTAGTGGTCTCCTTATAGGTGTATATTGAAAATTAAGCCTTGTAGCTTGTGACTCTAAATCTTTTGGTCAAGTTGAATTGTGTCATCATTGAATGACATTCTGAAAGTAACCATATATCATCTCCTGTTGTGTCAACTATTCTGGCCTGGTGGAGGTGGCAGGTGCTCTCCTGGTCAGTGAAATGTATTCAAGTCTTGCCAAATCCTGGCAACTGTTTGATTAGTCGTAGGCATCTCATTCTGACTTTTGATTAGCCAGATGTCTTCTTTTCCTTTTCCACTTAGTATTGTAGTAGTAGTATTAACTTCAGCAAATTACTCTTTTTTAAAAAAAGATTTATTTTGCCAGATAGATGGCAATCCCAGCATTTGGGAGACAGGGGCAAGTGAATCTCTGTGCGATGGAAGCCAGCCTGGTCTACAGAATGAGTTCCAGGACAGCCAGGACTACACAGAGAATCCTTGTCTTAAAAACCCGTTTTTAATTTTATTTTATGTGCATTGGTGTTTTGCTGCATGTATGCCCGAGTGAAGATGTCAGATTTCCTGGAACTGGAGTTACAAACAGTTGTGAGCTGCCATGTAGGTGCTGGGAGATGAACCCAGGTCCTCTGGAAGAGTAGCCGGTGCTCTTAACCCCTGAGCCATCTTTCCTGTCCCTTCAATAGGGCTTTTTTTTTTAAGTAAATATGTTTTATTTTCCTTTAAGCTTATGTTTCTGCTACTTCGTTCTTTATTTCTTTAGAGACAAAGTTTCTCTATATAGTCTTGGCTCACTATATAGATCAGGCTGGCCTCATACTCACAGAGATCCACCTGCCTCTGACTCCTAATTAGATTAGACTTGTATGGCACCAAGCCCGGCTCCTTTTTTCTTTGGGAACAGGCTCCCAGGTAAAGCAGGCTGGCTCCGAACTGACTATATTACCAAGGATGAGCCTGAATGCCTATCTGAGTTCTGGTATAATAGGCATGATGACTACACCCTCCCTAGTAAACAGTTACTTTAAAATGCTTAAATGTATCTTCAAACCCTCAGTCGGAAGTGGGATTCCAGCTGGCGTTAGCCTGAGGCACCCAGAAACTCCTAACTCAAGAGCAGCTGCGTGTGGAGCGCTGGCTTTGAATACGTGATCTTGGTAATCACCTCCACCACCTCCTAACTGGCACAGTTCACACGGGAAAGCAATAAGACAGATTAGAACAGTGCCTACACTTTTGGCATGAGGGCACAAGCATATCCTAGTGTCTCTCTAGTTGACTCTATCTTGGTCCTTTTTAATTTTTCATTCCAATCCATTCATTTTCTGAGTGAGATCCCATCTCGTTCCCTCCCCTAACTCCAGCACCTTCCCAAACCTTTCCTGAGGTCCTAGGGGCCCGCATGGTTGGAGTTGGGAAGATTTCGGGGACCATGACCTGGTGCTGTGACCACAGACACTTCTGTGAAATTGTCTCCTTTGGGGGCCTGCCATGGCTGTTTGTTGTCAAGGTCCAGCAAGGGTGTGAAGCCGAGGCACGGACCACCGTTTGGAGGGAATCTACTTGGTGTGCTGCCATGGTGCTCTTTTCTGATTGCAGCATGGCGGTTGCCACCCTTCCCTTCCTCCAGCCCAGGAGTCATGGCGCACATCTGCCTCTGCCTTCCTCATCCTCCAGCAGGAGTCTGTCTGATGACCTCAAGCCATTATGGCATTCTGTGTCCATTGTTTCTCTTTATTTCTTGCTTTTCTTTTTCCCCCCTGTTTCAAGACAGGGCTTTTCATGTAGCCCAGGCTGGCCTCACACTCACCATCCACTGGGGATGAGCTTGAACTCCTGATCCTCCCGTGCAGGGATTACACGTCACCAGGCCTGGTTTATGCAGTGCTGGGGACTGAACCCCGAGCCTCGTGCATGCCAGACAAGTACTGTATCAACTGAGGCACAGCCCTGCCCCCACCCACAGCCCCTCTCTTTTCTCCTCACCAGGGCTCTCCCGTTTTAGCACTGTAATTCTAGCAGTTAGACAACAGACCCCTGCCTAACTGGAACGATAAATGATAAAAGGATCAATAAGAGGCTGGAGTGTTGGTCCAGCAGTCAAGTGCGCATGCTGCTTTCCTTTTTCCCCATGTATTTATTTAGTTAATCACTTTACAGCCCGATAGAAACCTCTCCCTCTTCTCTTCCCAGTCTCACCCACACTCCCTCCTTCCCCCTCTCCTTCTCAGAGAAGGGGAGCCCCCCCAAGGGTACCAACCCATCCTGGAGCATCAAGCTGCAGCAGGACTGAGTGCATCCTTCTCCTCTTCTTCCTTATTCACTTTTACCAATTCAACCCATGTTTTCAGAAGTTGTTTATTAGTATATAGTAAATAAATATAATTGCATGCTCATAGGTTTCTGTGTGATTATCTTCATACATGTATATTGTAGTGGCTTGAATGGGAACTGTCCCTCACGCTTCTCTTCCCAACTCATTACCCTTTCTACTTTAATGTGTGTTTGTGTGTCCCAATGATTTTCATTAGCGTTGCTCGCAGGAGCATGGGTAAGGGATTGTTTGTTGGCACATTTGCACCTAACCAGTGGCAGCTATGCCCATAGATCCACAGGGAAGGGTAGAGCTTCGTGAGCCCCTCCCTCCAATTCACCCCAGTTTTTAAAAGGCTAGCACATTACTCAGCATTTTCTAAAGGAACAGAAGTAACAGAACACATTGTAATGTCTAGTGTGTGTGTGCGCATGTGTTTGTGTGTGTGTATTAGAGTGGCTTACAAGCTATTGTCCAGGTAGTCCAACAATGGCTGCCTCTTAATGGAAAGGCCAAGAATCCAGTAATTGTTCAGTCCATGAGACTAGATATCTAAGCTGTCCCACTCTGGTGCTGAGTCCCAGAGGATTCTTAGAGATCTGGTTTTCAGCCTATCCTGTTGCACTTGTTTTTAAACTCTATTTCATTTGCAATATTTTAGCCTCTACCTCCCCTCCACCATCCCCTTAACCCTAGGTAAGAGAAAAGGTCAATGGGGAGAGGGGTGCAGACCCCTTTACTTCTCATGGCTGTTTAGGGTCGATGGCTTCTTTTGGGGTTCTACCAATTTCCATCATCAGCAAATGCAGCAAGTGGTCTTCTCCAACCCACTTCATGGAAACATCTCCATCTGTCTCCTCCAAGCCACCACAGTGTCCATATCTGGTCTTTCTAAACTTCCACACCTTCCTTTTCTGGGCTCTCGTATTTATATCCCTCAGAGTCCCAGACCACGCCCCTCTCCATGCTGCACCAGGCTCGTTGTTATCAGCTAACAAAGACCACACCCTGCAGGAGGCAATTATTAGTGGATAAACTAAAGGCTAAACTAAAAATCACTTGGGATTAGAACAAAAACATATTTACAAAACATAACTGTGAAGTGGAAGTTTCTGGTTTCTTTGAAGACTCAGTTTTGTCATGTGATATTCTGCTGTAAAATGGGCACGTGATGTTTTGCTGTGAGCTCTCTCATGTGAGGGACATGACTTTGGCCAGCTGAGAACATCCGTGGGTGGACTTTGAGGAGAAGAGATGTACAGTGAGGCTTCAATTTTTGTGCTGATCTTCATGCTTCATCACTTGACTCCACAGAGAGAAATGCTCCAGAGAACTTCTTGGGGTAATCCAGCTAGTCTTTCGGCTTTTGCTGACTTGTCATGCTGATTTGTGTTGCTACTTGGTGTTGGCCTTTTGACTAGACTGCTGGTCTCCTGATGACTGAGTTTAGTAATTCTCTAAAGACCCATTGACACTAATCAGCAGGAAGTAGATGAAAGAGGTCTACAGCCCTTTTCCCTTCTAATCTCCTATCTAAGGTCAGGAAGGTTGAAAGGGAGGTAAAGGTGTTTAAAAACCCTAAATAAAGTAGGTTTGGTGAAAAAAGCTAAGCCAACATAACTGAGTTTTTAAGGAAACCAAACTTCTATTATATAGCTCCTTTTTTCTTTTAAGTGGCTTTTTCTTTAACATTAATTAGCTATGTACAGTAAGAATAATTATGAGAACTATCAGGTAGGAATTACATTTATAATGCTATATTCTGTAGATCTCTGAAGTGTTTGAAGACACCCATTTACCTACCATTTATAGTGCATAATTGTATGTAACTATTATCTATCTATCCATCTATCTATCTATCTATGGTATATTAGAGCAACATTGCCTGTTTCTAGCTATGTACTATCTGCTTAACCTTGAAAACATATGCAAGAGACTAGATAAAGCTCATTTCTGTGACTAGTATCTACCAAGACTAAAAGTAAGATTATTTATAGGTGACTAACTACTCATTTGCATCTCCAATCATCCTGAACAGTTTGCAATAGTTAGCTTTCATAAAGACTAGCTCTTTACATCACATTTGCATATAAATTGCATATGTACAATACATTAAGCAAAAGTTGAACAAAACAATATTAAATTTCTGTTAACATACAGAAACATACAGAAATCCATATCAATACATAATATTTGAGACTAGTAGATTGAATAATTTATAGATAAAATCTATAGGATTTTCTCCTAAAATCCCCTTTTCTTTTATTATTCTCTTTTTTCCTCCTTTCCCCTAACACTAGATAGCAGAGAAAAATACAAGAAAAAGAGGGATATAGGAGATGAAAGGAAGAGATCACTTAGTCTAACCTTTACTTTGTTTTCTTCCTTTCCATGACCAATCTGTAACCCACCAAATGATCAAAAACACCCACCCCTTGGGAATGAGGTGCCATGTTCCTAAAAATTACTTTTTTCTGTCTGGGGATGAAAACATCTTTTGGGTACCCTTAGATAATTAGGATATTGGCCAAAGGCTGGAAGAGCTAGCTGTATTTTCTTTTTTCATCTAGTCTCTGTGATTTTGGTCTGGTCTCTCTGTTTTCATTCCAGTCTGAGTTTTCTGTTCAGTCTCTGTGGGACCCATCATTTGGGCTAGACCTTTTGACGTTGACCTGTGTGGATTCTTGAGGAAACCATGACTGAGGTAGTCTGTGAGGCTGGATCATCTGGGATACTGGCTTTATCGTCATTGCTATCTGCTCTTTTGCTCTGAAAGTAAACATACCTTCAAAGGCAACATTATAGGTACGTTTCTGCGTCATGAAGACCAGGTAGCCAATAAGGTTCATTTGCTATGTGAAGACATTCATGTCTCAGCTAGTAGGAGGTCTTCCCTGGTCAGATCTAATCTTTGGAAGTTTTGTTGGTAACTATATTTTTCGTTCCCTGTATATACATAAGCCACATCCCCAGCTCAAAACTATCGCAGGTTTCCATTCTGCTGTCAACAGGTCCTAATAGTAAACGGGTTGATCTAGTTCTACAGTTGTTTTTTCTATAACCCAGTGTTTCTCAGCCACTGTTGTTTCTTTTTCATCAACATTAAGAAAATTTAGAGTTAACAAAGCATTATTGAGCCTGTCCCTGGAGGTCTTTACTCTCCATTTTTGTTTAATAAGCATCTCTTTCAAAGTACAACTAACTCTTTCTACCACAGCTTGTCCTGTAGGTATACCAGTAATGTGCTTTAAATTATAATATTCAAAGAATTGCTTCCTCTTTCTGGACACATATGCTGGAGCATTATCAGCCTTAATTTGTGCAAGTATCTCTATATTTGCCATTATTTCCAATAAATGTGTAATTACACAATCAGCCTTTTCAGAACCTAAAGCAGTTGAGCATTGAAACCTTGAATGTGTATCTATGGTATGGCATACATACCTTTGTTTTCTAAATTCTACAAAATGAAACACATCCATCTGCCAGATTTTATTTCATTTGGTAATGGAGTTTGGTTGTACAGAGAACATGTAGGACATTTTAAAAATTATTTCTTTGGCTTGTTGCCAAGTGATATAAATTTTTTTCTTTAAATCTTTACTGTTAACGTAGTGTTCTTCATGAAATTTTGAGGCTTCTAACACATTTCCTACTAGTAATTGGTCAATTACGTCATTTCCTCATGCCAGTGGACCTGGCAAGACTGTAGGAGGCCAAATATAAAGGACAGTTTCTACTTCTGATGCCCTGTTGCAATTGTGGAAACAACAAAGTTAATTCTGAGTCATCAGGAATAAATTCGGCACTTTCTCTATGCCAGTGGGAGGGAGGGCAGGGAGGCCAAAAAGCAAACGCTTCCTTCTTCCAGGCCCTTTTGTGTAGGTTGCCACCAGAAGGCCTGGATTTAGGGTGGGTCTTCCCAGTCTAGAAAATCCCTCACAGACTTGCCCAGCTGCTTGGGGTCTTAGTTGACATTCTGTGTGCTCAAGTTGACAACCAAGACTGGACTCAACCCTATTTCTTTATATCCGGCTTTGCTGACTCACACAGCTTTCTTATGTAATTCATATATGTTAGATTTTAAAATACGCTCTTTTCTACATTCTTTCCCATTAACCAGAACTAGCCCTATATATTATATATAAAACAAACCTAAGAGTTTGAACGTCAGAGAGAAATAGACTGGGCATCCGAGAGCTTCGAAACACAACTCACAACGCAATGGTAGGTTCTCCGGGTTTTCCATATCCCAGGCTTGGAACTGAAGAAACGGGTCAAACCCAGAAATTCCAAGCAGACACAAAGAAACCCCAAGCAAGTGTCACACCCAAAGGAATCTTTATCTGTGAAGGACCAAAAAGAAACAAAAACTTGGCAAGAAAGAACGCTTAGCGCAGGAACTAGCAAACAGCGTGAGTTGTAGTATCTCCAGTCTACCTGTGCCAGCGAGAGCCACGTGGGGAGCCAGCATTGGTGGGTCTCTAATAGAACATCTAACACCTCACTCCAGGCTTTCACTCTTCCCCCATCCCTGAAATAAGGTTTTTGTGGAGGTTGAAAGAGAGCCAGGCATTTCACCACTGCCCGGCAGGAGCAAGGCTAGTTACCGTCAACACATGAAAATAAAAATGTAAAACACAGGATCATGTACAACTGCCACCAGATGACATACTACTTACCTAGAAACATGTCCATAGTCTAAACACATAGCATGTGTGTGGATTAGAAGACCCACAGTGAAAGGTATCAGTTCTCTCTATTGACAAACAAGATAACCAAATTCCTCACAAAATACCAGCACTTTTTCTTTGCAGATTTGGACAAAATTATTGCAAAAATTGTTGAGAGGCAAAGGAATCAGGATCATTAAACAACTCATTTCAACCTCTATCGTGATAGTAGTGCTCTCTGCAACAGTGGAGGAGAGGAGCATGCAGACCAGTGCAGCAGAATGAAGAACCTAGAATCCTGCAGAAAGATCACTATTCTTTGCAACTTTGACGAGTAAGTGTTTAATTTAATGGAGGAAACATTTTCAATACATGGAGTTAGAACAAGTGGACATATTAAGGGAGGGAGGGAGAGAGACAGACAGAAGTAACACAAAGCTTGCACCTTCTATGGAAAAGTAGCTCAAAGTGGATCAAGACTTACATACAACGCATGAACTATAAAAGGAGGAACGTGGGAGAAGCCCTTCGGTGACTAAGACTTAGCAAAAACTCCTTGGCTCAGCATCAGAAAGTGCGATCAGTAAAACAACTTAATGGATTAGACTTCATCAAAATTAAAATTTTTTTGCATCACTAAAGCCTCTGCTGAGAAGATGAAAGCCATGCGACAACCTGAGAGGAAGTGTCTGCAAGCCATGCAGCTGAACAGAGTGTCTGGGACGGGAAGGACTCTGAGATCACAAGAGCAGAGGAGCCACCAGCCCACTAGAACATCAGCAGAGCATATGGAGGGGATTTTCATCCAGGAAAATGTACCAGTGGCAAGAAAGCACACGGAAAGATGCCCAACATCATTAATATTATGGGAACGCAAATTACAACCACGGTGAGTGGTTGCTAGGGGCTGAGGGAAGAGAGAGGGATGAATAAAAAAACACAGGGGAATTTTAAGGATTTTTTTAAAACTTAATTTTTTTTTTTTGAGATAGGTTTTCTTGTGTAGCCTTGGCTGTCCTGGACTCACTTTGTAGACCAGGGTGACCTTGAACTCACAGAAATCTGCCTGCCTCTTCCTCCCTGAGTGCTGGGATTACAGGCATGCACTACCACACCCGGCTTTTAAGGATTTTTAGAGCAGTTTTAGGTTCACAGAAAAATTGAGAGGAAGGTTGAAATACCCCGCACAGATTCTGCCCTTCCAAATGCATAGCCTCTCTCATCACCAGCGCCCTCTCCCAAAGGACTTTTAGGGCAGGAAAGCTACGTCGGATGCTGCTGCAGTGGAAGATGTCTGCCGTCGCATCTGTCCATCGCACGGGGTGTAAGACCCTGAGAGTGAATCCTAGTTAGACCTTAGACTGGCTGACCACAACCTGTAGACTCATCAGTTAGAGCCTGTCCATTGTTTAGACGGTGTAAGGGAAGTCCATGTACTTTCTGCTTATTTTTTCTGTGAAAATAAAATGGTTCTAAAATTTTTACTTAAAAAAACAGCTAAGTATTACTACACATCTATTAAAATAATGAAAACAAAAAGTTGTAACATCATCAGCTTCCAGGGAGGAAGTAGGAAAGTGATCACTCGTGTGTATTGTCGGTAGGAACGTGTCTTAGTTGCTTTTCTATGGCTGTGACAAGCCACCCCAACCACGCCAGTTTGTACAAGAAGGCATTTGTCTGGGGCTCATGGTGCCAGAGGGTTAGAGTCCGTGGCTATTGTGGCAGGTGGTGTGGCAGCATGCAGGCATGACACTGGAGCAGTAACTGAGAGTTTACATCCCAGACCAGCAACCACAAGAGACAGGGAGAGGGGGAGAGAGAGGAAGGGAGGAAGAGGGGGGGGGAGAGGGAGAGAATACTAACTGGGAATGATGGAGGCTTTCGAAACATCAAAGCCCACCCCAGTGACACACCTCCTCTAATGAGGCCACACCTCCTAGTCCTTCCCAAACTGTTCTACTTGAGAGCTCAACCGTTCAAATACACGAGTCCAACCTCACTCACACCACTGCAGCGTGTACAGGAGCTCCGGCAAACAGCTTGGCAATTTCTTCTGAATCCTAAATCTTAACCTTCGCAGAATCCAAGCTCTCAGGCATTTATCACAGGTGAATGAAACGTGTGTGTGCACAAGAACACCTGTACTCAGCGGCTGCACTACGATGAGGCTGAAGACTGCCCAGATGTCCTTGAGGAACTAAACAGAAGGTGATGCGGAAGCGCTGCAACACACTGTTCGTGCAACCTGCAACTGAGGCAGCTCCCCAGAGTGTGGCGCTGAGTGAAGAGAGACGGGCAAGTGGCGCAATCCCACACTCAGAGAAGAGATTATTTAAGACTGTAGTAGAGGAGGAAAGAGGGTCTCCGCAAGGGCAGCTTCAGGATCCCCATGCTGACGGAAACAACAGAAGTTTCTGGATTTTAATTGGATTGATGTTGATATTCTGGGTTTCTTGATTTTTTAAGTTGTCTGACAATTTTGCATTACATAGTAAATTTTGGTGTTTTGTTTTTTTTTCCAACCCCCCATTCTCCTCCTTCTCCCAGGGAAAATCTTTAATAAATCACCTTTCCTTTGTGGCTCCTTTTTATGTGTGACCCACTGACTTTAGACGTTCTTGGCTGGGTGTGGGTGGGGGGCTATTCACTGGAACACAGACAGTTTATCAGTGGCCACACCTCTGAAGAACATGTCCTCCCTTCCCCCAGGGACCCTTAACTGCCAGTCTTTCCTAAGGGAGGCCTCTTGGCCCCTCTCCCACCCGGTCTTGTGCAGGTAACTGTAGCTGCGAGTTACAAAGGAGAATGGTCCAGAAGACTCTGAGCTGTGCAGCTCCATCTTCCAGCCCCCACACCCCTCCTACCTGCTCTGCGATGTCCCCTGAGCCTTGGAGGGGGTGCTATAGTTTGTTCCGTTTAGGGCCAAGCATTCCGCCATCACTTATTGTTGGTACTTTGGCCAGTCACAGGTTTCTGCTTCATAGTCACCCAACCAGAAAGCATCTTCTCTCCCGAAAGCTGGGTGTAGCTAGCTCTAACTTCAGACAACCAGAGCTGCTGTCCTGGTTCCGACAGTGTGCAATGCTGTAGTGTGGTAAGATGTTCCCAGTGGGAGGGAACAACAGTTGTTTCTAAATTAAAAGATTAGTTTTAAAACTTGAAAGTTACATTCTCTCTTACTTTATTCCAGATTGTCTTGCCTTCCTCGTGATTTTAAGCTATTTTAAAGCATTTTATTCAAGTACTTCAAACTGGTCTATCCTTCTGGTGAGATGTTTGACAGGAACGGGGTATTCAGGCAGCATTTACTGAACCAGTGGTTGCTCCTCTGTACTTCAGTGAATGGAGTGTCTGAACCCATTTATTGACCAGGGAGGGAAATGCCCTCTGTAGGTACCAGTTCTCACTCTTCCTAAGAACGAATACACTGTGTAGATGTAGCACAGTTTCTTTATGCATTCTTTGGTTGAGGGACATCTAGGTTGTTTCCAGATTCTGGCTATTACGAATAAAGCCACTATGAACATGGTTGAACAAATGTCCTTGTGGTATGGTGGAACATCTTTAGGGTATATACCTAAAAGTGGTATAGCTTGGTCTTGAGGTAGAGCTGTTCCCAATTTTTGTGAGAAAGTGCCAGATTGCTTTCCAAAGTTGTACAAGTTTACATTCCCACCAGCAATGGAATAGTGTTCCCCTTTCTTCACATCCTCTCCAGCATGTGTTGTCACTTGAGTTTTTGATCTTAACCATTCTGATGAGTGTAAGATGGAATCTCAGAATCATTTTGATTTGCATCTCCCTGATGACTAAGGACGTCAAACATTTCTTTAAGTCTTTCTCAGCTATTCGACCTTCCTCTGTTGAGAATTCTTTGTTTAGCTCTGTACCCCATTTTAAAATTAGATTACTTGGTTTGTTACTCTTTAATTTCTTGAGTTCTTTATATATTTTGGTTATTAGTCCTCTGTCAGATGTAGGGTTGGTGAAGATCTTTTCCCAGTCTGTAGGCTGTCATTTTGTTCTATTGATAGTGTCCTTTGCTTAATACTATTCAGCTATTAAAAACATGAAATTTGCAGGCGAATGGATGGATCTGGAAAAGATCATCCTCAGTGAGGTAACCCAGACTCAGAAAGACACACATCATATATACTCAGTTATAAGCAAAT
>CM053764.1:10309553-10369585 GCA_028658305.1 Pachyuromys duprasi
AAATGAATAAATTTAATATAATAATAATAACAATACTAATAATAAAAAAACACAGCAGCCCAGAACAACCACCATTGCTATAGCACTTCAGTTCCCGCCAACACTCCAGCCCACCAGAGGAAGAGAGATGAGCAGGTCCTCTGCAGTATTTTTTCTGCACTCAAAGAGAACTAGGTCAGGAAGAGCTGTAGCCTGTGCCGGCACTCTGCAGCCTCCAGAGACAGTGATTAGGGTTCCGGTGCTTTTCTGGCCTGGGAAGAGGGACATGAAGGGGCCAGCTGAGCTTGCTACAAACCAGAACACTTTGAGGAGATAACTGATAAGACAAAACAAAACATTACAAAACAAAACAAAACAAACCCCCCTCTTATCTTGACTCGCCTTTTCCCCTAAAATTCAATTTAAGGAAACCAGCTTTTTGTTATTTATTACTTTTTTCTCTTGAGGCCTAGCTTCCTCTGTAAGTTCATATTAAATCTTATTGTCTTGGTATTGTTGTGGGTAAATGTATAAATTGGTCTCTAAAATATGTAATGGCCAATGACAAACGTGACATGTTCCTTAGAGTGCAGCCAGCTCTAATGAAGCGTAAATTAAGTTGTTTATGAATTATTAATTGGCCTTTCATTAAATGATCCATATTACAGAGCACTAACTCAGACGAATAAGACATGCTTTCTTTTATTTGACGAGCTCACATGCTAGAATACAGACACATAAAAGCAATCGCAGCAAAGCAGAAGCTATAACGGGAAAGCGCCCAGTGCCAGGCGAGCTCCGAGGACCCAGGCCGTCCTGCCCGTGGCAGCGGCAGGCCAGGACTCACACAATCCTGTGTGTGTTTTTGGAAGATCTTGAGTTTCTTTCTTAGTTTCAAAACTGTTTCTTCACTTAACTGTGAAAAATTACAGGGCACTCTGTGGTTTCACCTTTCAGGATTTGAGGCTTGAAATGCTTGTGTCATCTTCGACCAACCTGTGTGAAGTCCCGCTTTTATCCAGATACTGTTGGGAGAGTCGCTTGGATAGAGTTGAGAGCCCAGCTTTTAACTTCTTGAGTTCAAATCCCCGATCTGCTTCTTGTTGTTTGGCCAAGTCTAAGTTACTTAACTTCTTCAGACCTCACTTCCTCAGGTATAAGAGAGAAGAAAGAGCAGTAACCAGTGTCTCACTAGTCTTCTCCCATGGCCCTGGCGGGGTCTTGCTATGTGGGTGAGGCTGGGATTACAGATGGGACTTCCCTTCCCTCCTTATCTCTTATTAATTTTTAAAATCACCCATAAATTTGAATAACAGGATGTCAGTTACATCATTTACTTTTTATATTTTATATGGCTTTTTTGTTTGTTTTGTTTTTGAGACAGGGTTTCTCTGTGTAGTCCTCGATGCTCTGGAGCTCACTCTATAGACCAGGCTGCTCTCGAACTCAGAGATCTCCCTGCCTCTGTGTCCTGGATGCTGGGATTAAAGGCGTGTGCCACCATGCCTGGCTTTTATATGGCTTTTGTCTGTATGTTAATAATAGTTTTGGCTGTATAATAATTATAACCTTCAAATGATTTGCTTCTCCATCTACTGAAAACAAGTTCCACATTCTTTAACTTTTGAAGATATCATGCCTTTTTTCCTGAATATATATATCTACACACACATACATAATACAGACAATTAAATTGGATTTTGTAGTAGAAAGGATGCTGGCAGGAAATAATAGAACCCCAGAATTGAGTGATCTGAAGATGTAGGGAGCATATGAAGAGAGGGAGGGAGAAAGGGAGAGAGAGAGAGAGAGAGCGAGAGCGAGAGCGAGAGAGAGGCCACTGTCATTGTTGGCATCAAGGGCAAGGGAGGGAGCTATGAGAATAAGCTAGCTCCTGGCTGGAGCTGTCACTTCTCTGAGCCCCAGAATAACACACCAAAGAGGACTGGCTCTGCTCTTGCTCTTATTCTCAGCGGCTTTAGACTGCAGCACAACAGAAAAATCAGAGGCAAGAAAATCACTGAGGCAAGCCTAGGTCTGCTTCTCTATGCCCAGAGCAGGACTGAGATTGATAGCATGTGCTTCTGAGGGAACAAAAAAACCGATACAGAAGCCTAGTCATTCCAGGGAAACTATATCTCAAAACCAAACTCAAAACAAGAAACTTTGTCCGAGAAACAGAACATGCTTGAGTAGGTTAGCAGCTTCTCACCAACAGCCTCCAAGATTGAAATTAAACTCACAGAAACATGGCTGTGGATGCTGAGGCATGTCGAGCGAGGGTATTCTGCTAGATGCTGATTTCAGGTGGAGCTAAATGAGAGTTCACAGGAAGCGTCTCCTTCATGATAGCCAGAAGACAAGGGGCTTTTCCTGGAGGGCAAAGCCAGGGTCTGAGAAAAGAAACTCCACAGCTTTAGCAGCAGGACCTCATTCCTGCTGTCTGCAGGATGAAACATGGCTTGTTCTTTCCATCCTTGACTTTACAGACTAGAGTTCTTACTGTAGCCAGCCTTTCTTCCTCCTTCACCATACAGCGAGTGTGTTCGGAGCAGAGGTCTTTACTTTGCAGCGTGTGTTTGCAAGGACATGTGGCCTGGAGATCTGGCCTTTGATCTCCGTGTATGAACTAGAGGACAGTTTAGACCTGTCTCTGTGGAAGGAAGGATTAGTGTTTCACATGTATGGAATACAGGAGAAAAGGAGCTCGGGATCGCCACAGATCAAAGCAGACATGGCAGGTGGTCTAGCTGAGAGTCTGTCACAACCCCTTCCCTTTGCTTGACTCTGCCGACACACAGCGAGGTTTACCAAGGACATGCTTTCTTCCTAGAGTATGAAGATGGTGCTCAGGGCTGAAACAGCTGCCTCTGAGGATCACAGAGCAGGAAGACGGATGAGGCACTTCTTATTACTTAGCAAGGTTTTCAGCCTGTGTATCATAACCCATCTAGACTTAAACAGTAAAAACAACCCTCAGGTAATGTTTTGACAATACAGTCCTAGGTAGAGACACACTAAGGTAAATCTTGACCAAAGAGTTGTAGTCAAAAAGTGAGATAGAGACAAAATATGAATTGTCCACCCGTTCAAAGGGTTAATTTCGTTAACATGTGTAAACTAACTGCCCCTAGAGGCATTGCAGGCATGGTGCTGTGTCACCTATGTGTCAGAAGGTGGCCGAGAGGAAAGAGACTCTGTCTACACTCCGTGTTCTTACCTGTGAACACCTGAGTGATTAGTAGCCTATCGTTCCCTGAAAAAAGTGAGCCTGAGATGAACACCGGTCCTGCGCTGTGCAGGCGGGGGATGAGCGCCCAGGCTGGAAGTGAGCTGGAGACAGATGGACCTCGCCTGGGGCCACCCAGGCAGGCCCAGGAGAGGAGCGAGTCGAGATGACTCCCCAGAACAGTGCTGTGGGGCCTGGACAGGGAGCTAGCCTGAGATGAACACCAGCCAGCCACCGTGCAGGCCTTGGGAGGCAGACCCTGCCTGGCGCCATAATGCATGAGCAGGACACAGCCCTCCTGAGATGTGCCCAGACACTCAGAGACACCGGGCACCACTAAGAAACTCAAGTAAGTGGTGGAGAAATGGAAGAGAAACAGAAACGGAAGGATGTGGGCACAATGAAGAGAGGCAGAGCCGGAGACTCGAGGGTGGTGAGGAGCAGCCTGATGTGAGTAGCCGGTGATGCCACCCTGGCCATGTGGGGTTCCAGCCGGTGCTGCCACCAGTGGCCGTGTCTGGGCCTGTGGCCTTGTAGCAGCAGGAGTTTGTTACCACCCAAAACCAGGCAGATGTTCCTGGTCTAGGCTGCCTCCTGGGGAAATGTTGATGTCTGACGGCTGTGCAGAACTGGCCCCGCCCCTCACCTGGGCACCCATGGAGAACTGGCTCTGGCAGCAGGAGAGCTGACCCTGTCCCTAGCCAGCTGCAGTACTAGAGAGAGCAAGCTCTGCACCTTGCCTGGGTAGCACAGGGAGCTGCTGATGAGCCAGACCTGGGGTGCAAGCATGAGAGAGCTGGATTTGCCACTTGTCTGCCATGTGGCAGAATGGGTGAGGGAGGGATGCACCCGCTCGTCCCTTGCCACCTACATAGGGCAGGCAGAGGAGCTGACCCCTGAGGTCGCCAGTGTGGGAGGGCCATCCCTGCCCCTTTACTGCGGCAGCAGCCTGGAGAGCAGGCCCTGTGTGTGGGGGTTGCCTGCCTCTTGCCTGCTGTGCAGTGGGCATGGACAAGGGAGAGATGCCTTCCTCCCCTCCCTCATCCCTTGCCTCCGATGGCAGAAAGAAAGCTGGCCCCGGGGTCACGAGAGTAGGAGAACTGGCAATGTCCCTCACTGGCTGCAACACTCAGGAGAGCAGCTCCTGCATCTTGCCTGAGCAGCAGGGTAGAGCTGGCTGTGGGCATGGGGGTTGCTGGTGAGCTGGCCCTGAGGGAAGGAGAGCCGAAGAGCTGGTGGGCTGACCAGCTCAGATACCTCTCAGGCCCAGATCCAGGGCTTTGCATTGGCCCACCCCAATATCTACCTCATTGATGAACTGCTGAAGTGCATGAAGGGGCTTGTCCTAAAGATCAAAAACTGCAAGATCTCCATGACACAGGGCAACAATGGAATATCCAAGAGGAGTCCCGGTGAGGCTGCAGAATTGATAGAGTGGCAGAAGCCAGAGGCCTCAGACCATGCAAGGAGTCACTACAGCAAAACATTTGTAAGCAAAGAAGTGTGGACAAAGGGTATACTGCGGGACACACTGTGACTCACTACAGCTTCCACAGTGAGATCTTTTTCTCTGCTGGAGGAGAGGTTCCAAGTGTGGAGGGTGGGTATGGGGGGTGGGAGATGAGTGGGATTGGAGTGCATGATGTAAAATTAATGAAGAACAATGACGAGTTTTAAAATGTGTAAAGTATTGAGAAAAGTAACTGCTACACGATGGTGTAGGAAGAGCCATCTTCATGGGCATACATGTGGTACCACACAGGAGCCCAGTGCCTAGAAAAGCCCCTGCTCAGTTTAATAACTAGTGCTGTCATCTTAAAAGTCTTTGGTTTGTTAAATTATTTTGTTTTATACCTATGGTACCCCCAGAAGCCAGAAGAGGGCATCAGGTACTGTCAGGTCCCCTAGACAGTAGTTGTGAGCTGCCATGTGGGTGCTGGGAATGAAACTCAGTTCGTCGAGAGGAGCAGCAAGTGCTCTTAACCATTGAGCCATCTTTCCAGTCCCTATCTTGAAAGTTTTAATAACTCCAACTGTGAACTTGATGGAACAATAGAGCATGCATGCGAGAATAGAACATACATGCCACATGTAAGTCCTTCCTTCCTTGTTGCCTTGTTCACCTACAGTGTCCACAATGACTCACAAACACGGGTTCCAGGGGAATCAGAGCGAGAACAAGTTAATCACATTTCACCTTCAGCTGAGTAAAATGGTTACACCCAGGCTTTCTATTTTAACTCAGTAGTGTAATGACTGCAAAGAGAAGGAACTGGAACACTGACTCAGAGTATCTGAACCCATATCTCCCAAATTGCAATTCCTAAGAATCCTATTTCTTGCAACCCTTTTTACTCCTACCAAAAAAGAGAGAAATATAAATAACCCTAGAATGCTTACCTATTCTTTTTTTATTGTTGTTACATCCCTGCATTGAAAATCACGATGAAAATCATGATGGGAACAATAGACAATCCTTCCTTGGTTTTTAAGCCCATTTCCTTCATCAATGAGGTCAAGACAGAGTGTACTAATGGAATATGCATGGATCAGAGGGTAAAACACTGAGTTCACTTCGTGCAGTGTGTCAACATATAAGGTCAACTACAACATACAAGTTTTAAAACTCAGTGAGTGTAAGTGACAGTTACATGCTCACCTATCTACGTTTATAGCAAGCAATGTAAAAATCTAAAAATGAATGGTAGGTGCCAGATGTGCTGGGGCATGCCAGTAGCCCTAGCATATGAAAGGCTGAAGCAAGTGGATCTCTGGAGCTCAGGAGTTCAAGACCGACTTGGGCCATGGCGGAATTCCTTCTCCTGTCCCCACTCATTTCAAAAATTTGTAAGATTCATGCTAATTGTTTAAATGTCTTTCCCTAGAATGAAATTCAAACACAGTAAAGCTGAAAAGGACACACACACACAAAAGAAAGAAGTCTTACATTTTAGTAGCATTTAAAAAAAAACATAGCGTTTAAAAAATACAAGGAACCTTGTATTTTGTGTTGAGCTCTGTCAATTACGCTGTTGGACCAGAACATGCTGTGCACTTACCTCTTGCACATGAACTGTAGTGATAAACTGCTATGATAATTCCTTAGTAGATACACAACTAACAATAATGCCTCAATAAATGCCCCTTGATTGAGTGGGGAAAACCACATTTCCACTGAGATTCCATTCTCACTACAAAGCATGTTTAGCCATTCAGGGTTCTAGAGTAGCTAGAGGGAAAAGAAAGAAAAAAGAAAAAGAGAAAAGCCAACTCTCTTCACAATTGTCCTGGCTCGGTCTGTTGTTTTAAGCTCCCTTGAACTAGATACCATGGGCGTGTCAGGCATCAGGTCTGTACAAATAGTGAAGGGCAGATTCCCTGCGTGAAGTCGACGACACCAGTGGATTGAAGACACTAACTCACAGTGCAGGAATTGGAGACTAAGTCATTAGCGACTTACGCTGTCACAGAACTCCTAAGCATGGGTTTCAACAGTCTTGACCGCTCACCTTCAGTAAAGCCCCAGAACCCACACCAGTAGGGAGTGAAAGTGGCCCATGGCCAGAGAACAATAGCTCTGCCCTCTATTGTGGGTCTGAGAGTTTTTAAGAGATCTCCAGAACTGCCATCCAGCAGTTATGTAAATTGTTGAGTTCCTCCCACTACTCAAGGGCAGAAGCTGGGGCAGCTGGTAGGCAGATCAAGAACTGCCAAGGCACAGAGTGCTAGATATTTCCAGGAGAGAATGTATACAATGGTCCTTGGCTTTGATGTATGGGAATTGCTGTTCAAGCTGCTTCCTCCTTCCCTCTCTATCTGTCTCTGTCTCTCCTCTTTTTTTTTTTTAAGATTTATTTATTTTATGTATATGAATGTTCTATCAGCACTTACACCTGTCAGAAGAGGGAATCAGTTCACATTATAGATGGTTGTGAGCCACCATGTGGTTGCTGGAAATTGAACTCGTGACCTTTGGAAGAGCAGACAGTGCTCTTAACCACTGAGCCATCCCTCCAGCCCCTCTCCTCTTTTATATAGAGTTGCTTGGCTTGGTTGAACACAAAGACTACATGTGAAGGATAACTGAGTGCCATCAAGGGCACCTAGACTCAGAGCCCATTGAAGGGCATTGAAGATCCCTGGATGAGCTCGTCCTGGGCAGTGTGGCAGGAACGCCTTACTGATATCCACTCACCCACTGAGACTATCCAGCTCTACATGCCTCAGGTGCCGCCTCCTACACCCTCAAAACTTTAACCCAAGTGACACTCCTCTTTTCTGAGTTCTTAGTGTTACACTGACTCATGGTGCCCTTGCTTACCTGGGAAGGTGCGTTCTCCTTCCTCCCTTCATGCCTCATGGTCTCAGGAGCCTATGAGAGTAGATCCATAGGTGTCTGCCTACAGCTACTCTTTCCAAGACTTAAACCCAAGTCTTTAGCTAGCCAAGGGAGCATCATCCAGACTCTGTCATGATCCTTGCATCTCTTTCCCTAGGATATGTGGGTGCCTGCCAACTCTTTTGTTAACCCCCAGAACAGAGCAAACCCTTCCAGTAGGCTTATCCTATCCAATCCAGCAAATAAGGTTGGTGCTGTCAATCCTGGTCAGAAGTCTCTGTGGAAAGCAAACTGATGTGAGCATTCTTCTAGTCTACTTTTGTTGTTGTTGTTTTGGACAGGGTTTCTCAGTGTAGCTCTGGCTGTCTTGAAACTTACTTTATAGACCAGGCTGTCCTCAAACTCAGAGATCCATCTGCTTCTGTCTCCCAAGTGCTGGGATTAGTGGCATGTACCACTACCACCTGGCCTTCTAGTCTATTTTAAAAGCCTCTATGATCTTGGCATGTTTGAATAGAAAGCCAAAAGTACTCAAAATGGGTTTGTCATTTCATTTTTTTTCAGGATTATGCCCTAGAATTAAGCAGAAGCAATAAATGAAAACATTTATTAACAATTGGGAGGGTATGATATATCACAAGGGAACAAGATTTTTTTTCTTGATCTCATTGAGGCTTAAAAGTTGAGGAACGGATGGAGAGAACTCTATTGTGAAGAGAGATGTTAGGCCATCTCTTAGGATTTGTGACAAGATGATTCCAAACTCTCTTTAAAGCTATCTCTTGTAGTTAAAGAGCATGGGTACTTCTTGGAAGCCTAGCGCATTGCGCCCTGTGCTGTGGCCTCCCAGGAATGGGGATGTGACCCTCTATAACCTCAAGTCTGATAAACCCAATGAACAACACTGGAGTGGAGGCAGTAAGACCTCACAGAAGCTTCGGACTTGTGACTGCCTGAGGTTGGAGGATCTGGGAGCCTGACCCCCGCCTAGGGGCTGCTAGGGTGTGTCATGTGAAGTTGCCTTAAGCAGGGCAGAGTGAGGGACCGAAATGGAGGCAATGCTGGCTGTAATTAGGGTGAAGCTGGTCCTTTGGCCCAGCGTGGTCACTGTGGCTCTCCTTAGCCAGTACAGGTGCTCTTCCCAGGAGCTGCGGGGCTGTGGAGGAACCAGCTATTCTGGGAAGCAAAATGCCCACATCAAAGCATGTCACGTGATGGATGTATCTGGGGGCCAGAGTAGGGGAGGGCCTCCGACCCCGAGTGGAAGCAGCTTCAATGCACTGCCACACAGGGGCCCAGAAACAGCAGCATCCATGGAGTCAGACCTATTTGTCTTGTTTGTGGGTTGTGATTTACTTATTCCCCAAATGCTCATGGGCTAAAGGCTTGGTTGTCAGCCTAGGGTGTGGCTGGGAAGTCCTGGAACCTTTGAGGGTGAAGCCTAGTTGGAGGAACTCAGATCACGGAAGGCCGTGAAGGGGCAGTGGCACCATAAATCCCTTCCTATCCCTCACTTTGTTTGGTAGACTGCCTTTTCCATGCATTTCCACCATGATGAACTAGCTGCCACCAGCCCAGGGAGAAAGCACCAGCTGTATAAATGGAAAGCTCAGAACCGTGAGCCAGAATAAACCCTTTCTCCTTCAAGCTGTTTATTTTGGCTCTTTTGTTACAGTGACTTGGAATGTTGACTAACACACCCAGGACCTGTCTCTGCTTCCTCATCTGACCCCAAGGAACAAAGGGTGCATGGTCTATGGAAGAGGAAAATGCAGACTATGAACTGAGATGTGTGAAGATAATAATGGGCAGAGCTGACTCCCCTTCCCTGCTGCTGGCTGTAGACAGTGATGGGCAGAAGCAGGAGGGAATAAAGTTTTCATTTCTATCACAACTGTACTCATTAATCCTGCACCCAATAAGAGAAACCTTTTAAAACCTGAAAAGGATTGAAAATCTTTGGGATATGCTTAAGCCCTCTTCCTGGGGTAGAGGAGGGAGATCTGACAGAAGATACCCAAAGATCAAAGGATGAGAAAAATGAAGGTGCCTCCTGCCTGCATCCCACTGAGCCGGCTCATTCAAAAGGCTGTTATCTCTAGCATCCCGCGGAGACGCTGGAAGGAGAAGCAGTTAATACAGAGCCAGCCAGTGCTGCAAGCTAGCCAATGTCTCAAGCCAATGCTGCACTGGAGAAAATGTGAATCTCTGTTTCCCCTCCCTGTGTGCTTTCCTGTTAAACTCTCAGCGTTGTTCCAGCAGGCCTCAGATGTGAGGCTTACTCAAGCTTCCCACCCATACGGGGTGTATGTGCACATGTGTGTGCAGGTGTACATGCCTGTGCACATATGGAAGCCAGAGGTGTCCTGCTCTGCCATATTCCCTTGAGACAGGGTCTCTCCCTGAACCTGCGGCTATGCACGCAGCCAGCGCTGTGGTTGCAAGTGTGCAGGTGGCCCTACCTGGGTTTTCATGGACGTGCTGGGGATTGGAACTCGGGTCCTCACGCAGGAGCAGCCCGTGCTCTTACCACTGAGCCACGTCCTCAGTCCCATGCTTTTCTTTTTATACTGAGCATACTGTTATAACTCCTTTCATATTCTTCTGTGTGAAGTACTTTTCTATGATTACATCTTCTAGAAAGTGTGGCTTTTCACCATTTTATCATTTATAAGTAGCAGAGCTTTGTAGGCTGAGTTTCTTTATAAATATGCCTATTTTTATTATTTTTAGTTATGTTCATACATGTTCATCCATGTCTGTCAGGTGTACAACGATACCAGAGGCATTAGGTCCCCATGGAGTTGGGATTGCATGCAGTGGTAAGCCATTTGATGTGGGTGCTGGGAACTGAACTTGGTCCTTCACAAGAGCACTACATGTTCTTAGCCACTGAGCTATCTCTCCAACACTCTGGAAATTCTTTTACATTCTTCAAAGTAACTATGTTAGTGCTAGCCCAAATGTAACTAGACTTTTTAAAGTGTTGTGATTATTTCATTTTGAATTCATAATATCTCAAAGCATAATGAAACTTTTATTAATTAAAACTAAAATCATTTTTTGCATTGCCTTGTTGGTCAGAAGATAAGTCCAAAGCTTGATTTTTGAGATCAAGAACTCATGGATTGATAATTTATCCCATGAGGAATGATTTCTGATTGCAGCAGTGATTTTTGTTGTTGTTAAAAAGCTTATGTTAATTGCTCTCAGTTCCTTTCTCTCCTTATTTCTATATTATATACCACATTAATAGATAATTTCATTTAAAGCTATTTTAATTTAGAATTCTTTCATAAAATAGTCATTTGTATTCAGTCTGTGAGGTTTTATTGTAGCACACTTATATTGTCAGATTCCTAGTTATTTCAACACATAGAGTAGACGTTTTTATAAAAATGGAGTCATTCATATGACATATGAGGAAATGAATGGTAAAGTTATCACTCAGAAACTTTTTCTAATAGTTAATCATGGAATTTTCAATAAGCCAAGAGTGGAATGAAGCATTTATTGAAGTATTTTGCTCATACAATGTAGCTTTATAAGATGAATCTAGTTTCAGAGGAGGAGAGGGAATAGTAGAAACTCCGACTGGCAGACGCCTGGTCTACCTCAACTCTGCGTAATAAGCCGCATTTAAATATAATGCTGGTGAGGAACCACCTTTCGCTCCATTATTTTTAGTTGGTACAGGACAACATGGAAAAAGGTGCCAGGCTTTCAGAGTCCAACTTGGAGCTTTGGCCGTGTCTCTCAGCAGAGAAAGGCAGTGGGCTCTTCTCTGTTGCCTTTGGCGAAAAACCTCCCAGTGGCTGATCTTCATGACCTCATCCTGGAATTTGGCTCGAATGACCAGCTCTAATCAACCTGAAAATAATGCCTCTTTGTCTACTGGAAAACAAACGGCGACAGATTGGCTCTTTCTGCTATAACCGTAGCTCATCTGACTAGCTTTGCCCATGAAATTCTTAGGGAAGCCTGGGATACAATTTGAGGAGTTAGCTGTGTGTGAAAATCTTAATGAACCCAGTCACCTTGTAATTTAATGGTTAAGAGGCAGCTGTCTGGACAGCTTAGCCATTAAATCTTCGATATGGCGCAGTTTGACCTTAGTTAATGTGTTATAAAAAACAGAATTTCAGAATATAGTCAGTTTTGAAGTCTGATCTAGGAGTCTGAGAACTGGGTAGTTACGTTAGGCTAGTTGGTCCCTGGTGCAAAAACAAAAGGTAGCAGTACTTTTCCCTCCTTAAAAATAAAAACCAAACAGTTTTATTAAATTAAAACTTGCTTTATACAGTTAGCATTAGCTCACTAATCTCCTTTGTTCTCTGGAGTGCTAAAGCAGCATTCTCTTAGGAGCACTGGAGACCTGTGGTGGGTAACTAAAGGAAACATTTATGCTAATCTTTATATTATTTTACTTCCAAATATGGATGTTTTAGTGGTCCTGGGATTCAGAAAACTGCAAAGGGAATAAAAAGACATGGAAATATTGGGGAGCTGGCAAAGAGGGCTTGATAGGGGAAGAGCATACTGCACTTGCCGGGCTAAGTGCAAGTGGGTAAGGCAGTGTCCTGGCCAGTGAGAGGCCTGGAGAAGCGGTGCCTGTAATTTTTGGCTCATGGCACAGAATGGGCACCCAACCCACCCTCTGCCATCACTTACAGTCCAGGCCTGGTGGATGTGAACTACTTTAGTCCACTCAAATGAGAAGGACTCCTTCCCACCATGATTGTGGTCCTATTGTTAGACAAGAGACAAACTCGTATTTTACTTAAGTCAGAGTTACTCTGACTCTTTGTAATCCGCAGAATCTACTTCTCAGTTAACATATTGTATAGTGATAGTTGCAAGGGACCGTTTGAGTCCTAAATAAACTCAAACAATCTTTAGATACTATAGTGGGCAAAACCAAAGTTAAATCTTAGGGAAGACTGAATTCATTTGCAATTATGGTCCCCAGTTTACAGCCTGTTTCTAATGCCTGGACTCCAGAAGCTCTGCAAAGCTGCCACATACCGCACACTCCTTCCTTCTTGGTTCAGGTGCTTAGAGCATCCTTGGGGCACACCTCAGGTTGCTGTGTACACGGTTCCCTCTTCCAAAACTGAAACATCCCACCCTCCAGGGAAGGTCTTTATACAGAAAGGTAAATAACTCAAAACAGCACCAGGAAGATAAATCCCACATCAGCTTGTGCTTCTATCTGTAAAGAAGCTACAGGCCTTTCCAGGACTCTTGGGATATGGGCAGATTTTCATACCCCATCTTGCCTAAGCTGTCCATCTTCTGTATAGCTTGATTAAAGCGTGTTCTATGAGATCGGGATAGAAAGGCTCAAGAGGCTTTTGAACAGGCTAAGACACTTGCAGGGCTCAATAGCTGTGTGCCCCACTATCCCAGTGTCCCTTTCTCTTAGAAGTCACCAGATGTTCAAAGGCTGCATATAGCTTGTGGGTATGACAAGAGCAATAGCTCTTGTAGAATTTTGTCAGGTAACATTTGCATCTTAGCAGACGGTAATGCCACAGCGTTTTACACTGTATGTGGCCCTTCTAGCCTATGTAGCTTGATCTCCCGACCAGGTTCCTTTAGCTGCACCTGGGTGTCTTTGTAATGACTTTCCAAACACCCAGAGGTTAGCATATGTAACATATATAACAAAACCTTTTTTGAGAAAATGAGCAGGACACGGTGACATCTTGAAGTGCCATCCCATAACAAATAGTGGGTTTGCAAGGATGACTTTGGTGAAGCTCCCGGAAAGCCTGTTGTCGTGGGTTCTCAGGAAGTGTCAGGTGACCCCAGACGTTCACAACTAAGAAGATACAGCATGGAAAGTTTCCATCATTTTTTTTCTCTCTTTGAGACAGGGTTTCTCCGTGTAGCCCTGGCTGTCCTAGGGCTCTCTGTAGACCAGGCTGGCCTTGAACTCGCAGAGATCTGCCTGCTTCTGTCTCCTGAGTGCTGGGGTTAAAGGTGTGTGTCAAGACCACCCAGCCCACCAATTTGTATCAATTGTTTCTTCCACAAATCAAAGTTGCGTACAAAGCATGAATGTGAGGAACTAACTTAATGAGCTTCCTGCAACCTTGTCATTTTTCTCTGAGCCACGATGTTGCCCTATCCCGGAGGTCTTCCACGGAGCTTCCTGTCATTTCTCCACCTCTGATGAACTCAGTGGGCCTGACTTTTAATCTGCTCAGACCTACTAGAGCCAAACAGGAGCAAGGCCCTGCTCTCCCTAGCTGTAGCTGTTGGTTCCCTAGGTCAGAGTGGCCCTGGGTTGGCATGTGGCTGTAGCTGTCGCCGTTGCCTCTAATCCACCTGGTTGTTGCGTTGTTCCTGGCTGTGCAAGCCGTCCTGCTTAGTCCGGAGAAACCATTACCTGTTGTTCGGCATCCAGTGGGAGCCTGGGCCTTGTCAGGTACTCTCCCAGGAAGCTCCGTCCCATTGAGCACCAAACCAGAAGGGGATGCTCCTCTGCCAGGTGGAAAGGGGTGATGTGCGGGGTCAAAGGGAGCTCAGGGCTCCAAAACCCGAGCCAGGCGGCAACGAGGGCTGACGTGGGTGAGTCCGCGGCTGCTTTGAGAACAGTCAGTAACGGAGGCTCAGTGCTCCCGCGGCGGAAGCCCAGTTTGCTTCAGCCGGACAGACTGGCCGCTTGGAGAACAGCTAGTTGCTCGCCTTCACAGATGGGCTCTGTGGTGGGTGAGCAGTGTGAGAAAGATGGCTGTAGCCATCCTGGTGACATGCCGCTGCATTGCGGAAGCTAGGGAGTTCCAAAGCTCCGCAGCAATACTGCAGTGTTGCAGCCCTTCGGTTAAGCCACCGTGCTATTGGCAGAGGGTGCTGGCGAAAGCACTTGCCTGGTCACGGCCGGAACCCAGGTCCGGTGGCGGTCAGCAGCTTGCGGGCGTCTCGATGGGGCTTCAGAGGCAAATTCTTTGGGGAGCAGGGGAGGCCTATGAGGAAAAGGGAAGATCTTTCCTCAGGATAAATGATGAGTCTCAGACGGTCATGGTGGAGGAATGGAGTGAGAGAGTTTCTTTCATCAATCAGGGACATTGTAAACCTTGGGCAGTGGGGGAGGTTTCGGGGTGAATGTACTTCATTCTCTGGGGCTAGGAGTGTTTAGGGATCCCCCATTTACACGTAGCAGTGCAGTCCTATCATAAGAAGCAGAGCACAGCACTTAATCATCCTGTTGGCAGCGGGGGTGGGGATGAGGTTAGATGTGGTTAGAAGTATGGAAAAGGTCATTGGTTGAAATCTAAGGCACCAAGACATTTCATTAGCCTGAGGGAGGGTATTTCCGGGGATCCCCAGGTGCACACTGAATGGGTTTCTTATTGGGAAAGGGCTGGGCTTGTGATCTCCACTAGGGCTATGTGAGGAGTGAGGAGGAACCCAGCTGAGGACGCAGGTTTATCATTTTGGCACAGAGCTCAGGGCTATTTGGTAATGCCAGGCTTCGACCTAAACCCAGGCTCTAACAACTACCCACCTCTGGTATGGTCTTCACTTGTACCGTTCTATCATGGTTGTCTTTTGGGAACTGCTCCTCAGGCTTCAAAGCTGCTCAGCAGCTCATTAGCATACAATTTGGCTTTCTATCAACTTTCCCCTTTCTCCAGCTTGACACAAATCTTGCCACATTTGTCTTCAAGAACCCACACAGACCTCCTCTTCTGCTTCACTTTTCCAGTCTCTAGCTCGTTCTTTTTCTTTGTGGTCTCTTTACATGCTTGTGTAAATCAGCGAGATCTTCCACGGCCTTTCGTACTGTGTAAAGATCTTGCCCTACCAAAGGGCTCAGCAAAACTGCTGAATCAACCTTAAAAAAAATCCTTTGTAAACTTAGTTCCATTTGGTCCAGTGAAGTGTGGTTACTGTGGCTTCTCCTATTTCTAGTACCTTAATAGGCTCTGTCTCTGCAGCCCCTCTCTGTTGCTCTCTGGCCCTCCAGCCTCCGCTATTTTGGGGGAGCTCAGATGGAGATAACCCAGTGCTCCTAATGGCTTTCGTAAGTCAGCCCTCAGGGATTCCCTCCTGCTGTCTCAGGCTACACAGCCCTTGCCTTAAACAGGGCTGGGGAGTGACATCATTCAGTTTTTCTGCCTCCACAGCTCTCGGACTGGTCCCATCCTCTCCCATGTCACAACCCAGGCAGAGACAGGTTCTTTCATTGCTTGTTTGAAAGCCTTTCCCAATTCCAGCAGTTCAAGCGCTGAATATTTTCTGATGAGTGTTGTACGGGGCCACAGTAAAGGCCCCTGGCTGTACCTCAGGTCACAAATCTATCTTTCTTTCTTTCTTTCTTTCTTTCTTTCTTTCTTTCTTTCTTTCTTTCTTTCTTTCTTTCTTTCTTCATTTTTTCATTAAAGGTCAGACTCCAGGGCTGTCTTTTATTGCTTTGCCACCTCTCAGCCTCTCTTTATGTAATTTACCTGCTAAACCAGAGGCTAGCACAGAGGGTGCTAGCTGCATCTTCCTTTCTTGTTGCAATTGTTTTTTTACACAAACAACTTCCTGCTTGGAGGCCATCTCAGCCTCAGACACATTTCTAGAAACCTACACACAACAGAGTCCAGGCAGCCCCTGCTGCTGCTGCGGACAATCTCCACCCTTGTGTGCTAGTTTCAAAGACGGCAAAACTTCCTCTAAGCCTTTAGCTGTTCCTAGGACATCACCGAACTCGTGTGGTGGATCTTATTAAGCACGCATGCCACCACACACATGAAGACCGTCCCTGGGATTCCTTCCACAGACACTCTTATCTGATGGCTCAGCCTTAGCAGTGCGTCTTACTACCATAGCAGGAACCATGCAACTGGTCCCATGGGGTGAAGGCACATGAAAGGACAACTGTATGGGAATTTCCCCTGTGACGCTCCCCCTCAGGCTGTCCAGCCTCAGTTGCATGCCGGGACACCCCTCCCCAACTCATCTTTGGATCTGTTGTGTCTCTGTTTGGGTGCCAATTATGCCATGTAACAAAACCTTTCTTGAAAGAACACTATATATATATATATATGTCTAGTCACCCTAGATGGAGAGCCTATGGCAGACCGAAGTATGGATACTACATGTGTGGGGGAAAAAAACCCAAACAAAAACCAAAAAACAAAAACCACTCCCAGAAGCCATAAGGTTAGTAAATGAAAATTTCAAGTGCCACGGACAGGCTACCTTCTTGTGTGTTGTTGGCTGGGAAGTCCCTGAGGACTCACAAACCAAAAAGACTATTGCTACCCTCACTTGCTGTATGCCAGAACTAGACGGTAAGACCCTGTGGTTTAAGACGCTGACTGTGCATGCTGTGACTGTAGGACATGGAAAACTTCAGCTGGGACTGAACCGGAAACTCCCAGCCTGTGGCTGGCTTTCATAGTGCCAGTGTTGTGGTAAATTTAAAAGGGATGGCCTAGTAAATGTTTATTATTAGGCTATAATTACTACAGCGGTATTATTTAACCTGCTACCACAATCAAATAAGACACAGACACCTGCTAGATTTTATAGTTGCCGTATTTACCTTGGGCTGGGCAGATATTTCCACCTATGCGATCTCAATATCCTCACCATCCACCTCCCAGCCCCCATCCAGGGTCATCCTCTTTAACCATCCTCATCTGGACTATCTTCCAGCCATAATCTTATAAATACTTGCTTGTGTTCTTCATTTGGGACTTTCCACGCCATTATTGCGTCCTTCCTCCCAGCCCACGTGGTTCCTTCTTCACGCTAACCCGTTGTGGCATCCTCCTCCCTCCTCTCTTCCCATCTGTCTGTTTTCCATGATTCCCCTGAACCCAAAGCTGGGAGCCTTAGCCACACCTACCCCATTCTGCCCTGCCCAGGTTTTGGGCCTTTAGTCAACCAATCAGGTATAAGTTCTAAGGTAGATTTCTACAACAAGGATAGGTGTATCCAGGCAGTAACCAGATCTTAAGGGCCAGTAATTCACATCAAAACACAAGCATCAGAACAATCCCCAACATAACAGAGCGGGGCAGGTGGCTATTGGTGGAGAACTGTCACCAACATTACCGCTTTGCTATGAACCTGGTGTGTTAAAACACCAATGTGCAGCTGGGCAGTGGTGGCGCACACCTTTGATCCCAGCACTCAGGGAGGCAGAGGCAGGTGGGTCTCTGTGAGTTCAAGGCTGGCCTGGTCTACAGAATGAGTTCCAGCACAGCCAAGGATACATAGAGAAACCCTGTCTCAAAAAACAACAACAAAACCCACCAACATGCCAGGCAGATGTACTTGGGTGTGTGACAGTGACTCGGCTATCAGCAGTGGTGAGGCCAACAGCTTTCCAATTGGATTTAAGGTCTCCTCCACAAGACGGAGTTCGTGCCTGGTACTGTAAGCCAAAACAGCTTGTGACTGGGGAGGTCACAGGTTTTACTAGAGGATTTGCTAGATGGATGTAATGCCCCTGTCAAACCGTCTTCTAAACCCACAGAGCAAACTGTTGTCAGCCTCAGCTCATAGCCACTGGTGACATTCTTGAGAATAAGCAACTACTGCTGTTGCAAAATATCTGCTTCTTAGTCACAGGTAAACATCTGAAGTCAGCCCCTCCAAGGCTCAGAGACCAGTGCTAGAGAGATAAGAAGAGATGGAGTGTTGTGTAACAGTTTTCTCCAAAATCGAAACATTCCATCCTGTGGGGAAGCTTTTTAAAAAAGAAAGTGAAGGCCTCTAAATAGCTTCAGGAAGTCCCTAAAACTAACTAGATTCACCAGGGCCCCCAGAGTAAACTGTAAAAGCTGAGAGTCCCTTTCAGAGAAGTGGAGTAAAGCTAAAGAACAACAACAACAAAAAGACTCCCAGACCTCAGACCAGACAAGCTATTAAAAACACTTAAGAAAGACAAGTGACAAAGAAGGCTCTTTGAGGCCAGAACTTCTCACCTGGAAGAAATAAAGAACAGCTGATCTGGCTGGAAGAGGTTTAGACCAGGGTTACTTGGAAAAGATACTTTCCAGCCTGCTGAGCTGCCTGCAGGCTGTGCAGTGAGCTCTGGGTTTCCAGCTCTTGTGAGCTGTCACCCATGCTGGCATGGGCCTGGGTGATGCAGGGGGCTTTGAGTCATTTCTCCTCCTGCAAGGAACCCCTCACCCATATTCCTGTTAGTAACTCTGGTGAAACTCATTGGTTCACCAAGGTGGACATTGGTGGTGTCTGTTGTTTGGTCTGTCGTGGGCAATTTATCTGGGGTGAGTAGATGTGTACATGATGTCTCCCCCAAAACATTTTGTCACACAACTCACAACTCACATCCTGGTAGAGATGACTTGCCAGACATGTGCAGCGTCTAGACCTGGGGGTGGCATATGAGCACATGGTTTAGCCTTTTCATTGTTGAAAGGCTGCCTAACTGTGAAGATAGGAAGCCAGAAGTTTATGAGGTGCCAAAGGAAAAGGGCATTGAAGGTAGAACAAAGAGAAAGTGTCTCCAGGGAGGGCGTGTTCAGGATCTGTCCTTAGGATCATGTGGGCAATCGTGTATACTCTGCAGAGGCTGAATAAAGTGGAGATTTTTCAATTCTGAAATTCCCCCAGCAAGTGTCTCTTGAGCGTGAAGGGTCTCTCTTCCTAATTTGTACACCGTTTGAGGGCAAGAATGTTGGGTGGGTGTAACTCCGGATGGGGCTAAAGACCCGAGAGAGGGAAACATCTCGAGGGCAGAGAATGTGCAGTGTCTGGGCAGAGCAAAACGTTAACTTCCCATTGGGAAAAATCAATAAAAATCTGAAGTGCCAGGAGGACTAATTTCCTCATTTTTATGTATGTGTGTGCGTGTGAGTGTATGTATGTACATGTGCCATAGCACATATGTGGAAGTCAGAGGACACCTGTACGTGTAGGTCCTCATTTTCCTCTTTGTTCACTGCTGTGTGTGGTGGGCTGGCTGACCGAGAGCTTCCTGCAGTTCTTTCTGCCCCTCATCTCCCAGAAGCGGCACACTGTGACTTCAGATGTTTCTAGATTTTAGGTGGGTTCTGGGGATCCAAAGTCAGATGTTCAGGCTTGTGCTCATTGAGGGATTCCCTCCAGCTCTGGACCTAAGGTTTGGAATAAGAAAAAGGGTAGTATACCTAGCGATTTTTACAGCCTGTGGGAAAACAACAGAGGAAAGGTGAGTACGGGTGTTAAGGGTACCGGGTTAGACATTTTCTGAGCTGCTCAGTCATGGCGCAGAAAACCCTCTATATCAAAATGGTGAGGGAATGAAGTGGGGAGACTCCTAGCTCCCTATTCAGACCATGTTAAAAATGTTTCATTTTGTGCTAAACGATTTTAAGAGGCGCAGAAGCTACACTGTATTTTAGAAATTTTCAGAAATTGAGAGGAGGACAGGGAAATGATAACACCTCACTAAACTCACCACCAATGGGATGTTTGTAAACACCGTCTATGTCAGAGGCTGAGGTCAAGTCAGATCCTGCAGTCAGGCATTGGTGTGGTGGCGAAGCATTATTTTTTTAATTGATGTCAGTTGTCAATGTTTAAAACAAAAGTTTGACCTGGGGAAGGAGATGTCTCAGTGTTAAGGCGTTTGCCTCTCATGTGTGAAGCCCTGGTTTGATTCCAGTGCCTGTCCCACGTTTGCACAAAAGAAAAGGCTTTGAAGGGCAGCGTGTAGCTCAGTGTCGGAGTGAATGCTTGTCACACGCCGTTCTGGGACTGATCCCTAGCATCCGTCTGTTCATCCATTCGTCCACCAATCTGTCAACCAGTCAGTGAAATTAACATCTGATGCTTTAGTTTTGAAAACGGGAAACTATGACAACACAGGACTCAAATCCCCTTACAGGAGGAGCACAGTAGTGCAATGGTTAATCTTCGTTGTCAACACGACTGGATTTAGAGCCACCTAGGACACACCCTGATTGTGTCTGTGGGAACATTTCCAGAGAGGTGTATCTGAAGAGGGAAGAGTCTACCTTAAATGTAGGTAGCACCCTGGGTTGGGGCCCCAGACTATACAGAAAGGAAAAAGTAAGCTGTGCACCCACATTTGTCTCTCTCTACTTCCTGGACACAGTGTGAACAGCACTGCCACCTTGCCATCCCCACTGTGATGGACTGTACCCGACCGTATCCTTAGACTGTGAGCCCAATACCCCCCCCCACTACCACCACATTGCTTTTGTTGAGCATTTTTTTTAAAGCAAAAAGAGAAGTAACCAGCACAAACAGTCCTCCCTTGCCTATGGTTTTGCTTTTGAAGGTTTTAGTTACCCAAGCTCTAGAAATATTTAAAAAATATTTTTAAAAGATAAGGTAATACGCTGTGCGTATTTAAGTGTTCAGCATTCTCAGTAGTACGGTGAGATCTTGCAGTATTTATTTTTCAGTCTGTTTGGAATGCGAATCATCCCTTTGTCCAGCATCTCCACGCTGTATATACCACCTGCCTGTCGGTCACTTGGTGGACATCTTGGCTAACAGTGGTTTGTGGCGCCTCATAGCGCATGTGCTCAGGTAGCTCTGTCTTAACTGACAGTGGCCCTCAAACACAAAAGTGGTGACGCTGGCAATTTGGACTGCCTGAAACAAGCCGTAAGTGCTTTACCGTCTTTCTTTTTCTGTTTAAAAAAATGTATCCAGCTTTATTAAAGATGCTTTCCATAAACAGTCATGGTATTTAAGGCAGGACATGGGCAGACAATCATTAACAGTATACAAGAACTTCCAAACTCTTCTTGTATAGACTACAAAATCAGAAAGTCACTATAAAAACCAATGAAATCTTTATTCAGTGTTCTGAAAAAGGGGAAGTAGCTTAGAGTGAGGGTTGACATTTTCACATTAAGGATGTTGTTTAACAACTTTTTACAAGCCGACCCTGACTTTCAGGAAATGAAATGAAAATGGCATTATTATCAATCTGAAGAGCCACAGTTCTTTATAAAAGGAACCACCACTCTTCTGAGGACACTTAGTGATGTCACTGCAAAGTCCAGATTGCCCAATAGACTGGAAAACCAATTTTGGAGGTCAGGTTCCAACTGGTCTTTGGTTTTATGGGAGTTAAGTTGATATTGGTGGTACAGGAGGAGGAAGATACAAAAATGAATTTAGAGTTTTCCCATAGCACATATGATGAGCGTATAAATCAACACTGCAATGTCCCTTCTGGGAGCCAACAGGATTTTTCAAAATTATCAGGGGAAAATGTTTTCCATCATCAATCCAGCTTGGGAGACATTTTGTTAGTGACACATGTTCTTTCTCCCAAACAACGAAGTGTTCTGTGTGCTAACACCATAGCTTAAAAAAAAAGTAAAACAAAATTCTGCATTTTTATAAAACTTGATAAAAAATAGTATTTCAAACTGTACAGTCACCAGAAGCACACAGTTATGGAAAATGCACACACATCACTTGGCACCTCCAGCACCCTCGGCTTTCTGTACCTGGTCTTTTTCGCATCTCCATTTTCTGCAGGATTATTTGCATCCTTATTGACACCAGCTTTCCCCTCTCTCCCCTTGGGTACCCTCTCTCCCTTCTTTGCAGAGGTCTTTTTAGGCTTGGGCTCTGGCTTTGGGGAGCAGGTTTAGCAGATAACCTTGCAGATCTTCTCTGTGGCTCGTCCTTCACCTTGGTGTTATCTCCTTTAGCATCCCCTTTGGCCTTTCTTTTGGGCATGGCAGCATTAGGGGAACTCAGTGCTGGAGCAAGGAATACAGCCACAAGCTGGCTCGGTCTGTCCGGAGGTCGTTCTCGCTGCTTCTTCACACTGCTGCCATAGTGCTTTCTTTAAGCAAAAGATGAAAAGTATAATGAGAGTAAGAGAGAAAGAAAACATTCATATACTTTTATTCTGGTATGTTGTTATAAATATTCTATTATTAGCTACAATGAATCTTACAGTGCCTAATTAATAAGCTTTATTAGTGACACTTATGAAAATTATGAGGGTATACTCTCTCTCATATATATATGTCTGATAATATCCTTAGTTTCAGGAATCCACTAAAGGTCTTAGAACATCCCCCTACTTGGATAAGGAGTGCTCCCGTAGTCAGTGGGTCTGAATGAAGGTAGCCAGCCTCCCAAAGGGCACCTTTGTTTATTTAGTCTACCATAATCCCCAGCGGCTTACCTCATTAACATTACTTTCCTGGCTCCTGTAGGAATGTAATGGTGCTACCCTTGCTAGATTTGGAGCAGGGGCTGTTTTTCTTTTAAGAAAATTATAATATGGTTATTTATATAAAACTGTGTTTGTTTCTCAGTTTCTTAACCTGGCTATCATACAAAGAATTGAGACACCATTATATTATTATAATAAATTTCACAGCACAAGAACTGAGAAGTTTTTACTATATTCTTAACCCTCTAATCTGGTTTCTTCCCAGCATACATCCCAGAAATACTTGCATTTTGTGGCTTTCCTGATTCATTTTCTTCTCATGATGTCTCTTGGACCTCTCTCAGAAAGCTGCTTTATTGGTGTATCAGGGGACAATTGAGGAGCAGTGTTTATACAACAACGAGATAGGAGATTCTAAGAACAAGGATTGCAAGCAAATATGGGGGGTACAGAAATCAGCATATGAATTACACAATAGCTTTATGCCTACAGAATTAATGTGCTGCTCATTATGTAAACGTTTCACAAGCATTCATTGGGGAGTGAACGGATGGAGGACTAGAGAGTTGCACAGCAGTGATGAGTGCTTGCTAGGTCATGAAGACCAGGGTTCAGATCCTAGCAGCTCTGTGACAAGCTGGGAGTCCCACAAAATGGCTGGAACTCCAGCTTTGAGAGATTCAGTGCCTTCTCACTTCCATACACGCATTCTTGCTCTTCTACAAGTATTGCCATTTTCACTGCATTTTCAAGAAACCTGCTTTTCCTAGGCAGGTTTTCCTAAGCAGAACTGTTCTGGTGCAAGCAACTCAGAGATCTAAAAGGAAAACAGCTCACTTCCCTATAAGTGGGGCTTAGGGGCAGTGGAATTAACAACGGTCTTTGTTGCAAATATGCCACTGTGATTTTCACTTATGCATGTGCTTTCTCAAGGTGACACTGTGTCCTGCCGGAGTTACAAAGTTCTTGGTCTTGTGAAAGTACTGACATTTTCACTGTGCTTCTAACAAACCTGCTTTACCTAGGAATACACACAGAACTGTTCTACTGCATGAAATTTCACGTTGCACGAAGAAGAGTAAACACACACACACACACAGAGGAATGACTGAATAAATGCATCAATCTTGCCTAAGGATCACCAAAGTCTAGTGTCAGTGTTCGTGTTGGTTCAAATCATGGACCAGGATTTTGATCTTTTTGCCTGGACTTCTGTCTCCTTCCATTTACCAGATCTCTGACAGTATTTAAAAGATCCATAAAGCATTGGGATTTAATGTGCCAAAAATCAGCCAGTTTGAACCATTATCTAAGAAATATGTAGGCCAAGTTTATTACAGAGGTGTATGAGCTTGGAGGCCTTTAACTCGGGCTCTATGCATAGGTTTTCAAATTTTCCAGAAGACATCCCAGCGGGGATGCTGGAGGAATGGGCGAACGGGCAGTTCCCATTGGGAGGGTAGGGGTCAATGACCTGCCAGAGGCATTCCAAAGGCAAGGTTTGGCTCAGTAGAGTAGTATGATACCATCTGTTCCAACAGCTCATCAGTGTTGGCCAGAGACCAAGGGCACAACTGCCAGTAGCAGACACAGTTTACCAAAAAGGAAACCCTAAATGGAGGTCAGCAAAAAGAGTGAATCATGGCCAGTGAAGGCCATGGTTGGGGGTTCCTCCATCTCAAAAGGTACCAGGAAGTCGCCGGATGCTCAAGCATCAATCTTCCCTGACCAAGACCGGCATTTATGCTGACCAGTGAGGGGAACACACCGATCCAGCTGGCGCTGCATGTAGGAGGTAGTGATCTGGTTGCAGGTAAGTGGGTTGTGGGCGGATTTGAAATGAAATAGGTTTCCAGCGGCTCTGGTGGAGGCGCTGGCGCCAAAAGCAACCACCGCCCAGCGTGGCTACTGAAAGAGCCTATTTGACCAACGCACCAATGTTAGGATTGTGCAGCGGAGTTATAAGGCGGGTTCATCCGCCAGGCGACTGGTTCCACATGGAAGGTTTATTAAGGGAAGGGGGAGGGGGTCACAGAGACCATTGCTGGGCAGGGTAGGAGAGAAAGAGAAGGAGAGGAGAGAAAAACATGGTGGGGGAGGGGTGCCCAGACAGAGAGAGGGGAAGAGCAGGAGAGAAGAAGAGAAAGAAGGCAAGACAGTGACAAAGTGGCGGGCTGGTCCTTTGGAGCAACTTAACCAAGCCTGCCAGGTGCGACCTGGAGGGGACACATGATGACATCACAGGTTACTAGGCAACCCAGAAGCAGCTGCCTAAATACTAACACAAGTAAATATTTTAAATAATGTATCATGACTCCATTAAAGCAGTCATGTTGCGTTGTTGCTGAACCTAGCGATGTTTTGCTTCTGTTAAAGCCTTTGTGTTCTCATTGTCTAAAGCCTAGTATCTAGGGTCTAACCAAAGTGATTTCTGCACCCAGCACTTACTGACGTCTCTTTGCACAGTTGCCTTCGATGCTTTGTGACAGAAAAAATGATTTTTTTCCCAGTGACCTGATTTCGCTTATCAGCTTTTTCAACAATTTTGTGATTTCAGTTATTTCCTCAGGAAACTGCGTTTGATTCTAAATGAAATACTTGAGTGTTTTATCAACAACTCACACGCTAAGTGTCCCAAAGGCACTGACTTTATGAGTCACGAAAGAGAAAGGATCATTAAAGGAGAACTCAAGGGAAAGGCTACAAAGAAGAGAGCAGCTGAGGTAGTTTTGTGGCCTCAGAAGATGGAAGAAACAGAAATCTTGAGGGAGTAATGTAATCTTGAGCTATGCTGGCATGGTGTAGTACAAATTCAAATGCAAATCTCTTCTAAAATCCAAAGAAAAACGTCCAATTCAGGCTGGGGATGGGGGGTGGGGTGGGCTTTGATTCTGGTTGAATTATTTTTCTGCCATTTTTCTTTGTTCAATTGTGATTTTGTTCCTTTGTGTAGAAGCTGGAACTTCTGTTCCTTTGTGTAGAGAGGAACTCCTCCAAGTCCTGCAGGCTGGCTGGTGTCTCGGACACAAACTGGAAAGGCTCTGGGAAGCCTCCCAGAAGACCTCAGGGCATTTTCAAAAGCAGCACCACAATTTTAGTTACCTCATCACAGTCTCTTTCATCCTGGGTGCTGTACACATCATTTGTAGGTCACTAATATCTGCTCCCCCAAGACAAGTCACGAAGAGGGGATCCTGGAAATGTGGGGGAGGAGCAACAGGATTTCTAAGTGAATGCCCACTGTAATATCAGTGTCCTTGGAAACACACGTATGATTCCAAATTTCTTAGAATGGGCTGGAGATGCTGAGGAAACATGGCTACCCAGGATCAAATTAGGAAATAGCTAAAAATCGGGGCAAATTCTTCCTATTACCGTTTTGACCGTCTGTTCTCAGGGTCCCCAAGCCTTCCAGGACTTCCCAGAACTCTGATCCCAGAGCCTGTCTCCTCCCTGTGGAGCTGTAGGCCCAGAAACTTTCCTTCTCTCCCAGGAGTCTTGGAGCCACTGCAAGGCAAGGTCTGTCCTGTTGTTTGCTGTCTATGTCCCAGGCTCTAGCCTTGGGTGTATCACAGAGCAAGGACTAAGCATTTGCCTGTTCTTTTCTTTTATGTGGCCCTAAGATTATGGTTTACTAGATCCTGCTCCAGTTAAAAACATGCAACTTTCCTAGAGTCAAATGTTATCATAGGGGAGTGTCTTGATGATAGTGAGACTTATTAGATGACAGGCTCTTAGGAAGCCATCTCCCAGTTCTGTCAAACATGTGACACACAGTCATCTAAAGTTAACCTGGTCAGAAATCTAAAGAGTCCTGGGCATCATGTTTAGATCTGATAATGTAATCTACACAAAATTTTTCAGAAGCATGTTAAGCATCACATAGAATCTCCCCTTCTCAGGCCTCCTGTCTCCATACCACGGCCTTCTCTTTGCATATAGACTTCTTTTCACAGCCAATGGATTCAACCTGACTCCAGCCCTGTGACTATCTATTACCCTGTCTGCACCACAGCCAATGAATCTTCCCAAACACTAACCCTGAACAGAGTAATAAAGTTCTGCAACAATCCCACCCTTGACATACATCAAGTTTTGTGTGGTTCAGCAGGACCGTGATGCACTTTTTTAAGAACTTCGTTTTCATTATATTATTTCACAGCCCTCTGGCTCATAAAGTTCATACATTTGGAGTTCTTCGGCATGTGCTACATCTCAGCAGTTCATACTGCAGCTTCTCTAGGCTTTCCACAACTCACACTTGCATGGCAAGAGGAATTTTCCCTCTGCTTTCATTGACTGCCTCTTTCCCTTACCCTTCCACCTGGTTTGAGTCCTGTTGTGATCAGCCACAGCCTCCTTTGCATATGTGCTGTGGGGAGCAGTGTGGGGGCTGTTTTCCTTTTGAGAACTGGAATCATGTTCCTGGAAGAGCAAACACCTGTCCTTATTACTGTGTCCTTTACGAGGCTCTCTATTTGGCAAAAAATGGGAGCTCAGTGAATACTGATTTGAATTGGAATAAAACATGGGAAATATACGGTTTTTGGTTGTGCATTTTTTGGTACTTATAAGTATTTGTGATATTTTAAGACAATTGAGCCTAGTAGAATAGACAAGCAGCCTGTCCCTAAGATTTATTGATCATTGAATATTATTTTAAGCTTATGACTACAAGTCCACATATAACATATCCTTCTGATTTAAAAAATAGGATTAGAAATTTAAAGAGAATAAAATATATGCTATATATAATATATTAAGATTTAAAATATTTATTTTTATGTGTATGTGTGTTTTACTGCGTATATATGTATATATGTACATATGTGTGTGTGTGTACCACATGCATTCCTCAGAAGACAGCATCAAATTCCCTGGAACTAGAGTTACAGATGATTATTAATTTCTATGTGGGTGCTAGGAATCGGACCCAGGTCCTCTGCAAGATTATCCAGTGCTCTTAATTGCTTACTCAACTCTCCAGCCCTGCCTAATATCTCTGTACAAAAATAACTTTTATCTTTATGGAGTTCTTTTTTTAATTAATAGTTAAACCAATGAGCTTTGCACTGCCAGTTGAGTGTTCTATCACTGAGCTATAGTCCTCTTTTCCCCCTTTAGAGAGAATCTTAAATGTAGCCAAAGGTTGGCCTCAACCTCATCACTTTCCTGACTCAGCTTTCTGAATGTTTGGTGGGATTACAGATATAGGCTCTAACACCCAGCTAAAGATTAACTTTTAAAAGAACAAATAAAAAATTAATATATTTAATCACATGATAACAAGATTTTATGTGCTTTTAAGATAAATCATTTAAAAAGGAAATAACCTTATAAACACAGTTCTAAACATAAGATTATTAATTTGATCAAAACTTCCTTTAAAGTGATGTTAAAATTTGTTCATTTTGACACGAGGGTAAGATCTGTAAATTTACTAAAAGCTCAGGAAGACCTTAGGGTTTTCTTTTTAAAAACTCTGTCACATCATTTACTTTTAAAAATTTCTGAATAATTTATGTTCTCAGAAAACATCCAAAGACATTTTAAAAAATAATCCACATGGATGCCAAAATTAAAGAGAATATGATGCAGTATTTCCAAACTGCCTATGCTGTATTTTAAGAAAATGTGTTCCAATATACACTGTCATATTTAACATGATATATGTGATAGCAGTCTAGTCTCTTTATTTATGTGTCTACTTATGTGAGTGTATTCCTTTCTCTTTGCATCAGAGCAGCAGCTGCAGGCAAGCCCCACACACCAAGGCTTGGACAGGCTTGTCTGGAAGCTGTTTTCCATAGCTCGGATGCTCAGTAACCCAAGAAGAGAACAAAGGGATTTTGCTCTGTGAAGCCTAATTGCCTGTTGAATAAATAAACAAACAGATGAAGCACCACACGCATTAAACGAAGGTAAATATTGACCCTGACACCATATGCCTGCTCGGTGCCAGGGGAAGTGAGCTGGCAGGTTTCAGCAGCTAGGAGCCCAGCAAGCAGGCACTCCATCCCACGATAGCAGTCTGGGAAGACACAGAAATAGTAGTAAGGCCTCTGCTCATGCCTTAATCTCCTCAGACCCCTGAAGTCTCCCATCAAAGGCGGCCCATAAAATCAAAGTCCCAGGAAAGGAGGCATAAGAAGCATTATCGACTGTGTAGCAAGTGATAGTCTCGCAGGAGCCTTTACAAAGCCAGAGTTCTGACAGTAAGCATGTTTTTATTTTATCTCATGGTTCCCAAAGGAAGGAGAAATGGCCCTGTTGAGTGTGGAGGTCACTCTGGCATGGAAGAGCCCGCCACCAAGCCACCTGCCCCTCACTGGGGACATCCTCACCTCACCAAGCCTCATTTTACCATTCCTCCCTACGGGGGTCAGTATTGCCTTCACAACGCTGACACTGGACTAGCCTCTGTCACAGATTTCACAAGCTCATGCAAAGTTAACAACAGTAGCTTTTGGGTACCACTGAGTCACTGTCTCCTTGCTGCCCCCGTTCCTGTTTTGTATACCCACTGTAGAATTCAAAGAAAGGGTAGATAGGAGAGCTGGCCACTGTGTGACATCGACAAGAGATTTTCCCCTTAGCACCTCCTAGCTCAGGTGCCTAAGCATCCACATGTTCATGCACTCCTGCTCTGATCTTTAAAAGATGAACTGTGTTAGTTACTTTTCTGTTGCTGCGATAAAACACCTTGGCCCAGGCAAGTTACAGAAGGAAGAAATTTATTGTAGCTTATGGTTCTGCAGGGGTGAGTCCGTTATGGCGAGATAGAGTGGGGCAGGCAAGGAGGCAGGAGAAGGATGCTGAGAGATTAGGTCCTCAGTGCAAGCGCAAAGCAGAGAGGGTGAGCCGGAAGCAGGGGCTGAAAGCCTACCGTCATACTTCAAGCCAGGCCACACCTCCTAAACTTCCCCAAATGGTGGCACCAACTGGGAAGTAAGTGTTCAAATGCCCAAGTCTATGGCGGACATTGCTCACTCAAATCTAAGAAAGATTGAGGAAGGTCTGCACAATCCTTGCGGCACTTTGTACTACTGTACTATTACTTTTGCATTGTTATTACTTTCACATGGCTTTATTTGATACTATCCGACATTATTTATCAGAATTCCTTAATAATTGTTCACTTCCGCATTCATTTTTGATGAACATGCTAAAAATAATGAACACATTTAAAAACAAGTTTTATTTTGTAATTCTAAGTACAGACGCATAAAATGTCATGAGAGGGAAAAAAAGACAGGCACAAGATTTCAAAGACATCATTGCCTATTGTCTTAGCCACTTTCCTATTGCTGTGAAGGGACACTGTGACAAAGGCAACTTAATACAGAGTTTATTAGAGACTTGCTCACAGACTCAGAGGGTTAGAGTCCATGACCGTCATGGCAAGGAGTGTGGCGGCAGGCAGGGAGGCATGGTGCAGGAACACTGACAGCTTACATGTCAGGCAGGGAGAGCCAACTGGATTGACGGAGGTCTTTGAAACCAGTGACACACCTTCTCCAACAAGGCCACATCTCCCAGTCCTTTCCAAACAGTTTCACCAAGTGGGGAACAACATTCACACATAGGAGCCAGTGTGGGCCATCTTCACTGAAACCATTACCCAGTGCTGTCCTCATATGAATTGCTCTGAAGATAAGTCACTGATGTGTAGTTCACGTAAGGTACGGTTAACCAATGAATATGGAATGACGGGATGGTATGTGGCTCACTGTAGTACAGACACGCCTTCTGAGCACCCAAGTATTCCAATACTCCAAAGTGTCTTTACTGATTACACTTTTTTTCTTTTTTTTGGTTCCTGACCCAACTTCTGAGAGTTGTTCATATGCGTTTTGTCTCCTTGGACTGACTGCTTAGGATATTTCATACAAATGAAATATATACTATGTGAAACTCAAACCATAAAACCAAAAACAAAACAATCCTCTAAAATTAATGTATGTAAAGCTATTAAAATGAGTATTTATACCTATCAATGAGCAATAATTTCAATACATGAAATCAAAGCTAAATTTAATCTGATAAAATTAAGCCATTACATTTATTGTGATTGTAAAAGCGGAATCTAATAGTATGTTAAACAAAGTAGGAAATCTTGCTTTAACGTAGGTCTGTTTTTCGCACAGTTTTACTGAGTTGTCCAGGCTGGCCTTGAACTTGGGCCCCAGTGTTCCTGGTAGCTGAGCAACAGGAGTACACCACCGTGCCCAGCTCTAGCTCATATTTTAGAAAGAGCAGTAGTATGGCCATAATTTTGACTGTCTCTTAAGCACCGTGGCGTGCTTAGCAGCGTTCCTTTCTCCGCACCATCTGATGGCTCATCTATCGTTGTGACTATGCAAATTTCAGACACACGTTCTCCGGGGCGAGGGTGAGATGGAGGCGGGGGTCACTGTTAATTAAAACAGCAGAAATGCCAGGCAGTTATGCTGACGAAGCTGTTTTCTTCCACAGTTATTTCTTAGCCTTGTATTTAGCTGAAAGGCTCCATTCCAGATTAAAAAGGTGCCATGGTTTCTTTCTAGTGATGCCCTGGGTTTGTAGGGGTCAGAGAAACAGCATCATAAAAATATCAACACAGAGAACTGAACTGCAGTGTAGGGGTAAAAGTGGATGAGCCCCTTCTTCACTCCACCCCCTCTCCTCCCTCTGCATTCAGCCAAGGACCAGATCATCTTGGGTGATCGACCGACTATGGTCAGTGATGCCAGGTACCACAGCCACTGTCAGCCATACCTTAGTGGAGAAATGTGGCAAAGTGGGGTAGGATTCAGTGCCATATCCATACTGCTGCTTAATGGCTGAACCCAGGCAGCATGCATGGTGGGGCATCACGAGTCCTTTGCCCATCTTCGTAGACAATCTGGTCCTGCACTGAAGAATAGCATTAGCCTAGAACACTTGCCCAAATGCCCCCTGAGGATAGGGAACTGTGAGTCATGGCCATTTTGCTGCCGACATCGGGAGTCAATTTCCCTTAGGAATAAGGCCAGCGAAGTTGATTTGAGAAGACAATACAGAAATCTGGGGTAGTCAGAGCAAAGACGGCTGGGGAGGCGGCTCAGCTAGTTAAACGTTGTGCAAGCGTGAGGACCTGAGTTCAATCCCCAGCACCCACATGAAGAGGTAAAGTAGAGCATGTGCTTGTAATCCCATGCTGGGTGTGGGAGGGGTGACAGAGGGATCCAAGGGGCTTTCCAGCCAGCCAGCCTTGTCTAGTTATCAAGCTATCACATGCCTGTGAGAGACCCTGACTCAACAAACAAGGTGGATGGATCCTGAGGAATGAACTTGAGGTTGACCTCTGACCCCTGTACCCTTACACATACCCACATGTGTACCCATACATGCTCATGCCACACACACACACACACACACACACACACATACACAAAAACAGAGAGAGAGAGAGACAGAGAGAGACAGAGAGAGACAGAGAAAGCATGTAGAGTTTCTGAAATACACTTTCATCTTTGGCCCAGTGGTCAAACATGGAAGCGAGCTGCCCTTGGGCGCTTATCATGTGTGTCTTTATAGGTACATTTCTTGCAGCAGTGACTCTTCAGGGAAAGGAAAGGATATAATTATGAAAAGCCTCCCTAGTGGTGGCCTGTCTCCTAAAATGTTTCTAGGGTTTACCAAGAAGATTGCTCTGTCTGAGATTGAAAGGGGGTTTAACTAAGGTCCACGGAAGGTATTGTTTGATAAAACACTGAAAGCATAGTGAGTATTTCATTGTGCTTAATACCTGAGGGCCCAGGAAGGGAGAGAAGAACTTGAATATTTTTACTGAATAGGCAAAACTTGTTTTAAGGACTGTTGGGGAGATGGTAAAGACTCTCAAGAAGCACCATTTGCCAGTTGGCTTTTGTACTGCATTTGTTTAATCACACATGGCCGTACTTACTACAAGGGAATCTGAGAAACGTGTCCAGCTAAAGTGCGTGTGTATGTGTGGGGGAGTTAGCTTAAGATAGGGCTATTTACTTGTATCTGTGGAGAATGAGAAGTCAAGCCTTGCAGAACAAGAGGTCTCTTAGATAAGCTTAGGAAAGGTCTCTTCCCAATATACCTTTGACAGCTCTAGACAGGCATACTACATTTTGGAGTTTGGACTAAATTGCCCAGTTAAAAGCTGTGGATATCAATAAAAAGCCCAGTGTTAGGAACAAGTCTCCTCTATGCCCTTCAAATATTACAGGCCATTGCCACTGCTCTTGGGCACCCTCCAAAAGCTGATAGTAAGACCCCATTGCTGAAGACATCACATACTCGTGTCACAGAACATGGAGATATCGAGCTGGTACTGGTCTGGAAGCTAACCATCCATACTAGTGAGCTTTCATAGTATTGGAAGGTGTTATGTGTGATCTCAGAAAAGAAACCATCACTCTTGTCCAGCCGGGACCCCCGTGGTTTACTGGAAGGATATGCCCACTGGCGTAGCTGTGGCACAAATGTCAATTTCTAGTTAGTTGGCTTTGAAGACTGCTCTGCAAGTGGGAACCCATACACAGGGCAGTTATTGGAACCGAGTACCTGTAGCTAGACAAGTCATAGCTGGTAGGAGAGAGCCTACTGCTGTTACTCTTCTGACGAGACATTTTATTAAACCAACTCCTACTAACGTCTCTTTGTAGCCATACATCAGTGCATCTCTCAGACCTCATCAGAGAAGCGTCTTCCTGCAGTATGTGGTTATTAACAGAGACCCACACTGGTCATAGTGAAGAGAATAAGCAACTACAGCGCTCATTCCTAAATAAGACATTACATCCCTCTCCTTGCCGCCCAAGGCTCAGGGATCGTTGCAGAAGAGGGGCTGGGGAGAATGGAAATCCAGAGGTGGTAAGAACCAGAGGGGTGGATGAGGACGAGGGAACAATGCCTCTCCTACGCAGTAGGGCAGCTGCATATACGAACGCACTGTGACAGCACGTGCAAGACTGCTCAAGCTCAGGCCAATGGGATCACAGTGCAGAGTGGGGAGATGGGTACAAGGTCCCTCATAGATCTGAGGGTCTATTGGGAACTGATGAAACACAGCGATAAAGACACAATGTTTGGAATTCTGAGAGACTTGATAAAACGTTTTTAAAGCTGTAGTTATCTATATACCACATGCTGTCTTAGCAGCTACAGTCAACGAGCTGAGTCGGGATGCCTCTGCCCTCAGGAAGCTTACAGGAAGTGAGAAGACACATACAGAATATACTTAGTAACTCATAATCCTACAGCCAGGAAACAGTCTACTTAATAATAATTAAAAAAGTCACATGGCATTTTCTAGGACCCTGTCATACTTTATGACAGTGTTCTAGTCTAAGTAAGATTAACGCTTGCCTAGGACTGTCACTCGATGAGACTGTGAGTAGTATGAGGTGGAAACCAACCTGTCATTGCTATGCCTGACACACAGAGAATGGACGATGAGTCCTGGATACTTAGATAAAAGGAGCTGTGAGCCAAAGGGAATAAGATGTATAATTTATATAATGTAGAGCCTTGATATGTGGATGTACATATTTGAGAAAGAAACAAGGTATAGAGTGATTATTTTCCATGAACATATGGTATCTATTTTGGACTATGATTTATCAAATGATCTCGTGTATTAAAACCACAGTTTGTACGCTTGACATTTGTTGGTTGTCTGTACCTGTTTTCTCACGCTGTAACTCCCTAGTTATTCCTTCTGGTTCGTATTTGAGGGCCCGTGTGAACCCAGACGTGCTAATTTTCCTATTGTTCCAAAGGCGTGGTTTGATTTAGGCTAGGCTGGTCAGCACAATCAGCCATAGCCACAGGGATTACTTCGGTGTTAAGCAGCAGTGTCGTCATCATCATCATCACCGCCATCATCATCACTTCCATAGCTTTCCTGATTTACTGGGTTCCAGTCCTGTGATAACACCGTGAGGTAGACGTTCAGCAGTCCCTTCTGCACCGCTCTGTGTGCTACCTGGACTGTGTTACCTGTGTCTCTGAACCCAGGCAGGTTGGCTCTGGAGCCTGCTCCTAGGGACTTCACTGAGTCATTTGTGACTAAAGCTGGTCAATAAGTAAGCTGGACCTCAAGAAAGAAAGGTGGATGGCTCGCTTCAATGTGTGTGGTGTGGTGAGCAGATGTGAGTCCTGGAATGCTTCCAGCATCCGTTTGCTTCAAGGGAGGCTAGGCTGAGTTCAAGGCCAATATGTGGAAGTGGCAGAGGTAAAAGGACTCAGAAACCTGGAACCAGTGCCTTCATGGCACTGTGGAAGTTATAGGCAGAAAGGCAGTAAACTCTTTATTTCAAGCAGTGGAAGAACACTCTGACACCACTTGATTTACTTTTTTAAATGATTTATAATTTTCTTACATATATCTGCTATGTGAAAAGTTTTATTTTAGTATCCTTTGCTTATATTCACCAATAACCATGACATAAATGTAGTGATGTTACCATAACATTAATCATGTTATCTTAGTAAAGAAGACTACTGTAAACATGACCCTGTATAATGCCATGCTCCTTCTATTATCCAGATAACACATTTCCCCAACATTTTAACATTCTGAATTTGGGGTATATCCCACAACTGATGATGTCTTTAATCAACTGAGAGCATTTTTCTCTTTCTTGGTGGTGAATAAAAGAACAGCAGGCAAACAATTGATGGCACCTTCAATTCAATGTGAACATGTGTGTACATATTCTCCCTCTTAAGTATTGCTTTACCTTATTTACCACCCAGACTGGACATATTCAGAGATATTACTAATAAATACAAGTATACACAACAAAGAAATTTCATACATCCCTAGAGTTTAATTGGGGATTAGGTAATAAGCAGTAAACTATAAATGAGAAAATTATTAGGTATTCCTTAACACCAGGAATCCTACGATCAAGGACAAGGCAATGTCCTTATGTCTCAGCAACCTTGTCTGAGATATAATTCAGTGAGGGGATCAGATTGTTATGTTCGTTCCATACTTCAGCTGCTACAGCTCTTCTGTGATTGTGTTTCGTAACTGTGCTGTGTAGGTATCAGCAGCACCAGCTGTAGTCGGGATATCACTATGAAGCAGATTAGGTAAATTGTTAAAGCTGGCTTCTCATTTTGAGCAACTTATCTAAGGCTTCTAGAAGAAGAGATCATGGCCATTCTTATGTCTTGTCTTGGACATCAGCTCATGCTCTCTCTAATAACACTGTGAGTGTAAATTCTTTTTAATTGTTCTTTGTAGGCTTAGATTTTCCAACCTAATTTATTTAGGGTTCTTAAACACTTCTATCTTCCTTCCAACCCACCGAAAGAAGGTTATTAGGAAAAGGGGGTTGTGGACTATTTTAAACATAGTTCCTTGGGGTGAGTCTACTCTTCCTGGTCCGGATATCAGCAGTCCAGTCCAAAATCCAACACCAAACAGCAACAAGAATCAGCACAATTCAGCAGAAACAGTAAGACCCCACCAAATCGGAATGAGTCATTGCAAGACTCAATCAGTTGTCTGGAACGTTTATCTCTGCAAAGTGACGGGTCGAAGAACAAAGGCCAGTGAAGCGATGTCGATCCAAAAGTATCTCACTGTCTATAGGCTTCTATCTCCTCTCTTCAGAGTCTACCTACGGATGCTTTCAGCTGCCCAAATCATGCTCCTCGCACAAGACAGCTTTCAGTAAAACACCCTGCACCCTTTCACAAGACAGCTTCTGGCAAAACATCACATGGCACATCTGAGTCTTCAAAGAAACCAGAAACTTCTATTTCAGTTCCACTTTGTTTGTTTTAATGAATTGTAGTTCATTAGCAAACTAACTGGTACTAGGGTCTGAGCCTAGGTCCTCACACATGCTAAGCAAGTACACATGAATTAAGCTACATTCTCAGATCTGACTTTAAAAGAAAACGTTATTGTTTTGAGATAGGGTCTCACTTTATAGTTTAGCCTGGCTTAGAACCTGCTATGCAGCCCCGGGTGGTCTGTAGTTCGTAACGATTTTCTTGCCCTGTCCTCTGAAGTATTAACATTACAGTTGTGAGCCACCATGCCTAGATTGAGACAGGATTTTGCTGTGTGGCTTCAAGTGACTTCAACCCCTCGATCCTCCTCTTTTAGCCTCCCGAATGCTGAGATTACAAGCACATCAGCCCTGACAACATAAGAGAAAGGAGTCAACTTAAGAGCTCAATTGAAGATGCTTAAAGGAAATTAGCAGGTGCCACACTGGCAACGAGGTTTCTATAGGTCCTTACGCATTTAACATGTGTTTATTGAGCCTGCTATCCACTGAGCAAGTGCCGGATTCTTGGAATACAGCAAAAGATAGCTTTTGTGTACAACGCTGCCCTGGTTATCTAGAACTACAGTCAAACAGGAGGGTGGCATTGTACATGGTACCCAGTCCCCATCTCAGGGTCAGGAGAGCTCCGTGAAGGAGGGAGAACAAAGCAACAAGTCTAAGCAGAAGTGAAACCAAGCAAGATGAAAATTGGTTAACAAGTGCAGGTTTGCCGAAGAAAAGGGTATCGGGATGATAGTTAAGCTTAGCACGCAGCTCACAGAACGAGAGAAGGCCTAGTAACCTAGGACTCAAGGCAGTGACGCACAGGATAACTACTGGTGAGGAGATGGCATCACTTCCTGAAGGAGACTTGCCTGCCGCAACCCTCACCTCCTGAGCTCCGCCTCCTTACATTCTTTATTTAAAATTTTTATCTCACGAAATTAATACTCTTATAGTTACTTGGCCACAGAAATACTATTCAAGAAATTAAATTTATTTTTATAAAAAATCTGACAGGACACGGAATTATGTCAGGGTTTAAGAGCCCTGGCTGCTCTTCCAGAGGACCCACATTTGAGTGCCAACACGGGCATGCAGCTCATAAAGTTCCTCCAGTTCCATGTCTTAGTTCCAGGAGGTCGGACACATTCTCCAAGTTTCTATGGAGGGACTAACACTCACAAGACTAAGTTGTTATTACATCGATACATTTTATTCATGAAGAAACCTGAACATAGTATCTAGGTAAAACAGGCAATACATTAAATCCTGGGTTAGGACTTAGGAAAGGAGTCCCATTCTAACTGAAGTCCAGCTTCATTAAGGAACAGTTTGACAGAATTCATGTTCTAATATAAGAATCCATTTTCATGGTTTAAATTTTTCAATGGCAATTCTAAAAACTTTAAACTTCCTTTTAAAAAACAAGAGATGGCAATGCCTGGGGCCGCAGATCCCAGGATCAAGAGCTGCCATTGTCTTGTCTTTTCTCTCTTTCATTTACCACTGTAACCAGTAAAGTGTGTTTGTATCATAAAAACAAGCAAACCTGGGTCGAGGGAGATGCTCAGAGGGCAAAGGTTCAGCCTGATGAGCTGCGTTGGATTCTCAGGATCCGCATTATGCAAGGAGAGAACCAATTCCCAAAAGTTGTCCTCTGAATTCCACATGTGCCCTGTCTGTACAACACAGCAATAAACAAAACATTTAAAAATTTAAGACCAAACCAAAGATGGACCTTTCCAATTTTGCATAGTTATGTGTTCTTAAAAAAACTTTTGACAATTTTCTGTGTCAGTACATTATCTATTTGGTCTTTTCCAGGTATTCTATTATATGTGCATACCATGGTCAACTTAAAAATTCCCTATTATTGGATTTAGACTGTTCAAAAAATTTTAATATTATAAAATTGCTATAGTAAATATATTTGTACATATATATGTAGCTATGCTTTAAGTTCCCAGACATTGACTGTTTAAATCAGAGTGCATGCATATTTAAAATATATTTATGACAGGTTGCATTACAGAAAACTTAAGTCACTTTCTAGCTTTCCCAACAACGCATCCAAATGCCATTTTACCTGTCTGTATGTCTGAGGAATGTGTGTGTATGTGTGGATGCACATGTGTGTGGAGGCAAAGGTTGATGCGATGTGTCTTCCTCCATTGCTTCCCACCTTCTCTTGTGGCACAGTTGCTCACTGAGCCTGGTGCTCAGGGTAGGCTGTCTGAGCTCCGGGGATCTGTCTGTTTCTTCCCTCTCGGTGATAAGGTCACAGGCTTGAGGTTGTGATCTCTGTTTTATTTTTCTTACCATGGCACTATGGATCTGAACTCAGGGACTGTGCAGCAGGCACTTTGCTGACCAAGCTGCCTCCTCAGCCCCTCGCCCCATTTTATCCCACTTTTTGTCAACCTTTGGAGTCCTCTCAATTAGACAGGCAAATGATAAGAATCTGTTGTTTAGAAAGCTGAAAACAAACCAGCAACAACCCCAAACCTCAAGATCCTAAAAGGACAAGACTGCTCAAGAATAAAGAAGGAGATTAGGGTGTTTCCAAAGTCAAATTCTAAAACATTTGTACTAAGTACAAACCATCTCAATGCATTCACCAACAAAGACTTTGCTTTAAAATTTCGTAAGAGCACTCAGTAATCCCGAAGAGCCTTTATTTGGAGAGCAAAGGAGGAAACGGCTTTCATGGCAGGGCAGTCTTGGGAAGTGAGTTTCCTTGCAACATGGGCAACAGCCGGAGGCATTTCAATAAATGCCATCTTGGGCTTCAGGACTTAGAAGGGAGGGTAACTGGTTAATGACAGCCTGAAATGAGTCAGAAGGCAGGAGAGTCTTCAAAAGTGTACGTGCCTGGGCACATTCTATATGAGATAGAAAAGTGAGTATGTCGTCCAAGTAGCCGAGGCAATAGTATTACAAAACTCAAGCAAAGATATTTCCTCTCTTTAAAAGCTGTTCTTTCTGTTGGGATCAACTTGACAGGGTCTTCAATTATTTTCCTTGACAGGCATTGACTTGATGGGTGAGCTAGATTAGCTGAGAGACTACCGGTAAAGATTATCCCCCAAATTATTTGTAGGTAATTAGGAACAGCTTCTACCATTTTTCTCTGAAAAGGCAGGAGATAACCTCTAGTGGTCTGCAAAATGACCTTGGATCACTGGTGGAATTTGCTAGACATTCTCAAGGCCAGCTCCAGACCTTTTTGACTCTGGGGGTCAGGCCAGGAATCTGTGTGTTACCAAGTCTTTATGGTGTTCCGCCATTGTACCCACCCATATTTAAGTAATGAAATTATTTGTGTTTATCACCCATGTTTTCAAGTTTTTTTTTCCTTTGTCAAATTATTGTTAAGTTTCAGAAGTTTGGAGATGTAAAGTTAATAAAAAGGTGAGAGATGACTCGGGCTGTTTAAACACAGCTCTCTAATGAGAATAGTGTTTGAAAAAGAGTTCTGGAGGCTGGAGAGAGAGATGGCTCCGCCATGAAGAGCCCTTTCTGCTTTTGTAGAGTTACTTCCCAGAACCCACACAGGGCTGATCACAGCTGCTGGTAACTCTAGCTCCAGGGGATTCAGCATTCTCTCTGGCCTCCACCACACTCTTGCACGCACGCCTGCAAGCACGAATGCGCGTGCACACACATGCAAACCAAACCACCTAGCAAGCAATTCTGTGTCTAGCATTTTGAAGTGCACATTTCAGCCAGGGTGGAGGATGTCTTTGTAAAGTGAAAGATCTTTTTTCAGGACAAAGATTTTTGAACTGTTCTTAGATGGTGCACATATTCCTGTAGAATTGTATTTACCCTGAATCTGGTTTGGTTCAAAAGCTTTAAATAGAATATACTACGTCGTGCACATAATGAAAAACAATTTTTCTGATAAAATTATTAGATCTCATTAAAAATTTCAAGTAAGAAACGGCCAAACTGTTAACCACTGTGACATCATCTTCCTTTGTGCACAATAATAGTGAGATATCCAAAGCCCTTCAGTAAGACTCCAAAGGGGCAGCCCTGTGTGGTAGCTTTCCCTTAGGTGTGTGTGGTGTCCCATAGTGAGTTTAATTTGTGTGTGTGTGTGAAGTACTGACCCTATGACTGTATTTAGAGATGGGGTCTACAAGGAAACAACTGAGGTTAAATGAGGTTGTAAGAGTGAGGCTGACACCTAAGGATTTGTGTCCTTATAACAAATCCTGATGTGCTGATGAACACATACACAAAGAGAATATGCAGCAAGATGGAGGTTGCCTTCAAGCCATGAAGGTCTTTATTAGAAATGGACCTTTCTGCTGTAACTAACTTGGACTTCCAGTTTCCAGCAAAATGTCTACTCTGTAAGCCACTTAGTCAATGATGTTCTGTTATGGCAGTGTGAGCTGACAAAGGTGATGAGCTTAGTCACTTTATAATGTTCAAAATTGGAAAACACCCAAATGAATTAAAAAATACATGTATACATGCATACATAGTATAGTCACATGTATCTCTGTGTGTATGTTTGTGTCTGTGTATAATGAGATGCTACTGAGCAATAAAATTGAATGAACAATTTATACAACACGAATAAATTTCACAATAATTATACTGAGTGAAATAAACCAGACCCCCCCCCCCAAAAAAGAATTGACACCGTGTGAATCCATTATATAAACTTGAAAAAGTGCAGCTAACCTGCAGTGACAGAAAGCAGATCTGTGGTTGCTTGGGCAGGGAGGTATGTGAGGGAGGGGGACAAGCATGCCGGCGTAACCTAGAGTCAGCTTGATTGTGGTGCTGCTCGAACGGGTGTATATATGCTAAAGTGTAAGCTGTATACATTAAATATATGTAGCTGTGGTGTGTCAGTCATACTCAGCAATGCTGCTTAAAAAAACTGTGGAATTTTATCATCCATAGGGAGCTTCAGTTTTGTATTAAACAGATTTTCTTTAATGTTCTTATCTCTCATCTCTGATAAAGAGATGGAAAAGAAAATTCCTCACTTAGTAAAGGCTGTTGGATGTGTGGAAAGCCATGGCTTTGTAACAAAATTACTGCCCCACCCCCAACCCAGCATCTCCATCACCAGGAGGGGCAACAGACAAAAACCCTACACCAAAAGGACCAGAGAACAGGCAATGACTGCGCACTCACAGCAGAGAAACAAGAGGCTTTTGCAGCCTTAGACGGTCCTGCTGCATACCGTGGCAAAAAAAGAAAACTATTAAGGTATATCTTTCAATCACACTCGGCGATTCATGACAGAAAGGAACATTGCAGAAAGGCCCCCACAGTGAAATGTTAAAGCCCACAGGTTTAAGCTGGATACAGCTTTTTACAGTAGGACCCAAAGTTCCATATAGAATTTGATTAAAATCTCAAAGCCTCCCGCAATATCAGAAGCACTGGGAGGTAACCTAGGGTTTTACTGGACGTTGGATACATCCAATATTTACTGGAAGTTGGGCAGGGGAAAGCGAGGTTTCACTCAGAAGTCCTTTGTGGGACATCACTGTCGACAACTATGTCCAACTGTTGCAAAACTGCTTTCATTTTCCTGGGTAGGAAACACAAAGTTTTTACTTAAGCGCTAGCTTCCTAGGTTTTAGGCATTTTTTTTTTTTTTGAGTTTTGACTATTCAAGCTAACAAGGGATAGAAGAGGAAATTCATAGCTGATGCCAAGCTTTTTATTTTTTATTTTTCTCTCTTTTTAGTAGTTGATACAGAGTTCTGCGAGGCACAGCCCCGCGGTGCGCCCTCCCTCGCCTCCCCCCACCCCGCCTCCTCCGGCATCAATTCGCTGCCGCTTCCCAGCTAGACAGAGCTCAGACTGCACCTGCTCCCTGGGCCGGCGGGGGGTCCCGAGTCTCCCGCACTCAGCTTGCGCTGCCTGTGCACGGACACGACGACCCGCCAGGGGTCACTGCAGCCTCAGAGCCATTGTGCCCAGCAGCGCCTGGCTCCCGCCGGCCGCGCAGAGGGCGTGGGAGCCCGGGAGCGCAGAACGCAGGGGTCGGAGCCGAGCCGCGCCTGGCCCGCCGCGGGGTGGGGTGGGGGGACCAACCTCCCGGTCTCCCGGGGAAACGGACGCGGGGACCTCGCGACGGCGCGCGCGTTCTCGCCGGGACCCGCAGGCGCGCGGCCGGGCTGAGCACCTCCGCTCCCAGCGGAGACCCCGCCCTGAAGGGGGCGATCAGGTCACGGCCGCGGGGCTCTCGGCCGACGCCCCGGTGCCGGGGCCGGTGGCACCTGGGTTGCTCCCGCCCAGGGCTCCGCCCCGCGAGCGGCCAAGAACTTTCCCGAGCCTCCGCGGCCTGGCGCCCCGGCTCCTGCGGTGCCGGCCCGCAGCTCCTCCGACGCCGGGCTTTGCGGGACGTTCGTCGGGAGCGGCGTTCGGTCCCCGAGGAAGCTTGCGCTTGGCCGTCTCCGCGGGATGAGTTCGGGGACCCCCGGACGGAAGCCGCGGCCCGCCACCGGCTGACCGCGGTGAGGAGCCCCGGCCGGTCCTCCGCGCCCCCGGAGCTGGCTGTGACGGTGGCCCTGCGTCCCGGGTGGGGTGTGTGTGTGTGGGAGGGTCGTGGTCACCCCCCGACACAAAAGGGAAGCCGAGCGCTCCGCTCTCCGCGGGGCGGGGTCGGCGCTGGAAGTGCGCGCCCCGCGGAGACTCGGGAGCCGCGGCCGGGGAATCGCTCCGGTGCCTCTGGCTGGCCGCCCTTACGCCCGGCGACTCCTGTCGTCCCCAGGTCGCCGCCCCGGTCTTCGGAAGAGGAGCCGCAGCCGCAGGATGCGCGGGGACGCGCCGCCCCGGGCGCCCCGTTCCGCGCACGCTGCTCCGGGTTCCTGACGCTCCGAGGCGCGCTCGCCCTCCCGCCTCCGCCCTCCGAGCATCCCGGGGCTGCCCTCTCCGTGGCCGCCGGACCCCGGACCTCGTCCCGCCGGGGGCACCCCGGCCAGACGCGCGCCTCTCGCCCTGCGCGCGGCGCGCACGGTAAATTAATGCTTCGCGCTTGAGTTGGGGGAGGAGGAGGAGGCGGGCGCCGCGGTCGCCGCTTTCGCCCGGCTGGAGACGCTCTCGGCCGACATGGGCTGCTTCTGCGCCGTCCCGGAAGAATTTTACTGCGAAGTTTTGCTCCTGGACGAGTCCAAGCTGACCCTCACCACCCAGCAGCAGGGCATCAAGGTAGGCACAGCCCCCGGGGGGCGCGGGGCGGGGTCCGCGACGTGGGGGTCCGCGGCTTTGTCTCTCAAGGCTGAGATCTGTCCAGCCGGCCGCCGGCGGAAAGGCAGCAGTCCCCGGCCTCAGACGGAGGGGGGCCCCCGTTCGGGCTGCGCTGACTCGGAGTTGCTTAGAAAAGTAACTCTGCTGTCCCGAGCGGCCCTCGACGCCCCAACTTCCGGCGACAGAGATGGACTCTGTCCACCCCTGGGGTCCCCCAGAAGCCCCCGGGTCCCTCGCAGCTCCCCGACGGGCGCGGGATGGAACGGACAGGCTGGGCAACGCTATGTCTGCCCTGAAAACAGCTCTCCTTTCCGCAAGCGGCGGCTCTTATCTCTGTCTTTAAGTGAGCATCTCACAAAGCAGATCCGTCATCGGGCTGCTCCCGGTTGTGGTCATGAGAAATGTATTGCTCCTTCTGACCTAGAGGAGCCGCCGAAAGCCTGCGAGCCCGCGCCGACCCACTTCCTTAATTTTCAGTCTTTTTAGACCTGGCGACGACCTGCGCGTTTGTTTCTCTTTGCCAAGAATTTAACTAACCCCCCAACCCCAACTCTGTGCACGCGTGTGCCCCTGGGCTGTGGGGCCCGGGATAGAGTTCCCTATGCCCTCTTCCCTAGTCTTGTCACTTCAGAAGTTGCCCGCAGGAGGTGGGTCCTGGGCATTTCCATGGGGTGCCTGCCTAGATTACCTTTATGCCTATCAGAAAAACTGTTTCTGGCTAGGAGCCTCTCCGTGGATGTTGCCAGTTGGGGCACACAGAATTAGCATTTCATGAGTGTAATCCTTTTGCAGAAGAAAGGCCATAGTGACCAGTTAAAGCTAAAACACTTAACCCCTTGCATTGGGAAATATCTTGAATATCGTTCCTCAGGAATTATAATAGGCAAAATTCAATCCAATTCTCATCTTTAGGTTTTTCCCAATAACAATAAAACAGTATTATATTTTTAACACTTCTCTATGTTATTAGACACCCCCCTCCCCCCCACTAAGAAAGCAGGAAAAAAGCAAACCCTTACTGTGCAATACGGTGAAGCACTTTGTGGCCAAAATTAAAACAAAAACAACAAAAAGGGACAGTCCATGGTAACACACACAGATACCCTGGTGGGGGAGTGGAGACAATCAGAAAAAAAGATAAGTTATGATCTGATGCTAAGCCAACAAAGAGATCTTTCTGAAGTGCAAAGGATAAATGCATCTGGAATCTCGAGTCATCAGCAGCAAGAGCTTCCCATTTAATCATGAAAGGCATGTCCCTGTCAGCTGTGGCTAGCTTAGATTAGTCTGTCAGGAGAGCGGCCAAGTCTTGGGATCAAATGGAATAAGTTTGCAAGAAACGTGAATCAGAAATCCTGATCCACACTTATTTTTAGTAACTCCATAGCATTTACCTTGTTTTAAAAATGGGCTGAAGCCTGGTAAGTGATTCAAAGGCAACAACAGCTTCAGAATACTGTTATTTTGGCTGAGTGCCACACAACAAAACAGTATTTAAAGCAGGCTTTGGTTGGAAGTAATCATTTTCACCACAAGCTTGGTCTCTTTCTGTGTCACAAAAGCATGGCGTGCTGATTTTGACGTCCATGTGTGTAACACAGATGTTGTCTGCTGGAGTTAACCACATTATCTGCAGCTACTATACCTTCTTAAAAATGTGTGCCTTAGGACGTTCTACCTATGGTACGAACTAAACTAAGCATTTGTATATTTACCAACAGTATGAGCTCTGCAAAAGCATCTCCCATGTAAATGACACTCAGACATGGATTGAACACCTGTGTTGTACCATACACAATTGGCTTTTAAAAAGATTCTCTTGACCTTCTTATGTTATGACATATAGGTGCAAATACTATATAAGTAATTCTGTTCATTTATTTTATGTGTATTGGTGTTTTGCCTGCCTGCATGTCTAACTGGGTGTTGGATCCCCTGGCACTGGAGTACGGTTGGTTGTGAGCTGCCGTGTGGTGCTGAGAGTGGAACTTGGGTCCTCTGAAAGAGCAGCCAGTGTTCTTAACTGTTGAGCCATCTCTCCAGTCCCAATTATTGTGTATTAATTAGATAAATTTAGCTTCTACTTTAGTTCACAGGTGAATAATGACTTTTAAATCAACAATCAATAGCTGCTATTACAGTGTTCTCTGTGGGTAGTTTACTTGGTGACTTTCACTACCACCAATAAAGATCAAAGTTAATGGAAGGTCCTGGTATTTCTAAGGGAGATGAGGCCTGCACCCCTCTATTTGAAAGCAGAGAAGAGATGCCTATATCTTCAGGTCTTAGAAATATAGAAATTGGATGAAAAAGAGTCAGGGTCTTGTGAGTAGTCAGGAAGAGAAAAAGCTTAGAGCAGAATTTTTCCAGCAGCATGCCTGAGATTTAAAGCTTGGAAAGTTGACAGAAGTTTAACTCTGGTTGAAGCCATTACACTAGAAAATGTATCTCTTGTAAGTACTGGAAGTAAAAATAAGAAAAAGGGTAAAAAAAATACTTGAGAAATAAACTTGGCTGCTGATCATGGCCAAACACCGATTCCCAACTTATATCTCATGTTGCTGAAAACACGTTTTACAAATACTTTGAACACATACTCAGTACTTCCAGAACTTTAGGGTCATATATTGTTTGAAAATCTTGGCTTTTTAGCTTTATGTACTCGATGAAATTATTTTTTGTATACACACACACACACACATCCAAGAGACGGTTTCCCTGTGTAGCCTTGGCTGTTCTGGACTTAATTTGTAGACCAGGCTGGATCTCACAGAGATCCTCCTTCCTCTGCCTCCCTGAGTGCTGGAAAGAAGGGTGTACACCATCATGCCCTGATTATTTTTGTATTTTTATACTAGCAAAATTATTCTCAGAAGTTAAATAAAAATATAAACAAAGGTAAACAATATCTCCTTAGAAATTAAAACAGAAAAATACAGATTAAAGTTAGTTAATTAACTAATTAATTAACTAACTAACTAATTAAGACAGAGGCTCACATGTAGCCCAGGCTGGCCTTCAGCTTATGACAATCCTTCTGCCTCAGTTTCCCAAGTGGTGAGATTTTAGACTAGGCAGGAGCCACCACACCTAGGCTATGTTGTTGTCTTTTTTTAATAGAAGGAATTTTACCGATTCCTATGTGATTTACTTAAGAATTTTCTTGAAAAAATCTGAACAATAAATGAGAAATATCTTTGGTGCTAAAGAGATGGCTCAGTGGTTAAGAGTGCTTGCTCCTCTTGCAGAGGACCACAGTTCAGTTCCCAGAACCCACGTGGCAGCTCACAACCACCTGCAACTTCAGTTCTGTGGAGCATCTTTTCTGACCCCCATAGGCTCCTGTAGCACTTGGTGTGCATACATACCCTCAGTTGCTTCCATTTCCACACAAAGTACATGCTAAAAGAGAAAGGTCTCTGCACGTCTGTTAAAATTATGCATTGTGGGTTAGAAGACTAACTGTAGCTATCAAATATAGACGTTTGAGAGAAGCTTGGGAAGCATTTTGTGTGCGCCACTGAAAAGTCCTTCTTGGATTTTATTTAAGTACCAGATTACAAATTGAAAAGTTAGTTTTCCATTACTTAGGTAGAAGATTTTTCATTGAAAAAACTTGTGTGCTGATAGAAAGCATTTCACTATGTGGATGATAGTTGCACATCTTATATGTTAAAACAAAAAAGATGTATCATTTACATAAAAATAATTTTTTGTTTAAAAATTAATTAGGAAAATAAAAGGCGGTATATTTTTGTTTCCATTCTAGTGTTACTTATATATTTGCATTTTTCCTTTTGAGGTGACCTTACTTGACAAGACAGAAATCATTTTTCCTTCAGTCCCATGCTGAATCCAGTCTGAGAGTTAAGACCCCAGTTCGTGTAAGCTCAAAGCTGCCGGTCATGTGTTCAGCCAGCACATAGCTTTCAGCTGTTTGTTCTATGCTGCTATCTCTTTGGTTTATTCAAGTGAGTGTTTCTCCTACGGTTGGCCTCAGGTTTTGAGTAATGTTTGTTCTGGGAAACATTTGTTAGGCCTTTGTGGTTCTCTTAGCAGGGAGAGGTGGAGCTCTCTTTTTGTAATCTTTGAAAACGAAACTTGAATGTGGTTCAAACTATTTTTCTGCGTTGTTATTTGGGGAACAAAAGATTTTTTTCAGAGGAAAAAGTCACAAGCTCTGATTGTAAATTTGACCGGTAGAATTGTTATGCAAATATGAAAAAGGTTAGTATTTTTATTTTACCAAGATTTGGTCCTCTGAATGAGCACTAAAGTACTTATTTCTGGGTGTGATGATTAAATTAATGAAACTAACACGACAGTAAGATAGGAATTCCATTAACTTAAAAAATTTACTTATATGTGTTTGAATGTTGCCTGTGTGTATGTCTGTGTACTGTGTGTGTGCCTGCTGGTGCCCACAGAGGCCAGAAGAGGGTGCTGGATCCCCTGGAACTGGAGTTACAGATGGTTGTGCGCTGCTCTGGGAGAGCTGAGAATTGAACCCGGGTCCCCTGGAAGAGCAGCCAGTGCTCTTGACTGCTGATCTCTTCAGCCCCTCCATTAGGTTTAGAGATGCCACATATAATCTATCCATTTTAAACATAGAGTTCATCCATTCACCGTTAAGTACTGTTACCTTTGGCCCACTCTGAGGTTCCTGTGGCAGTGCCGTGAGCTAGTTTTGATTATTTAATCAGAAACTTCCCAGAGAATCAGAAAAAAGTAGTTGTCGGTGAGGTTTTAAAGTATATGCATCTCATGAAGAATTTTAAGTTTCATTTTACTTGGACTGGTAGGAAAAAAAAACCTCAGAAAGGTGGTGGCAGGGAATGGAAGAAACAGTTTTCACAATTTTTATTATATATATATATAATATTATATATAATAATAATATATTATATATATGTGTGTGTGTATGTGTGTTTTTTGAGACAGGGTTTCTCTGTGTAGCCCTGGCTGTCCTGGACTCACTCTGTAGACCAGGCTGACCTCAGACTCACAGAGATCCTCCTGCCTCTGCTTCCCGAGTGTGGGGATTACAGGTGTGCCACTCTTTTGGTCCTATGATTTACATCTGAGTGATGAGGAGCTTTAGAAAGACGCCTGTCATTTCAGAACCCCAGCTTTACCCTCTATAAAACATCCCAGAGTCTCTTGAGGCTTTGTGAATGGGGTTCCTGCTCATTGCTCTGTACCCCTTTTGCCTTTCTCTGAACACCCCCTCATCTGAACCAGCCTTTAATACTATCAAGGGTCTCATCTGCTCAGACATTTTCAGCTGAGCCTGACTAGGCAGGATCGAGCAGCGCCCATCTGTACCTCACACATCTTTGTCTCAGTACCCAACACACAAGCATTATTTCTGGACTCATCCGCCTCTTCCTGTAGCTTGCGAGCTGATGCCTGTGATTCAGCAGCTAGAGCTGTATGTCTCATGTAATAGATGCTTATTAACTGTAATTTGAATAGAGGGAAGCATGGAATGCTGCAGTTGGAACGGGCTGTATTGAACATCTTTACTGTAGATAATGACATTCCTTTGCCATTTTATTTTTACTAGAAAAGACTGCAGAATAAAGTGAGTTTCTCTGTGAAAAAAAAAACTGTTGCCAAGATACTCCAATTTTTATATCGATAATGGGCAGAGAATGAGACGATTCCGTGGACTGAGCGCCTGTGGCATGCTCAAGAGCTGATTGGCAGCTATTGCAGAAAACATGAGTCACACCATTTTTTTTTCCCTTGTAGAACGGGTTGGGAGAGGGGAAATGAGAGATCGGAGACTCTTGTAGTCTGGACTGGCTTCAAATTGGCTGTACCTAAGGATTCCCTTGAATTTCTGAGCCTCTTACCTCTGCCTCTCAGCTCTTAGGTCTCTTCTTCCTCTTTAAAATGTAATAATCTCCTTCCAGAAGAAGCACAGATTTCATGAGTCTTGCTTTCCTTCGCTGTCTCCGCCTGTGTTGAGAACAGTGTTGGTTGGCGTCACCGGGTAGATTCCCATTATCAGCGAGCTCTGCTTCAGTTTTTTCAGTATGGCTCTTTTGCTGGTTTTACTCTTGAAGCTGCATAAACCTGATCTGGTATTGTTCTCAGCTTTAATAAACATTGTGTGTTTGTGTGTGCGTGCAGTCTCTCTGAGACTGCTGGGCAGCGGATTATCTCTGACATTTAGACCTTGTAGAGTTATACGTTTTGCTGCTGGTCATCTTGGATGTGGTAACTCCCGTTCGCTTCTACCTTGAGCATTTTGTGTGTAAGCTTCACATATTAAGACCAAATAGATACCTGTTATCACATGTCCTGGGCAAAAGACAAGGTGTGTTAAGTTCAGGAACCAGTCAGTTTACTTTGTGACTCAAGAAGCTTATAACTACAATTTGGAGAGTCTGTACCATTCTCAAAAAAGAAAGAGAAAGAAAGAAAGAAAGAAAGAAAGAAAGAAAGAAAGAAAGAAAGAAAGAAAGAAAGAAAGAAAAGAAAGAAAGAAAGAGAGAGAAAAGCATTCCTACGCCCCCTGAGCTTCTGTGTATGTATTTCCTGTTTGTTTTCCTTCTTTCTTTTTAAAGTGAAGCAGCCTTTCTCACTGAATGCTGTCTATTGTTAATACCTTTCTCTGTAACTAAACACTCTGAAGAGATCCCTGAGGGCTGTCATGGCTCCTTCAGAGGCTTCAGGCTTGAAAGGGCTGGTAGCCCTCTCAACCTGAGAAGTCTGTTTCCCAGCAGAGGAGATTGATACTCCAAGAGGAAGTCAGAACCAGGAAGATGGGGAAGGCAGGGAAAACAAGGGGGTGCTGGGTGGGAGGCCCATCCTAGCCCACTGGGACAATAGCACAAAAGCAGAGAGGTCAGATGGCAAGGGAGGGGCCAGCCAACTGAGACTGGGAAGGGAGTGAAACCAAGTTCTGCAGGGTACTCAGGACACATCTGAGCCTTGCATAGAGCAGTCAGTGACATGGAGTTCCAAGCTTTGTGTGTGTGTGTGTGTGTGTGTGTGTGTGTATAATGGTGCTTGCCTGAAATCCAAGCAGCCAGGAGGCAGAGGGTGGGAACGTTGCTGCAGGATAAGAAGCTGGCCTAGTCTACATAAGTGATTTCCAAGATAACAAGGAGCTACACAGTGAGACTGTGTCACAAACTAAACCAAATGAAACCATATAGTTGTCTAGATTCTCCACCCCCACCCCCGGCTGGAAGGCCAGGTTTTTGCGCTAAGCACAGAGACTGTTTGCATATCAAGATTCTGTTCCCACCTTGCCCTTCATTCAGAAGCAAGTTAAACAGTCTTGGTCCTTTTGCTACATTAAAAATCACTTCTTGAAACTTGTTTTCTCCCCATTCCCATTGCTTCCAGCTTAGTGTGGGTTCACACTTCCTGCGCCATGGCCAGCCTCCCCTCTGGGGTGCTGTGTGGATGTCTCTGGGGTGCTGTGTGGATGTCTCTGGTCCTTCGTCTTTGTGTCCTGTCTGCCACATATGGACAACTATTCTTTTTGAGCCTCAGTTTTCTCATGTTGAGGAACATGAGAACTGCCTCATAGGATGACTGTGAGAATCTGAGAAAAGGATTTTAGGCTTGTAAGATCAAAACTTCTCAATAAGTGGTAACTATGAATGTGTGTGCTATGTTTTTGAATATATTTGCTTCTCATTTACGATTTGGAAGTGTTAGTGCTTTCCACCTTTACTCAGGTTTTTGACCTGTCTCTGAGACGTAGTTTCGAGCTACACAGCTCACACTCGAAGCAGCAGTCAGGAATGGAGAAGGGCATGGCTTAAGGCAACAGTAATGGAGAACGGGAGAGGAAGTAAGACCTGGAAGATATTTAGGAGGAGGGAATTCGAAGACCTGCAAGAATGTGGGAGCATAAGGCTCGTGGCCCAAGAGGTAGAGCACACTGTTGGTAGTGATCAGATAAGCACCCAGGATTCCCTTCAGTTCCTGACCCAGCTGCTCTTCGATGGAGCCATTAGCCCTGGGAAGAAGTTGGGCCTGGACTTACCCCGTCCAGGGAGGATAATTGCACTAAGGACGCCTGTTGCATTGGAGCTGGAGGATAGCGGAAGTCATGCTGACTAACAGGCACACCTGCCAGCCTGCTGGTGAAAGTGCTTCTGGGAAAGCGAGACTCTAGTTCCCATCCAGCACATTGTCATATACACACACATCCCCTGCTTCTCGCCAGAACCACCTGGCTGTTGAGTTCAGCCTATAGACCACAGTGACTCCCAAGATGGCAAAGAAGAAAGGCAGGAGCTACAGTGGTGTCTCTGATCTGCCCTGAGCCTTCTCTTGCTATCCCCGGATAGCTCAGGGGTGAGCTAATACCCATCCTCACTGAAGCAGTTTGCAGTGGTAGCTCTGTTATGGGAACAAATGTGTCCTGAGCTAGCGGAGCGTGGAATTGTTCACCCAGCTTGGGCCTGGAAAGAGAAGCGGGTCTGGGTAGCGGCAGAAGAGAAATCAGTAGGCAATCACAACTGCAGTGCAGGTAATGAGGAAGTTGGGATTGAGGTACGGTGATGTGGGTGATGTCTGGTCCACACTGAATGGCAAAGTGTGCTGTTTGAGCATCCCAGGGGTAGTTGAGACAGTGTGAGCCACAGCCAGCTGGAACCGGAGGCTCTTTCTTCTCAGCTATATACGTCTGACAAGCACCAAAGTCTGTGATTGTCCAGTCTCCACTGCTGTCCTCACATTCCTCCCCTCCCCGCCTCATTCTTTCTGTTCTTTAACCTGGAATCTCCTCATTCTGGTCTTGCTGTCCAGTTGAACCAAACTGCATCCAAGTTTTTGAATGCTCCACATTCCTGCTATTCATGCCTCTGCCTGGGAGGCTCCAGCCTCCCCTCAGCCTATTTGAGAGAAGCCACAGAGTTCTGCTCAGCAGTCACCTTTCTGAAGACTTCTCAGTGGAGAGCCCAGAAGCCTCTTCCGACCTGATCAAGCTGAAGTGTAACTGAAGATGCTTCTGTCCTCTCCTGCCCACCACGCTGGAGGGACTATAGTAGGACGAGCCGGCATAGTAGGATGAGCTGGCATTTAGACATAGGCGATCTGGCTCCCAGTCTCCTTCCCATTTCTCAGCACAGTCAGGGTTGCCAAGTCACCTTCTCTGGGTGTGCGCCCTTGTCATAAAATGAGGCCCAAGCTCTCCACCTTGTCGTTAGCTGCAGCACATGAGACTGTTAACACCAGGCCTCAAGGGTGGTAGCTCCTGTTAGCAGGCTGGGAAGCCTCCAGGGAAGGGACTGCGGCTTTTTTTTATGAGATCTCCATTGTGGAATGGTAGGTGTCCGGAGGGGGGGGGGTCGTGTTGACTGGATGAATTGATCTGAACAGGAAAACACACCTCTTCGAAGACATAAGCTGAAGAATTTGGAAAGGACAGCTCCCTTTTTTGTTTAAGGTTTTTCAAGTAATATACCTGCTTGACTTTGCAATTCTTCTGAGTTTTGAAACTAGCTTCTGAGAAGGCGATGTAAATTACATACATACCATCACCCATTTATAATGTGCGATTCCATGTGCTCTAATAAATATATTTAGAGCTGTGCGGCCATCGCCACAGCCAGTCTGCAAAGGTTGTACTCATTAGTAACCAGCTTTCCACCTCCCTTACCCTTGGGCGACTATTCTCTATTTGCAGATTTGCATATTCTGGACATTTCATATAAATAGTTTCATGTAATATGTGTTTTTTTGTGTGTGATTGGTTTCCACTTAATATAGTAAAGACTGATTCATAATGTAGCATGTGTCAGTACTTAATGTCTTTATTGCTGAATGACATCCCCTCTTTGGATAGACTGTGTATTACTTGTATAAGACCCGTTGATGGGCTTTTGGCTTGGGCGCACCTTTGGCCATTATAAATGTTGCTGTTGTGACGATTCATACTCAGATTTTTACGTGGGCTTATATCTTGCAGTCTCTTTTATGTATGCCCAAGAGTGGGGGTTTAAAAACTTACGGAAGTACCAGCTGCTTTCTTCTGGCAACGTGAAGCCACAGTCTCACCACATTGTTCTTACAGCTTTTTGCTATCTGCCTTCTTGATTACCATCCTGATGGGTACAAAGTGGTATCTTAAGCTTAAAGTTTTTTTTTTGTTTGTTTTTTAAAGATTGAACTTATTTATTGTGGTTGCATGATGTGGTCCATGTGTGGAGGTTGGAGGAGAACTTGTGGGAACCTGCCGTCTCTCTGCTGTGGGTCCCAGAGACTGAACTCAGGTCAGTGGGCTTGGTAGCAGGCACCTTCAGCTGCTAAACTTTGTCCTGGCTCTCGAAGTTGTGATTGGCATTTTCCCCCGGGGACTGGTGAGTTCAGCACTTCTTCTCGTGTTTATTATCCATTTGCACATCTTCTTCAGTGAAAGGTCTATTGGTCTTCTTCATAAAACTTAAAGATTGGATTATTTGTCCCTTATTATTATGAGTTTATTTTTTTTTATGAGTTTTAAAATAGGTGCTTCCACGCACGTTACTGAATCCTCGACTTGCAGGTCGTTTTTTGCAGTTGTGTGGGTAGTCCTTTTATTTTATTGAGGGTATCTTTTTTAAAACATTTAAAAATAATTTTGATAATGCTATTTATTTTTTCCTTTGTGACTCCTGCTGTTTAAATTCTGTCTGAACAACCATAGTTTAACCCAAGCATGGGAATGTATTCCTGTGTTTCCTTTAAGGGGTTTTAAGCCTAAAATCTGGTCTGTTTTTTTTTTAATTTTTTAGATGGGATCATGTTGTCTCAGAAGCATTTGTTGTGCTCCCCCCTTTGAGTTGTCTTGCCACCGCTGTAAAAACAGAAACAAACAAACAGTTGACAGTAACTGTGAGGATTTACTTGAGCTCTCTACTCTGTTCTGCTGGTCTTTTTTTTTTTTTTTCCTTTTTTCTCTGTGGGTTAGATGTGTGTCCCTGGGAAAAGAAAACATTGTTATTTAAAAACTTTTAATTGTTGAGACCTGCCCTGGGTGGCCTAGAACTTGCTATATAGACCAGGTTGGTCTTGAACTTAGGGAAACAGACACTCCTGTGTCTGTTCCCAGGTGTTGGGGTGACTGGTGTGCCCCATTGTGCCTAGCAAAGGCATTTCTATTTTGAGAAATTGGTCCTTGCCAGCATCCTGGGTGTGGTCTGTTTTTCCCACTGCTAAATCCTCAAGAAGCTGGAGAAATGTGAGAGTCTTGACACCCAGCAAACGTTAGCCAGGGGACTCCCGGAAGGGCTATTTCAGGCGTGTTGCGTTAATTTCCCCAAGCATTTCTGCGCAAGTTCTGGCTATTTACATTCTTTGGAGGATCAGCCTTTGATCCTTGTCTGCAAGTCCCTCAGAGGAGGGCTGGAAAGGCCTGTGTATTTTCTGAATCATTTTTCTTTGGTAATTTTGACAGGTGGAGAGTATTAGAAAAATTGTCCTTTATATATTCGTGTAGTGTTCATTTATTGCCTTGAAACATTGAGCAACTGCTAGTGATTTGTTCCAAGCAAGCTAACGTGTGCTGTTTTTTTTTCTCCCTAATATAATGATAGAGATGGCTAGACGACTCTTTGTGAACACACATTTTCATTTTTTTTCTCAGTATCTCCTTCAACCCCGATCTTGAGGGATTTCTAGCAGGGTTGCAGGTTAAAGCCCAGGGAGCAGCCACGGCTTTGTGGAATTGGTCTGAGATCTCCCGCGATCAAGGGAAAACCATGGTAAATCCTATGGTCTTGAAACTGGCACAGCATGAGCTTTTCTGGATTGTATACTTTTGAAGTCCACAGCTGCTCAGTCATCTGAGGGGCCCCAGTAGATTCACAGGCTACAGCAGCTTCTGCGGAGAGTGTCAAGAGTCCGGAGGCTAGGTGGTGTGCTGCGACACAGGTTCCTGAAAGGGCGGAAGAGGCCGTGGAGAAGGTGGCATGAGTCATAACAGACTGGATTTCACTTAGAACGTTAGGGTGAGGGGGCGGCGCTGAGAAGAAGAGCTGAATTGCCAGAGCTAGACCTCTGTTGCCAGAGCTAGACCTCTGTGTCTAGCCTCTCCTCTGTGTTCTTGCCTCGGGGCTTGCTCACCCCCTCTTGCTTGCAGGAGAAAAAGATTGAGAGCTGATCACAAAGGGCAGAGGCTGGAACCTATCGAAACCATTTATGTTCACTGCCCTGCCTGTCTCCGGCACCCCAACCCCTTCGGCCACTTTCTTCATATTAGGTATTAGGTCTGTGGTCTGCCCTGCTTTCCTCTGCAGTGCTGGTGTTTGGATTTGTGGGCCTCTTCCTGGTGAATTCGTCATATTTTAAATTTACCTAAGAAATTACTATGTGGGATTTCTTTTCAGAGTGATAGTCACTGCCATGCATTTCAATTGTTTTCGTCCTTTTAAAAGAATACTTATTTGAGAGAAGTGAAGAATAATTTATTTCATGGCATAATTTAGAATGTTGTTACATAGCCTTTTTCCTTTGGTCTTTATTTCTGAAGCCAGTGTTATTTTCCCTGAATCCCTATAGCTCCACGCCGACTCAGCCTAGGAAGGAAGAGTAAAAACTGGCTAGTGACCATTCTTTTTCTTTTTGTTTTGTAGATAGGGTTTCTGTGTATAACAGAGTCTTGGCTGTCCTGGACTTGATTTGTTGACCAGGCTAGCCTCCAACTCAGAGATCTGCCTGCCTCTGCCTCCCAAGTGCTGGGATTAAAGGCGTGTGCTACCACACCCAGTGGTTAGCGACCATTCTTACTGCCTGAGAGGAGGTGCAGAGAGGGGAGAAGAGTAAAATTGTTCTTCTGTCAGAAGATTCAGACTGGCTGATGGATGTTTTCTCGATAACCATGACTTCGCTTTCACTATGATTGTTCTAGATTATTTCCTACAGAGCTGCTATTTACAAGGGTACTTGGAAGAGAAGCAGATTTTCCCCAACTTCACAGAAAGCCATATTTTCTTTCTTTTAGATGCTTGAAAAATCTGTTCTGAAAACAAACAGGTTTTGAGCGTAAGGGTGATTAGGGGTGTGGAAGGGTGTTGTGTGTCTGTAGTTGAACCCAGCTGTATTGCAATTGATTCTGAGCTTGCTGTATGCTTTGAAGAACCATGGCTTCTGCTGGTGACAACAACCTAAGGGGAAGACTTCCTAGGGGGAGGGGTAACATTTAGTCCTGAAACAACAGCACACACACCACAGCACACTTTGTGTGGGAGATTCGGTGCGTATAGACAGCATTCCAGGAAATTGTTTCTTGTGTGTCAGAGTGAGGGAAATAGAGGCTGGAGCTTTGGAGAAGGGTTTTATTAGGTCTGGGAGCTTTCTAATAGACTTAGTGTGGTCTTCTAAGTAAATAATCTCATCATCTGCGAATAGGGATGGTGTGACTTCTTCCCTTCCACTGTTACACCTTTTCATCTTTCTCTTGTCATATTTTGGTTGTGAGCCTAGCCTTTGGATGGCTGAGCCATCTCTCCAGCCACCTTTCTCTTCTCTAATTGTCAAAGCTTCTAGCTCTATACTGAAGACAAAGGAGGCGGGGTGGACAGTCTTGTGCCACTCCTGATTTTAAGGAAATTCTCTCAGTATAATGTTTGCTATGGCTTGCTAGGTATAGCCATTATTATTTTGAGTTAGGTTCTATTCCTAAAGTCCCCAGAACTTTTACCATGAAGGCATGTTAACTTGTCAAATGCTTTTTCATTATGTATCATCTTCTTAATGTGTTACTGAATTTGGTTTGCAAATATTTTGCTAAGAATTTTTTCATTTGTGAAAGTGACTATTTAATTGGGCTTATGATTTCAGAGAAATAAGGTCTGTTACTACTATGGTTGGGGACATGGCAATGAGGAGGCGTGGTGGAGTAGCAGATGAAACCTCACCGATCACAAATTGGAAGCTAAGAGCACATTGGGAAAGGCAGGAGTCTTTTGAAACCTGAGAATCCTCCCCCAGTGACATACCTTCTCCAACAAGGTCACACCTCCTAATCCTTCCCACACAGTTCAGCTGAGGCCCAGGTATGCAAACATGTGAGTCTATGGAAGCCATTCTCATTCCCACCTCCACAGCAACACTAGCCAGCCTTGATGGGAGAAGGCTTAGCAGAGCAGAAGGCAAGAATCGCTGAGTACGATCTCACCCTAGAAACTAGGTGGGTAGTCCTCAAGTGAGGCTTGGTACTAAAGACAAAGCCTTCAGCTTTCATACAGTTTTACACTTTTTGTTAGGAAGAAGCTGTTGATTTGGGCTGCCTGAAAGTGATGTCTGTGAGGCTAGCGCATGAACATAAACAGAAAGATGAATTTGGTGGCGAAGACAGGAGTGCCTGGGCGTTCATCTGACTGGCAGCGTCTTGTAGGCCAGGTTTGGGTAATTTGTAGCAACCTGGATCTTACGTCTAGAATTTTTAATTAAGTAACACTTTCATCAATTCACGATAAATACTCTTGTTGAGTGGAAAAGGCAGCTTCTTTGGTGGGAGGAGGAAAGAAATCTGGCTTTCTTTTCCTCTATATTCTGTATTTTGGGAAAGTCATCCACAGTGATGGTGTCTCTCTTTCTCCATTCACAAAATAATACGGCTGCTGAGACTACCCCATTAACCTTACATGTATCTGAAGGCTCCAAGGAGGAAATGGCTGAAAACTTGCACAGTTTTCAAGTGCTGTGGGGTGTTAATGGCTACATTGTAGCTTACTCACTAGTGGCCTCTGGCAAGCTGTTTAACTCTGTTCCGGAGTTTTATGATCAGTGGGGTAAAATTGGTAACATTATCTACTTTTAATTCCGGTGGAGGCTGAATGCAATAACAGGTTCTAAGAGTTTAGTTGCCAGCACATGAACATGACACATACCAGATGAAAGTTAGTTGCTATCATTGTATAGCCATGTAGTGCTATAATGTCTTTGTTTTGCAAAGATTTCTTGTTATTTGCATTTGCTGGATGGTAAAGCTGATTTATTGAGTTGGAGACAATTTAGAAAATATCAACCAATTTCTTCCTGTTCTAGAGAGAGAGTGTGTATGTATTTGTATATATGTATGTGTGTGTGCCTGCATATGTTACATGTATTCACCGTGAACATGTATGTGCTGGCCTACATTTATATGAAGGCCATTCTTTTGTTAATTTCATTTAGGACATCATTAAGTTAAAATTTAGCTTTTGTAATAATTTGAATCTTTTTTTTTTTAAGGACAATAAGAACTTTGATAAAGCATTTCCTTTAGAATATTTGTCCAGCAGACTGCGCCGGTCTTTCCTGTAGCCTGTGTGGAAGCTGTTGTGTGTATGCTGAGGACCAGGCTGAGAGAGCATCATAGAAACATCAGTATTGACACAGACATACTGGCCACATCCGGAGGACAGTTACAAAAGAAAGCAGACCCCAGCTGGTGGCAGATCAATTCTCTGAGGTCACAAGGTGCCTTTGTTAATGATACTGGAGAAACTCAAGCCCCACTGTGTATTACCAGGTTATAAAAACGCAAATTTTCTCTCTATTTGCTCCTTCTCTCATGAGCCAGAGGAGAGAGGAAAGTGACGTAACATTTAAATACCATCAGTATTTGCATGAACCCTGTTTAAGGATAAACAACTAACTGCTCTCCAGAAAACCCTTTATTTTCTTTTAAATTATTGTTTCCAAAGGATGAGCAGCATTTATGTCCTGGAACAGTGCTTCCTTCAAGGATGAAAATCAGAGCTACTGAGAACAGATGTCCTCATTCAACAAAATACACCTCAGCCCCCCCACGAGAATTTTCACTGTGGGCTGATTAGGCTTTTTAAACACTTCCCATAAGGCATAGAAGGAATGGAAGAGGCTGTAGGGGCTGCAGAGGCCGTTCTTGGTGAGGGGTGGCATTTCATGTCATAAATGGCTGTTTGCTTGCCTTGCGTGGGCCATGATCCTGCCCAAGGCGCTGTGGCTTTTCAGTGCACAGCAGAGACAGGCACACCTCCTTTTGGCTTCACCAGTCTACTTTACTCCTTCAAGCGGCTGATAATTTTGTGCTTTGTGCCTGAGATTGGATAGTAAAGTGATTAATATAATCCTCCATATTTAATAAACTTATTAGACATGGTCAGTTGCTAAGTTTTCTAAGGGTGCTCTACTAAACATCTTCAAAATTAGGGGGCTTTGCATGATAACTTGGTGTAGGGCTGAAGACCCTATTCAGGGAAACAGGGACTGTTTCAGTCATGATCTTGATGGCTGACTCTTTGACCCTCCCCCATATAAGCCGGGGAGTGACAGACTGGCTAGATCCCAGGGGAGGACTTTGCAGCCAGCCCTGAGGAGACAGGATAAGCTGGGGTTGGATGGAAGGGAAGGAGGTCC